>OZ010579.1:8685904-8753404 GCA_963932145.1 Acanthosepion lycidas
TGGCTGAAACTGTTGAATTACCATTGGGGGAGTTTAAACAATTTCAGGAAAAAAAAAACTACATAAAAGGAAGAGAATGTTTTCATATGAGACAAAAGATCAATGTTTAGAAGATCCAAAAGAAGCATACAGAGTTCATTACTCCACCTGAGTTGCTGGACCAAGCTATTCAGTCCATGGTGTGTAGATCTGAACAACTTAAAAGCCATGTAAAATTATTTGGATTTCTAAATAAAAGTATAGAGAAGACAAAAAGAAGGAAACACTCAGCAAACCTTTAAGCAATTTTAACAGACAACACAATAAAACAGAGCACTGATGGAGAGGTAGTTATTGGAAAAACTAAAGACATTGATGGCTATCTGTTGGTTGAAGAACTTGAATCTCTGAAAACTTTTCTTCCCTTCAGTATCATTTAAGCCTTATGCACTCTGAATATCTGGTAGTAAACAATTAATTTACAGCATTTCCTAATGTTTTTATTGCTTTGAGGATTTACTTAACAATGCCTGTAACAGTTGCATCAGGTGAAAGAAGTTTTTTAAAACTAAAACTGATTAAAACATACTTATGGTGAACAATTTCACAAGAGAGACTAAACAATTTGGCAATGCTATCTGTAGAAAATGACATTGCTAAAACCATTGAACTTGAAAATATTTTAAGTGACTTTGCAAATAAAAAACTTGAAAAGTCTTTTTCTAAAAGACCTATATATAAGCAGTATGTCTTATTGCCTTACTTCGTATTAAAAACATAAAACTTTCATATTGTCTTTCAAAATTTTAGTATCTGAAGCATTTAATTTTTTTTTTTTTTAAAGACAACCATACTACATGAAATATAAACATACATTAATTTTTACTTTTGTAAAATAGGGGCTTAACCATCAGTTTTCTAATTGGGCCTTGCAATTTCTAGCACCGGCCCTAAAAGGTCTCCTCGTCTTATATTTGAAATTGCTAGATGTGACTGTAAGTTCTATGCTCACAGTTTCTTCTCTTGCACTTCTCTTTTGTGGAACTCTTTTCCAGCCTCTTGCTTTCAAGTTAACTTTGATTTTCAAAAATTTAAATGCAATGTCAATCATTATCTTCTGTTTTCTTAATTCCTGTTATTTTATTGTTCTCTTTCCTTAATAATACTTTCATTTTCTCATATTCTCTAACACTCAGTAACCCATAGTGTCTTAGTGGCTTTATTGCTTTGCTTGGGATTAAATTATTAAAACAAAAGTTGTCATAAAATAGATTAGATAAATTAAATTGCATTTTGGCACCTATTTTACATTTTACTTCATTTTATTTCTTATGAAAGATGCCATCTTTTTTATTCTAATTTTTTAATTACCTTTTTAAAAATTCTTATTAATCAGAGAAGTTAAATTATAAAAGCAAAAGGAAAACTTATCTTAATCAACGAGTTTCATTCTCTGATGACTTTATCAAAGCAAATGCCAGGATTTTATTTTGCAAGTTCAGTTATATCTGAAATTTTATACATATACATATAATTTTTAAATAAAAAAAAACAATTACTACTCAGAATGCGAGGTTAGGTAAAGAGATAATGCAAGATTAAAAATGTTTCCGACACTAAAACGATACCCTTCAAACCAAACTATTCTTTTTTGGCAACCAGTCTAATGGAGAAAGAAATGGCAACCTACTGTGGGAAAAAATCTGCCTCGTCAGTCATATATCGAAAGATACATGATCGCCCAAGCGTGTATCACGTATGTACTTTTAAAGTTAAAACTGACTGAATATCAAGACACATGAGATTACTGGTGAAAAGTTATCGGAAGAAGCCTTTCGAAAAATAATTTCACATTTGATCAGATGTGGGGAAATGGGGCAGACAGATAAATTTTCAGCAAATAAACTTGGTTGAATCAATTTTAATTTTTTGAATATCTTAAATTCACTTTGTAATATTGACATTGTATATTATGAGAACTATTTTTCCTCATCACCGGTATCAAGTAACCAATGAGCGTGCGAAAGGAAAGCGGTGTCAGCCATAAAAATTGTCTCTTCTATTTGCAATGCCGAGAGATGTAATTTTGTTTCTCGCTCCATCTAAGTACAGGTAAAATTTTTGGAAATTGTTAATGAAAGCTTGTAGTTAATTTTTTTAGTTTGCTTAAATAATACAAACTTCAATTTATTTTTTTCTTAGTGCCTATATTATTTTGCTTGTTAATTTTAAGCACTGTTTATTCGCTAGACGGGATGTTTTCTTTTTTTCTCTTGAACAAATTTTCAATTTCCGTGTTAAAGAAAAATAAAATACTAAGTCTTACTCTTAAATTAAGTTATTTTTTAAATTTTAGTGTTAAAAATAAAAGGTAAATTCGTAGTGTGCTCACGGGAAAAATATTATCTACATTATTGAATTACTAAGATAGAAAATATTTCAGTACACCTGGCGTAAAAAAAATTTTTTAAAACAATTAAAAAATCGTATAATTGAAATCATCATTTATTTTTTCACCCTATCTATCCTACAACAGGTAGTCATTTAAAAAAAAAAAACTATAAATTAATAATGATCACGAAGACAACAATTTTTTTTAATTGTTTTACTTTTCTTTTTCTTTTTTAACATACATTATTGGATTTTCAATATAATTCTATGTTCTTTGTATAAAAATGAAAGGAACCAGTAAATGACTAGTAGCCTACACCTTGTCCCTAAAAAAATTACAGCATATTGCATAGTGACTCACTTAACTATAGACTATTTTAGTATTTACATGCTCAAAAGACGAAAAATAAGACAACACATCCTAAAACGAACTTCTTTCTATCAAGGAAAATAACTGAAATTTGTATGATAACAACCAAGATGTGTCTCCCACACAGAGTGTTGCTGCAGCATTAAAAGAACACACCCTGGGTCTGTTCACAGGTTTCACAATGATCATAAGACAGCCCTGAATACAACACTGGATAATGTTTATTGTCCAGTCAAAATAACAATCACTGAAATAGTTACTCAAAATCAAAAAGGTCCTTCAACTGTGAGTAGTGTCCCAACATTAAAAGTACTTTTATTTCAATACAGGCTTATACAACAGCCCAAAAAGCGGACTGCCCTGCCCCAGCTACATTACTACTAGTAGTGTAAAATTGAATAATTTTAAATTACAGTTGATTATTATGTGAATAATATCAAGTCTTTTTTTTATTAATCAAATTAGGTGAACAAATGAATGGATTAAAAAAAAATGTTGGGGTATATTTTTACTTTATTTTATTGTGTTGTCTGTTATACTTTTGCACACATACCCTCAAAACACTGCATATTTACTTCCTGTGCATTAAAATTTGCATTAGACATTTAAATTGAATGTTTGTAAACTTATTGACTCAGTCAAGAAAATCAACATCAATAAAGATGTTTAGCATTATCAATTTAATACAAATTCAAGACACAATAATATTAAACTAGATGTAAATTTATGGTGATTTGATGTCAAAATTATATTCAGTTTTTAAATCTTTGATTCCACATAAACTGTACAAAGTAATCATCCATCATATCATGATTTGTTGTTCCATATATTGCTTTGATTTCTGATTTGCGTCTTTGTCACATAGCTCCCACACAATTTGTGTTTGGGAGGGTGAAAAAGTACAATAGTGCCCAAAATTTCTCTTATTTAAATTATAATTGTAGTACTAACATTCAGTCAATTTTTAAAACCAGATTATTTAGTCAGCCATTTCTATAAATATTTTTTCAATCTTACTTTCTCTTTTAAATAATTTTGAAATTTTGCCAAAACTGAAAAATTTATAACAAACATTTTTGCACTAATTTACCCACCGAAACAGTTTTCAATTTTATCTGTTCTTTTTTCATAAATGAGCCTAAAAAGTAAATTTGCTTTATAAAAATAAATTTGTTAGGAAGCATTTTTCAGATGAAAAGTACCTGAAAATGTTTTTAAATTTTTAATGCTACAGAACATATTTCAGTATTTTTTTTCTTAAACTATTTTCATGTTTATTGTCTATTATTTTTTTATTTAGGAATTCCATGGAATAACTTGCAGACCTAAGAAAAAAAGGACTGGCTATTTCTTATGTTTAAGTCTTGAACTTCTTTCTTACTTGTCTGTCCTGAAACTAATGAAAATGCAAACTTTCAAGGCATCTTTAATTGGTAATATTTTTTTCACTGACAAAACCAGCTTAAAAATTTCCTATTGAAAAACAACACATTCAAAATTTCAAACAAAGATTCAAGATTAGACAATTGTTGAGTAAATTTTCATTGATTGAAAACATTCTTCTGACACCATATTTAAATACATCCCCTATTAAATGTATATCAATTTAAATATGCTCATTTTCCACTACACCAGATGTAGATCAATTTAAATTTGCCCAATTTCCATTACACCGGATGTAAAAGAATTTAAATACACTCTGTTCTGGATGTAGACTTCTTTACAAAAAGGTGTATTTGGATAAATGGAGGCTCTATTTGACATACATCATGCAGTTCTTAGAAGTAAGCCTGTTTTTTGTGTCTTGAGAAGACATAGTTCTATACTGTTTGAATTGTTATTTATAGCATCATGACACAGCAAGCAATGTGCATGGATCTTTCCAATTGTCTTTCAATAAATGTAGAAACATTGCAAAGGCATATCAGCACAGATTCACAGTGAGTAGACTTTTTTTTTCTTTTTTTTTTTTAACATGTCACTTCAAGAAGTTTGTAGTGAACAAGACAATCCTTTTGCTTTGGGAGATTCTTATGACACTCATCCATTGCAAGAAAGTAACAGTGTAGAAGAAGCTCAACCACAACCAGTGGAAAATATAGACAGACGTTCTTTAGTGCAGAAGAAAGCAAACTTAAAAACACATCACCTGAAGAAAGATGTCAATTTGAAAGCAAGAGGCAGTTATCTATGTTCCTGGTGTCCAAAAATATTCAGCTATCAATCAATACTTGATCTTCATGTGACTCATTTCCATTTAAATGCTTCTTCAATGATGTCATCTTATAAAGACAAGGCATTAGAAACAAGACAGAATGTTCCTCAGAAAAAAAGATCATTTTTGATTTCGACAAAAAGAAAAATGCGTCCTAAAAATGTTTTACATAGAAAAAAGACCCAAACTTTTCAAAGCTTTTCTTCATTTCGAAATCGTTTACCTTTTAATCGCCAAATGAACCATCCAAACAATATGGTAACCTCAGAGCATACCCACTTTTTTCAATGTTCTATGTGTGAGTATAAAACTGACTATAAGCACACTTTTGACCGACACAGCTTGAAGCACACCATTAGCCAATTCAAATGTAACCAATGCCAAATGCCATTCTTGAAAAATGAGAATTTACTTACACATCTCAAGTTAAAACATTCCAACATTTCCACAATACCAAGCCTGTCTGTTTGGCATCAATGTCCCCATTGTCAATACAATACATCTTTTAAATCTCTCATGGACAGACATATTTTCAAACACAACCTAGCCACCCACACATGTGACATTTGTCAGATGCCTTTTATCAATAAAGGTAAGTTTAAATGTTGCCACTTTCTGGATTTCATTCAGTAATTCAATCCAAATCGATTTCTCTTCTATTCTCATTTCTTTTGACAATTTACTAGAATCAAATCCAGACATATTTGAAAAGATTCCAACCCAGGCTTTCCTTTAATTTACAAATAATTTTTCATTCTGTTTCCATTTTTCAATATTTGTTCATTCTTCAGCTTGCTTCTAATGCACATTTTGAAATTTCCCTTAAGCAGTTCTTCTATTATTTAGGCCACCTAATAAAATCATCAGATGCTGTTTTCAAAAATTGTTAGTTTGTAAATAACAATCTAAGTAAGACAAAATAGAATTGTTTCATTATGAAAAAAAATTATTTAGTAAATTAAAGGATTAACTTTTAACAAAATTCTGCTGACCATTCACTTTGAAATTTGTAATCATGTTAAAATCAGTTTCTTTAAAATTAGAAACTTTCTACTTCTTAGAATAAAAAATTATCCAAAAGACATTATAGCTTAAAAAAGACACTATCATATTTACAAATATATTAAAACAAGAAGAGGAAGGGCAAGGGGGAAAAAATATTTACCATAAAATGGTAAATCAAAAAATTATAACAAAAAATGTTATAATTTGTAAATATCAGATTAATATAGACTTTTTTTAATATGTCCTTTTATTAATGTTATAATAATATTTTATACTTGCTATAAATTATTTATTAAAAAGGCAGAAAAAAAAATTTGAATTGAGAGATTCATAAAAAAATTTTAAATATGAATTCATTGGTTAGAGTTTGGAAATCAACATCTGAAATGATATTCTTTTAAAAAACCTTGTTAATTGCAATTTTCCTAACTCTAAAATGTCTCCCTTAAATTTTCAGCCAATATTTTTTACCACATGAAGTTAAAACATCTGAATGAAAATGAAGTGCTAGTCGACAGATCAGTGAAAATGTTACACCAGTGTCCCATCTGCCCTTACACCAGTCATGTTTATAGCAAAGTCAATTGGCATATGAAGATTCAGCATTACAGTGAAAGATATGAATGCAAAATCTGTGAGTTGTTCTTGCCATCTGAAATTGCACTGGAAGAGCACAATAGGCAAATTCATTCCAACACAGACAATGGAAATGATCATTTGGAATTGTCTCCAAGAATTTCTCTTTCCACTGATGAGGCAACCAATCAATGTTTCTACTGTCCATGCTGCCTAAATAGATTGAGTGTCAAGTCTTTCTTGAACCAAACTGATGTCTCTAACTATGTCTGCCCAACATGCAACATGACATTTTCTCATCAATTGCTTATACAGCAAAACATGCCTGCATTTGAGTCAAAAGAACCAAATTTCACATCTGAAGAATCTTTTAACAATTATCCTGCAAGTACAGAAATGCACCATCTTTCTGATATTCAACAAATGGAAGAAATCTATCGGCAATCAGAAGACTTACAGAATGACATTGATAGCAGGTCAAAAGATTTGGACAATAGCACCAGACATGTTGACCCACCTAATCAGATAGGCAGTGTTGATTTTATTGAAATCGATGACGATGATGATGACGATGTTGATAGAATAGATGTCGATGCAAATGAACAGTTTAATTATCCACACATTCTTCACTGCAATTCAAGCGATAAAGATACAAACTCCAATGTTTGCATAGAGGAGACACACTTTCCTGATAAAGACAACCATTGTGAGCCTCTATTGGGTTCCCCAAATGAGACTTTGTCAACTCCTGAGCCATCAACTTCAATTGATCAGTCAAATACTATTTCCAAAAGAGGCAGGTATGTTAAATTAGTATCTGATTTTGATGATTTTGCAGAACGTCCATTTGCTTGTGCCTTGTGTTATCAACGTTATTCACAATTTAAACAGCTTGCAGTTCATGTGAAAAATCATTTGACTGGGGCAGGAGGTTATGGTGATATTCAAATTAGCTTTCCATGGTAAATTTTTACAGCCGTACTGTTCCACAATCTTTTCAAGCTGATATCTCTTTGAGACATTGTATTTTCAGATGGAAACATTCTGTATATTTATCATTAAAAGTTATTTATGCTTTCAATGCCAGATCAAGAAATGCAAAACATTTTACAGATTTAACCAAAACTTGGACACACAAAATCTGATATGAATATTAATAAATATTTTTCCTGTCCTATTTTTCTTCTTCTATGACACCTGATGTCCTCTATGGCATCAGCCATTTGCTCTTGTTTTTATATTGTTTATAAAATCTTTCCATTCTCATAAAGAAATGGAAATAGAAATCTACTTGCATAAATTATGATTCCTCATTTATTCAAATATGGAAGGGAAAATATTCAGCAATGGGAGAAATAGTTTGAAAGCTTTCATCATTAGATTATCAAGAAATCGTTTTGGTATCTCTCAAAGGAAACATCCCTAATAAACAATGATTTTTCTTTTCTTTCTTTTTTCATTAATTATAATTTATTTTCAGATATTTTTTATTTATTTTTTTATTTTATTTTCAGATATTTATTTTTATTATTTCATCCCATCAACATCAAAAATTTTGCACACATTCAGGATTTCAAATTATTTTTACAAAATTTCCATTTCTTAATAGAACTTGTGAATGATTTTGTTTAAAGTTAAATAAAATGTTTTTGTACAAATTTTTGATAACTCTTTTCTAATTTAAAAAATAGTCTTGCTGAATGGAGTGAAACCTTTTTAAAATTGTATAGTTGAGTAAAACCAAAAAAAACATATTCCTTTCAAAATAAAAATTAATCTGAAATTTGAAAAAAATGAAAAACTGAAATGATTTGCAAAGTAAAACTCTCAAACATTTCTGTAAATGAAAGTTTATTTTCATTTTCTTTAAAATATCTTAAATTGGAAATCAACCTCTAATACAGTGCAATATTCTCAGAAGGTAAAAAGTTTTCTGCTTGAAATGAGTCTTCTATACTTTTCATACTAAATTCTCTGACAATCAGTTAAATTGAAATGCATATTTTAATGAACCCAAATAACCTGTAGCCATTTTGAAAAACAGCAGCTTATAAAAATGAATTTTAATTAATTGTATAAGAAACGTTCCCCCCCCCCCACACACAAATATTTTTCTTTAGATATGCCTAGAAAAGAATTCTATATTATTTTACGGTTTCATATATATATATATATATATATATATCTGTGTGTGTGTGTAAGATAGAATCTGAAATAAAAGCTTGATAAATAAGACAAAGGCAATGTAGATGAGTTTGAAGAAAAATTTTAAAAAAGCCTTCGACAAAGCAAGAAGAACTGAATTGGATCTTCATCAAAATAACATCAAAACCAGAGTTGGATTGTCTATGTTGAATTATGAATAATATAAGCAGATCAACAATCCACATCCTAAATTAAAATGATGGCTTTAGAACAAAAATCTCCAAATTTTATTCTTTTATTCCAACTGGAGGACACCAGCCTAACAAACAGATATTAACAATTTAATATTGGAGTACATACACACAGAGATTTCTTGCATTCTGACCCAAAGAGGCCTATCTAAGAAAGGTGAAATGTGTAGTCAATAAGACAGTTCCACTTATATATATATATATATATATATATATATATATTTTCTGAAATGGTCAATGATGACATGTCTATGTCCTGGTTTATCGTGGCATACAAAAAATAACTCATCTACCTCCACCACTGAGCTTACTTTTCTATTTAGCATAGATCTGACATTTAATTGGTTAATCAAGACATACCCACAATTCTATTTTTAATTCTGACCTTAACTTTTGGAAAAGAGGTAACACTTTGTTTTTAAATTTCTTTAAAAATCATTTAATCACCAAATACTTACCATCGCCTGAAGAAGTACAATCATAGTATTGAAACATGAAAGCTTTTGTGTAGCAATTTCAAAATGTTTTTATTATAGTCTCCTATAATAAAATATAATCATAATATATTGCTCTACTTTGTATTGAGTACGTTTTTTAAAAGTAAATGCTACGAGCTGTGGATTTTTACTCCATCTGTTCTTTCTCTCACTTGGAAATATAATATTTCACAATTTCATATAAATATATATATATATATATAGAGAGAGAGATTTTAGGTATGTTATGTTTATGGATTAAAGTGATCAATATTGGAGCTAGAGTGTATGTAAATATAAGTGGACATTGAGGTCAACATTGAATGGTGGCAGTTTGTTTCATGCTTTAAATAGAATTTTCAGGCTTGATACATCGCGCTTAAGCATGAAAGTGGCTTGCCACTGGGTGTTGATCTCAGTGTTCACTTAAATCTCGCTATATATATATATATATATATATTTATTTATTTATAATTTATATAATTATTTATTTTTAAAGAAAAAAATTTATAACATAAATATGTCTTACACCGAGGGTGTTGAAACAAAATGGCTATTTTTGTAGTGATTTTATAACATATTTATGTTATAAATTTTTTTTCTTTAAAAATAAATAATTATATCTGCTCTACTTTGTATTGAGCACTCTTTTAAGAATAGTAATTGTTGGTTATTGGAATTCATTCCATATACACCAATCATATACTTGGGTGTATATATATATATATATATATATATATATATAATTAAAAATGACAGAAGGTACTACAATTAAGCTTTTTATTTAATTTTTCTTGTGTTCGAACAAGTGTTTTCTTTTTTGGACACAGAGTGTGTATAGAAACTGTCCAAATGTTCTATAATTCCAAGCACTTTCAGCTATACTTATATATGTCTGCTATGTAGATGATATTTTTATTTTAGTAAACAACACTAAAGAAATAGATACTCTTAAGACCATATTTGGAAAAAAACTCTGTCCTTAACTTTACCTCTGAACTTAGTCAAAAAAATAAACTCCCATTCTTAGATGTTCTCGTAGAATATAGTAACAACACTTTTATCACCTCATTAACTCTTGCCACCTTAACTTTAAAGGTGAACGCCGACTAAGATAAGAAATAGCAGTGATAAATAACTTCCTAAAAAGAGCACGCCAGAATTCATCCTCTCGGCTACTCTTCCTTAAAGAACTCAATAATGTAAAACAGACACTAATTAACAATGGCTTCCCTAACCATCTTATAGACCAACAAATTAGACTATTTCTCCCCAAAGTAAATAACAATGATAGTGAGCATACCGTCAAAAATTACATAAATATTTTCTACAAAAACCAAATGCACATTAACTACAAACAAGATGAATCTTCACTTAGAAATATTATAAAGAAATACACTACCCCAATTGACCCAAATAAAAAAAATTAAATTAATTACCTACTACAAAAAATTTAAAACTGCTAACCTTATCCTCAAAAATAACAACACACCAGCAAAGTCAAAATGAATGAACATTATCTGTGAGTTCAAATGCCCCTTAAGGAACTGTTCCTGATCAAACCAAATTCATAAATAATTATATCGGTCACATGATCCAGATGCCGTATGTTACATCTATCTAACCACAGCTCTATTAGAATGCATTTAAACGCACACACAAACTTACCAGACTCTATCCAAAACATACCAGTAGAAAATATAAAGATAATAACCTGTAAAAAAAGATTAAAAATAATGGAAGCCTTAATAATAAAAAAGTAAAACCCAACACTTAATAATATTAACTACGAACATGGCCACTGCCTCTATAACACTAAAGACATACACAAAACGCACACACCCAATTAAATTGAAAAAATAAGATCATACTTGATTATGGCTAAAAGTATAGCCGAAAGCACTAAGAATTATAGATTTGGACAGTTTCTACACACTCTGGACAATATCTTAAATGGGAAATCAATATTACTCTGTGTCCAAAAAAGAAAACTCTTGTCTGAACACAAGAAAAATAAAATGCTTAATTGTAGTACCTTGTCTGTAATTTTTAATGAAACATGCATAAATGAAGAATTACTGCCTAAATTCACTATATATATATATATATATATATATATATATATATATAATTAATGTGAGTAAAAGATTGTCACTTAGCTGATTGATGTTACCTTCAGCATCCCAACTCCAGAGTTTTATAGGCAGACCTGTCCATCCACTCTTCAGGGGGATATAAGCAATTTACTGCTTATATTTTTTTTCAATTTTTTTTTTTTTTTTTAACCCTGGTGTAAATTTTCTTCTGTATTCTCCGTTTTTGTGTGTGAGCTTGTCTGTGTATCCATCTGCACGGATGTATGTTGTGATCAGGTTGCTCTGTTTCTTTTTATCTGTAGCAGACTTAGTCTGGTTTTGATCCAACTCTAGACATGTGACCTATTTTTATTTATAGGCATTTTAATTTTTTTTTGCTAGGGAAGTTGCATTTCATTTATTTACGTTTTTATGTAAATAATTGGTATTAAGGCTTAGGCAATAAATTTTTTTATATATATATATATATATATATATATATATAAACACACACATATCTATGATGCCAATGATTAAATGCTAACTACTTATACAGATACATGCTCACACATACATACGGGGCTATTATTTTGTTTTTAATTAGGTTTCGTGAGATCATAAGTATTAATTGTGGGAGGTTAGATTTATAATTAAATTTATTATTGTTAGAATTTGTGTAGATATTTTTGTAATTATCTGCCTGTGTATATGCACATATACACATCTCATCCTATGTATATACAGGCAGACATACATACATATACGCTTAAGTCTGTGCTTTGTTAGTAATAGACTAGAGCATAAATGGTGAAGTTAATCAATTTTATAAATATCATTTTATATATATATATATATATATATATGTATATAGTACACACTCTCATACACGTACATACACATGCTGCATCCCTGCACATATATCTAATTGTTAAGTTGTGTATGTAATTGAAATAAGTGTATGCTTATATCATGTTATCGTTAATTGTATGTGTCATTTTTATTTTATTTCATGGTTAGCAGTTTGTTTTTTGTTTTTTGCCTTAGTGTTTTATATTGAGATATTAGTTCTGGTGGGTTAAGTTTGTTTCAAGTTTGTTTTTTGGAGTTTGTGTGTATGAATTTCCACATGCATACTTTAATATTTGTTTATTAATAAATTAAGTTTATATTTCTTTCTTTTATTTATTTAAAGTTTGTATTATATTTTTTAAGTTTATATTTGTTTATTTTTAATTAGTGCTTAGATGGCAAACTAAATATTTACATGCCTACATTTGCTCATTATTTCAGTTTTCTTTTTTAAGTGTTTATTTTAGTTTTTAAAACTATTGCTAATTTTTCATTTAAGCATAATTTACAATTTTTACTGTTAATACTGTATGGGGCAGTTATTTCCATTTGATTTTGGTGGGGATATTGTTTTCTTTTTGTCTTCATATTGTATTGTTTCTTTCAAATGAAATTTTGTGTTTATAATATATTTCTTTAAAAGTTTTTTCTGTAAATTCTTTCATCTGTGTTACTGTTATTATTTATGATGGCTTTGTATATTATGTCATTGGTTAAGCATTTATCATTAAGTGGGCAATTTTCTTTGTTTTTGCAGTTACATTTAATGGTGTTATTTTGCTATATGATATTGTTATTGGTTTTATTGAGTATTTTTTTATTGTGCTTAATTATTATTTTCTTCATGTTATCCATGCAGCTGTAACTAATTTTGATTATATTTTTGTTGATAATTTGCTGTTTTTAGGGAAATGTTTGTCAGTTCTTTTGAAGAATATTTCCCCGTTTTCATTGTATTGTTGTAGAGGTGTCGGAGGGTGAACCAGATTATATTTCTTTTTCTGTTGTTTTTGTTTGAATTATTTTCATTTTTGTATTCAAGTTTATTTGGATATCCACTGTTTCTTATTGCTGACCCATATATTGTCACATGTGTGACAAAAATAAGATAAAGAAAATCAAATTGAATAAAAGGAAAACCAACTAGGCTTTATAGTAAACAAAAAAAGTTTTATTTTATGTTTAGTGTTTCGTCACTGGTTAAAAAGGAAAAAAAACATAAAAGGCTTTACTGGTAAAAAATTAGAATCATTTCAAAATAACTTCAGTTGGGAGTTGCTGGTTTTTTTTTTTTTTTGGTTTTTTTTTTTTTTTTTGTGGTATAGTTTACATGTCAGGTAATGATAGTAAGCTGATTGCATTGAAGGAGGTTTCAACAACAACTGACTTTGCCATTCAACTTGCTTAATTTTGGCACCAACTAATAAATAACCAGAGCAAGGACCTAACCACATTAAAGAGTTCTTTGAAGTCTCTTATCTAAATGACCCAGAACTTGGAGAAGCTTTTCATAAAAATAGATTCTCTTAACAATATATTATTTTCACATTAAAGCAATAGTTTGTTTTTCCAGATTAAAGTTGTAAATGAAAGCCAGTTATATTGCAGGACATTCCTCAAATCTGCTGAACAAAATCAGAATAAAATTTGGTATTTTTCAAATCTCAAAAAAAAAATGAAAAATATCCCTAAATTTTTATTTTTTTTAATTTTATATGGAATATGAATTAATTGTTTGTCTTTTATTTCCTTGATTTTTTAAAATTTTTAGTGGGAGGAGGACATTGCATAAAAATATAATTGTAAGTCTTTTTAAAACTTATTTTATATATTGTCTCACTTGAATGCAAGTTTTGGGTTTAAGGTATTTGTCATTGCTAAAAGAATAATGCATTAAATATATGAGTTACCTCCCTTACGTTATGTTATAATCAGCGACATGCCTTTTTTTGATAAACTGTTTTAAGTATTTTAGTTTAATTTGACACAAGGCCCCTAGATTGAAACACTCCATAAATATCGAATTCATTGCATTAGCGAAAATTCATGTAAGACCAATTTGTTAAGTAATACTCGAATATCCACAGTAGTCATGTAAATTTCACCAGCTATTCCATTAAGAAAATATTTGTGTAGTATTTTTAGTAATTTTTCTATGAAATAATTCAATTTCTTTAAATAAAATTTCATGTTAAATAACTTTAGAAACTAAATTAGAATTTTTTTAATGTCCATATCTCGAAGGGAAAGGAAATTGTAAAAGTTTCTGATTATATATTGGAATATCTAGCAGCAGGTTTTAAAAAATATTGCAATGTTTTTCTTTTTCCCTATTTTTTCCCCAGTTTATATTATTTTTTTAAACACATCAACTATAAAATGAAAAACAAATAGATAATCAATATTTTATTAATAATCAGATTACTGTTGACTTTGTTCATTGTTTCAATTCTTGTGATTTGAAAAAACCTTGAAATATTAACAATGATACATGTTCATTAATTAAATATTTTGATTACCTAAAACATTTTTTGTTTATATCTTCAAAATGTTTGGTGTAGGAAATTTCCTAAGAAAAATGTATGTTTTAATATAATTCTTCCCATTTTTGTGGGAAAGTAAAAATTGGTCATTAGACCAAATATATTATACGTTGTACTTGTGTTAATTACTCAAAATATATTTAAAGTAAAAAAAACTTTTATCTTTTTTTTTTTTACTTAATGTATTTGGGTACATCTTATGAACAGCTAACCCACATTTTTGTGGCCTACAGTTCAAAAACTCTGAAATCTCTCAATTTTTTGACAGATTTCATATTTGTAATCAAAAAAAGTCTGTTAAAACAGGATACATGATAAATTGTTTATTATGCACACTATAAAATAATTTTCAGCCCAAGCCAGAGGATTTTTTTTAATCTCATGTTTGGTCAGATTTTGGGAAGTGTGTGGAGTCAAGAACTTTTAGCACCTATTCATATTTTTGTATGGTAATGGTTGCAGTAATAAAGTCAACTTAAAAGGTTCTCATAGCCTTGTTTCTGTTTGTTTTTTCCTAACAACAAAGTTGTGACCACAAAAAAGTCTTTTCTTTTTGCAAATAATAAAAATTCTCATTATTAGAACTCATTAACAGTTACCAACTTTATAGAAATCACAATTGGAATCAGAATTGGCAAATTTTTGGAATATTTTGTACCAGTTCTTCAATTCTTTGGTAGAGGATTTCTTTGAAAATTATTCACATATTGCTGAAATGTTTATCAATTCAAGAACTAATTCTTTTGTATAAATTGATAATTAATTTTTAAAATTACATATGTTAATATGCCTCACTCTACTGGCACCATAGTTTAAGCATGTTGAACATTTTGTTTTCTACTAAAGAATCATTTTTTACTTCCTTTCTTTCTTCCTTCCTTCATGTAAATATTTTATACTCTTTATAAATTAGAATTTATAGAGATCAAAATTTGTTGTTCCAATGTGTTCCACTTAATCTCCATCCACGGTACATCAAAACAAATTACTCTGCACTTTCTCTAAACACATTTAGATTCAACATGTGAAAAAAGATCATTTATTAGTGTAAGTTTTTATTAACTAAAAACTTTTTCTATTTATTTTCTTCCCAACGTCAACTTTATTGAACAATATACATATTATTTCAATCCATCATCTGTTATTTTCAGGCAACCTTATCATTCTATTCTAGCAGAACTACTTTCAGTATCTTTTGCAAGCACCCAGAGAATAGAAACTTTTGTTTTTTATTAAGAGAATTCCATAAAAACTGGAATAAATGAGAATCTGAAGGTGTGATATTTGATGACTATAGCAGATGAGTGAAAACTTATCCAAAAATGTAACAATTCTGGTTTAATAACCAAAGAACCATTCGGTCTAACATTATCATGATGGAATATTATACCCGGCTTCTCTCTCTTAATTCTAAATCCTTTTTATTTTATTTATTTTGATTATTGCCTTTAGTTGTTCTAATTGAGAACAGTACTTGTTCATATCAATCTTTTGGTTCCCTAGAAGCAGCTCCTAGTAAAGGACTCTTTTTCAATCTCACCATCTATACAGTATCACCTTTTTGGGATGAAGATAGTGCTCAGAAAGATAAATATGGCAGATGAGTGAAAATTTCATCTCTTCATTTGATCATTCTCAACATATTTGCCTTACAACATTTACCAAATTCAATCATTCACTTTTTATATAAAGTAAAATCACTTTATTATAAAACTACACAAATTTTTGCATTTGATTTGCATTTTTACTTTTTCATAAAATAATAAAAAGTATAACGTACATAAAAGAAAATGAGAAACAGAATTCAGCAGCAAATTTTAATTTTAAATTCAATTTCAGGCCAACTTGAAGCATTTAATTTTGCTATATCACCTCATCAGAATTCATTTATTCAAAATAAGACAAACTTAAAGCTTTTTTTTTTTTTTTTTTTTTTTTTTTCCTCTAAATCCAAAATGAATCAAAAGGTCAATAAACTTTGGCAAGTGCTAAACATTTGCAGTGGGCAAATGTCACACTTGAAAACTATTTCCTTTAACACTGCAGGACATCTGTGGTTAAAAACATTTCCTTCAGGAAATTGACTTTTTGTACGAAACCTCCATTGCATTTTTCAGTATAATATGACCACAGCAGTAAAGAGAGAGAGGGGGGGAAAAAAAGAAAGACTGCATCTCAAGTGAAAGAATCATCAATGATATGATTAATGTGAGAAAAATGGCCAAGCTGACGTCCATTTGAATCTTTTGTGCACCATTCAGCTTTCACAGCATCATAAAATCACTTCTAAAATACAAAATTTCATTTCATTTCCAGGCAAAAATAAATAATATAGCATCAATTTTTTAATTTTGGAAAGTTTCCAGAAATGTATTTCAGTTGATTTTGTTGCCCTTTTAGAAAAAAAAAATTCAACAAAAAGTTCAAGGTATATTCTTTTGTCCAATTTTGTTTTTTATGCTTCCATTTTGTGATATCTTTATTATCATTAAAAAACAAAACAAATATTTATCCAATGTAAATTTGAATAAAGAATTTAATCAGAAATTCTGTTTGCTGAATGAGATTTGATAATCTTGATTGATTTAAAAATAAGTAATCTTGACAAAGACTTATGATATTTTATTGACAGAATCAATATCCCCACCCACTGCCATATTTTATGCACAAAATTGATGACTGGCTGTTGAAATCCTCCTCCATCCTTGTTATAAACACATATGGGAGCATGGACGAACAAACAAGACAATATCACTGGTGTGGCAAAGAAAAAGAAGATAAAATTTTAAGTATAAAATTCTTTTGTATTTACTAATACAGAAGATACAAATAGAATGTCTGTGTGGGAGAAGTGTGGCAAATTTGAATGTGTTAGTAAAACTTGGAGCTTATACGTTGACAGGTTGGTGGACCAAAGTCACAGTGGTGACAAGAGAGGTCTGGATTGGATTAGTAAAGCTTGATCAAGTGGAAATATCTCTGTTTGATAGATATGCAATTCTTTAGTTGCCATTACAGTGGATGTCTAAGGAAGGCAATTTTGAAGGAATGTGAGTCTTGGTAAGGTCTGGAGTTGATGAATTTGTTGAGTCAGTTGACCATCATCATTGTGGCGTCATTGAGAGGGGCCTGGAGTATGATACTGAAGTTGCAAATTTGGTTGCCGTCACAGAGGATGCAAGTGGAATGTTTGTATATGAGCATGGTGTGGGTGTTTGGAGGAGGTGTTAATATTATCATTTTGCAAAATTTTATTTTTTTAAGTCAGTAAAATCCGTTATTATATTTTTCATCATGAATTTTTTCTCAAGTCATAAAACTTTAAAGTTAAATTGCTTTAAAGGACAGTGTTGTTCACAGTACAATGACAAAGAGGGTAAAAGAAAATTCTTAATACAACATTACCTATATAGATATCTGTGTGTTAGAAAATAAGACTGAGCAAAAAGAAATTATTTCTGCAAAATGTATGATCAGATTTCTGAAAAAAAATATTTTTTCTCAGATGAACATTTTCATGAGTAACCCTACATCATTTCAATGAGTTACTGCATTCATTATCTTATTATTGAGCATGATTTAAATGTGAGACCAGCAAGTCTAAGTTAATTATTATTGTTGGTAGAAAACAACCATACCTCAAACTATTTGTAGTGTAATTTGTTAGAACTTCTTTGATGGTGAAAATTTGTTTAAAAAGGCTAAATTTTTTATGCAAGTTTTAAGGCTGTCAGTTGTAGAATGTTATCAATTTAGAGAGAAAAACTTTCTGTAAAAATCCAATAAATTCTCATAGGCTGTAATCAAATAATGTATTTAAGAGATTACTTATTATCTACTAAATTATCTCCCTTTGATCTCCACTGATCAATTATTTTGTATTGGGCATTATTAGCTTCTTATGTACAATGAAGTCTTAATCAACAGCTGATAATTATGATACAGCTTTCTTTTGTTTCAATTGGTGTAAGTTAGTCTGTACTAAAAGTTATTTTGACAGAATTTTATGGTCTGGGAAATAGATTTTTGATGATAGCCTGCCAGCTATGGGCTGCCATAAACAAAAGAGGACTGTCATCTTTATATTCACTTGCGACTGAAACTGAAACAGCAGCAGTATCATTTTATCAAATTTTAATGAATCTTTCAGGACATACTCAAAAAGGAATTAAATTATTTTTTAAACAGTCCTTTTTAAGAAAATCTTTGTAAAAATATATTTTCCGATTTTTTTTGTTTTTACATGTTTCCCTCCACCCATTTATTTATGAAATTGAGAAATTTTTTATCGCTTCATGTTTATATTTGTTATAAGGACAAGTCCTCAAAGAATTTAAATCATCAAATATTTGATCAAATAGGACCCTCAGTTATAGCAAATCTGTCCTGAATTGTAAACTAAAAAAAAAATGTAATAAAACTAAGACATTTATTAATTAGAAAAACTTTTATGAATAAAATATATTATGGACACAACTATCTTAAGAAAAAAAACTGTTTTTAAGGAATAATTAATTTCTACAATTGTTTCCATTTTTTCTATTTTCATTAAAAATTAAGATATGATAAAATACAATATAATAAACAATGGAAAAGCTCACTACAATTCAATGAACACCATTCTTTAAAAAGAATTTTGAATTTTTTTTTTGCATGTATAAATGTGTCAATTTTTGTAAATATGGACATCCATCCATAGCATTATGAGAAAATAAGATTGTTAACTATAGTAAATTTAAAATATATTGGTAATTTTGTAACATTTCTTCAACAATTGTATTCCTAAAACTATAATGCAAAAAAAATTTAATAAATAAATTGAACATTTAAAATATTTAAATTTTTAAAGATTACTGGCTATTTAAAAAAAATATTTCCCCTTACCTAAATCTCACAATCATCAGGTTATTGATAACACCTCATTAAAAACACCTCCATGTTAAAAAATACTTTTAGTTTAAAATATCACAGAAAAGTAATATTTGATTTTACTAAGATTAATTTTAAACTTTAAGTCGGTTAATCTTCCTCAAAGTTTCAAAAAAGTATATTTTATTTTTGAATGATTTTTAATAAAGGGAATTTTGTTGTAATGATAGATTTATCAATATGGCCGATTTTAGAATTTACAAAAAAAAAAAAAATTCCAATCAATTTAAATTCGGTTTGAAATACAGCAAAGTATTTTGCTTATTGAAAATATTAAACTTATTATTAGCTTGCAATTAAAACTAAAATAAAAGTTTTAAGAACGTTTTTTTTATCATTTTTAAAAATTATCGTATTTTTAAGGTACCGAGGCAAAATACAAATACACGTCAAACATTTTGTGTGAAAAATAAACCTTTTGCTGAAACAAGAATTTTATTCAATGAAAAAAAAGTTTATATCATTATTTTTACTATTTCAGAGTTTTTCATTCAGAAATTTTTCAAAAGACATCATTTGTAAGGACGGAAGGGACAAAACTCCTTACTTCATATTCAGATACTGAAAAAAAAAAATTTGCTGGGTTTTTTGTTGTCCTGCCCAGAACAGTTTTCATCTTAAAAAAAGCAAATAAAAAAAACTTAATTTCATCCATCAGTTGATATTTGCGTAAAAGGTAAATGTGTATGGCAGACAGAGACAATATATGACCGAGTGTAGATGTGTAAAGTATGTGCGAATGGAGTAATGAGTGAATAAGACCGGCAATTACAGAGGCAGACCTCAAAGTGAACATTGTAAAGCTATGAGTCAGCTGATAGAGCTCCACCTCTTTTCTGTGACGTCACAATGAAGCCAACCAATCAGTACTCAGCAAATTCCATCATTTGACATCGAATGGCGTTTTCGGTCAGAGGTGAATTCAATGTGTGTTTGTGTTTCTCTGAATATGCCGGATTTTTTTTTTTCAAGGATTGAAGAGATTATATTTGTGTCTATGACTGAAAAAAGAATAATTAATCGAAAAACATAAATGCAACGTATTTATTTACTTATCTTCATGTGTAGTTTTTTTTTATCTTCATCTGATTTTTTTCTTAACTGTTTCATTGCAAAAGACAAAAGAACTGTAAAAGAGAATTGGTAAGAATAATACGAAAGTTTTCATCTGAGAAGTCGAATTAATAAAGGTGCTAAATAAATAAACATTTTTGTTTTTATAGAATGTAGACAATTTTGTAAAATTCCAGTTTTTCTTGCACAAAAATTCAAAGATCATCATTTTAATTGGAAATATATTTCTTAATTAGAAATAAAAATCTCTTCTTAGAGTCTAAGATTCTGACTCAGAGTTTTTGAATGCCGGGGTGGAGTGGGGTTCTAATTTTTATATGTAAAGTTTGTGTATGTGTGTAAGCTAATTGCTAAGTGTCTGCATAGAAATATGCATTCATGTGCTGTGTGTTGATAAATCAGTATTTTTATTTATAACATAAGTGTGTCTATTCGTGTGTGTGTGTGTGTGTGTGTGTGTATAAATCTTTTCTCCTTTTTTTTTTTGTTCCCTTCTATTAAGGAAAAATAGGATTCTAAAAAATGCTGGGAATTTTTTGTAAATAAATCTGTTTCTGGGTCATAAATCAGAAAAAAACAAAAAACGTTTTAATTATTTGGAATCAAATTCTAAACTTTTTCTTCCAAGCAGTAATGCAAAATCAAGTGTTTTTAAATCCATACCCCTTCAGAGCTTAGGAAATCGTAGATCTACACAGCTTCCCTTATGATTTCTTGGGAAAGGTAGTGGAGTAGTTCCCAGTTGCTTTCTTCATAGTTTTGAATTTTTCCTAGACTGGTTTGCTACCTTAGGCCCTAGAGCCCATCTTGTCCTACTTCTTAACCCATAGCTAGAGGAGTAGAAAAGAATGACATATCTTTTTCTCCAAAGGACATTAGAATGAAATGAAAGATAACAGACTCAATGAGAATTTGAACTTGGCTTGCAAAATTCAACTTTTTGCACATCCTAAAGTCAAGTTAACACATAAAAATAGTTTGTATAACTCAGCACAAAATCTTTGGAGTTGTTGGTTACACCCAAAATTCATGCAGAAAAATAAATTATTTGTCAAAATATCCAGTCATTCCTTGTAAACAGTCACATTGTTCATTTATTGGTATTTAAGTCATGGCTTTAAATTTTTTATAAAAATATGCAACTATTACAGTGCATCCAATGGTATTATAAATAGAAGGATGTTCATAACAAAACTTAAAATGAACAGCATTAGAGCTTGGATGGATTAACTGGTGATACCCTAACCCTACCCCTGTAAACCAGGGTGGTAAATGTAATAAAGAATGTTTTTTGCAATCCAACCACAGTGTTATTTATATAATCTTTGGATTGGCCTTGAACCCAGGCATCCACAGAAACTCATCAAATAATAAATAAATTTATGTGGTGCATGGAAATTTGTCAAAGAATTAGTTTTTCACTGAAGGAAAAAGAATCCAGCAAAGATTTTTTTTTTCCCAAAAAGAGACATCATTCAGAAATGACTCCATACATTCAATTCTCTTTTTTGTTAATAATCAATTGTTGGCTTTCAAATTTCAAGAATTTGGAAGCAAGAAGTTATCTTAGACTGGAATAATAAAAGACCTCCATTTTAGGTTAGTAAAGAAAGAAATATGAGTTAAAAGTAAAAAGAAGCAAATCGATAAATACTGACCAATGACTTTAATGGACAAAATATTATAGACGTTAGGTGATGAGTGCAAACTCCTGTAATATGGGTATTTACCAGCACGCACACACTACCGAATGTGACACAAGGTCAAGGTTTAAAGTGGGTGTGATGGCAATACCATACTGTAGAAAAATTGCCTAAGCACCATTGGTACTTCCTTTTTTGGGGATACATCAGGTGCCGGACAATGGACTTGACCTCCTCCCAAAGGAGAGGTACTGCCTGGGGGAAAAGCCTCCTGGGGCTTGGGTTTAATGATTTTTTTTTTTTTAAAAACATCTCCACATAGGTTTTCACTGACAGAATATGATTGAGTTTGTCATTCAAAGTTTGCCTGTAATCCAACTAAAGTTGAACTTTATGATAAACACCACACAAGCCTCCTTCCATTTCTGCTGTTCGCAGACTCAACTAAAACTCTTTCTTCTGTCTGACCTAAATAAACAAACAAATAAATAAAAAAATATATATATATATATATACATCCTGAATTAATCTACAGTTAGTCACATAAGTGGAATCTTAAAGGAAATCCACACTGACTTTATCTCAGAGTACAAGATTGTAGGTTAGACTTACTTATTCTGCTTTACCTAGTGAGTTGGTGATATTGATTAAAATGTTTTGTTTTTTATTTTGGGGGAGGGAAGAAAGACCAATTTCAAAGAACAAAACAATAACATTTCTCCCTCCAAATGGTCAGTCTAGTTTTTATAAAATACACAAAGAAATTTCAAATGTGTATCCATCTAGCTTGAAAAAAATCTCAACTCAGGAAATTCATTTACTCTGTCTGATTCCTCTAATGCAGATTCTATCTTTGGGGGGGGGGTATCAAGGGAGTAAAATGTATACTTATTTGCTTAGACTCATATCTAAAAGATAATTTCAAGCAATCAGTCAGGGTGGTGGGAACAAAAGCCCGGAGTGAAAAAACTAAATCCCAAAAGAAAACCAAATGTTATATAAATATATAATACTTACCAACTGCTCCTCTTGCTTAGAGAGATGGCTGGTAGGACTTAATGTAAACAGATTCCAACACCTTCAAATGAAATTCAGAATTAGCCTTTCCTTGATACAGGCTTGGTTGCAAGACTGGGCACATTTGTTTTTTTTTTTTTAGCAAACCAATTGTATTCACTTATACAAATTATCCAGCTTACCCTTGCGAATATTAGCTGATTGGTTCTTGCTTCCAACATTTGACCCATTCTACCGTGATTCTATTTGAATTACTAAAGTACCAAACTGATATGATGTGAAGGTAGAACATCCTTCAGGACGGGTCTCAATATTAGTCATCTGTGATATATATTTAGGTAACCTTTGGTCTTTGGCATTCTTTCTAGTTTTTGTGCACATTTTTCAATCCCCATTGAGTTCTGAGGTCTTTAAATATTACTGACCACTGCTTAAAGCAATTCTGTGGCAAATGAAAGAAAAGTCCCCATCTATTGCACAAAAACCTTTTAATAGTGCCATAAATTAAATTTGGTCCAACAGACAATTTAGCACCTTACCATAGTGTGCTGATTACAAATGATATTAGAGATATGAAATTAGCACACAAAAATGTGATGTTTTCTGCCTGGTTTTAAAAGGGGAAGTTTCTTGCATCAGTGACATGTGGCAATACAAAGTTACCAGTACTGGACACAAAAGGGTTTTGGGTTTGAACTTTCAAAAAAAAAAAAAAAAAAAAAAAAAAAGGTTTTGTCATGTAGCAATATTTGTATCAGTTGTCAGATAGGGTATGTTTATAGAACTAAAAACTGAAGTAAAAAAAAAAAAAAAAAAAGGTTGAGAAACACTGCTCTAGACCAGCAGTTGCCAATGTTTTAAACTTCATTTGGCAGACCACCGATATGAATTTAGAAAAAAAAAGTTAAATACATTTATATAATAGCTAGCAGTATAACCATTCTTTGACCGGGTCTTTCATTACTGAGAATTTTTGCTGTTCAATTGGAACAGTTTAAGTTTAAAGTCAGCCCACCCAAAAATCAATATTAGTAACAACATTTGGGTGCAACCGAGTCACATCCCCAAATGGGAAGGGGGGACAAATTGAATTGGTGGGGGGGCCTGAAAAGGGAACTGTATAATAATAGATAATATTGTAATAATTTAAACTATTTATTTTTATTAAAGTTTTTATGAAAGATATATATCTAAGAACAGATAGTAAATGGTAAAACGTTACTGAGAGTTATAATGGACAGGAAGCAGTGGAGAGCCATTACCGCCAACAATTTGGACTCAAAACCGGCACTGAAGAATTATCTATCAAAAAAAATTTCATCAACATCAGAAATCGGATGAAAACTGTGAAAATGCATAAACAACATCCAATCACACACGCACACACATCTTGAGAATTATAGATAATTGGAAAACTTATTTTATTAATATGAAATGCACCCATTAAAAGGTAACAAAGTTATATTGTAATTATTTAAATAAAACAAATTGAAAATTTGAAGTTTATTCAAATATTAGATTTTTAGTGTGATATTTAGTCTCATTTGTTCATACGTACACTAAAAAGTTGGTTTTTTTTTTTTTTTTTTTGAATATTTTGCAAAAATAGTTTTTGAGTATGAATGCTTATGTATTTGATGTGTATGCCATTTCTTGAAGATCCTGTTATTACCCCATTGCTATGCCATCTTTGTAGAAAATTATACTAGTAAACTATCCAGTAGTAACTAGTTATCAACAGTAATGGTAAGATATTATTCAGTAACAAGTATTGAACATGACTTTACAAGTCATGTTGGGTTATATTATGGCTGAATGATGTCACATTTGTGTACTTGTGTTTATTTCAAGGTCTTGAACATATATACCATCCATAATATGTTTTGTTACTTGCCATTTTTGAACCTGAAGCTTCATAAAAATTGAAATAATGTCCCAATTTTTCTGTGGCCCACCAGTGGTTCATAGACTAATGAATAAGGCTGCACTTCAGTTGCCTCTGGGTAAATTTAAATTTATTTTAATCATGAGAAATTGCCATTATATGCAAAGAAATACTAACCACAGATACAATAACAAAATTAAGATTTTCGACACACAAACATCTATATGAGTCATTCATTTCTTAGCAGCATTTACTTTTATAATTGATGAACATTTTATTTTCAATGCAAACAGGAATTTCCTTTTGTTACTTTTAAGAGTGAATAAAAATCAAACATTTGGGGATTGGAAGGTGAATTGGTAAGATGAAATTAGACGATGACACAACTACAGGGAAAGTCAGATTTAATTTGCTATTTGAGTTGAGGAGGTGTGGAAATCTCTTTCTCTCTCATATCAATTTGATCAGCAGTGATGTCCTGGGGATAGGAAGGTGTTGCTACAACATTGCCAAATAATTCCTTTCCACCCACACCAGGAAATGGACATCAATGAAAGAAACATGAAGGTGGGGCAGCAAAGAGTTGCAGGTGGGGAAAGGTAGGTGTAATATTAGGCAGGGCAGAGATGTAAGATAGATAAAGATAGGTATAAAAGTAGATGTATCACTTTAAGGGGATATGTGAGGGAGGGAGATGAAGGTTGTAATGTTCTGCAAAAGAGAAATGGCTTCTTTCCAAAATGGTAGACACTGAATCAGGATGGGAGACATCTTGGAAAGCAGACATTGAGAGAATCTACTTACACACCAGCCAAGTTAGTTACTTTTGGGGAATTTTGTTTTGACTTTTAATAATCACAGTTAATGAATTAGTGACTAAAAAATTTGATAGATAAAAAGAAAAAAATGGGGTGTGGGTGGAAACAAATATTGCAAACTTTTGTAGCAGTTTTTTTTTTTTACCAAAAAATTGTTTTAGATTAAAATTAAAACCTGATTTTTTTTCTTCAGTTTTTCTCCTCCACAAAATAAATGAATTTTCTTGAATGTTTTAACAGACAGAACTATCATGTGTTGATCTTATGCTAAAATATTTTTTTAAGTTTTTTTTTTACAGTAAATGGCAGTTATAAAGAGCCCACGAGTGTGATTCAGTTTGAGGGAGGTGCAGCTATGGTCATTTAACATTCCCAATTCACAACCAAACAGAAAACAATGTTACTCACTGACCCTTTGGTAGAGAAGAGAAAATAAAATTCTTATCATGGTAACAAATTCATCATAGATAAAGCATCAAACTACAGAATTCAATCAAACTTTTCTTGACTCACAAATTTTATAGGCAGGTCTTCATTTCTATATTGAGAATGAAAGAGTAGGTGGTTGAATGAGAGATAAACTAAAATTTACATCTTTGGTGGTTGCATATCATAAGCAAAGCAGATTGGATGGTAGCCATTGTAGGAGAAGGAAAACTGAATTCAATCTGTTTGAGTAGACACATGCCATAAAGTTCTGATCATAGCCGTTTTTATTGAAGATAGAGTTAATTTTGCCTGGTAACACTTGATTGCAGAAAATTTAAATTTTCCTTCCTTACAGGTTAAGGAGAGAAATTTCCATGTGGCACAATACCACCCTCTCTTCTACATTTGAAGAAAAAAAAAAAAAAAAAAAAAAAAAAAATCAATGTAAACACACACACAAATTATATATATATATATATATATATATGTGTATGTGTGTGTGTGAATGGGAGAAAGCAGAAAAAGTTTTTGTGTAAAATGTTTTGTCTTTTCGATCTTTATCAAATCAAATTTGGTTACATTGATGCAACTACACATATAGTTACACCAATGTAAGAAAAATAGATTTGATGAAGTCCTGAAGAATGAAATGCATCACACAAAGGCCTTTTTTCTGCTTTGTTACACATCCCCACCATGGCAATATTGTTCTTGATATGTGTGTGTGTGTATATATATATATATATATATATATATATAGGAAAATTTGGTAACTATGAAATAAAAGTCGATTGAAAATTGATTTTAAAGCCATTCTGGAGTTGGCATTTAGGGGTTAAGCCTCCCCCTCCCCTATATTTTTAAATAACTTGAAATCATAGGGTCCTGATAAACCACCACTATAACAATAGCAAAGCCATACTTGCAGAGTCGGGATTAGGGGGCTAGGCCTCCTTCCCCAATATTTTTCAAAAAGTATTATTAACTATGGGGTGGGTCATGATAACACCCCACTACAACAATACCAGGGCCGTACTTTCTGGAGGGCACTCCCCCCCCACGTTTAGATAAGTATTAACTTAATAAATCATGGGTTCCAGTCCAGATAAAACCCCATTGCATCAATACCAGGGTTTTCTGGATGTGATAGGCCCCGACTCCAATATTTTTACATAAATAAGTATTTTTTTAAATAAGTATTTATTTAATTTAATTACTAGTCTATTGTTTTCATTCAAGTAAATAAATTCGATTTATCTAAGTTCTTGTATCTTATTTTTAAATTATTTTAATAAAAAAGGTAGTAAATAAATGAGGTTTTATTTATTTCTTTTTAAAGAAGCAAAAACTATATTGCTTCATTTTTTTGTAATTTTCCTGGAAGAAATTTATTCATTCAAAATTTATGACAAACAACACAACTTTATTACATTTTGCTTAAAGAAAGTAAAACTAAATGAGAAGTCGCCCCACCCACCTTTTACAAAAAAAAAAAAAAAAAAAAAAAAAAAAAAAAAAAAAAAAGCAACATGTAAAAGGGATACAATTTGTTTGAAAAAAAAAAAAAAAAAAAAAAAAAAAAACCCCAAACATTTATTGTTTAGTTAATTCTATTTTCAATGTTTGCTTACAGACACTTGTGGCTTTCTGCACAATAAATAAATAAACACTACTAATGTTGCTGTAAAAGCACAAGTTTCAGCCTGTTCAATTAATTAAAAGGTTGATTATTATTTTTTGCTTTTCAAAGACAAAATTTGAAATTTAAACATTTTAATTATTGATATTCAAAACAAAGTTTCAAAGTTGTGTTTCCAAATTTCCCCCCATAGTAATTTCTCTTTTAAATACTTATTTAAAAAGAAACTTACAAGAAAAACACTTTTTACAAGAAATTTGAATCCAGATAACTCTATAATTAAGTTTAATTAATAACTGACATTATGATTAGCATTGCTGTTTGACGTTTGAGCATGTTACTTTTTTTTTTTTGTAAACAAAAAGGGACAACTTCTCGTTTAGTTTTACTTTCTTTAAACAAAATGTAATATAGTCGTGTTAATAATTATTTGGTGTTGCAAATTTTGAAAAAATTACAAAAAAATGAGGCAATATAGTTTTTGTTTCTTTAAAAAGAAATAAAACTTCATTTATTTACTACGTTTTTATTAAAATAATAATTTAAAAAGAAATACAAGAACTTAACTTTAACATAGATAAATTAATTTTATTTGTTTGAAAAAAAGAGTAGTAATTAAATATTTATTTTAAAATATTGGAGGTTGGGCGTAGCCACCTAATCCCCCCACCCATGCAGAAAATATGGCATTGTATCTTGCAATCCACCCTTTATATCTTTATCCTTTCTTTCACTATCATAGAAGTGAGAAAAAGAATGAGCTATGTAAAAAAAAAAAAACACAGACATGAAAAATCAAAGAATTGGTGCCAAAGCATAGATTTCTGACATAGGTGTAAAAACTTTAGCCTCAAGCTTTTACCACTTAAAATCAAGAATCCATAGAAATTGGATTTTATTTCTGTAAAAAGTAAAGTTAAAGGGACAACTGGAATTCAAAGAAGAGAATTTATTTACCAGTTTTCTTGCTAACCATTTTCTTTAGTTATTTTCTATTGTATTTTAATTTTTAGTTTAAACTCTTTTTTGCAAAATATTTTTATTAGAATTTTTAACTTTGATGCAACAACTGCAAAAGAAAAAATATATGCAATTTCTGTTAAAATTTTATTTTTTTTTATTAAGTGTTTTAAAAGAATATTTTGCTTATTGGAAACATTAAATTTAAATCTAATCATGAGATTGATAAAAACAGAGTATAGCATGATGAAAAAGACGCCAAACTTGATGAAAAGATTTTAGCATTTAAATGTTTATGCTATTAATAAGAGGAAAGATCAAAGTATTTTTAAATTATTTAAAAAATTTTTTTCTTCATTTTAGAACATTCTAAATTTTGATTAAAAAAAACCTTGTTTCACTTTGTATTACCAGAACTAGTAAAATTTTAGTGCGTTTTTTTCTGTATGACAGACATTAATTTTGAAAATCTTGCAAAAATAAAAATAATTGTTGGATTTTAATGAAACTTTCAGAAACTATTCACAAATGATGGAACTTGTTATAAATATGTTTTCCTTTTTTAAAGTCATGGCAAAAATAGACCGGAAGTATCATGCGTCCAATAAAAAAAATATTACATGGATTGAGTTTCTGTCTAGTATTTAACTTAAATACTGAATTTTTAATACAATTATTTGTTATTTCTTTAATAATAATAGATTTTTACATTTAAGTTGTTGAAATATAAAATTAGTTGAAAGCTGCATTTTGTTTCGTAAATGTCCATTTGAGAGATTTATTTTTGCAAAACACGGGGGGGAAGTTAATTTAATTTTTCAATTTCATTTGAGAAGGGTATCTACAAGTATCAATATCATCTTATGAATTTTAAATTTGTATTTTATGTATACTTCTGATAAAATTCCATAAGGAATGTACCTATAAATTAATTAGATACCTTTCTTATGAAATTTAATCTCACTTTCAACAGTCTTATTTTAATTTCTTTATATTTTCCATAAAACATCATAAACGTAAAGGTGAAAGCTAAGTACAAAAAAAAAAAAAATTAGAGCGCTGAACGTTTTCCCTAAAAATAATGAGGTAAATAATTTGTTCCCTTAAATCTAAATAACTTCACTTCTCTCCTTCCATAGAAGGAATTATCTTCATGTAAGCTATCAAAATGTCATGAAATTATCTTTCATCACCCATCAAGTGATGCGAAATGTTATGACCTGCTTTGTTTTATTTTCAAACTATGTCTTTTCGGTGCAGAAACTAAGTTAAGCTTGGTTCAAAATATTTTAAATAAACATTATAATTTCCAATTTTCTTAAAATAAGTTTTGAAAAATTATAATTGATTTTTAAAAGAATTTCTGAGATTTTCATTTTTTTTATAAATTGGAAAAAATTGGCTGACATGATTGATTATCTATCAATTTTGCTGACTAAAAAAAACAAAACAAGATTTTTAACGAAAATTTTGGACGTGCTAGGAACGATTAAGAAATGTAAAAAAATACCCCCAAAATACGTTGATCTTTCCTCTTAATAATAACATGAACATTTAGATGAAAAAGTTTTGTTTTCATCAAGTTTGACATCTTTTTTGTCATGCTATACTCTTTTTAGCAATCTCATGAAGGTACCTAATATTAGCTCGAAAAGCTTCAAGAAAGATTTTGCATTTTAAAAATCCATTTTAAAACCTTAGGTATCACATTTCTGTGGAGGCACCTATGTTATTATTTTACTTATTTAAGATTAACAAATGTTTATTCATGAAAGTTTAGGCTGTAATAAAAAGAAAATATCCATTATATTGTATTATTTTCTGTATTTAGGTTGGGGGGGGTGCGGCTACATGTCAACCCTGGGTAAAAATATTGTCTCATTAGCAATTGTTTGTGTTGAAAATTTTAAATCTGAAAATGTGTTTGCATATTTAATAAGTGTTTATAAATATGCATATTCTGCACTAAAAATACAAAATTCTTATCTGGACATTAACAAGCAAAACATCACAAAACTTTTTGGTTGGTCTTTGATAAGTATTGTTAATATATATATATATATATATATATATATATATATATATATATATATATATAAAAATAAAGGCACGTGCCATCAGTAATTCATGCATTTATTTTTAATTCAACATTTTTATTACTTCTTATTGTGGATATTCATATTTGAATGCCAGGCTGGATAAGTGAATCATTTTATGATGTAGAAATATATTAAAAAAAACAAAAAAAAACAAATGCATGAAGAAATTTGAACTCTTAAATTCGCAACTTTAAAAAAAAAAATAAAAAAATAAAATAAAATAACTGATTTGTTTCTGTCTCTGCTCTTTGTACCTATTATTTTTACTTTTTGACTCAGCCAAATCGTTCATGGCCCAAAAGACAATGACCAAAGTATATTCAGTGATTGATATTGAAGCCATAAAACAAAGGCATATTGGATAGCATCAAAAACACATGGCCAAATGACACCAGAACTCAGGATCAATTTATAACATTTTTCAGCATAATGAGGTTAATTGGAGGAGTAGGGGAAGAACAACTTTACTCAACAGTGTAGTATGGCACAAGGCCATGGAGCGTTTTCTTTCAAATTATTTCTTTTGAGTTTTAGTGTCATTGCTTATGAATTTTTAAAAAAATTTCTTACCAGAGCCAAGATATCAGATTCATTTCTTGGTATTTACTGTTTAGTCTCATGTAGCTAAAAACCATATCAACTTTTATTTATTTTTTTAATTAGACAATTTCACTACTTTTTCATTTTCTTGTTCTCAGATGAATGGTAAACCAATGAACATGGGCAGAAATATCAATATTAAAACCAAAAAATAATAATTATAGATTCTGATTTTCGGTTTGAATTACAAATTCAAATCTTTCTTATTTGTATTTCTTAGCAAATCTTTAATTAACAAGAGACAAGAATCACATCTAAAAATAAAAGTCAAATTTAGTTTACATGTAAAATTTATTAAAAAAAAAAAAAAATATGCTAATTACATAAATCATCACAAAATTTCCACAGGAGCAAGTCTAAAGTTTGATTCTTTCTCTAGAAAATATTGCATCAAGTTGATTTTCATGGTGCCATTTTGTAACATGTCCAAATTGTTTTGCATCTCTGGTTGCAGTGGAAGCATCTTCAAACTGGTCTTCAGTTCCTCAAGCGTGTGAGATAAGATTAACGGACAAGTGCAAACCTGTGGAAGAGTGAAACCTTCACTAAGCAAAAAATCCAAATTCTCTTTTAAACAGAACCGATTTCTAGTCACAAGCGGACGAAGATGCTCATATTTTTTCTTCAGTTTGTTCAATGGAAAGCCAAGTAATTCTGGTAAATAGTTGGTTGATTTTGGTACTGGGGGTTTCAACGGCACTCGCCCACATATGATGATATGAATCAAATGCAGAATGCTAATGTTTTGAATACCTGCTTCTTGGGATTTAATGAAAGCGTTCTGTAATGTTACTATCCTGTAACGTAATATGTAAGGATGATTCCGGATGTGTTCTAATGGGATGCCAACAGACATGAGGTAATCAATTCTTGGCTTCACTGTTGCCAAGCGTCTTTTGTCAAAATAATGCATCTGTGATTCTATCATTGCAGAGACACCAAACATTTTAGCAATACATTCATTTCGATTGTTATGTCCTTTTAAAGTATTTTGGTCAGCACGATATTTCACCAAAAATCTTTGGAACTGTTTATCTGAAATGATCAAAGATGCCACTGGGAAATTATTATCTTCTTGAAACTTTTTAATGATTCTCGATCTTTGCTCAAGAACCAGAAAACTTCGACAGAGAATGGCAGGATAGTTCTTGAAATCATCTGTTGTCAAACCCTGGCTTCGGAGATATTCTACTTTTTCAGTGAATGCAACCATATTCCTGAAGGATTTTATAGCTGGCACTTTCTGCATAATGGTATACATCTCTGCATGGCTACATTGCAACACTTCTCGCATGTAGTCAGTCATGGTGGAATAATTAGTCAATGGCTGGAGGGATTCAATTTTCTGTTTCAGCTGAAAAGAAGTCATATTTGAACGTATCACCTTGAGAAGTTGTACAGAGATATTCTCATGATTCAGTTTTTTCAAGATAAATGCACGTTTTACAATTTCAGTCAGAGATAGTTGCAGGATTTCAGGAGATTCTTGAATCTGGTCCATTGTGCAGCCAAAGGCTTCTAAGGTTTCAAGTTTACTCTCTAAATCATGCCTATCAGAATTCTTTGTCTCTTTGGACAAAATTTTCAATTCATATTCAAGAAGCTGAAAAGAAAGAAAGAAGCTTTAAGTGAAAGTTTCAATGAAAACAGAAAAGAATGACAACACATTTATGTAAAAATTCTGATGGATGAAAGTTTTTCTGGTGGTGGGGTCTTTGTTTATAATTTGGAAGGTTAGAAAAGGTCAGGGGATATTAAATATTTCAATCAATTCCAGTACAATCTTTTTTCTTTAATAAAAAATTACATTCATCTTCATGTAAAGAATTTACAAGCAAAGGAAATAAAAAGCAAAAAAGATTGAAGTTCTGAGTCAGTTTTATTTCAACAACAGCTGAAGAATGACAATGAACAAAAAATAAACTTACCTTTTGCTTAACTTCCTCACCATCAGCAGTCTGGAGGTGACCAGGTTTCAATACCTTATAGTGGAGTTGAGGAATGAAATCAATACTGTTGCTTGTAGTGGTTTTATATTTCTTAAGGACACAAGTAAAAAGTGAATGGCCGTTTTGATAAAACAAACCACCCAGCCAAGTGTGAATGTGCTTGGAAAAACTGTAATGGAAAGAAGCAGCTGAACCTTGTCCTAACAGCAGAGCCATTTTGATGGTTACACCCATTTTAAAGATTGGAAACTGAAATCATAGAAATTCAAATTAAATAAATTATATAAAAAATTTAGATAATGATTTAAAAAAAGCTGTCTGAAAATGGCAAATGAAAAAAAAAAAAAAAAAAAAAAAAAAAAAATCAAACTTAAATCAGTGTTATTTCATAATTCATCTTTGAGATGATCCGAAATATTTTTCAGATTACCAGTGAAGTAAGGTCGTTGATTACAGGTAAGGTAACATTTTTCTAATTTTGATGCATTCAGAGCAAAAAGTCAATAGATGATTGATTTTCAAATACCTAGCATTTGATTCTACAGCATGAAAGCAAGTGCTATAAAATTTAATCTCACTTAAAAAGTCAATCTATAAAAAGTCTGACATTATTCAGTCTCTGCTTCAAATAGAAAAACAGCAACTTGTGGAATAAATAGATATTTGCCTTTTGTTGGATTGTCCAGAGACTTTGCCCAAGATTTTTCTTAAACAAAAAAAAAAAAAAAAAAAATCCCTAACTTATACAAAACTTGTTAACATGCTGTAATGAAATCTTGAAAAATACAAACTTAAAATTTCTTAATTTAATAGCAATTTGTGGAAAAAGATTTTTGTAGTAGCTGAGTAGTTAGGTTATAGAAGTTAGGACCACAGTCAGTTTAATTTCTGTCAACTGAAGATGTTTCAGAAGAGAAATTCACAAAAAAAAAAAAATTTAGATCTTGAAATTTGCATCGCTATTATTTCAATACAACCAAAATGTTAACACACCAGTCTGAACAACTGAACGTGGGTCATACAAACTTGCACAAAAACAATTTGGAACCGAGTCATATTAAAGCGTGATTGATTTATTCTAAAAATCTTCAGATATTTTAGTTTTTTAGCTGTTGAAGTGGGGGGGACATGACTGTATTAGACTTTCTTATTTATACACCATCTCCTAGTTTTAAAAACAATGATCAAATTTGTTTCTGCTCCCAAATGCCTATCATCAGATGAATTCTTCAAGCTTGTTGGTATAAGAAATATTTCAGTCAAGTATAAGAAAAAAAAACAAAAAAATTATATATATATTTTAAACAGTTAATGTTTTTATGCCAGTACTCCAGCCCATACTACCCACCCCCCCAAAATTTTATCCCAAAATTCTACCCCCCCCCACACTCCTCATTGTTGCTAATGAATAGTGTCACTGCAGATGCCCTTTCTTACAAAATATTGAAGTAGGAACTTTTCTAGGTATGAATATAAAAAGAAAAAAAAACAAACATTGGTTGACAATACAAAAAAGAGGAAAAAAGATTTCATAGCCTCATTAACAACCTACAAAAGGTCTGGGATGGATGACTCAACCAATTGACCCCTGGCAGAAGTTCAAAATTTCCATTTCTGACATGAATATTTATTTATAATCAAGAAAAAAGTATTAAGGTTTCATCTCAAACAAAATGGGAATATTGATTAAAAAATAGATTTATCAGCAGTGGCAATCAAGTCTGTTAAACAAGAGAAATGTTAAAATAAAATTTATTGTAAGCAATGGCCATATGCTCTCGGCCACATCTAAGAGAACAATAAAAGATATTTCAGATGCACTTTATTCTAGAAAACCATGGCAAGAAAACAATCTTTGCTCGCTGTAGATGCACAAATGAGATGAGAGCATAAAAATAGATACTTATTCAAGATTGTTGATGAAGTTTAATAAAAAGGATTTCTCTTAAGGTAAAAATAGTAATAAATTTTGTAAGATGAAATGTAATTGCATATAATCATGATCGATAATGACTGATAAAAATCTTCCTGAATAAAATTGATCTTCATTGCTAGACAAAGGCAATTAAATACAGTTGAAGGTTTCTATCTTTTAAAGACTAAAAAATTATTTTCCAAAAATTAACTTTAATAATTCAATCCAATAATAGAAAAAAATTTAAAAGAAAATGTTTTGTATTTACAATTCAACATTAAAAACTTCAATGTTGGATTTTATATTACAAAAGATGACTAGAAAGCAAAAAAAAGAAAAGAAAAAAGGAAGGAAGAAAAAAAAGAAAAGAAAAAAGGAAGGAAGAAAAAAAAGAAAAGAAAAAAGGAAGGAAGAAAAAAAAGAAAAGAAAAAAGGAAGGAAGAAAAAAAAGAAAAGAAAAAAAAGAAAAGAAAAAAGGAAGGAAGAAAAAAAGAAAAGAAAAAAGGAAGGAAGAAAAAAAAGAAAAGAAAAAAGGAAGGAAGAAAAAAAAGAAAAGAAAAAAGGAAGGAAGAAAAAAGGAAGGAAGAAAAAAAAGGAAGGAAGAAAAAAAAGAAAAAAAAGAAAAAAAAGAAAAAAAAAGAAAAAAAAAGAAAAAAAAAGAAAAAAAAAAGAAAAAAAAAGAAAAAAAAGAAAAAAAAAGAAAAAAAAAGAAAAAAAAGAAAAAAAGAAAGAAAAAAAAGAAAAAAGAAAGAAAAAAAAGAAAAAAGAAAGAAAAAAAAGAAAAAAGAAAGAAAAGAGGAAGAAAAGAATTTTTTGTTTAAAATGTGGATGGACAGAGTAGATCTTAAAGACTTTCATTTTTGCTCTCATTATCATACCCAATTGTTGCAAATATTAAAATTGGTTGCCTAATGAATTTTTTCAGTGGTAGAATATTGTACTGAAGATCACAAGGTTTCAGATTCAGACTGTGACCAGGGAAAATACATACAAAAGAAAGAAAATTATTATCAAAATGCAAGAGTTCTCTTTGACATTTGCACTTGTAAAATTTGCCAAACCCAAAACTTTAAAATATTCACTATCAGATCAATGGCTAGAAAATTTTAGTGAAAGATTTCTACAGGTTTTCTTAGATGAAGATTGTTTAATGTAACTAACACAAGAGAAGGAAAATTACACTAGAGTCCAGACAATATTGTCCTCCTCTGATGTGGTCAGTTTTGAATTTTTGAAACAAGAAATTAATTTTACTCAACAAATTTGAAACCAGACCATTCATTTCTTTGCTATTTGAAAGATGTCAAGATTACAATTACAGGATAATTCAGTGGTAGATCATTAGACTGGAACCTGTAAGAACAGTAGGCATGAAATGGAATTTTTTTTTTTTTTTTTTTTTTTTTTATTTATGTTAAGCAGCAAAATTTCTTTTGCAAGAAAATTATTAATACAAGAAACCTGACATTAACAGCAACAATTTTTTGCAGTTGCAGAAAATGCCAGATGTTCAATATTTGCACTTTTAAAAAAAAAAAAAAAAAAAAAAAAAAATCAACTGCTGCATTGTGTAATCATTATTCCCTTGACCGGGCATGATCATAGGTTCACTGCATAGCTAAGAAGCTGACTAGTTCCCTCCATATATCTGGGTTGAAAGTCAAAGAGGTATAAATAAACCGCAATGTAACATGTCCAAGATATGTAGCAATTTTTTAAAAAGGACCGTCCAACTTCTGGAAGCCCACAATTCAACCATTTTGAAGTAGTTCTAATTGAACAAAATCAGCACATGCGCAACATTGTGACATGCCACCTTATTTCAATGGACATTTTTATTACGCTAAACCTTATGACGGTATGTGTCACTGCTTGAAGCTTAGATATGAACCTTATGACGGTATGTGTCACTGCTTGAAGCTTAGATATGAACCTTATGACGGTATGTGTCACTGCTTGAAGCTTAGATATGAACCGTATGACGGTATGTGCCACTGCTTGAAGCTTAGATATGAACCTTATGACGGTATGTGTCACTGCTTGAAGCTTAGATATGAACCTTATGACGGTATGTGTCACTGCTTGAAGCTTAGATATGAACCTTATGACGGTATGTGTCACTGCTTGAAAGCTTAGATATGAACCTTATGACGGTATGTGTCACTGCTTGAAGCTTAGATATGAACCTTATGACGGTATGTGTCACTGCTTGAAAGCTTAGATATGAACCTTATGACGGTATGTGTCACTGCTTGAAGCTTAGATATGAACCTTATGACGGTATGTGTCACTGCTTGAAGCTTAGATATGAACCTTATGACGGTATGTGTCACTGCTTGAAGCTTAGATATGAACCTTATGACGGTATGTGTCACTGCTTGAAAGCTTAGATATGAACCTTATGACGGTATGTGTCACTGCTTGAAGCTTAGATATGAACCGTATGACGGTATGTGTCACTGCTTGAAGCTTAGATAGGAACCTTATGACGGTATGTGTCACTGCTTGAAGCTTAGATAGGAACCTTATGACGGTATGTGTCACTGCTTGAAGCTTAGATATGAACCGTATGACGGTATGTGTCACTGCTTGAAGCTTAGATATAGATAATGAAATGGCATGAATGTTACTATGTCAGAAAATGGTTGAAGACTAACAATTTCATTAGAATACTTGCTAGTATGTGCAACAATGTACCCAGGTCAAAATTGGTATTGTCTTTCATAGTATTGCAGTTTTACATTCCATCATATATACATGCTATTTATTTGTAGTGTGTCTTGGGCAAATAGACCTGGTGGAAGCCATCCTTTTCCAGGTCAAACCACATCTGATGTCCTCTAACTTGAAGGCTCACATTGGCCACAGACAAGGCTGTTGATTTCATCAAGGGGACCCAGTATTGTGAGGTCATCATTATCACAATGACTAGATACATAGCTATGAAGTCCAATCTCTACCCTATTGTGCTAGATGGGCAATGAAACTACAAAAAGGGGCTTATCTGCCCTCTGACATGTTTTGTTTTTAATCCAAATGAATGTCTAGCCACCTTCCTCACCAGAAAAGCCTAGTAAGGGGAAGGATTTAGCTGTCAGTGACCCCTGACTATGCAACAAGTAGTACTGTGTTACATGGTGCAAACAGCTCTTACAAATAGGTCCAAGATTAATATCTTTTTGGTGGATGATAGTTTGGGATGACCAGTGGTGGTGTTTTTGTTTTGGGGTCATACTGGAATGATAAAATAATTTTAATTAAAACTTTTGTATTTTTTAAGAAAAACTAATTTCTGAAAATACAAAAAAAATACAAAAAAATTACTTCTCACCAAAAATGTTGGGCTTTTAATAAATGGAGCATGAATACACACACACACACACACAAACAAAAGAAATAAATATAACATAAGCACTCCTTTTTAAATTGATAAATTAAATCGGAATGGAAAATGAATGTTGACAGACTTAAATTTCAATATTTGTATTTATCTCTAAATATGAAAAACATAAAATAAAATAAAATTTATATAAAATAAAATTTTCTTGCTTTGCTTAAAGCAAAATTAGTTCTTACAATTAAATTAATTGTAAGAACTAATTTTGCTTTAAGAAGCAAAGCAAGAAAATTTTATTTTTTCTGCTAATTTTTTGGTTAGGTCTTCTGCTTATCATAAACTAAGTTTAAATGCTCAACTGCCTCCTGCAAATCTCCATTCATGACCCTCTGACAAAGCAATATGACCCTCAGGAAAAATAGTAACCAAGTGGTGGGTTAGTGGTTGCACAGCATAAAGACAATAATTTAAAAGATGCAACAACTCAAAATGAACATTTATTTTTTTAAATATTTTTATGCAACTAAAACCATAAATGATGAAGTTTAAAAAAAAAAAAAAAAAAAAAAAAAAAATTGATTTTGGGGTGGTATAAATTTTTTTTTCTTTTTTTGATAAGGGATTATTAAAGTTGATTTTCTGGAGGATTCTAGGACAATGGTGAAAAAAGTTAGTCTTGTGTTGTAATTTTGACAGAAGAAAGTAGAAACGTTTGGAGTAGAACTGAAAAAAAAGAAGAAAAAAAACAAAGTTTTTTTCAAATTCAACCGAAAGCCAGCATCTAGATTTTCTCACAAGACTTCTATTGGCAACATCAATCAGTAAACTGAATCAAGCAACACTATTTCAGCTCAATGGTAGTCATTGTTACATGGTACAATTACCTAAATCAACATTCCTCAATTTAAAATATTTCAAATTGTTAATATCTTTCTCTTCAGATAGTGCATCATGTAATATGGTTGGTGAAAAAAGCAAAATTCCTTCTCTAATAAGAAAACTTATCTCATTCGACAGTGATTGTTCTTAGATTTAAGAAGCAATACACACAATTTGTGACTCCTGATCATCTGTTAAAAACTAAAAAAAGAATACTTGCAAACAACACTGAGTTATAGCTTCCACTTATTCCATATAAAATTATGCATTTTAATTTTTTTTTTACTCTATTATATAACAGGCATGTACCCTTGCAATTTTCCAAAGTTTTCCACTTTCTCAACCCTTTGAGCTTTTCCTCAGATTAAATCTCTTCTAAAAGCAAACCAATAGACAATTATGAAATCAAATGTCAATTTTACCTAGAACAATTCTAGTCAGTCTATAGCAATGATTCTTAACACGTGCTCTGCTGTCACATCCTAGGACGTCATTGTTAACTCCTAGGGGTGCTGCGGGACATTTGATCATTTTAATTTCAGCCAAACTAAAGTATGCTCATAATGATAGGGAGCAACATCTAAGTGGCACATCTGAGATCACTGTCTGTCTAGACAGTACTCACTTGATAGGCAATATTTACATTCTGGACAACTAGGAAAATCTAAAAATGTTTCATACCAAAGATCTGATTCCACCAGCTGCTGTAGATATATGGTAAAAAATTGTCTTCATAGGTGTATTTATCACAAAGTTAAGAAAAAACTGATGTTCAATTTATTAAAAGAATAAAAGGGGAGAACTTCAGGTTGCAGTTGAATGTGGTCAAAGAGAACTAATTTGATTTGCTATATAGTTACTAATGTTAGATAGTAGAAGATCTATCCTATGAAAAATAATGATTATTAAAAGAGGAAACAAATCTATAATATTTGACTAATTTAAATTCCATGATTATTTTTTTACATAAATATAAATGCAATTGATTTCTATGACTTAGGTGGCCATAAGAAATAATCATAATACATTTTGATCTAAAAAGATTGGAAACTAATTGTTTTTTTTTCTAAAAAAAAAAAAAATAAATAAATGTGAAAAGTTGAGAAAAACAGATTTTCTTGTGAATTGTTTATCAATTGATTGATTCATTTTCTATGGCTTATCAACCCTGAGTAGGTTATCTAAAGCCGGGAAACATTTTTAGATTGTAAGAATTTTTCTTTTTAGAGATAATAATGGTTTAGTGATACAAGTCTTACTAATTAACCCATATCTGGGAGGAGAAGAGGTGGATTCATACCTTTCCCAAGGGTATTTGCATGTAAGTGAATATAACGAACCTAACAGGAATTGAAACTCAGCTCTCTGATTAACAATTCCGAGTCAGTATCTATTAAACCACCCACACATCCATGCTTACAGCACCTGGTATTCCTAAGCAGTCACCCCTCTAGGTATTGGCCAGCCTTGACATTGCTTAACTTCAGTGATCATAAGGGAACCAATGTTTCAATGTGATGTGGCCTTAAGCTGTGAATTGTTTAAAGTCAATCATTTTTGTATTTCTGTTAAAAGCTTTAAATAAAATAAAATCATAATTCATAAAAATTATTTCATTTTTTGCATTGTTTTTATTCTTACTTGTGACAAAGTTTTGGAATTCAATTTAATTTTTGAAACATAGTCAAAGATGAACATTTTTCTGTTCCAGGCTCAAATTGAGTCAGGCTTAGAATATTTGGTTAATCTTATATCAACAGTTGCTGAGAAAATCTGGATTGCTTTCAAATCTCATTAATCCATTCTAATTACTTAAGCATAAGCTCCCAGCAATCAATGGCAAGATAATCCCTGGTAGAGGTGAGAAATTCAAAACTTCAGGAGGAGGAGGAGGTAGTACTAGTAATCCTCCAGCCAAATCATACGTGCATGAAAAAAAAAAAAAAAAAATCATTTTAGATTCAAAATCAAAGAGAAGAAATAAGATCAGCAGCCATTCCAGATTCCAACAAAGATTTTCTTTCTCATTTTCAGTTTGGTCTAAAAACAAATATAAAAATTTAAACCATAAATTCTATCAATATTTAAGCTGAAGTACTAAGAATTTAGAGGCAACTCTCTAATAAAAAGAAAAAACCTGAAACAAATTTTGTTTAGTCAAATTGCAAAAACAAATTTTGTTCATATTTAGCTGATTTTCTCACTGAACATAATCTACTGAAACAGCTTTGATCAAAAGAGGGAGAAAGGAAAAAAAAACTTACAAAACTGCTGCAACTGTCAAAACTCACCGATTATGCATAAACAGGCATATTAATACAAAAGGATATTAAATCAAATTTGTTGATAATATCAAAATGAATAATTTATTCAATGTTGTTTCCATTATTCTCAACAACCTTAACAGATCTTCAAAAGGCCGTACAACTCTTAACCATCAAGTCAATGGATATCTTTGTCCACAGATCCTTGATGGCAACATTGAGGATACAACCCATCCAGTGTAATCTATCAGGAGGAGATGTCCAGGTTGGAAAAAGGCAAAATATCTGCTTACCAGTAATTAGCAAATTTAGCTTTGCTGAAATTCTTGGCTGTTGTATTTGCAAACACCGTCCTGAATCAGTAGAAAGTTGACAAAACATTACCTTGAAATTGACATGGAAGAATAGGGGGTGGGGTATATTTTTTCCATTAGTGAAAAAAAAAAAAAAAAAAAACTTGCAAAAGCCTTTTTTATTTATTTATTTATTTTTGATTGAGTTAACCCCCAAAGCAAGGCAGTAAAGTTACTGAGACACAAGGCTGAAAGTGTTCAAATGTAATATTTCAATATATAGAATTAACACCAGTCACATAAAAAACTTTGTGCACTTATCCTTGATGGCAGTGATGAGGATAGTGATGTTGGAGTGGGACGTCTTCTTAATGACCAACAAACAACCCATGCAGTGTAATCTATCAGGTGGAAGGTCCAGGTTTGAAAAAAGGCAAAATATCTGATGGCCAGAAAACAACAAATTTAGTTTTGCTGAACTTTGTGGCTGCTGTATGCGAGAACAGCATCCTGAATCAACGAAAAGTTGGCAAAATATGTTACCTCAAGATCTTTTGATAGACATAGAAGAATAGGGTGGGGACAATTTTTTTCCATCAGTGAAAAAAACCCACCAAAGTCTGGGTTGAAGTTTTGTTCTGAAGGTGTCCCTAACATCAATTGTTTACTGTGAGGTAGTGGTCATTTCAGCAGTTAAAAAACAGCATCTACTTTTAGAGAATATTTTAGAAGTCCCATGGTTCTTGAGGCAACTGCACATTCTTGCATTCTTCCAGCCTCCTGGCATTTGTGAATCCTGCAAGTAGGTGCTTTGCTGTCTTTGTGTATAATGTCTAGATCGTCACGCATGAACATTCTGATTGTCTAGAGCTCTACTTTTAGTTCAATTGCTATCTTATAGATAGATATAGTTGAGTCATTCATCAAGAAACTAAAATTTGAGATTTTAGGGTTTTGATGAAGGCCTAATTATGCTTCTTGTTGTCCCCTAGATGTCTCTAGATGCAATCTTCAAATTTTAGACAGTGCACAAGGATACACCAACCTATATTGAAGGTATTTTTACGAGTGATTTAGGCATGAAGCAAATCTGACACATTTTGCTGTTTGCTCTTTTGTGAAACTATTTCCCATAAACATATTTAATAACCGACAGGATAGTCTTTGTTATTATGTATTTGGCTTCACTGTCAATTTGGTGTTATGGTTGGTGGGAAATTTTACTTGAACCCTTTAAAGGCTGGAAATGCCCAAATATACCCCAGCTTTCACATTCAGAAGCACTTGAATGCACCAGCAATTAGGTAACAATGTATTGCAATATAGAAAATTAACACCAATTACATTATCAACAAAATGTACTGGAAATTGATACCTTTTAAAACGTTGTAAATTTCTGAAACCTCTCATAACCAAATTTCCAAAACTTCTCATAAACAATAGTACCAAAGGGAATAAATTTTCCTCCAAGTTTTGCTTCCCCATCCTGTATTTCTGAGATCCAGTTCTTTTTTTTTGGGGGGGGGGGGGAGTATTAGAGGAAATCCCCTACTTCATTTTGGTAGTCAGTTTTTATCACTGAGCTTAACGATACACATTTTTCCTCTCTTATGTCTCAACATTAATCTCTACCCCGAAAACTACTTATAGAACAAAATTTTATCAGATATTGATAAAAACAATTCACAAAGTAAAAAATTGTTTGGACTTTACATACATGATATTTTTAAGTCTCTTTTTCCAGATGTTTAACAAAATGCTTTTTCTAAGAGAAAATGATTATTTTAAAAAAAAAGTTTTAAATTAAATTTCATTTATTTAATTGAACGAAAAATCAGTCATTAAATTAGTTATTAAATCAGTTAATTTTAATATGAAAATTTCAAGAAAATAAATTTTTTATGTGGTTACTATAATTTTTTTATTATTACTGAACAAAAATAATAAAAAAAACTTTTGGGGAAAAATGGCCAATGCAGAAGTAATTTTTTAGAAAGAAAATCCTGTCTTTTTACTTTCAAGGGTCTGCATTTTATGAAGTCAGTCAACATTGTAGAAAAATATTTTTATGGAGATAATACATGCTTTATGTCTGGCAAGAATTCTTTTCGAGTGCAGTAGAACCAGTAGTAGTAGCAGCAGACTGCATGGAATTACCATTTAAAGATTTGGTTGCTGTCTGAGAAGTAGCAGTAGCACCGAGACAAAAACAAGAAGATTGACAATGAATCACAATGATACCATCAGTAGTGGCATCAGATTGACAATGGCACACACATCATCATCACAATCCTGTGTCTACTTCATAGATCTCAAAAGAACAAAAAAAAAAAAAAAATAGTATGGAAACAAATAAAAGAAAGAAAAAAAAGATTATCTATCTGGTAGCAAATACCGGCTTTTCTGGAAAACAGAGAGCATTGATATTTGAAAAATGAAGAAACAAACAAAAATTATTTTTCAAGTCTTCCAGAAAATTCCAATAAAGCAAAGAATTTTCTGAGGATATTGATTGCTTGCATAGAGTCTGTTAAGTGAGTGGAGCATAGTAACACAAATGGTACTGAATTCATTTGTGTGTTTAATGAAATTTTGAAAAAAAAAATTTTTTTTTTTTTTTGCACTTTCATAAACAAAACTAAACCTTGTATTTAATATGAAAATTTTCTAATAGCCAGGTGTGTGACATAATAAAGGATGATATGTTATAATTCCATAGAATTCTTACATTATATAGACAAATTTCAAGCATCCATCACGCACACACACACACACACACTTAATTGCTAACGAGTGTAAAAGTTAATTACAACATTAAATTATTGAAACTTCTAATCAGAAAAATATAAAAACAGATTTTAAAATCACATTAAAAGAAAGTCCATGGTTGCAGATTTCTAACAAATAACAAATGTAAAACAAAATCTTGACATGTGCTGCAATCTGTTAAAAGAGTGAAGAAAAGGGTCTGTTATTAACATGAAACCAGTTGATGAAAGTAGAAAGTCTAAAGGCTGCAGCCAAATGTTTGATGGAAAACTTGGACAAAACAAATTTATTCCCTGTCCAATAGTCCAGAGATTTCGAAGTAAAAACAATCTTCAGTCAATGGAAACTGCTGACAATAGGACTAAAGATTATTGTTTGGGTGTCTGGAATAGCAGCAAGCAAAAAGCATGTTACCCTAAAATGCAAGTATCAGAATAGAAATTAAATTCTGCAGACATGGTTTATGCAATTTACGATATTAAAACTGATACCCAATTTAATATCATTAGACGATCAATTTTACAATAAACAAAGATTTCAATTTTCACTCATTTTCAAAATTTTGCAAATGATCAAAACCCACTTCCCTAAATCTGACCAAAGATTAGAAATATTTTTTTAATCTATTGAGATAAGAACTTTTCAGCACTTCTAGATCACCATCATTTTTTAATTTTCTTGAAATGATATCAAGGAAGTGATCAATGCAACAGACAAATGATAATCAAAGAGATTCCCTTCTTATGATATTAACCAAAAATGAATTGACCAAACTTATGACTGTTAATGTAATAGCTTAAACTACAAACTATACTTGTAGCTGTTTTCCTGTCAGTGAACCCTTATGGGTGGTGGGTGGGTGTTTGCAAGTTGGACACATCAAGTGAGAAGGAAGGAATGGTTTTCTAGGCCAACAAGAGAAAAGTCTAGCAGTAAAAGCAGCTGCCATTGAGGAAAGCACCAAATGCTTACTCACCAATGAGAAGGAGGAGTGCAAAAGAAATGATTGGAATTGGTAAATAGAAAAGAAAAACCCCAATTAAATATGAGTTGAGGTTTTTGTTCATGTTACTATGCGCATACACCCACAAGTAACAGATTTATAAGTGGGCAATGTATTACAGAAATTAAATCAGCAGCTCTTCTCTCTAAAGTGTCAAAAGGTCCATTACATGATTACTTCTTTTTATTTAAAAGAAAAAGGAGAAAAGCGAGGGAATAATTGGAAAGAGAAAAAGTTGTACCCAAAAAAATGATGACATTTGCAATCAGTGCATGTTTAAATGCTAAGTATTAACATTGCAAAGTAATTGGACCAGGTTTTTTTTCCTTCTTCATGATGTTTGATAATCTGTAAAGTTTTACTGAAAAGAAATGACTTGGTGATGACGATGGAGTGTGTCAATAGACAAAAAAAAAAAGAGAAGTTAATACATAAAACTTTTCTCTACTCCTAAATAATTTTCCTTACAAATGTACACAGCCTGATACCACTTAGCAACAAAACTTATGGTAGAGTATTGAAAAGAAAGCTCAAATGTTTTTCTTTCAAAATCTGTCGCCATATTAAAAATGTTTTAAAAATAAATAAAATCTTAGAAAATTAAAAATTCATTTACATAGTGTTCATGCTTGTAAAATTTATTACAGCTCAATCCGGAATGTTAAAGCCTGAAGCAAAACAGATAAATCACTGCTTAAAAACATGCTGAACAATCTTCATTTTAAGGAAGTTGTGGAGAATCCTAGTTTCAAACATTTAAAAAGATAAGGCATATTGCTGCAAATGATAATTTATACAATCAAAAATTTCAAGAGATTAAAATTTAACTTTATAACTTTGTCCATTGTCTAGACAAGTGACCACTAAGCTATTCTAATTGCAATTTCAAAGTAGACTGAAAGAAAAAAAAACAATGTTAAATGCAATCTGATCTAAATTTGGATACCTTGTCACCAAACCCACTTCATTTGCTAAGTGCAATCTTCTGCAGATATAACATACTATTGCCTCTTGTAGCATGCATCAAGTGAATCCTACATCACCCCACTTTCAGCCACCCCCACCCTAAAGAAAATGATAGAACAGGGCACTTGAGCCCAAACAAAAGAACTTGTAAGAAGTTTTCTTCTCTGCCAAAAAAAAAAAAAAAAAAAAAAAAAAAAGATTTTTAGCATCTTTGTTGCAATCTGACATGAGAGACTTGAGCTCATCCTTTCTCAGGGAAATGAAGTGTTGCCAAAGGCAACAAGCACACGCGTTTCTTTTGCTTACTCATATTAGTTTTCACAGTAGGTTTTATGGGAAGGTGAGGAATTAAAACCTAAAGTAGACAAATTCGCATTGCAGCACAAGAATCCATCAGTTTTTTTCTTTTTAATCTGATAAAATGGTGAGGAATGGGGAAAACTAGTAAATTCTTAAGACAGACAATTCCTGCAGGGACAATTCCACAGAAGAATTTAAAGTTATAATCCAGAACTTTCCAAATTTTTTACATTAACAACACTTTTTCAAATTGAGACATTTAAGTTTTGTAAGCTAAGTCAAACATATCATTCAAAATGTATATGAAAAAAAAAAAAAAAAAAAAAAAAATTGTAACATGTAATTAGTTACACCAACTGTTACAATCAGATCTTTAGAAACTGTTGTAACATGTAATTACACCAAATGTTATAACAGTTTGAAAAGATCTGGCCTAATGTTAAAATTGAACTGTAATTTGGACAAAAAAAATACAAAAATTGAATCTAAGAAAAGGTGCACAGAGAATAAACAAGTTTTTTTTTTCTTTTTTTTTTAAAAAAGAATTTTGACAATATATTTTTAGTCAGGTAGGAAGAAACAAAGGCCAGAGAATTGTAGAAAACATACTAAATATCTTTGACAGCATTTATTAGTCATTTTCAAAAGATCAATGATTCATATTCCACATTGATTGGACGCTTAAATCTTTCCTTTTTATACTTGCTATTATTAGCACACAATGTTGAGTCATTTTTTTTTCTCACAGATTACACCTGATGAAGGCTGAAGAATAAATTGATCAGTTGAAAAATAACTATGAGATGCATTCCCATTCATTGTTGGATATATTAATGGCTCTTCTCACAGTTATAAACACCAGCAATTATTCACACTTATTAACCCTTAAGTTTTGTTGTTTTTTTGGGGTTTTTTGTTTCCTTTTGTAAATTATTAAAACTGATTTATTCCAGGTTTTTATATAAAACTTATACAACAAAGAATTAAAAGGATAGAGTTTTAAAAAACTTTTTACAATACCCAAAAACTTGCACAAGGAAGTACTGAAAGTTCTTGGTCAGACCAAAAAAGAATTCCAAAATATTGATGTCTGGGCAAAGTGGGTTGGGCCAAGAACTTTTCAGTAACTCCTTGTAAACATTTATTTATAAAATATTCTATATATTAACTTACTGAAATGATAATAAAATTTTCAAAGAAACTTTAGTCAAACATTGAATTTTGCATTAATTTCATTATCACCAAAAACAAAAAAGTGAGGTTCTTGAAACCACTTTGATATTAGAATTATGAGAGAGAGAGAAAAACATCAAGAAAATTATGACAATTGGTCAATGAAAAAGTAATTTGTTTGCCATTTTGTTTTGAACTTTTCTTGTATGTCTTTGTTCCTTTTATGCAATTGAAACAAATTTAATAGACAATGTCCTAAATTTAGAAACAGGATGGCACATATGTTGCCATAATTGATTCAGTTGTTTCACTCCCAAATGATATTTAGTAAATGACTAATAAAACTATTATCTGATCATCAATTTGCATTTAATGAGTTTTATTTCAGGTAATCATGTACATGTAATCTTTGCAGCTATTATAGATTGATGCATTCCAATTATGTCAGCTACAATATAAATGTGTTATTTCAACAAAAATCTCATTTGGGATTATAAAGTACTTTCAGAGCTGCTTCACAATGGAACAATAGTTAGTTAACTGAAGTGACAACTAACCAACTTCAATGCCTTCTTGTTTGAACAATTCATTTGATAATACAAAGAATAACTACATTTAAGACAGGATGTAATATTCAAAAGTTATTCATTTACTATATGACTTCTCCACAAAAATAAAGCCAATTTTAGAATTGGAAATTAAATTTAATCTAGAAAGTTGCATTTAAGTGAATATTTGTTAAAAAAACTTAGCTTTTAGCGTAGTAATCATTAGCAAAAAGAAAGCCTAAATTCAAAGTGGCAAAAGAAAGAGAAAGTGCTTTTATAAAACCAAAATCTAAATATGGAAACTGAAAGCAAAAACTAACAATTAACAAACATCTATGAATTCTTTTTATGTAAACTGAGCATAAATACTATCGGGGTAAATTTGTGGTTGATGGGTAACTGAGGGAAAAACTATGAAGGAAAATAGATTTAGTATTAAAATAAATCAACCAAAATAAAGTAAAATATCCCTGTAAGTAGAAAACTTTCTATGTTGCTATAGCAGAGGCTATCTAAATCAGACAACTCAATTTCCCAAATATGAAAGAGGAAAAAAAAATTTTATATTGAGTTGATGCAAAAATAATTGCCATTTTAACCATCAATTTTAAAGTAGTAATATCTCATTTTAATTATTGCATTTTATTCTAAACTAAGAGTCTACATATTCTTTACATTGTTCAAACTGTTGTCCTTATCTTTATTGCTATATTCATGAGGTTTCAGCTGTTGTATACTCTGACCTTCAGGTGATATACATTGGAATTTTGAACCAACCCTTTTAGTCCATGGGGGTAGATTTAGTCTAATTCTAAATATCTCAGTTTCAGTTAATTCCCTTTCATAACTCAACACTCCAAATTTTGTTCCCTGTGCTGTGGTCAGGTATTGAACACACAACTCTTTGGGTAAAGTCGCTCTTTTGAATTACTCAACCGATGCTTTTATCCATGTGTCCTTGAGCTTTGAAATTCCAACATATGTCACCTGAAGAAGGCTAGAGTGTACTGGCTGAAATGCCATGAATATGGCAATAAAGAGGACAACAGTTCGAATGATATAAATAGTATAGATAGTTACAATACCTCATATCAGAAATATAGACAGATACTACAAATTGTAGCCTAAAATAAACAAAGTTGATTTCCTTTGATAGCATAAAATTCTGGAGTTCTGGAATCAGTGAATCTTGAAAATGTTCTGAGCTGCTGCTTGACTGTCGAAGATGATCTCTTATAGGAAATTGCGGAAGATGATCTCTTATAGGAAATTGCGGAAGATGATCTCCTATAGGAAATTGCGGAAGATGATCTCCTATAGGAAATTGCGGAAGATGATCTCCTATAGGAAATTGCGGAAGATGATCTCTTATAGGAAATTGCGGAAGATGATCTCTTATAGGAAATTGCGGAAGATACTTGAAAATGGAGAGTCAAGGAAAGTCAAGCAAAGAAAATCTTGGGAAGCAAGTTGGATAAGGTAGAGAGTCTAATATATTCAATTTCTGAAGTCATTTGTGGGACAAGCAGTCAATATTGTCAAGGAGAAGAATTGGTCTTTTTCAACTGAACAAATGTTGAATGTAAACATTACAATTCTTTGTGAATTTTGTCAATTCTCAGGGTATACTTAACTTCATCAGGACCAAAGATGTTGGAGTGCAAGGATTTTTAATATGGGGTGGATGCCTCACTGGGATGCGTTTTAAAATTTCAGTAAGAAGAGCAAAAAGAATTCTATGGCTGAGAACCAAGTCATATTAAGGGTTAACTGAGTAATTCTAAAAATCTTCAGATATTTTACTCTTAGTGATCGAGGTGAGGGCATGAAGTAAAGAAAGGAGAGAAACCACTGTTGTTGTGGAGGATTCCAATTGCCAATCATCAAACCATGATTACAACCTTCCTTTGTTACATCTGTACTTTGGAGAAGTATTTAGGATTCAACCATTGTGATCATGCAGAACCCACTTTGAATCACATGAAACAATGCAATCAAGAAATGGATATTATTAATTTGTATTCATATTATTTACACTCAGGTTAATGTCCTCATCTTTGTCATTGTTATCATGACATTTCAACTGTTGTGCCCTCCAGCTTTCTTCAGGAATCTGCCAATCCATGTAAGCTTCAGGGAATTTCAAACTGAAACTTCTGCTAATCTATGGGAGTAGATTATTCTTGTTCTGATGTCAATATCTAGGGATATCATGTCATTTTTTTTTTTTTTTTTTTAGTATTAATCAATTATTGCTAGCACCTGTTTTTTTCTGAGTCTGTACTACCCAGTCCAGGAATTGAACTCACAATTATGACAACACCAAATTCAAGAACAACCACCTTAAACCATTAAGCATGGAAAAGGGCATTTTTATTGCATAAAACCGCTTTGTAACAGCAATTTCTTTTGTTTCATTCAGCTCATGTGATAACCATCTGTCAAGCTTCTATTAATTTTCCAATTTGTTGTGAATACTGAACTATTGAATGGTCAATGTTTAGTTCATCTGCAACATCTTAAATTGGTTTACATGAGCCTATTTCTTGAATGGCCCTTAGCTGTTAATCACTGAATGAGGTCCTCATTTTTAAGGCTTTCATATCTGCTATGAAATTTTTGGAACCAATGTTGAGCTGGAGTTTTTTTTTTGATAATTCACTGGTTGGTGTTGAGAAATTTCCCCTGCTTCACATCTAATTTGAACTCATAATAAAATTGCTTGATTTTGCATTTCTTTCCATTTTTTTACATCCAAAAATAAACTTAAAAAAAAAAAAAAAAAAAAAAAAAAAAAAAATCAAGAGAACAAAATTCAATTGAAAAATGTTACACATTGTTTTTTCCCCAAATAAGCATCAAAGTTTAAAATAACAAAAATCGCAATTATTTTTGCATCAACCTAATAGCAAAGGTTATTTGTAATAGAAGACACTATACAAATTTTAATCTGTATGATTTTGCAGATATTTGTTAAACTTTCTTGGGTACAAAGTCAAAATAGTGAGACAACCTTCACTACTGTAGGAATCTATTTCTTAGTATTTTACAAGTTACTGGAGCAAAAAAGTTTATGAATTTAACCAAATTTTATGTGATAGTACCCGAGTGTTGCAATTTGAAAATGCTTGACTTATCTGTTATTTCTCTCTAGTTCATGTGACCATCGGGACTAAGTGTTATGGCCTTGTGTTTGAGCATTCTAATTTAACTAAATTAACCAGGCTATCAAAAAAATGACAGCATATTTTGTTAAATCCACACTATTATTTGAAGGTTTTTCCTACACAAGTCTTTAAATATATCTTTCCAGTTATTATTGCTGTATTCTGGTCTTTTCAATTCTTAGATTCATAAACATCTTGCAAAAGTTCACCATTGTCAAAATAAAGACATTGCCACATAACCTCGCCAGTGTAAGAGAGATAACTTATGAGAACATTAAAAAAATTATATATAAATACATGTTGCATAAACATTTTAAATGGATTTTTTTTTTAATTCAACATTATTTATTACTATAAGTGTTATTTTTTAGTGATTACCCGTGTTTGAGTTGATATCTTTGTTATTAAAATATTTGATCTCTAAACCAGTTGACATTAATTTCAATGTTTAAAATAACAGGGAAGTCAACTTAAACATATATACCCACTAAAAAAAAAAAAAAAAAAAAAAAAAAAAAATACAAAACAACTTTTTATAATAGCAGTGATTATGCCTTAAATGAAACCTTTTGGCAAAATAGGAGTCATTTTGATTATGATTTTTTTTTTTTTTACTATAGGGTCTACTATGTCTACTTTGTGGATTCTGGTGGCAAATTTTAAACCAAAGCTGAGGGCTTATGTTCTGTATTGGAAAGCTTTATATCTAATAGATTTTTTTTATTAGATTAGGCTTTTCAACATATTTCCACTTGCTCTTGCTGCATAGGCCTCAGTTTGTTGTTTTGATTGTCACTCACTTGTTTGATAGTTTGGTGTAACAAGTGGGCAACAATCAAAACATTGAAACAAAAATGCAGCAACAGCAACTGGAAATGTGTTGGAAATCCTAATCTATCAAATATAAAGCTTTCCAATACATAAGAAATCCTCAGTGTCAGTTTAAAATGTGCCACCGGAATCCGTAAAGGAGACATAGTAGATACTATAGTAAAAAAAATCATGAGCAAAACAACTAAGATTTCATTTCAGGCATAAGCACTGTTAATATAGAAAAAAAAATTATATATATATATATATATATATATATATATATATATATATATATATATATATATAGATAGATATCTGATGATTATTTAAAGACATGAATCTGCCAGTCACTATGTTGTTTTGATTTCTATATCCACACTGTATGTACAGCTGTTCTATCCCTGATACTGAGCACTCTTCACCCACAAATAATCTCTTTTTATCATCTATTAGTTCTTCTCAGCCACAAATGGATTTGAGAGTGGTGTAATAACTAGCAGCTCAGAATGAGAAATCAGTTGAGTTCAAATACCAGTCAAGTTCATTGCATTCACTTACACACAAATACCCTTGGGAAAGGTATGAATATCTCCTCCACCATTGATTAAATATTAAAAATTCTTGTTATTTTCAAGAATTGTTAATGCAATATTCACTTAAAAAAATAAAATGGCTTTGAATAACTCAAAAAGGTTTTATAATCCATAAACAAATCAATCAAAACTAAGCCATAAAAATGACGTCAATTCAAATGTTTGCCTAAGTATTTATTGCTATTCTATATTAACCAATGCTATCTTAAAATACTCTTCCAGCAGAATCAACATAAATTCTAAATTCAATTTTCTTTCAATCATTTATTTTAGATTATCTACTCAAAAAAAAAAAAAAAAAAAAAAAAAAAAGTTCTTCAACCATTAAGAAATAAACTATTTTGAAGATTTCTAAGTTTGTTTATTTTCTCAAATTGCAACTTAAATTAAAACTACTGGTTTTGAGTGAAGAGTCGCATGCATTTTATGTATTTATTCATTAGAGTTAAAATAATATGTCTGCTTATTAAAGAAAAATGTTAGTAAATGATAAGCAATAAATTCACACACATGAAAAAAGAAAAAAAAGGCTATCAAGGTAAAGATGTTTCATTTTTCTTTCTGCAGATAAAGTGAAAGTCTGTTTTGATCAATTGAAGTAGATATTGTCTGGCAGTAATGACCAACTCAGAAAATAGAAGGCGGCAAAGGAGAGTTTTGAAATGGATTACCATTACAGCCAAGACAACATAGCAGTAGAGGTGTTTGTAGCAGGAAGAGAGAAATATTGATCAGATAATAATGCCTTCACTTTTATCTGAATGGAGAGACAAGCTAAAAGCTGGGGTTAGAGAGAAAAGCAGTAGCTAAGAATTATTTTATAGACTGACCTGAAACAGACAGAATTCAACCCATTCATCATGCCACTTACCATTTTTAATGCAAAATCCCAATGAGTGTGTGCATGTTCCTTGCTAACACTTATGAACAAGGGGTTTGGGAACATCTTTTCACAAAAAAAGAAAGAATAATTTTGTTTTCATTCAACTCAAAATGGTTTTAGATTTCAAATTAATACTTAAAAGGAAATGTTAAGAAACTTTGGACATTGTATAGCCAGCATTGGTTTGTTGGTTATATATATATATATATATATATATATGAAGAAAAATATATCGAAAAAACAAACAAAAATCCTTATATGCAATTATGCTGTTTTATTAAAACAGCATAATTGTATATAAGGATTTTTGTTTGTTTTTTCCGTATATTTTTCTTCATACTGTCGGATCTATATCCATATATTTGCTTACATATATATATATATATATATATATATATATATATATAGGGGTCAGATGTCTACCCACCCTGATGAAACAGTCCGTCTGTGGATAATTATATATATATATATATATATATATATATATATATATATATACACATACATACATACATACATACATACATACATTTATTACTGGACTCTCCCCCAGTCTTCAACATATGAAGGAACAAGCAACTCAGTTCCTAGAAACTAACAGCCAGACTACGCACACATTTGATTATAGTTGTGAAGGCTTTGTGCAGAACCAACCACACTTTTTTGTTGAAGAGTTGAATACAGAGAACTGGTGCACAGTATGCCACAAACAACACTCCACAGCTTTTGAATTCAGAATTGTCCTCCTAGACCGTTCGTCACCCAATGCTATAGGATCCAGTCTATCCTGCTATTTACCCATAAATGGGGGTGGGAGAGAAGAGATGGATTCATACCCTTGTATGAAATGTATTAACATGTAAGTGAATTAAATGAATCAAACTTGGCTCTCCAATTCACAATTGGAGCTGCAATCCATTACTTACATACATGCATGCATGCACACATACATACACAATGTTGAAACACCAGTTCCTAGTCAGTACCTAGATGGGTGACTGCTTGGGAATACAAGGCTCTGTGGGTGGTGTAATAGATAATGGCTTGGAATTGTTAATCAGAGAGTTGGGTTCTAATTCCCTTTGGGTTTGTTATATATACTTACACACAAATACCCTTTGGAATGATATGAATCCAACTCATCTCCCTCCCAGCTATGGGTTAATTAGTAAGACTTGTATCAATATTATTATTTAAAAAAAAAAAAAAATTTTTTTTAAATCTTACAATCTAAAAATCTGCAAAGGGTTGATAAGCCATAGAAAAATGAATCAACCAAAATATCTTCTACCATCTTTTGGACAACTTCATAATTCTACTCTCCCAGAATTTATCAAAAAATCTGCTCAAGATGGCTTCTGCAATCTTTCAGAGATTTGAATTTTTTTCTTAAAATAATTCTGCAAAGACTATAATCAACAGTAATCCAGATGTGCAATATTTTTAGTGAATATTGCAGATAAGTAAAAACTTCCCAAGCAAGCAGTAACAATTTTTGACTGATTAAAAAAAAAAAACAAAAAAAAAAAAAACAAACAGCCTAGTACTATTTACATTCTCTTTCTCTTCACTAATTCCACATTATTTTTAGCAATTTATTTTTTTTTTTAATGGCATTTAGGATGTTGATGTTCAAGGCTCACCATGGATTCCTTTCTTTTATTATCCATGAATTGTCATGACTTCTTGTGAAAGAGATTAGTTTCCCATTGCCTTCTTTATAGTTTCATATTCAGTCTGGGGCTACTACCCAGTCTGCCCTGCTATTTATCCTATAGCTGATGAGAGAAGTGGATTTGTGCCTTCATCAAAGGCATTTGTGTGAAAGTAAATGCAACAGACAAGGCCAAAATTTGAACTTGAGTTGCCAATTCTTTACCAATAGAATAAAAATAAATTCTACACAGACATTTCATCAATTGCTACCTTCAATTGTTTTAATTGTTCAAATTGTTTTTCAGGAAGCAAGTCATAATAAAACTCCTTTACAATTTCCCTATATACAACATTAGTTTTAGATGAAAACCAGCTTTTCATATGGTTAGTAGTGAGTCATTTCAACAGCCCCTGGTATCCTACATTTACCACTGTGATAAAGTACAATACACTTTTTATCACCTGTCACATGCTAGTAAAATCCAGAAAGGTGTTTTTGCTTACATGAAAGTCCCACATCAAGTTGACTAATATAATTAAGATGGTGCAGCAAATGATTTTCAACATTGGATTTGAATATTTTGTGGATATTGGCTCATTATTGTGCTATAACATTGATTATTCTAAATGCTGTAATTAAATTGCTATCAGCGTCAACTGGTCGAGCTGACCATGAAAAGATATCCAATGAGAAATCTTCAGAATCAAATATTGCAATTATTCACAACCATTTTCCATAAACAGCACAAATCTATTTCAGTTGCATTTTTACCTTTCTTAAAATGAAAATGTCAAAAATATTATTTGCTTTCATTTTCTGTTTTAGAGTTGATAAACAAAAATTGACCAAATTGATCTAAAAATGCATGCTGATTGACATGACAGCTGTCATAAGACAAAAACTGATCTTTTTGAATAAACTTAAAAGTAAACACTGCTAATACCATCTTGGGACAAAACCCAACACAATATTTTGAAAATGATTTAAATTTAGCAAAAAAGAATGTTAGATATTCCTGAATATTCAAATACTTCAAGAATTTTGCAACTTTCTAAAAAAAAAAAAAAAAAAAAGACCAAATATTTTCAGCACTTTGTAGCTACTATATGCATATAACCTATTAAATGCAGTAAAGGCTGAATAATCTCTCTATCCTTTTCAGACACATGTTGCACAAAGTTTTCTGAAATTTATTCCTAATGAAGAAAATTCTCTAAAAGTGATTTGATCAGACAAAATCAGAAGTGCAAGTAAATTGAATGTAAAACTAAAAATAAAGTTTAAAAACATGATCACAAAATTTGCTTATTACTGATATTTAATAAACTTAAACCAGCACAAGGCTAAATAGTGGTTGGTAAGATTGTATTGTGTAAAAAACTTAATGTGCAAAATTTATTGGTGTGGAAAATGAAAAGCAAGGAACACATCTCTTCAACAGCTATAGGTTAAATAGCAGAGTAAAACTTAGTTCTTTAGCCTTGGGTAGGAGTTAGTCTAGGAGAAGGCATATTCTGAATTCAAAGCCCCACCACCAAGAAATAATGACAATTCACAGAAAATAAAAAGTAATCTTTGGAGAGCCATGATTGCCTGAATTAACAAAAAAAAAAAGGAAAAAGAAGAGAGAGAGAGGGAAGAAATATTTTTATTGAATATTGGCCAACATTTTTGTTGCTATTGATCACTGTGACTAAGATGAGATTAATAACAGATTTGAATAAAGAGCGAAATGAAAACATTCACCCAATAATGGCCACCCATAAAATCTGGTATTAATTATAGGTTTCTATCTATAAAACATTAATGTCCACTGAGCTAATAAAGGGCTGCATTTTTACAAAAATGGGAAATTATTCTGCAAATTCAAAGAGCGGTGATTATTTTTCCAGTTATTTCTATCTGAATTGGCAATATGTCCAATCCATTATGTCTACCATGAACATCAAACTGTCACTATAAGAAATAAAGTGGCCTGATTGCTGAATGATAGAGTTGAGTACTTCTCACCAAATCAGAGTTCAAATCCAGATGTCACAATTTTTAATATTAGGAATTTGTCCCAATACAATCTTAGACATCTATTTGGCCTTGTGCCAGTCTAAGCTTAGTAAGTATCAATAAGAAGCAAAATTTGTATTCATGTTTCAAACTTCAATTTTTAGTTTTACATTCAATTTTTACCAGATGTTGAGTGGCTTTATGTAACTCCAAAGATTTTCTAAAAAAGAGTATAACTTGATGAAAAAGGCCCCAAATTATTGTCAAAATGTTTGTTATTAAGAGAAAAAACTAAAATATTTTTTTATTAAATTTTTTAATCCTTTCTAGATTCAAAATTTGGGTTTAAAATCTTGTTTTTCTTGCATCAGCAGGTAGGCCAAAGATTAATATGAAAATTTAGAATTTTTTTTTAAATAAAAAACTCATTGTTTTTGCAAAAATCAAATAATTGTTAGATTTTAATTAAATTTTCAGGGCTTATTCACAAATGAATGAAATTATTTTCAAATTATTTTTTGTTTTTTTTTTTTTTTTTTTAAAGAAAAACTTGGTAAAAATATTTTTTTATATACACATGTTAACCCCCACTTAATTTTATGAAATTTTGAGAAATTAAAATTCCAGGATTTTCAAATTATATTAATTAATAAGCAGGACTCCTTGGAAATCATCATTTTGTCTTTGTCAAACAGAAAAAACCATTTACCAAAGATCTGTCCTGAATTGTAAAATAAAAAATGCAATAAACTAACATTATTTAATTAGAAAATATTTTAATTGTTTTTAGAAACAAAATAAGGATACTACTGTCTTAAGAAAAATTTTTTCAATGAATAATGAATATTTACAAGAATTGGTTTGTTTTTTTTTAAATTTAAATCTTAAAATTCTGTATTAATTTCAGTAATTTTCCTAAATTTTAAGATTGCTGAATACTTAAAAATTAAGTAAAAATGGCATTTGCTTCATTTTCTTCAATTATGTTTTACCGATAAAGTCTCTGTAGAACAACATCAGATCTGTCATCACCTTGTCAAACATGTAAACACAGGTACTGCTGGGTTAAAAACAGCTACTGCCTGGTTAAAAAATGCATTTCTGTGATATTTTAAACTTAAAGTAAATAATATGTGTTTCAAATCAGATTAATTATACTTTAAAATCAGCTAATATCCCTCAAATAAAATTTCAAAAAAGTATATTTTATTTTTGGAAGATTTTTTTAATAAAGAGAATTACATTGCGATAAAAGGCAACTAAAAAGGGAGATAATCAGATATTTTAGCAAACAAATTCTTTCAAGTCAATTTAAATTACTTTTTGATATACAGAAAAGTATTTTGCTTATTGGAAATATTAAATTTAATCTATTAGCTTGAAAAAATTAAGACTAAAATAAAAGCTTCAAGAAAGATTTTTCATTATTAAAAATTCATTTTAAACCTTAAGTTATGTTTTTTGTGGTGGTCCCTAGTTTTATAGGGTCAACCATGTTGGTTTTTTTTAAATTTATCAAAATAGGAAAATTAAAATCAGCTTCAATGAAAAACCCTCTGAAGAATTGCTGCTTTGTGGAACCGATTCAAGAATATGCACCCCCACCCCACCCCACAATCTTAAGTTGTTCAAGTTTAGGGTTAACCATTATCTTCCCCACATATCTTAATAAAATGTGCCTCTTATTCTGTAACTCTCTACCTAAAGTGGCCCTTGGGCCTTGTGCAGAGTGATCATAATTGTAAAAAAAAAAAAAAAAAAAAAAAAAAAATTTCCTTATCCCTCTTTTTTTTTTTTTCAGAAAAATTACTGTTAGGCTGGCCTTACAAAGATATTTCTAGCAGCAGCAGTTCCATTAATAACAACAGCTGAGTGTTGAAACTTTACACTGACCTTTTATGGCTAGACAGCCAAGTGCATCAGCTGATTGTCCAGACAAAAGCTGGACAGAGAGACAAAATAGAAAGAAATAAACCTAAAACTCTCTACCCCATTCACCTGACTTCATCAATTCTTTTCTTCTTTAGTTTTCAATGATTTAATTTTTCCATATTTGTTCTTCTATTGGAAAAAAAGCTTTAAAAATGTGAAATAATTGTTACTTAGGACTTTTTCTCTTCTATATAAAAACAAAAACAAACCTTCCAGCAAAAATAAATTTAAAAAAAAATTACTTTCAAATAATGTAAATCAATCAGATTTTCATTCAATATTCTATTATAGATTTTACAAGCAGATGAACAAGTAAATCTTGTTCAAAATCTTTATCAAAAAAATTGCTTTTTCAGTAAAATATTTGTCATTTTCATTAGATATTTTGAAAATCTATAACTCACTAGAGAACAGATTAACCTAGATGCCTATTCATGGGTTCCAACTAATGAACAGCTTTTTCAGATGAGCCATATCATACATTCTACTTTACCTCCATTAAACAGGAAAATATTTACAAAATTTTCTTTCCTTTTTCATTTGCAAGTCAGAAATTCATTGTGCATAATTAAGAGCACAAATGTCATACAATGTGGAAGGAAAGGCCGAAGACTGTACAGCAGACAATCATATGACAGCAAAGTGGCTGCACAGCTGGGCTAGCGAGGTGCATGGTCCAGTCACCAGCTGTAGCAGCGAGGACACAGTGACCTATCAAGAGGTGAAGGAACAATTCAATGCTTAAAATGATTTCAGCCCATTTCAGTCTGGTTCTTATTTCAATGAAATTATTTTGCCAAATTCCAGAAAGCAAGTAAACCAAATGATAGATTTATTTCAAAGAAAAAAATGCATAAAATAAAAATAATCAATATTAGAATAAATGATTATTACAATATCAGCAAATGTTACCTAAGAGATAGTTGAGTGGTTAGAAATATTGGGAAGTTGATAAAAATAAGTTTCAATACCTAGTTCTTGCTTAGCATAACCAATACAGGAGAATGAAAATTAACCCTAAATGATAAATAATCTTTCTTTTGTAATCTACACAGTTTATCGAAAGTCTTTCCAGATTTGACAAAAACAAAAAAAAAAAAATGTCAGTTTAATTCTTGAGAAGATGCTTAAAGAGATTTAATTAGTTTTATGGTAGAGACCCAAATGAATGATGAAAACTCACTATACAATATGGATTCACGACAGAAGCTTATAGCAACTAGATTGGCAGGGGGGATATTTGAGTAGCAATATTTCATTTATACAGGTTTGGTTGAAAGTTATTTAAGATTATTTAACTTTTTTTTTTTTTTTAATTTTGTATGTGCATGTGTGTGTGTGTGTATATATATATATATATATATATATATATATATATATATATATATAATTTGTTTGTACTTGCTTAAATATACCCTGACTGAAGAAGCATCTATTTGGATTTGAAACACAAAACAAGGAAGGCCAACTGCTGCTAGATTTTCTCAAGATCAAATCTCTTTCTTCAGAAAGAGAAAATTGTTTAAACACCTGAAAAGCCTTTTTATAAAGGGATTATTGGTTTATGTGTGTTAATCCCTTAAACATGGATGCCAAATAGAGGAGCTTTCATTAAGAATTTCAAATGGATACAACAGATATTTTGATCAAGTTCAAATACACAAAGATAATAAGGATAATCACATAATCCCTAGGGATTAATGCGAGAGGAAAAGCTTCAAATAATTCAAGAGCAGACAGACTACTAAATGTAAATTCTCTCTCTCATTCATATATATATATATATATATATATATATATATATATATATATATATATATATATATATATATATATATATATATATGGATATGGATTTATTTTTAATCCAACACTTTTATTATTTCAAACATTTTATTATATTGGACACTTATTTGAAATAGACACCCCATTCTTATTTATTAAACAGTGTGTATTCAACATGTAACCATCACTTTTATTTCCAAAGTACTTTTCATCTCTTTCTTAGATCATCATCAGAAAGAGATGGAAAGTACTTTTAAAATAAAAGTTACAGTGCATTTCTTGCTTTATTTGATTGTAATATATGGAAAAATATTTGGGAATATGAAAGGATTATGCTAAAAATAGCCAGACATAATGTTTGTAATTTATTTAATCAGGCATTCCTAAAAGAGAATTTGCTGCCCAAATACACAAAAATTATATATTATATATATATATATATATATATATATATATATATATATATATATATACGCACACACAAGAATATGATATATAGAAATTTTATCGAAACAATGTCAGATAACTGACTGAGAAAGTGAGAGAATTCTGTGTAATGCATTTCATTCTCTATGATTTCATGGGAGTAAAATAATGTTTTTATTGATGGAATTATATGTGGGAGGGCCAATATAAATGAATGCAAGTGTTTGTTATAGTGATGTATGGAGGGGGAGTTTTTAATTTTTTTTTTTTTTTTTTTTTTTAAATCAGACATGTCTGGATACACAGCCAAACCAATCACATACAGCTTCTCTATGCTTTCATGTTTATTGTTTTCATTCTTAATTATCACACATTGTGATAACAGATATGCTAAAAAAGGTGTAATGTTGTAAGGAACTGGACACAAATTTCCCCATGGATGATTTAGCAATCAGTGCACTTTTTAGACAGGTTCACCAAAGTAAATTGCTTTCTCTCCTAATTAAAGCAACATTTTATATATATATATTATATATATATTGTTTGTCCTCCACATGCCTTGACTTTGAATCACTGGGGGTGGGTACAGAGATGACTAATGAGTCCAATCTTCACACTGAAAAATCTGTTGCAGGATGCAGTTATATATGTCAATGTTGATATGGAGGAGGGGAAAAATGCCCCAGAGATATTTTCTTACAGGTTAGGAGGGCAGTTTACAAATTTGAAAAATGACTTAATATTTCCTAATTGATAAGAAATAAAAAATTCTGCAGATCAACAAGCCTGATGTTAAATGAATGTACAGGATCAGATAAATCAAAAGAAAAGAATAATAAAGAAAAAGAAAAACAATGGTTGAGGACAGGGGTGGGGGGGACATATATAATGTTGACTGGAAAGCCATTTGTGATATAAGTGTTGCCTAGGAACTGACAAAGAAAATAGTATTTTCAAACTGTGATTCATGTGAACGATTCAAATATGAATGAAATGCTTTTGCCTTCTGTAAAAAAGCAAAAAAGAAGCAACATTTTAACAATACAATTCAAGTGCTCGATTTTGGGAAAAGATTTGATATTCTTGAGTTTGGCAGCAAAGTAGAGTAAATAAAAGACAGCATTTATGATCATTTTCATCCAACCACTCCCCCTGCATGTCTTATTGCTCATAATGTTTAATGAATGAGTGCAAACATTTGAGATTTGAAGAAAAAAAGTTTCAGTTTTCTTTCAATCATTGTTAATGGTAGTTGACTCATAGAACACTTGTCAGAAGCTGCAATTGTTAACAATTTTGCTAAATTATTGAAGCATTTTGCTTTTTTCATGTTTGCATTTTTTCAATGAATACATCACAGCAAAAATATCATGTACAACAGAAAATACACAAAGAGTAAAAGAGAAAAAAAATTACCAATCTCTACAGAAATTTTGATCTGCATCTTAAATTAATCCAAGTGCAACTCAATATTTTGAAATCATCAATTTCTTTGAGTGTCTGAAGAAAAACTTTAAAAAAATAAATATAATCCGCTGCTGATTAAAAAATAAGAATTTGAATAAAAAATATTTTTCTTTAAATCCAAATTTTTCTATCCCCCCCCCAATACTTTAGTTGCAGATTTGTTTAGACCTGTTAAATATTTGAAAACTGACAGACAAACTGAAACCAAATAGCTTTTGAGGTTCATTTATATTCAACAAATATGATTTACAAAGATTCAAAACTAAAGGCAGAAGTCTGAACCTTGAACAAATCTTGTGTGCCCCCCTTCTAAAAAAAAAGCAATAAACGCAGTACTCAGTATCTTAATGCACTAATATTTTTTCTTTTTTTTTTTTTACATTTAAATAATACAGCTCTACATTAATGTATAGTAACTACAGCAACATGTTTTACTTTGATACTACTAATGCTGCTGCAGCAACAACGAGAATAATAATAATAAGAAGAAGCCTTATTTAAAAAAAATGTCTTTATACCAAATTCTGGTGATTCATGCTGGAGATTAAGTGACAGCAAGTCTCATTAAATCTACAGAGTCTTTTACAATACCCTTGCAGACCCCATCAACACTGCAGTAATGGACAATTTCAACGCTTCCTCTAATTTATAACTTGTATAATATGACCTGTAGTGTTTTCAACTCAGTTCAAAATGTGCCTACTTTTATAGGCAAAGTTAACTTTCATGATTCAAGCTTTTCTTAGCTTCCAGACAATGTCTTCATATTTTGTTTTATATGATTATTTCTTATTATTTACAAAGGCTTTCAAGTCAAGTAAAAATGCCCAGTAGCAAAATGATTTTTGGCTAGAAGTTTTTGCACAGGTGTATTTTCTCTCTCTCTCTCTATATATATATATATATATATATATATATATATATATATATATATATATATATAGATAAAAAATTTTTCATTTTGAATTTGTAGGTCTGATGAATTAGATTGTGATTACGATTCCAATGTAATAAATTATAACCATGAAATATTAGCATTTGAGCATTTTATCTTATATTCTTACTTTGACCTTGACATTGAGTTCTACCTGGATTCTATCTTCTGGGGAATATATATATATATATATATATATATATATATATATATATATATATATAATAAATTGACCACTAATATATATATATATAAATAAATTGACCACTAATATATATATATATATATATCAAAATTGACCACCAATATATATATATATATATATATAAAAATTGACCACTAATATTATATATAGACCACTAATATATATATATAAATTGACCACTAATATTATATATATAAATTGACCACTAATATTATATATAGACCACTAATATATATATATATATATATAAATTGACCACTAATATTATATATATATATATATATATAAATTGACCACTAATATTATATATATAAATTGACCACTAATATTATATATAGACCACTAATATATATATATAAATTGACCACTAATATTATATATAGATCACTAATATATATATATATATATAAATAAATTGACCACTAATATTATATATAGATCACTAATATATATATATATATATAAATTGATCACTAATATTATATATAGATCACTAATATATATATATAAATAAATTGATCACTAATATTATATATAGATCACTAATATATATATATAAATTGATCACTAATATATATATATAGATCACTAATATATATATATAAATTGATCACTAATATATATATATAGATCACTAATATATATATATATATATATATATATATAAATAAATTGACCACTAATATTATATATAGATCACTAATATATATATATATATATAAATTGATCACTAATATTATATATAGATCACTAATATATATATATAAATAAATTGATCACTAATATATATATATAGATCACTAATATATATATATAAATAAATTGATCACTAATATATATATATAGATCACTAATATATATATATAAATAAATTGATCACTAATATATATATAGATCACTAATATATATATATATATAAATTGACCACTAATATTATATATATAAATTGACCACTAATATTATATATAGACCACTAATATATATATATAGATCACTAATATATATATATATAAATAAATTGACCACTAATATATATATATATATAAATTGACCACTAATATTATATATAGATCACTAATATATATATATATATAAATAAATTGACCACTAATATTATATATAGATCACTAATATATATATATATATAAATAAATTGACCACTAATATTATATATAGATCACTAATATATATATATATATAAATAAATTGACCACTAATATTATATATAGATCACTAATATATATATATATATAAATAAATTGACCACTAATATTATATATAGATCACTAATATATATATATATATATATAAATAAATTGACCACTAATATTATATATAGATCACTAATATATATATATATATATAAATAAATTGACCACTAATATTATATATAGATCACTAATATATATATATATAAATAAATTGACCACTAATATTATATATAGATCACTAATATATATATATATATATATATATAAATAAATTGACCACTAATATTATATATAGATCACTAATATATATATATATATATAAATAAATTGACCACTAATATTATATATAGATCACTAATATATATATATATATAAATAAATTGACCACTAATATTATATATAGATCACTAATATATATATATAAATTGACCACTAATATTATATATAGATCACTAATATATATATATAAATAAATTGACCACTAATATTATATATAAATAAATTGACCACTAATATATATATAAATAAATTGACCACTAATATATATATAAATAAATTGACCACTAATATTATATATAGACCACTAATATATATATATATAAATAAATTGACCACTAATATTATATATAGACCACTAATATATATATATAAATAAATTGACCACTAATATTATATATAGACCACTAATATATATATATAAATAAATTGACCACTAATATTATATATAGACCACTAATATATATATATAAATAAATTGACCACTAATATTATATATAGACCACTAATATATATATATAAATAAATTGACCACTAATATTATATATAGACCACTAATATATATATATAAATAAATTGACCACTAATATTATATATAGACCACTAATATATATATATAAATAAATTGACCACTAATATTATATATAGACCACTAATATATATATATAAATAAATTGACCACTAATATTATATATAGACCACTAATATATATATATTATATAAATTGACCACTAATATTATATATAGACCACTAATATATATATATATATATATATTATATAAATT
>OZ010579.1:8758404-8848404 GCA_963932145.1 Acanthosepion lycidas
ACAACATATCCTACCTACAAATGCTCCCAAAAACATTTGGATAGTTAATGGATTTCTCTCAAATTGTAGCAAATAAAAAAAAAAAAAAAAAAAAAAAAAAAAGATTGGAAAAGGTCAATAGATGAGAGGTAGGAACTCTTCAAATGGACAAGCATCCGAGGATAACCAAAGAATAAATATAAAGGTAAAAGATTTTACAAGCAAAATGTGAAGTGAGCTCCAAAAGAATGATGCATAAAAGACTAATCAATCAGATGGGCTCTTTCAGTGCAAGCGTTTAGAAAAAATAAACTAACATACAATTGTTTACCAGATACAAAACCAAGCAATATTTGTGTATGGAGGGAGAGTCAACATAAAAGTGTTGTTTTTTTTTCTAGAGTTTGTATGGGGGGGGGGGAGTAAGGAAAGATAGTGTAGTGTAGAATCCAAGGCCAAATTTAGAAATGGTAAAAGAGATACATTTTAAGAGAAGAAATATGAAAAGTATAAACATCTTTAAAAGTTTATATATCACTCAAAGGCATACCCAGGTGTGTGTGTGTGTGTGTGTGTGTGTGTGTGTGTGTGTGTGTGTGTGTGTGCATGCGTATAAAGAAAATCAACAAATACAAAAGTATTATATTCAATATATAAAAAGAAAAAGTACTTCCTTGGAACAAGGGAGCTTCAGCACAATACCCCCACCCTCACCATTTATCCTGGAGAGTATGTAAAGCAGAAGAAAATAGATATGTATATAAGCCCCACCCTCTGACCTGGCTCCTAGAGAACAGATGTATTGACTCATAGCCTCATCACTAAATGAAGAGAGTACCATGTAAGGCAGTCAAAAGCAGCTGACAAAAAAAGAAAAAAAAAAAAAAAAAAAAAGAAAAAAGGTACATATAAAAATAAAAAATTGTGAAGATGTGACATCTCTATGACTGCTACTAAGCTTTGAAAGGAGGAAGATAAAAAGGGAGCCAAATAACCTAGAAAAAAAATGTATTTTTGCTCAAAGAAAATTACTCAAACATTTGGGAAGATAACGGCTTTCACTGTACACTCATCATAAAATGATCATGTTCCTTATGTTTCAAGTATCAGCCACAAAAATCTAAAAGTAATTGGTTTTTGTGATTTATTTCTCTTGTGAAAAGTGTATTATATATATATATATATATATATATATAGGATACTAGAAAAGATTTCAGCAAACTTGGACCTTCATGCCCCAAAGAAAGAAAAAAAAAAAAAAAAAAAACTAACACACACACACAGAGTATATGTCAAAAGAACCGTTTTTTCATTGGCATTTGCTGTTATTTTAACTAACTTCACTTCTTGGCAATGTTGTTTTAACAAACAATTAGAATTGTAATAAAACTTAAACATATGAAAGTGAATTATTTATAAATGTTATTTGTTCTTGAGAATTTATGAAAATAATAAAAACTATTAATTAGATTTGCTTATTTACACTCTTTATTATACTGTTTACTGGAATGGTCGACATTGGCTCATTGCCAATTGATTCAAACTGTCTAAAATGGTAAATAAGCATTTACTAATAGATGGTTCACATATTAAATTTAGTAAATGTTATAAATTTAAGAATAAAATATTATTTTCATATTCATTTCTTTATATATTGGTATATGATAAATATTGCATTGCACTAATTTTAATACAAATATATTAGTTTTTTAGAATGCTGCAAATATAAAATTATTCTTTAAATAAACAATCTAATAAATAAATAGTGTTTAATATTTTTCTTGTAAATTCTCAAGAATGAAAAAAATGTATGAATTCACTTTCATTATATGTTTAGGCTTTATTACAATTCTAACCATCACTTTTTAAAATGTGAAACATTGCCAAGGATGAAGGTAGTACAAAATAATAGCAGTGTCAATTGTAAAAATTGTCGCTCTGATCCTACTTTTTTGTGGGCACAAAGGTCCATGTTTGCCAAGATTTTTTTGAGAGAATAGAAACTCTAGTCATTTACACTGACCAATCATCCAATAACAATAGCCAGCAATTCTGTACTTGTACCAGTGTATCCCATAATGTATTACATTCTTCTATATACTGCATCTCTTCAATACATTGGTGATCATGGCTCTCCACAAATTCCTGTCCATTGTAGCTCTTAATAAATTTTGGCTTTTTCTACCAAACCCTGCTCCATTCCCTCAAGTTAGCCAGGTAGGTTATGTGCTGTTTTCCTGTTCCTCTTGCTTTCAATCTGTCCTGTATGCATCAAATTTTCCAAACGCTCTTTCCTCATTATATGCCCTAGAAATTTCAACGATCTCTTCCCAATGTTAAGTATAAGTGACCTTTTGGTTTCCATTGTCTCTATAACTGTCATTGCTCACATTTTCAGTCCATGGTATTCTCAGCATCTTTCTGTAGAATCATATTTCTGTTGCTTCAAGTATCTTCTTCATCTGTGAAGAGATTGTCCAGCATTCACCGCCATATAGGAGGACTGATATTAGAGAAAAGCTCATTATGCTTTTCTTTGAAATGAATAAAAAATCAATTTTTACCTAATAGAATCTTGTGAATTTTACTTTAGAACGGTTCTTTTTATCTTTAAACTTGTCACTTACACAATAAAAATGTTGGCCAACAAAAAAAAACTCAAACATTCAAAATCCCATTAATGCAAAATATTCAATTAATTATTTCAAGAAAGCGATTATTAACCAGCGAAATGACATCTGTAGCACTCTAATTAGGTTGCTGATATGAACTTTTGGAATTTCTAGATTTTTGGTAAAGGTTTGTAATTTCAAACAAATTATTTATAAATATTTCAGGAAAACTCTATAAACAGAATATTAACAAAAATGATGTCAGGTTAAATTTTAGAAAGTATAACTGAGTAAATATCATTTCTGAAACATTTTTATTGAGGTTCAGAAATTAAAACAAAAAGAAAAAAGCTCTCATTGTAAAAATAAAAGGAAAAACAAATTCAAATTCAGAAAAAAAAAAAAATGGAATTCACTGGAACCAATTCATCCTATTAAAAAAAAAAAGAAAAGAAAATCAGAATCAAGTTGTGGTCTTAAATATTTTAGTGCTATTTCAAGTGTAATGGTGGCATATTCTTGATTTTAAATGGTAGATTTAGAGAAGAATATTATGAACTAGCAGCATGGCCCGGCGTTGCCCGTGCTTGATTCAAAAATCGTACGACTCATACAGCAACGCTATCACTTGACTTAAAATATTTTTGCCCTTCCTTGCCTTTAAAGGAGTGCCCTTTGCCATGCTGATGTTGCTACATGCCTTACTTCTTGCCTATCTCACACTGAATTTTTTCTAAGTTCTATACTAAATATTAAATCTGTTACGAAAAAAGAACTAAACAAAATGAACACAAAACGATCAGCTTTAAAAAAGGACTCGTAACTGGAAAAACCAAATGAAACAAGAATGTTAACATATTTTTTCACACCCAACCCAGTTCTGCGGAATCAGAATCAACATTAAGTTTAAGCAAGTGAATAAGCCAATTTGAGTAAAGTGCCATGCAGATTTAAATTTTTCCCACTTGTGATGAATGCAGCTATCGATTTTTTTTGCATGCTAGTTAACATTCATGTCAGTCAGCTGTTGGCTCTCACGCTGGCCAATAGAATCTTCCTGCCTATTCATGGCAGCCAGCAATAGGCTCTCACTCTGGTCAGTACAAAATGGCCACAAACTACATGAAAACTGCTGTAGAAGCATGAAAAAAATCGATTATTTCCATTATTGATGGGAGTTGGGAAATGCGAAGTCAGTCTTGGCCTTCCCACTTATTTGGAGCGTGCATGTAAATTTTGGTGCAAATCCGTTAAAAATTGTGGCCGTGCATTCGTTACACACACGCACACACACACACACATCCTGCCTTTTATAGATAGAGATGAATAAATGACAAAAACAATCAATGGGAATCTACTGTATAATAATGGGAAGTTTTGCAAATCAGTGATTTCAATCCTCACCAAAAGCACACCAACTTTGGCACCATGGCAGAGTAAATGAGAATTAGTAGTACAACACAAATGAAATGTTATCTAAAAACAATTATTATTCTTATTAAAATCAGATAACATCTTTTCCATCTAAAAATGTAGGTAATTAATCAATAGCTGCTTCTCCACATGTTTTATGAAACCACACTTTTTAAACGAATTTCACCAATTCATGGCATCATGACTGCAGAGTTGCTTAAAGCCATTTTATTTCACTGTAGAAACAAATTAATGTTTGACCCCTCCACACCACACTTTTTTAAAAAACGCATAAGTCAAAAACTGAGAATAGTCTAAAAGTGGCTTCAATATCTGCCGCTTTATTTAACCATTGTTTATAAACTTGACTTGTAAAAAGCTGGTAAATTTTCAGTAATTAAGTTGCCATCAAAAAGTCTTTTATTAATATTTGTTTTAATTGTTGATGACTTCTGTTTAATTTAATCACAACTACTTTCCTCAAAGGAGTTGCCATATTTGGCTTCACCCAACTGTATCAAATAAATATTGGAAAGTAATTGCCAAATTATAATGAAAATGCTGTAGAAACAACTGCCCTGGATTTCCTAAATCTGAAAATTAATTCTAAAATTAACCTAATGTGTATTAAACACATTAGTTATTAAGTGACTTATATATACTATCCACTAACCTTGCATTATTTATGATATAAAATAGCCATTTATATAAATAAATTTATTTTGCATATTTTCAGATTCATTTATGCCCCAAATCAAACATTAATTCTTCAACTAATCGCAAGCACATCAATTAAAATAATAGTTTTTGCTGATTTATCTACCATTTTGAGAAGAGAGTCAATCATACAACTAAACTTATTCCTTGCATTAGTTCCACAATCAATCAATACATATCCTTTTTCAAATATCCAAAAGAAAAGGGTGTCTTTTTTTTTTTTTCTAAACCAGATAAATGTGGCAAAATAAACACTCAAACCATTTCCAGCAACACAGCCAATACAAGTTATTCCATAATTTATATGCAAGGTGGGTTTTTTTAATTCCTTCCTTTGCTAAGTAAAGAATACAATAACAGTTTTCTTTTGATTAACAAAAGCAATAGCATAATGAAATCCACATTGGTCCGACATGTATTTATTCAATATAAATAAATGTATGGTGATTTTTCATTCTCCAACTGCATTCTATTTTTCTTATTCAGACTTCACCACAAAGAGGATGTCTTTATAAATATGATCTTCTATACCAGATTTTTGTGGGAACAACATAAATATTAGTTTGTCCAAATAACATAACTTGTTTCTGTCTGATTATTTGAGATAAGGAATAATCATAATTATATGTTTTACTATTTGGACAAGAAGGTTCATCTTGGTTGTTATGCTTTGGCTATTCTACCTTCTGACCTTCTTCAGGTGCCTGTCATCATACCCAGTAACCTTGGAATTAAGTTCCCTCAAGAATTCAAGACAAGTTAGAATTAGACCTCCCTTTAGGAGAGCGTACAAAGGTCCCAATACATATCCTAATGAAGATGTTGACATTCCATGTGCAAACATTTCCAATTGAGTTCTGACATATATCAACAACAGGCTTAGCTATTAGATTGCTATTACAAGAGATAAAGATGAACATATACATAGAACACTTTGAGGAAATGACTATAGAAACATCACTACTAAAATCAACCAGGTGGTTTAGGATACATAGATGACACTTTCATATTCTGGCCCTATTAGGAAGATGTAAAAATACTGTTAGACTAAATGAACTCAAAAAAACAAAAAACAAACTTTCATTAAACAATACCTGAACTTTAATTTCCACCATCTATACAGAGTCAAGAAAGGGATTGTCCACTGCCTATAACACCAGAACAAACTTATAAGTGGTGACCCAAGCAACAGGAGATGATCAGTATTAGAAAAAGAACCTTTAAAAACTATCCAGAGAGAGAGAGAGAGAGAGAGAAAGAAACACACACATTAAAATCAGGCATGGTCATTGCAGTACCTATATAAGTATTGCTTGGGCATGGTTGATCAGATATGGAGAGAAAAGAATAGTCATCGATTCCTGTGGAATAAAGTCTAAATCATAAAAAACAACCCTGAACAATAATATGACTGAAAGAACCAGCAGACTTTAAGAACCTTCTCAGCAGACTAAGCATGGAAATGAAGATCATATTGGAACCTCTGATGAAGAAAGTACAAAATAATTATTTCACAACCTGAATACAGATACTAGATTTAAGGCTCTCCAATTTCAACACTAGATTACCCTAGACATATAGCCTAGTGGAGTAAAGCATTGATTATCTAGCAGTTGTGAGTTCAAACCTTGGGTTGGTAGTACTGATAAATTGCATACTCTGGTTCAGTGAAAAAAAATAGAGAAACAAAAGGTGAATAAGACAGGGGAGAATTAACAGATATTATATATCTCCTAAGTATGAGAAGTGGAATAAGAACAATCTATCCCCATTGATTGAATAAAGGGTTTGGTTTGAAATTTCAAGAAGCTTAATGAGTACAAAGAGATGGAAAAGACTGGAAGGTACAACAGATGAAACAAGGTGCATATAATGACCAAAATGAACACACTGGTTTGAATTGAAAGGCATATAAAAATTATTTTTTGTTGTTAGGGAGTGATGGAACATTAGAGTAGTAGACTGAATGCCATTTTAATGGTCAATTGAAAAATAATTAAAAATATATAATCTAATAATTTCTAAGTCTTAAACAGAGAAAGTTTTCAATTTTTACTATGGGCTTTAGTTCTGTTATAAGGAAGCATTTTTATGACCAAATGCACTTTAAGCTTCAAGACTGACAAACACACACAGACAAAAAAAAAACCTCAACTTACTTCTATTTCCAACATGACATTGGGAGGATGGTTAAATCTAGGACATTGATAATTATCAGTAATAATTATTCTCTCAATCATACTTAATTGTTGCAATCATTGCAACATTCTTTTGGAACATAAATGAACTAAATGTCAATCTTAGTTCATAAACACATCATTAATCTAGTTTTTAATACTTTATAATTTTTTAGTAGGAAAGCACAAGATTTCTCTACCCAAGCAAAACCTCACCCCCACAACCAAAATGTGCCGATAACTTTTCAGCAGCCCCTCGACAAATTCAGAATTTGATAATTATTCCGATTAATTTTTTAAAAAATTTAAACAAAGTAAAACCGGTTTATTTTGTTTAAAAATAGTTTTACTGTACAAAATAATTTTTTGAAAGGAGGGAAATGGTCAGTTCTAAATATCCCCCTTTTTGTTTTCATTTTAAATTTGATTAAACGAGAGAAATTGATTTACATTTATTTACAGTCAGACTAATGTTCTAATGATCGCATCTTTGTCATTATAACGTTTTTGGCCGTTGTAAGATCCGGCCTTCGTCAGGTGTCTGTCGATTCGAGTCAGGGAACTAAAAACACTGGGGTTGATTATTCTCATTGTGTTGAATTAGAAATAAAAAAAAATATATTTAAAAAATTTAACTCCTTTCCTCATCCTAGAAATTGAAACAGAAAAAAAAAGCTTTCGAACTGCTAAATATAAATATTCATTTAGAGACAACGCGTAAAGTTTGGTTGTAAATTCAAATTTTGGTACTTATGGATTATCTGTCGCCACTTTTTAATTTACGTATTGGTGATCTTTCTTTAATAAAGTTTTTAAAAAAAACAAAAAAATGATTTTTAAATTGTTTTTCTCTTTTTTATAACTGCTAAAAATGAATCACTGGAATATACACAAACAACTGTATTTGTGAAAAAAAAGTTGTAAAATTAATAAAATGTTGTTAACTTGTTACAGATAACTCACAAGCAGTAACTTAAATTTTATAAATAAAAAAATAGTTTTTTATTTAATCCTGATCAAACCTGTTTATGAAAATTAAAAAATATGAATTATGAAATATATTTTCTTAACCAGAATCACTAAAAAATAAATTAAGTCGCGTTTTATTAATTAATGGAATGTGACTTCTGTTACAATACATTATGAAAGAAGTTGTTAATTACGGAAAAAATTTACGCATATTTTTCTTCGGGATATTTGGAGAGAGGAATCGTTAATAATATCAACAAAAGTAAAACATTTTTTCATGTCTGCATCATAAGAAAACAAAAAGTTTGAAAGAATTATTATTAAATTAGAATAGATTATTTAATTTATGTAATCGAAATTTCTCCAGATATTTATATTTCAGATGCTGAGTCGGAAATAAATTAATCGCAAATAAAAACAAAGACGAGACAAGATAAAAAAAAATGAAATCAGTTTGTTTTTAATTTAGTGTTTGCTTTGAAAATCATCTGACCTTGAATTTCACCTCCATCGCATAAAAAAAGTTACAAATCATAATACAAGCAACTTTATAAGCCATTGTGCAATGTTAATCTAATAAAACAAATAATGAGGAAATAGTAAGCAAAGCAAATCGTCAATCAATAATTTTCTTACGATTTCATAAAAAAAAACACGTGTTTTACTGCAGTGTTTAGGATATTTAATTGAAATATAAAACATGCTAAAAATCCATCGTCTTTTTGCGCCAAAAAAGCTGAAAACACAATGCATATAAAACCGATTTTATAAAATTACCTTAGTTCCAAAGGTAAATAATTATTCTCTGTATATATCTAGTTCCATGCAGATATTTTTTTCAGAGATTGACGTCAAAAGGATAAAATATCAATAATCATGAGTATCATTTACACCTCCTAAGCAGCCATCTTGTACCACGTGATAACGCTTTGCAGTTGCTGAAAATACATTATTTAATTTTTTTAATAAATATTTATATTCAACCAAATAAATGTACATTTTTATAAAAGTTTATGATTATTTGGAGTTATAAATATAAAAATAATTAAATAATATTAGTCGACCAATTCCGTATGCTAATTAGGTAGCCTCGTTTTGGTATCAACGGGCACTCCCGCCGAGTATAAATAGCGCGGTGCATGCGGCCATTTTTAAATCACCACACAGGCCACATTCTGTCAACGTGCTTGTTGCGTGTACCGACTGCTAGTAAAAATGAGGGAAATTGTTCATGTACAAACCGGTCAGTGCGGAAACCAGATCGGAGCCAAATTTTGGGAGGTTATCTCCGATGAGCATGGAATTGATCCCACAGGAACCTATCACGGAGACTGTGATCTGCAACTTGAAAGAATTAACGTTTATTACAACGAAGCCACTGGAGGCAAATATGTGCCTCGCGCTGTTCTTGTCGACTTGGAGCCTGGTACCATGGACTCTGTTCGCTCGGGTCCCTTTGGTCAACTATTTAGACCCGATAACTTCGTATTCGGACAGAGCGGTGCTGGTAACAACTGGGCCAAAGGACACTACACAGAAGGCGCAGAGCTCGTAGACTCTGTGTTGGATGTAATCCGCAAAGAAGCAGAAAGCTGTGACTGTCTTCAGGGCTTCCAGCTCACTCACTCTTTAGGTGGTGGTACCGGCTCTGGTATGGGAACCCTCGCTATCAGCAAAATCCGTGAAGAATATCCCGACAGAATCATGAACACTTTTTCTGTTGTTCCCTCTCCAAAGGTAAGTTAAATTTACTTAATCACTTGTACTTATTTGTATAAAATAGGAAACTGTCTGTGAATACTCTCCTTTAAAACTTTGAATTTGACTCTCCATAAGTTTTAAAACGTATATTTTTATTTATTTTATATTCTTATCTCCCGCCCCCCTCCCACCGAATTAACCGGTTAGTCCCTATCAGTAACTACTAAAAAGCCCACATACCAGTCAAGGGAACCTATACATTCAATTTCGTACGAGCCAAGATGCGCAGTGTTACTGTTAAATAGCTCATCCCTTGATTTTTCTTCCTTCCGTTAAACTACTTAATCTGCTTTTTAGACTTCGAAAACCCTGGTAGATGAATTCGGAAAACCTAATTTGCAGTTATCACGCGCGCTAGTATCCATCTAGCGACTTTGATGACCGTCTGCAATAAAACCACTCCTACTACGCTTTTCCTAAATTAGTATTTATTAGAACTATTGGAGCGTTTAGTAATGCCAAAGATTGATCTTTTCTCAGCCTCCTTGAACAAAGGATTTAAAAAGGCGCTCCCATATCTCGACGCTTGCAATCTGCTCTTGACTCACCTGCTTTACGTCAATCTGGCGACTGCTAGATTAGCTATACTTGTGCTCTTTTTAATATTTCTCTAAAAGACTACGTTGATAATAACTGTAACCAATACTAAGTGTCTTTAGACATCAAATATTTTCGAAGTATACACGATGTCTATGCACCAGATTTAACTTTACTGACAATTTCAAACGATCTTCTACGCTTTCCCTTTTAACAAATTTTTTTTTTTTTTTTTTTTTTTACTTTAATTTTTTCCACTTGTAACATTTTTTTTTTTTTTTTTTTTTTTTTTTTTTTTTTTTTCTTTTCCTCTCCTCTGTACTGTTATAGTAGTAGCTGCTACGTTTAATTTTCTACCAAAACTGAGAAGCTTACTACTAGAACTACCAATGGCATCCCTTGCTCAGGAATTTAGTATGTTCTCGTCTTTTCCTTGCAGGTCTCTGATACTGTGGTCGAACCCTACAACGCAACTCTGTCTATCCATCAGCTCGTAGAGAACACGGATGAAACTTACTGCATAGACAATGAAGCTCTTTATGACATCTGCTTCCGTACTCTGAAGCTAACTACTCCGACATATGGTGATTTGAATCATTTGGTATCTGCAACCATGTCTGGTGTGACCACTTGTCTCCGGTTCCCAGGACAGTTGAATGCAGACTTGCGAAAACTTGCCGTAAATATGGTACCATTCCCGCGTCTCCACTTCTTCATGCCAGGTTTCGCCCCACTGACCTCCCGAGGTAGCCAGCAATACAGAGCTTTGTCAGTTCCCGAACTAACTCAACAAATGTTTGATGCCAAAAATATGATGGCAGCTTGTGATCCCCGACACGGACGTTACTTGACCGTTGCCACCATCTTCCGTGGTCGCATGTCTATGAAGGAGGTTGATGAACAAATGTTGAATATTCAGAGCAAGAACAGCAGCTATTTCGTTGAATGGATTCCAAACAACGTAAAGACTGCAGTGTGTGACATACCACCTCGTGGACTGAAAATGTCTGCTACATTCGTCGGTAACAGCACTGCCATCCAAGAGTTGTTCAAGCGAATCTCTGAACAGTTTACTGCTATGTTCAGACGTAAGGCTTTCCTGCATTGGTACACTGGTGAGGGTATGGACGAAATGGAATTCACAGAGGCCGAGTCTAATATGAATGATTTGATCTCTGAATACCAGCAATATCAAGATGCCACAGCTGAGGAGGAAGCAGAAATGGATGAGGAAGAGGAAGATGTGGCATAAGTGAAAAAATGGACGCTATCTATCTGGTCTCATTCTATCTTGTCTTTCTGAACTGTCAACTCATTCTATCTCTTCCACTCTGATACAACTCAGAATTCATTGGTAGGGAGGGGGTTGGGTAATTTTGAAAATAAAAAATTTGAAAATTTAGGGGGGGAATATGAATAAAATCTTGTGCCATCTATTCAGATTGTTGGCTTGGTCTGTTGGTATGTGAGGTGCTTGTCAAGGTCCCTAGTGTTAAGTTCTTTCATCAGACCTTCCCTCCTTCTTCAAAAAGGATTTTCTGCCTCTTGTGAAAAGCCTAAGAGTACTAGCTACTCTCAACCTCCTCTTCTGCTACTGACTATTCAGGGCAGCCAACATATTTCGTCTCCCATTTCTGAATGTGCTGAATAGATATTGTATGTGGTCTTGATTTGTATCCTCGGCTGAATAAAGGAAACTGGTTGCTGTTGACAGCCTTTAAAAAAAAAAAAATCTTTATGAACTCTTGGCTAACATTTCTTGTGGACCTTATCAAAGGAAGTTTTAAATAGACGAATTTACGTTAATTGAAAATTGTCTCCTATTTAAAGCTTCTTCCATGAGGTTTGTTGAATTTGAATGCTTTAGTGTTTTTTTTTTTTTTTCTGTTTCTCTGTCCATAATTTAAGAATCTCTGCTTCTGTCACAATGGCCGAGTTAAGATAATGGCATTGGAAATTTCATTGATCCAGTCAGGATCGCTTAGTTACAAAACTACTGGAGGTTCGAGTTTAACAACTCGATGACCTGTAACTTTGTATTTCTCAATATTTTAGATTACTTTTCACTATTTCATATTACTTTATTTTTCATTGGCTAATTCTCTAATAATACACTGGGTGATTTTTTTATCACTTGCATTTTGAAATTAATAATTAACCCCATGAATTGTGAAGCGTGTTACATATTTTGTGAAATAAAAATGTATTGTAATTATTTGCTTAATGAGCTGTACTGCAAAAGGACTTTATTTTAACTAGTCGAAAGATAACTTTGGGAGCTGGGGCCGAAATATTTAAAATCAGCTTAAAAGGGGGTGACATGTCCCTCAGAACTGTGCGCCAGTTGGTCTGTAGATGAAGTTGAGCTTAAGCCTTAGTACGATGCTGTAATTTTTTATTTTTTTTTCTTCGGATTTCTAGTTATTGTCTATATAAAAAAAATATATATATATATATATATCTTGGCGTCTAAGTCTTTTGATAACCTCCAGTTAATGTTATCTAGACCCTCGCGAAGCAAAAAAATAAAACCAGAAATTTCCTAAATGCCTTTATCACTCGTCAGCCTGCTGATTTCCTGCTTCCATAGCTAAATTTCATGTAACTGATTTGGACTGGGTCTTGTATATTTTTTTTTTCCAAGAATTAAATCTGAAGGACACTTCCCATACTGTCGGATTTTTTTTTTTTAGTGGGGGAGTCCAGGAAGCGAACATCACTTGACTTTGGAGATATAATCATTTAAAAGCCTTTATCTGTGTGCGTTTCAAATTTATAAACAAACGTAAGTATTTCTTGTTTCCGCTCTTAGCAACAACTAAGTTAAAATCTAGTTGGGTTTTTTTGTGTAAGAACAGGCAGGCGCGATCAAATTAGGGGCATGATCAAAAAATTATAGTTTTCCTTTTCATCTACTTGATTGGATACCAAAGATCTCTACTTAAACCGTCATGAGCAATAACCCTTACCCCAATATTTCATTGCATGGAATCAAGATTGACTTACTTGGTGCATATTTAGCGTCTCCTTAACCATCAGTTTCTAATTATGACTTCTACAATTTGTCACCAATAATTTTGATTATGACTGACATGAAATGACCTGGTTTAACCCGGTAACTCAAGTGATAAGCTAAAATTAGTCCACTGTGCAATTTTTCTTCCCTTTTAATACGATCATTAAACGATTATTTACTAAGCTTGGTTTTTGGCACATGGACGCAAATACGAAGCACCCGGTGAGGATCGAACTCTGAATTCATTATTAATGAGCAGCCAGACTCACTATCCTTATTACGTAATGCCGAGGCGCCCAAAACAAATTTTTAGTAATTTTTACTTTTTTTGCATAAAAATAGATGCTTTACTCCACCGTTACCCAGTCCACAGTCAAAGTAGAGGTAGACAACGACTTGAATAAAAACAAATTACAATAATACTGACTAAAATACAATCATAAAAGAATACATCTCAGGCTTCATTGAACAATCGGATTATATATCTACCGTTAATTGTGATTAGGTTGAATTATAATTGCTTATTAAAGGCAAATCAAGCACAATGAGTGGAGGTTATCTTGTGTTATTTTTTTCTTTGAAGTCGTTCTTCAGCACCGTACCTAGGTTTTTATATCAATTCTATTTTTTTTTAGTCAACTCAACTGTTTTACAAAACATTAAGGAGGAGCAGAGACTTGCTTTTATTTTGACCGATAACATGGAAGAATTGTTTTTGTTGTAATGGAAAACTAAGGAAATGACAACCTACATAACCTGTCTGTTAATTTTTTATTGTTATTAGGCAGATTTTTAAAGTGGTATTAGCGCGTGTAGCTGGTCACCTATCAAACTTTCGAACAAAGACATAAAGAATTGAAAACGCGAACACTTATCTACAAAGTCTTCTTCCAATGTCTACAGCGCTTAATCTGTCTTTAATGTTAGTGTTAATCGAAGATACCTCTAACAACAAAACAAATCTATACAAATTTACTTTTCTAAAAGTATTTAAATTGACATGAAACAACTATCTTACAATTTGAAGAAATAATTTTTAGTTTTTGGCACCTGTAATTTTTCTGACATCCTCAATGCTTTTAATAGGAGATAAAGAACTAATTTAAAATGTTTGCTAATTTATTTTGGTCTGTTTTATTACACAGGATTTCATTTTCAGCCAATTGTCATCTCCAAAATTAAAATATTATACCATGAAAAAATATTCCAATCTTAATGTAAACAGTTTTGTCGTCGAATTTTTTTGTTATTTAGAGGAAAGACCAAAGTATAGCTTTAATATTTAATTAAATTTTTAATCCTTTTTAGTCTAGAACATTCTAAATTTTGATTAAATAATTTTTTCTTGCGTCAGCGGATGTATTATAAATTAACATAGCAAATTTTAACGTCATTTTTTTTTTTTGTCGGCGAAAGACACGTTAATTTAGAAATTGTTACAAAAATCAAATTGTCGGATTTTAATGAAACTCTCAGGACTTGTTCACAATTGAATGGAATTATTTTAGAAATAGCTCTTTAGAAAATGTTGGTAAAATATATATTACTTAATTTTATGAAAACTTGAGAAATTCGTCGAGATAATTGTTAGTGAATATATATTAGTTAAAAGCAGAACTCTTTGGAGCATACAAATACAAGTTTTTTTTGTTTTTTTTAAATCTCTGAATCTTAAAAATGCAATAAAACGAAAAGATTTGATTAGAGAAGCTTTTATCATAAAATTTTTATGAATAATATCTATTAAAGACAATATTGTTTTAAAAAATTTGAATGAAATTAAAAATGAATTTTTACAAGAATTGTTAAAAATGCATTTCTGCGATATTTTAAACTTAAATAATTTTTGTTTCAAATCAGATTAATTATATTTAAATTAGCTAATATTCCTCAAGAAAAGTAATTTTATTTTTGGATGATTTTTAAAGAATTTTACATTTTTATAACAGTTTGCTAAAAATGGCGCCAAATTGAAAGATTTTAGAAATTTAAAACTGAAAATTCCTTCCGATCAATTTAAATTAGTTTTGAAATACAGCATAGTATTTTGTTTATTGGAAATATTAAATTTAATCTATTAGTGTGAAATTAAAACTAGAATAAAAAGCTTCAAGAAAGATTTTTCATTAAAAATTAAACGTGAAGTATCGCTATAGACTTTTTTATTCCAGGTGTAAGTTTACTTTTATTTCAAATAATGTTAAGAGGAGAAATATTTACAACACATCCTTTTATTTCGAATCATCATTCATCATAGAATGAGTTTTTAGTTTTCTCCTCACCTATTATTAATTTTATTTTGATAGAAAAAACCTAGCAAAATGACAGATATACAATATGGTAGTCTTTGATGTGTAAAACAATGTCAATTTAATAAAAAGAGAATCGAAGTGAAATTCTGTCAAAGTTTAAATATAAAATGTAATGGCAACTATGTAGGCACCTGACCAGTTTAGTGATTTCAAGCCTTGCCACGAGCTCTGGTTTTGTGCTATATTCAAATGTATTACAGTCATTGGAATTATTTACAATTAAGTTCATGATATTTCTTTTAAAAAGAAATACTTTATAAAAGATATACAGTTTTACTACATCCACCGAGGATCGAATTCGGGTCAATTGGTTTACTAAGCATCGATCGTTTAAAATCAATTCGTCAAAGTCTTGGTCACTCTTTGATTTGAGTAAAACAGTACAAAGTTCGAAACGCTTAAGAAGACTGACAACTGCTAGCCGAAATATTTCCATAAAAAAATAAATCATTCGTTGTAATTACAAGTTTTTTCTTTGTTAATTATGCAACTACCAACGGAGACAAGCATCCTAACTTTGATTTCAGAAAGCAAATAGGAAAATGACTGGTTAAAATAGTAAAACAAAATCACATTAAAAAAAAAAAAAAAAAAAAAGAAACTTTAAAACGTTTATTGTTTATCAATAGAACACAACCAAGTTTTCCATCTTGACTGGCAACCCGACTTTTTCACAAGATATTTTGAAAGGATTTCTTTTCTCTCTGTAGTTATTCTTTTCCTTTTCTTTCTTTCTCATCGAAAAAAAATCGTAAAAAGACCTTACAATGTAAAACCATTTGAGCATTGCAATTATTCCGAGTATTTATCTGACTTAGTTCACACAAGCCCACTAATAGAATAGGACAATTGTACTGATCCGGTTTCCTTAGTTGGGTGTGTGTTCTTTGAAATTGTAGTTTTAACCATGCTCACTAGCACCATTTGAAATATGCAACTATTTTTGCCACCTAGCAAGCCAATACAGCTATAGAGATGTCATTTTGTGCATGTCGTAACACTACATTGCTCTTGGTCATGTGAGATGCACTGAATTAGTGATCAGGTTGCTAGTGTATTTTATGCGTCAATTAACAAGTAACTTTAATTCAGTTCATTCTGATGATTTGATAAAAAAACTTTTTCACCAAAGATATAACCAACTTTCATATTCACCTTTCCAAACCTAACCATAAATTCTAGTTTATGTTGACTAAAATTTGATATTGTAAGGCTTTAAAATTATGTCTCAAACGATCAGAATTTAAACAGTAGATCACGTGACTAAGCGTTTTACAGTTATCAAGGGACAAAGGTGAAGAAAGTATTTTATGACAAGGGCGTTGGCTATAATTACATTCTCTACTGATTTAAGGCACTACGACTATGACACGATATTTTCTTTCTCATCCGACATCAAATGGAAATTTAGTAATAATGATAATCATATTATTTCTTCTCGAGAGAGTCTATGGGGGCGAACCCTGCATTATAACCACTGAATTTGGTTGCAGTTAAAGCACGATTTGATCCTCGTTTTGTAAATTTAGAATTTCTCTTATTCACCAAATAACCAGTTATGTGCAAAGGCCCATTGCCAGAGTATTTTGATTTGGGGTTTTAACGCAAGGACTTCGCGAACGGTGGAGTAAGGGATAGCAATTCAGATTGCGGAATCGGAGAGCCGAGTTCGAATTCCAGTCGAATCCATTACATTCACTTACGTAATACCCGTGGGAAAGGTATAAATCCTCTCCTTCTCTCCCAGGTATGGGTAAATAGCAGGATAGACCGGGTTCTATAGCCTTGGATGGCAACTGGTCAACTGCAGAAAGAAATGGCAACCTACTGCGGGGAAAAAAATCTGCCCCGTCAGTCATGTATCAAAAAATAAATTAAACAAAACTAAATTTAACCTATTGGCCTGAGTCATAGTTCTCTGGAGTAGTGTGAACATTTCGTTTTCTGTTTATTTAAAAAAAAAAAAATTACACTCGTTCCCACTGTATTTTTCGACCAATTAACTTGAGTTTCTGACGTGGAGAGAGGTCCAAACTAACATCTTTACTTATATATATACATACATACATACATACATACATACATATATATATATATATATATATATATATATATATATATATATATATATATATATATATATATAGGGTGACCCCAAAAAATGGTCATTTTTGAAGTGCGTATTGACAGACATGAGCAAGTGGCAACACTGCGAGACAGTGACCTTGAGCAAGTAAACATTTCGCCATTTAGAATTCAAGATGAAACTCACAGTATCCCACCTGAGATGTTGCAGCAGTCAATGAGGAATCTCAACAGCAGATTTCAAGAATGCATTCGTACAGGAGGGCGCCATCTACAGGACGTAATTTAAAAAAAAAAATGAAAATTCCATCATTGATTCTTAAATGGCATGTTTTAAGGCTTCAATTGCTATGAATAAAATATTTTTCTTCCATCGCTCTTGGTTTTAGTGGATTGTTAAAAAGCTTCCGTTTTTTTGGTCACCCTATATATATATATATATATATATATATATATATATATATATATATATATATATATATATATATATATATGTGTGTGTGTGTGTGTATATATATATATATTTTCATGCAAATCATGAGGTTATTTTTTTATGACGTAAATCGTTGTTCATTCCCTCCTCACCTGTTTGTAAAAATTGGGGGATTAGTTTAGATATTCATCGCAAGAATGCGTTGTTTTGTTGACGTATGATGTGGCGTATATGTGTTTTTATATAAATGTGGTATTATGGTGAAAGGATTATTATAAATATGATTGAGTCGGTGAATGTGACTAAGTTAAATTTAAGATCAGTGATGACCAGCTTTACCCCATTTTCAGCCTTGTGCCACATTTTATGTAATTTACACATAAATAAATACTCCCAGTTTATGTCAACACCTTTCGACCTAGAGACATCATTTGTCTAAAATCATTATTGCCATTAGTTTGCAAAAGAAATTAGGAAACGTTTTTCGTTTTTTTTTATTCATTAGCTTCTAAAACTTTTAAGTCATATATGCGGAAATAGCCTATAGTTCTCATTTTAATCAATAAATAAAAACAAGTACACACGAAAAGCAAATTATTTAAAATCAAAATAAATGATTTTATTCCCTTGGAGACACATTGTCCAGTGGATAAAGGCGTTGGTTGAGTGATTCAAAAAGTGACTTGACACAAAGAATTGTGAGTTCAAATACCTGGCCACACCAGAGGTGAACAAAAACTTGGAGAGTTGAGTTGCTAAAGGGAATTAACTGAAACTGAGATATCCAGAAAAGGCGCGGTACGTGGAACTAGATCAATTTCCCTCCGTGGACTAAATAAAGAGTTCGGCTCAAAATTCCAAATAATATCGTACAACGGCCGAAACGTCGTGAATATGGCAATAAAGATGACAATAGTCTGAACAGTGTAAATAGTTACAATACCTCATCTCAGACATATAGACAGTAATTGATTGACCTCGTTCCGCTGATCATATCTGAGGATATCACATTTTGTTTTTATCTGGTACTGCCCTGTTATCGCTCATCTTGTTTCCATTGAGTTTTAGTCAGGGATTGAACTCACAATTAATATGCCACTAAATCCACAAACCAACAGGTTAATCTATTACACTACTGAAGACGGTCAGAGGGAACAATGACTGGAACATCGTAATAATAGCTACAAATATGAGGATATTAGTTCAAATTTAAATAATATATTAATTACTTTTTACGTATGAGTAATATAAGGTTTTTATCTTTAAAATTAACTTTATTGTCACATGTAATAAAGAATTCTACTTAAAATAAAAATAACTTTTCAAGTAAAAATATTCATAGTTAACACGAATCAAGCAAAGAAATAGTGGCTTAGAAATCGAAAAATTACTAAAAATATACCTCATTACAGGAATCGAACCTATACTTCCTTTTTAATATGGAGATCCACTTTCAAGCCAAGTGTACTTTACCATTAAATTACTGAAAGCTATTATAGCAAAACAAGGCTCAATTACCCTATTTAAGAAATACACAATTTCTTTAGTAAGACTTTCGAAATTTAGGCCAGAAGACATTAATTTCACAATTAAAATATTAGAGATGTACGTATATTGACTAAATATAAAGTATAATAATAAAAAACCAGTAATGTACAAGAAACTTCATCAAAATTCGTTTGTGAATATTGAATATTTTTATCCAAAAATAAAGGTTATTTTAGATAAGTTTAAATTGTATTTTGGAGTTAAAATGTTTTGCCTGTCATAAATGAAAACGTAACACTGAGCCTGACCAAGCGGATGACAAATCGCAATATCTCGTGGTTGAATTTTATAGGGTGCTGAGGTGGTTGATTGTTTTATTCAGCGTCGATCAGCTATGATCCCAGCAAGAGCGTTTTGGATTAATGTCACATCGCTCCAGAACATGAGGTCGTGCTTTGTGATTGAACGACACAACAATGGTTAAAGACACAAATAGTGCATGGCGGTGAAGTGGACATTAGAAAAGTAGACAATTATTTCAGAGGACAATCGAGTCAACTTTTCAAATAACATTGGAACAAAAAGGAAACCCCTAATCAATGCTGTCTTTACACTAGTGTTTTGACCAAAATAAACGCCTTCGTAGTTGGACCCTAATTTTAATTCAACAATTGCGGATTCGCATGCTCGGTCATATGCGTTTGTGCATTATGAATTGACAATAATATTTGTACTTCAAATCTTGCGCACAAGAATAAGTGTTTAACATTGAATATTAGGTGGCATATTTTGTGCGCATGCGTGTACAACACTTTACATAAATTAAGCCAATTCTGACACAAGACTATATTTTTAGAGCATATATAAAATATATATAGCTGTTGAGCTATGTCAGCTTTTTACAGAGTCATATCTTACACAACTACTACAAAATAAATACGGTATAATATTTTTACTAGAACATTTATGCTACCAATTTACTCGGAACGGCTTCCAAGATCAGCTCACTGATAACTGCTTTGTGATCGTCTGTTCCTGAGTAAATGTTTGTCAAGCAACGCTATCGTGTCATTCTTGACCTCTTAAGATCTTCTTGCAAACTTTATAAAACGTTCTATCTTGTACTTGATGGACGTGGTGTTGTTTACTGATTTAGCCGCAGAAATAATGGTCGTATGAATGATTTACTTTCATTCTGCTCAGTAAAAGAAATTGAAGACATCAGGGAATCACTTCTAATACCATAAAGTAGTGGTCTCTGAACCGTTTCTTGCTGCCACCCGATTCACTTCCAGGTCACACCCCTAGCACCTCCTCTAACAACCATAACTTCTTTCTTGGTATTATGTATTCAAAACAACTAATCTAACAGTGTAAATCCACTTACGCATTTCGGCTTTTGTTGCCGTTAGATGTCACCCGTGGCTATATCCCTATACCTACAAACCTAGAGCATTGATCCCTGCAGAAGACGGCTATCTGATATTGTTGGGTTTATCATGTCTACATAACGTCAGTACGATACAAACAAAAGTTTGGACTTTTAACTTTGAACAAAATAAAGCCATAATTTATTTCAGTTTTCTTCTTTGTAATGCATATGTATTAAATGTAAATGACTTAAATTTTGTAAAATAAAGAAAAAATATTATATGGTTCTAATGTCACTCTGCTGTCAACGACTACCATATCTTTCTTTTTTTCTTATCGTCCTCTTGATCTTTCCAAACCTCACAAGAGGCGGTACCGTCTACTTTGGGAATCCCGGCTATAAAAAGAACTATCGTAAGTCAACATTGAAACAAGCAACTACTATATAGACCGGCATTAATTCTGAATTTGACTTGCAAAGACTGTTGGTTTGCGAGACGGTCAGTTTCATGAATTGGTTTAGAATTCATTATCAATAAAACACCGCCATTTTGTTCGTTCGGACAAAAAGATTTTGTGCGTCTACATTTTTGCTTTCTTTCATTTTCAAGTGTTTGCATCTGATGTCTTTGTCATTCCAATCAAAAGAAAACGATTTCAAAGTTCAACATAAAATTTGAAATGATTTTTAGCCAATAATGCTTTCAGATTAAAAAAAAAACAAACAAAAAAAACAATCTCCAAACCAATTTTTATTAAAGTGGAGCATGTCACTGCAGAACAGCTGTTTGAAGGCTAATTTCACCAAACCTTTGTACCGTGGTAGTCAGTTTGATCCCGAGGGATATATATATATATATATATATATATATATATATATATATATTGAAAGTGAACATTTTTCATCGCTTCCGTTGAATTCTGAAAGTCGCATCATGATTTTTTGTAGGAATGGCGAGTCAAAGAAAATCCATTCGAAATTTTATTGAGCCTATTTACTTAATGGCTAAACCCGTTAATCAAATAATTTATTAACCTTCTTTTTTTTAAATATTTTGCTAAATAGCTTAAAATCGATTCATATTATAATGGACGACAAAATATTTGATTAAGATAGAAAAATGAGTCTTCACTATAAACGTTATCAGAAAAAAATATTGCAGAGACTGTCAAGTTGTCGATATTAAAGACAAAACGATGTCAATATATTTTCAGTTGATGAACAAATTTCAAAGTAGAACAAAAGATTCTATATTTGCTCTTTATTTTTTTTTAATTAACCCGGACCAGGTGCACGACTTGTAGGCTAAGTGGTTAGTGCCAAGGATTGACCTTGTGAGCCTGACTCAACATTCTATCAAGTGGCTTTTCTTTCAAATGGGAAATGCTGTTAATTTTTCACCGTCGGGATAATCGCTTGTCGTCTGTGTTGAGTTTAGATTGAACAATACTTTGATTACACCATACAATGGAACCTTTTTTTTCTCCTTCGAGCAGTTTTCACAAAGTTCTTTCACAGATAAAAACATTTTAAATTAGGCGAGTAAAATTAGTTATTAAAAATTATACTTTTATCTATTGAAGCAAAAGCTTTCCCATTATTTTCGACTCCTGATGAGAACTGAGAAGGAATTTGGATTATTGTCGTCAATTACAAATTTCTTTTACCAAAATGTTAGAATTCTATTTGGCATTTTTTGCCTGACATTAAAAGAATTAAATTTCTGGAAAGTTTGTCGCACTTGCATAATATTGTGCACTGAAGATTTTTTTTCTGTCTGATTTTCTTCACAGTCTTTAAACTGGGCTATCCTAAATGTTCGTTTTGTGATTTTTGCTAAATGGCGTCAGGGGAGTTCCCCACAGACGCAATGATTTCCATGACAAATGTTCAGATGAGCTTTAATCTCTAATTTCACCAGGCTCTTGCATATAGGTCACGCCATGCTACTTCTGTTTGTAACACCCTGTCTCTAGTGGATCTTGAGCTATATATAACATGAAATATTTAAATTAAAAATTAATTAAAAAAATATATTCTAACAGCTGACATGGATTTGAATTTTTTTGAAACTCAAAACTGAATCATTTTTTTTTTCAATTTTGAAGAGGAAAGAACATGGAAACATTTTCGGCACAGTTTTGTTTTTAAAGTTTATGAAGGGTTATGGTGTAACGCAAATGTAAAAAAAACAATTGTCTATACATTTTAGGAAGATGTTGTAAATTATACAACGTGTCAAAAGAAGTTTACGAAGTTTCACGATCTTCCACTGCTGGTTAGACCAGTTGAGTTTGACAGAAATTAAATGAAGACATTACTTATACATGCAAAATATCCAAATCAAACATTGAAAATCATTTGTAAAAGCCTGGTTATGCTTCCACATAACAAAAATGTTTTTTTTTTTAATAAATGTTAAAATAAAAAGGCTACGTCACAAAAGCATGGAACGGAAGCGATCGTGAGGCAAGTTAAATGAATAAGTATTAAAAGTACTTAAAGCTTGTATTCATCCCCCCAAAAAGCTGTATATTTGGTAAGATTAGTAACGAGTTCCTTAGTATAAACTTCTTTCAAGAAAACAATAAATTGATTCGAACAAGTATTGATTCTAATTAGGCAAATTAAATGCGGCAATCAGCAAAAAGTGTTGGAAATGGAGCAGTAGGATTACATTGCAAAAATAATATCCTTTTTTGACGTTAAAAAATACGTCAAAAAACGATATTATTTTTGCACCAACCTAATAATAACTGCAAACTACACGTTCCTGCAGAGTTCGCCAAAAATCGTTATGGCTTGTTTCGGAAGTTTCATTCACCTGTCATACTGAATATACGATATTGAATCTTTAAATGACTATTTAATTTGGTCTTTACAAAATTCTCTAATGAAAAACTTCAGCTCCTTGAATGACTGCAAAAGGCGCCAAAAACAGTTCATTGGCGGGAAAGATAAAAATTTCTACGTGAATATAATTATGAATTTGCTTGAATGATGACGGAAACTAGTAGATGAAAACGGTAATTATATTGTTTAATAAAGTTACAATAAATGAACATCAGAGAGACCTACGTTGGGAGAACCCTTTAAACTCGCTCGTAATACACAAAACTGGCCAATAAAGTTAATGTTAAACATCCTCTTATTTTTACTTAATAAACTGAACAATGAACTTTAGCAATGTTACCGCTTCTTACTCGTTAACAGCCGTTTATCTTAGAGAAAGTGATTTCTTGTGAGTTTATATTAGTTGATCATATGAAAAAGATTGAAGAAATGCTTTCTGATTCTGGTAAGAGTATCACTCAAAATCCGACATGTCCCTAAATAGATAAAAATCAAAGGGAACGCTTCTTGTAGTAACCAATCTATGATGACGAACTTCATTAACTATAGTGCGATTAAAGACAACAATTCTTTTCTGACTGTCCCAAATTGTCGCTATCGTTAGTAAATTCTATTACCTTAAACTTGTAAACGCAGACATTTTGAAATATGTTGCCCTTGGCCATTTTCCCCTATTGTCTAATCTTCGTCAGTTTATATTCTATAAGAAATTCACAAAAGCCTTTATCTTTGGAACATTTAGGATGATTTCCTGATATTTCAGCGATGCTTTCCCCCCTTTAGTTATTCGTTTAGTCTAGTAAGAGGCTACGTCGGGAGGATCGAACGCGTTACATCATGGAACTGGCCATAGCTCTACGGTTGGCGCCGTTATAAAGTATTTGTAAGTGAAGCAGTAAGCAACAGATGGCACACGGTTCTATTTATCAGTCCCAAGTGAGGATCGAATGGTTTGCAAAATTGCCTATCTAACCGTCACGCAATGGTGATTTGAGGGTTAATGAAATCTAGTTCCGTGCAATTTTTCTCAGTCTCTATCGAAGAAGAAATTTATAATGATTCCTTCTCTATGAACTTCTTCCAGTTTATTTTAAATTAATATCTATTGTTTGCTTTGTTTTGTGGTTGAGATAGTTACATATTGTGACAGTTGCCGGTGTCCCAGACTAGATCAAAATTAGCATTTCAAATGCTGTTGAACATTAGGAATATTGGCGCAATATAATCTTTCTAACAAGTATCTGCTGCATCCCTCTAAGTGTCTGACCAAGCTAAACTCAGTAAATATCCTTATCTCTTATTTTTTGAGAGTTTTGATTCTTAATGGGATCCCTTTCCCAAAATGAATCCGACTTTTTCACAAAATTCTAAAAATATTTTAATCGTAAAATATAATTGGTTAGAATAATATCAATTTTTTCATTATTTATTTATTTTTTACTAAAGTTCACCAAATATATGGCCCAAGAGACCCTTAAAGTAGAGGATTACTGAATGAAGTCTGTGATATGAAAGTAAGAAGTGAAGATAATGAGGATATGGAGGATAGATAACGATTCACCCTAGACTAGATGAGGTTAAGATAATAATGTTCGAGGAAGCAGTCATTTGGAAAATTTTAGTGGGGTGGGGAGCAGTAGTCAACTCACTCTGCATGAGTTGCGAGACCAGAATTCCAATCTCTGCACTGCGACTTCTTTCAAAATGACTTTGATCATGCCTACACATAAGTTCATTCATTAATGAAATCAGGTATTTTCTTTTTCTTTTCACTGAGGAGCGACAATGTCAATCACCACACGCCCTATCCACCCAACTCGACTCGGCCTTGTCTACAGCACTCTTTTCGGTAAAAACTAACGCAAAATTCGTTTGCTTTTCTCCGCAACACGGTGTCCACCGAGTATAAGGTATGACGTCATTCCTTGCCAAATATGGCAGAGGTTTTTACTCTTTCTTCTCTCTCTTTCTCCTTCTCTCTCTTACTCTTTCTTTCTCTGTCTGGAACTGGCGGCAGTAGAAGTTTTCTCAATGATCTGCCTATTTTTATTCAAAACGAATCTGTTTTTAGAGCCAGCCCAGCAAGGTTACAGCTGTCAGTGCATGATCTGACAGATGCGAGTCTCTATTCCCCCTGATAATTACAGTCTCACACACACAGGCGCGCGCGCGAGGGCACAGGGTGATCGCTCGATGGAATGCGGGAATTTGCTTTGTCATATTGCGATTTAGTATGTGTTCATAGGACAAACGTTTATTTTTCTGTTGGAGAGACAGAAGCTACGACACATTGCGACATGACCCATCGATATGACCCGTGACTCAATTTAGAATGTAGCAGTGAAGAGAAAAAGCAACAAAAGAAATCTGTTTGTGAGAAAGGTGCGCGCACACAGACACATAAAATTGAAATGCGTGAATCTGCCTTTTGAGACGAACGACTGACAAAGACGAGAATCACAAACAAAACACATGCACAAATATATGTGACTGCAAAAAATTCATGCCACGGATATTGTGATTGAAATTATGTAGACGGAACTATTCGGAAGCTGTCGATGGTTGTCCTAGCACAAAGTCACAAGTCATCGTGACTGAGGGTATGAGCGTACTGGTCTTGTTCAAACTGCTTATTATGCCAGATTATGCGATCTTTCTCAGAAAATGTAACTTAAGGTTCGCTCAGCGTAATTGCAGTATAAACTACAGTTGGACTCTGTGGATTTTGAATAAAACAAGTGTGCCTAAGCAGGCGTCTGTAGTCTGCAACAGGCAACCCTAACAGACGGGAGTACTCAGAAAATGAGTAACCGGATATATATATATATATATATATATATATATATATATATATATATATATATATATCCGGTTACTCGTATATATATATGAGTTATATATATATATATATATATATATATATATATATATATATATATATATATATATATATATATATATATCCGGTTACTCGTATATATATATGAGTTATATATATATATATATATATGAGTTATATATATATATATGAGTTATATATATATATATATATATATATGTTATATATATATGAGTTATATATATATATATATATACACACATATATATATATACACACACATATATATATATATACACATATATATAAATATACACACATATATATATATACACACATATATATATATATGTATATACACATATATATAAATATACACACATATATATATATATATATATATATATATATATATATATAAGAGGTAGTCGTACAAAGAATAAATCAATAAAGTTAATGTAATTATTGTCGAATTCACTTCGCTAACAGATTTAATAAAGCATTAACCTACTAACCCCTCGTTGAATGACGCAATCCTTGTTTTTAAAAACTGTAAAACGGATTAGATGTCTCGTATGTTCCGAATATATGCTAGTACTTTCAATAATTCTTATTATCATCATCAGGCATGGATATTATTTTTCCTTTTCAAGTAAATTTACCCATATTACTGTTTCCTCAAATCTCCTCTTCAACCTTGAGGAAATTCGCCATTAATTACATTAGCTTAACTGATTTATTCTTTGTATGACTACTTCTTTGTACTATTAATTATACTGCACCATTTAATATATATATATATATATATATATATATATATATATATATATAGTGTGTGTGTGTGTCTGTGTGTCTCTCTAATATATGTTTCAGTAAAAATAAATATGAGGGGAAATGTATTTGTATTATTTTTTATTATTTGCGTTCAAGACTTGGGATTTAATGTGTGCAGAAATTGTCTAGATCAGGGGTCGGCAACCTTTTGATTTAGGGATTTAAAATCATTCAGTGGGCCAACAGCATACGTATTTTTATACAAGTCAATGTCAATATACCTGTTCAACAATATATGTTATATAGTAATATATAGTATATATACTTTAGTATATATTAAAAATGAAACAGCTAAATTTTTTTTTTTTTTTTGCGTTATAGTATTCATGACTTGGTGATGTTATTTGCGGCTGCATGCCATTGGAAACTGCTTGGTGTGCCACGTGTTGCACGCGTACAGGAGGGTTGCCGATCCCTGCTCTAAATGATTGTTTTCTTTTTGCCCATTTTCGGCTAATTTATTTTCAAGGATTTTGTTTGTGTTTTTGCAAAAAGGTGTGTAAGTTGTTGAGAAGTAGACATATTTGATTCCGAATATAGACAGTACATTTTGGCCGCAGTTGAGATGTACTTGAGGGTTTTTTTTATGATAAACAGATTGAAAATATATCTATCACTCAAAAACACAGACACCATTTACAATAGCGCAGCCAAAATCCTTGAAATTAAAAAGTCCAAGAAAGAATCTCTTGTACACACAGAAATAAAACAAAAAAAAAATGCACAGATAGTCCTTCTTAATAAAACATGTATTCGAGGGAGATTGCTGCCAGAATATACAGTTATATATATGTGTTTGTGTGTGTGTGCGCACGCACACGCGTGTGTGTGTGTTTGCGAACAGTGTGGGATAGATAGATATGGAAAAATTAAGATAGATAGATATGGAGAGATTAAGATAGATAGGTAAATAAATAGATAGATATGGAAAGATCAAGATAGATAGATAGATAGATAGATAGATAGATAGATAGATAGATCTGATCATAATATTTTAATTATTAACGCTTATTTAAGGTTTCTGAATAAAAAAAATATTGTTTAACTTCCGGATTGCTTCCAAATGGTTCGCTTTAAATAACCCCGTGAAATCTACGAGGTAATTTGTACTCAATTGATAGGAGAGTTCTAGCGTGTTTCTGATTCAGTTGCACATTTGTCGAATCTAACGGATGTTTCACCCTCCCCATCCCCGTTACCAGCAATAAAGAAATAAAAACGATAAAAAATGTTCTTTTGACAGTTATTTCCATAATTTTCAAATGCCGTCATCAAAAAGATATCATGAGGAGTCAATGTTTGTATGTTATCATAATGAGTAAAGTTCTGTTGATATTGATAGCATTTTCGATCTATTGAACTTTTACGTACAAGAACAAGTCGGCAGCCCGATGAAAGCTATCATCATGAACCTGCCTATCAACCCTGGTTTGTCGCAGCGGATGGTGGCAGCTGTGTGTGTGTCTGTGCGTGTGTGCCATGGAGTGGCGACCAGTGGACCACCTCAAACAATTCTCAGTGAAAGCGTTCATGCTCAAAGACTTTTCTTCTCACGTCTTAAGAACCAATTGGAGAAGAGTCCACGAAAAAACCACATTCTTCGAAAACACCAGAAGACAAATAGAAGAGACGAAGAGAGTCCAAAGAAAAGCCAGTGATCCCCATTCCCTGAACCCTCCTAACCTACCATACGGTGGTTGCTGACGTCTCTTCAGATCCAACATAGGACAAAAGGAAATGTCGATGAGCACTCCAATACTCGACAACGAGTTACGCCAACGACGACATTAAGTTAAATATTCTTAAAATGTAGTGTAGCAACCTACGTTACCAGTGGGATGGCTGATACGATCTGATGGGTTTAAATGATCGTCTCGATAGAATGTACAGATGTAATGAATACATTGTTATAATTGAGAAATATGACATGTTAAACAGTACAGAAGTATTAGCAATAATAAAAAAATATATTTGCGTAAAGAGTAAAGATTTTAGGAATATAATGACCACGTGTGACATCATACTTAGAATTCTGAGGCAATCAAAAAATTCCTTGCCCTTTTTTACGTCGTGTGAGTAAAAATGATCACTGATATTCAAAATAGTGCGTCACGTGCGGGGAAAGCGGTGGGGGTGGGAGGCATTGATCTTGACTAATGTAAGTGCGTTGCGTACACATATCAGTCATGGCTTGAGCAGCGATGAGGAAAAGTGACGTTGTCGAAGCAGCTCATTCGGGATTGTCTTCTTCAGAATTTTAAGGTGGGCTTGTCCGCAGCTGCATCAAGTCGCCGAATAAGTCAAACCTTTGGGGATAAGGTGTTGGGGGAACGCACCGTTAGGCTCTGTTTCCAGAAGTTCAGATCGGGAGATCTCTCCTTTTGTGATGAACCTTGGAGTTGCCGGTCACAGGTCCTGGATGATGAGGTGGCTATAGAGAAGAATAACAGCCAAAACCCGTGCTGAGGTTGCCGAACGCTTCACTTGCACCGCATAAGGAAGGCGTACAAATTGAGCAAGTAGGTAGCCCATAACTTGTCGGAAGCCAAAAGCAACAATGAATGACAGCTGGTTTCTCGTTGCTTTGTCAGCAACGTAACGTACCCATATTCGATTGAGTGCTCACCAGTAACAAAATGTGGGTCCAGTATGATACACCCCCAGCACGCCAGACATTGGTTGTCACTACGGGATTCTGTGCCTCACACCATAAGACCACCTCTATACTCACACAGTCGGCAAGTGGTGTACTATGAGCTGCCACCAACGTGTCAAACCATTACTGTGGACCTGTACTCGCAGCAGTTGGAAAGTGTGCAAAAGGCACTGAAGCAGAAGCAACCAGTATTGGTTAATCGCAAGGGTGTACTGTCCCATTATAAGAATGCCAGTTTTCATGTGACGCGAGTGCCCAGGGATACCATACGGCGACTTGGCTGGGAGACACTGTTCCATCCACCTCACTCGCCTTGTGCCAACAGATTACCACCTCTTCTATTCCTTGGACAACCACCTTTATGGAAAATCCTTCACAAATAAGGCAGACTTGCGGCAGGCACTCGCAGACATCTTTCCGTCTAAGGCATCTGATTTTTACCGCCCGTCATTGCGCAGCTGGAGACACGTTAACAAAAGGGTTTGGATGCCGAATACTTTGATGGATAACAGTATGTCAAATTTGTTGTATACTTTTTTTTTTTTTTTTTTTTTTTTTTTTTTTTACTAATAACTCAAAAACAGCAAGGACTTTTTTGATTACCTTGTATATGTGATCAAATCTCAATGATGCATTGCGATTTATGGTGGAAGAAAGGAAAAACAATGAGAATAATAGCACGAAACAGAAATTATTGTTACAGATCTCTGAATAAAATGGAAATGGTTATCAAAACAGCATCAGTCGCAAATCTTAACCGCCAAAAAGCAAATGACTAATTTAATTGCATATTTTAAACAATAGTCAAATTCAGAATCAGTGGAGGCAAGTTTTTGATAAAATAACCCCAAGTGTTTTCTGAAATAAATTCATATTGTGTCCGCATTTGACAAGATGTACATTTTGCCCAATTCTCACGAGGCCTTGAGCCTCATGGGAATTGGGTTTGGTTTGGTTTGTTTTGCGACATATCAACCTCAGTGGGTTATTTAATGCCGACAAGATTTTTTATTGCTGGTAATATTTTTCTTCAATAAGTATTTATGGTAATATTTTTTTTCAAAAATGTATTGCTGGTAATAATTTCTTCAGAAATTTATTGCTGGTAATAATTTTTTTACAAAAATGTATTGCTAGTATTAAAACCTATTTTTACACGTTTTTGTCTGGGGGTTAACTATTTGCCCATAGCTGGGACTCTAACAGGTGTTACCACCCCGGGTCAACGTGGACCTGGGAACACCAGCAATTAAGGGGTGGTTTCACACTTCTCAAAACCCCCTGATCAGAGGCTTTGCTGTTGGGTGTAGTTTATCGTCTTACCCAGGACGATGAGAATTGCGTAAAGTATTTATTTGGAATATGGTTCTACACACAGATGGTTTGTTCATCTGTAATCAATATTATAATTTTTACATTTTTGTTTTTTGTTTATATCCCTTTTAGTTTCCTTAAACCATTTTTTGACTTGTTTAAATTTTGTTTACTTATTTTGCAGTTATTTTTTTACTTCTGTTTCAATCGCATTCTTTTAAGGTGTTTCAATAAAAACAATTAATCACCTCTTCTTTCTGGTTTTAATTGGGTTTTACTGTAAGGTAGAACTTTGACTAAAGAATAAAGACTTTCACAATAAAACTCTTCAGACGATGAATGCTCCTTAATAAGAGGTTCATTGACCAAATGATGTCTCCTTGGCCTTAATGATTCCCCCGTAATGTTTATTTGACCCCAAACCTTGAAGTGTCGATGAAGCATTTTCGAGAGAAGTAATAACAGGCTGACCTGGTCGCATAAATAATAATAACAATAATAATAATAATAATAATGTGACGAATCATTTATGGCGATTTACTAAGCGCTAAGCGATTTACACGGCTGAAAGTATGTAGCACTCAGTGAGGATTGAACTCACTATTGTCATAATTGATCTAACATAGTTTAGATGTGGCAATTAGTCTTGTGAGAGTAATTGTCCTATTGATTTTTCAACCGCAGCTTAGATGTGGCACAAGGCCGAAAGGGTACTATTCAGTCGAAATTGGTCTTGTGAGAATAATTGTCCTAATGATTTTCCAAGCGTAGTTTAGATGTCGCGCATGTCCGAAAGGGTACTATGCAGTTGTAATTGGTCTTGTGAGAGTAACTGTCTTAACGATTTTCCAAGCGTAGCTTAGATGTCGCACAAGGCCTTAAGTATGGGGCACCTAGTGAGAATCGAACTCACTACTCATTCATAATTATTCTAGTGAGACAATCTTGCTAACCATTACAACACGTCGAGGTGCCCTTCGATGACTTATTTATGAATCTGATATAAAGTTGAAATCAATCCTATAGAATTTCCCAAAGGATTTAAAATCACGACAGCAGAATCTGTGTTATAAGTGTTTGTTGTTATGTCCATTTTCAGTGAAATGTTATTTTCTTCCACAGTAAAAAAAAAACAAAAAACAAAAAAAAAAAACTTTAATCAAATTAATTCTTGTCCAAAATCTCACACGAGGCAAAACATGCTCAGACACATTTACGGATAAATTTGGACGATGTTTAATGAAAATAGCAAACCAGTCTGAACGTTTATTTCCGTTTCTTCCTATGACTGATGGGTTTCAATCAAAACATTTTTTGCACACTGAGGGGGCGAGTATCCTTATTTCTTTTGGTGATAAGCCAAAGTATATTTTTGATACAGTAAGGATCTACTTTTCTAATTCCGTCTCTTGTTTATCAGTGAAAACCTGACGCGTTTTATATAACCAAGAACCATTTCCTTTTCCGACTCGTGTTACTTCATTCGAATATATCTCCTAAGCATTTTGAAGGATATCTTACCTTGAGCTGTTATTCATCAAAGGATTATGTTTTCATGTAACACTTGATCCACGGCTCTTATTGTATCATCAGCAGGGTGTAGTAGACCATGGAAGCTTTCCCCTTTATAGGTTTGAACTATGTTCGAAAGATTTGAAAAAGAATTGCCACTTGTTGATCAGTTGCCTACTCATACAAATTCTAAAGCACAAGTCATTGTGGCTGAGGGTTTGAGTGTATTGGACATGTTTAAACTGCTGATCATGACAGAGTACGGGCTGTATCCCAGGAATTGTAACTAAGATCCCCACAACATAATTGCAGTGTAGACCACAGGGTCTGTGGGCTGCCTCTACAAAAAAAAATTGACTAGCCGTCTTAGCAGAGGTTTGTACTCCGAAAACGTGTAACTAATATATATGTGTGTGTCTGTGTGTGTATATATATAACTGAATATCCGGTTATAAAAGCATCTCTTATCTATCTATCTATCTATCTATCTATCTATCTATCTATCTATCTATCTATATGTATGTATGAATGTATGTATATGCGCACGCATATAGGCGCGTGCCCGAGTAGTTAGAATATTTCCTTTCAAACCATGAAACCCTAGTTCAAATCTCACCACGGTCAATTTGTCAGGAAGGTGACTTCTTGACCGAGAGTTCAGGGTTTTTGATAATCACGACCAGGGAAGGAGGCACCTTTGGAAAGTGATTAAAATCATGCCACGAATTGTTACAAGCCTTGCGAGTGAAACAAGGTCGACGGTTGTGCAGATTGTGAGCGTTGAACAAATAAAAATGTGCCGAATCTGCAACAAAGATTAGTTAGCCGCTGTAGCAGAGTGGTGTGCGCTTGGAAAACGAGTAAAAAACTATATATATATATGTGTATGCGTGTGTGTGTGTGTACACCGTAATTTCTCGAAAATAATACGCACTCATAAGTAATACGCACCCTAACAAATGATCCAAAAATTAAGAAATATATCTATCTTTATGTATAATACGCATTTAAAAATTTTGTCAAAAACAAAATAATTACGAAAACATTTTGTCGACCTTGACATTAAGAATAAAATCGAAACTTAGCGGTTGAAATAATGTTGAAAATTATCATCGTGGTTTTCCCTATAAAAATAAACATTTTATTTTACCGCCAAAATGTCGTCAAAGCGTGCGAGTTATAGTGCAAACGTAATAGAATTAGCAGAAAGAATAGGAAACAGAGCTGCAGTTAGAGAATATGAGTTGAATGAGACTAAAATAAGTTTATGGAGAAAGAATAAAAATGAACTAAAAAAGTATAAATCAAGTGCCAAAGCTATAGGTAGAGAAGAAAAGCTCAATATCCAGATATGGAACAAAGTTTAGTTGAATTTTGTGAAAGAAAGACGATAAAGTGGATTTTCGATAAGTACTGTGGTATTAAGGGTGAACTTGATGCCCTCTTTTCTTCGAAATTGGCCTTTTAATAGATTTTTTTCTTATTTTTTCGCCAAATAAAAAATACGGTTACTAATAAAAATAATTTTATTGACAAAAGATGTTACAATTATTATTGTTGGATTTAAAATGAAAATTGGAATAATATATTTCTTATTTTAGAACAAGTACGTATTTAAATCAATAAGGAAAAATATTTTTGTTTAAACCTATTTATAATACGCACTCTCTATCATCACCTGTAATTTACAGTAAAAAATGCGTTTTATTTTCGAGAAATTACGGTATATATATATATATATATTTCATCTTCTCTGTCTACTTACACACACTCACAGACATATAACAATGATAACAGTAATTGTAATATTAGACGTTTCCTTATTCATTGACCAGTGCTACTTTCAGTTGAAATAACATTTTTCTATTAAAACAATTAATTTAGAAAATTGGTTTCTCAAGTTGCTCTTTCCAGTACTGATAGGCGCTCCCTTCTTAATTTTGTGTTTGAAGTAGTTTTGAACATCAATATCTTAATTATGTCATGATTTCATATATCAGATCATTACAAATGTTCGTATCTAATTAGAAAATTAAAAAAAAATTTTAACGCACTCACAAAAAACATTTATTAGTCAAGTCCATAGTCGCAATTGTTTTTAAAGATTGTCTCCCGTCGTTCTTCAAGGTTGTTGATGTCATTGTCTCCCGTCGTTCCACAAGGTTGTTGATGTCATTGTCTCCCGTCGTTCTTCAAGGTTGTTGATGTCATTGTCTCCCGTCGTTCCACAAGGTTGTTGATATCATTGTCTCCCGTCGTTCTTCAAGGTTGTTGATGTCATTGTCTCCCGTCGTTCCACAAGGTTGTTGATGTCATTATCTCCCGTCGTTCTTCAAGGTTGTTGATGTCATTGTCTCCCGTCGTTCTTCAAGGTTGTTGATGCCGTTTTCTTAGAAATTGGAAGAAGGTTATCAGGTAGTTTTCGACTGACTATTCAGAGTCAATTTTTTTGTTATTTAAATTGTTTTACAGAGAACAAAACAAATGAAAATCCGAAGGAGCGATTCAGAAGAATTTAGTGGGTGCTCGAGGCTGGGGTCCCATTTCAACTCTTTAAACTTCTGTGAGGTCTGTTTTGCAAAATGCAGCCTTGTGTTGTCTGGGTGGAAAATGACACATTTGCCAAAATCAAAAAATCCCTTTTGCCTCGAACGTTATTATAAACAATTCATAAACGATCATGTGACAATTCTGTTCAAGAGCAGCTCCTTTTACTGGCATGACAGATAATAAATCATCACAGAAACATCATCGAGCTTGTTCTGTTCCGTCAAAGGATGTGCCGAGTTTGGAAAAAATCGCTCTTCAAATGGCAAAAGGCTGTTGAGATATTGATTTTCAAACCTCTTAGCAATCACTCCCCTCAAATTTTTCGGTTTCTTCTCCACCATTACCAAATAAACTTTCTGAATGTCTTCTTGTCGCAGTTGCAACGCTTAATATCTTTTCTGAAATTCATAGAGCATAATATATGCCGAAAGTGCAACTTTTCATCCTCCATCTTTAAGGCATTCATTTGTAGATAAAACGTGAACATTCAACAAAGTCTGACTCGCACCTGAACGGATCTAAGGTTTCAATCAGAAATCGGGGCCATAACAAACACATTGCGGTCATTGAAATCGGGCATGAACTTTTGCAATGATCTGATATATATATATATATATATATATATATATATATATATATATATATATATATATTGTCATCCACAGACAGACTGTTTCGCTGTATCACAGCTCATCAGTGTGGCTAGATATCCGATTACCTCAAGCCGGGATCGAAACCCGCATCAGTCAGTGATTCTACCCCTGCGCTATCAGCACCCAATAGAGAGATAGACGGATTTTTAGGTACTTATTCTTCGAATACACACGCCAATGACGAAGAGGGCTCAATTCATAGAAGAGCTTTGCAGTATTATCAGTAGTAGTCATTGTTTACGAATTCGTGCTTTCTCTCAAGAGTGCTCGACTGAAATTAAATTTTCTGGGGGCATATATCAGGTCATCCCATAAGTTCTGTCCGAATTTTACCTTTTCTTAAAATGAACGAAATTTAAAGAGTATTTTATAATGTCTAATGGAGCTGAACATTATTTTTATGTTTAGATGCATTTAAACTGATCAAATTGTATTTCAGAGAACAATAAAATTAAATTTTTTTTGATTAAAACCCTGCTAACATGGAAGTACCCAAGAATCATTTCAGGCACATAATGCTTTATGAGTTCAAGAAAGTAAACTCGGCAGTCGAAGCGGCTAGAAACATTCACTCAGTTTATGGAGAGGAATGTGTGAATGAAAGAACTCGCAGAATATGGTTTGCAAAATTCAGAGGTGGAGATTTCACCCTTGAAGATGAAGATCGAACCGGACGTCCAGTTGAGTTTGATGAAAAGCTTCTTGAAGCAGCCCTTGATGAAAATCCTGCTTTATAGCAGTGGTTCTCAGTTCAAACCATACAACTGCTCATGTCATCTTCAACAACTTGGAAAAGTTCCTAAACTTGGAAAATGGTTGCCTCATGAATTGTCTGAAAACAACCTCAAATCCCGAGTTGACATCTGCTATTCTCTCCATTCTTGCCAACTTGTTTCACCTTTCTTGAATAGACTTGTGACTGGCGACGAAAAAATGGATCTTTTACCGAAATATTAAGTGTCGTAGACAGTGGCTTGGTAAAGGGGAAGGACCCCAGCCACAGCCGAGAAGGGAACTTTATGGGCAAAAGGTTCTTCTTTCAATCTGGTCGGATCGCCAAGGAATAATCCACTTTGAATTCTTACCACCTAATGCAACAATTAATGCTCAAATATACTGTCAGCAATTAGAGCGTTTGAACCAAGCTTTGAGAAAAAAAAAAGACCTGCTCTAGTGAATCGAAAAGAGGTGATGTTTCATCAGGACAATGCGCGACCCCACACAGCAAGAATCACGTCACAAAAGATGAAGAACTTGGTTGGGAGAAAATTCCTCATCTACCTTATTCTCCCGGTCTTGCTCCTTCAGACTACCATTTGTTTCGTAGCTTACAGAATCATTTGGAAGAAAAAGCTTTTGTAACACAGGAAGAGGTTAAAACTGACATTTGTGAGTTCTTCGAATCAAAGGCAAAAGAATTTTATAGTAATAGAATTAGTAAGTTTATTAATAGATGGAAGGAAGTCAGATAATCAGGGAAAATACATTGTTGATTGAATCTGTAATTAAATGTAACATTTGGTCACTTGTTTTCTTTATTCAAAATTCGGACAGAACTTATGGGATGACCTGATATATTGTCATCCACAGACAGACTGTTTCGGTGTATCACAGCTATCAGTGGGGCTAGACATCCGATTGGCTCAAGTTTGGATCGAAATCCAGCTCATTTGGCATCAGTTGGAGATTCTATCCTTGAGCTATCAGCGCCCGGTAGAGAGGAATAAGCACGCCAATGACCGAGAGGGCTCAATTCATGGAAGACCTTTGCAGTATTAGCAGTAGTAGTTATTGTTTACAAATTAGCGCTTTCTCTCAAGAGTGCCCGACCGGAATTAAATTATCCGGAGGCATATATATATATATATATATATATATATATATATATATATATATAGAGAGAGAGAGAGAGAGAGAGGTTAAACCTAGAGTACTGCGAATATTAATTTCCTTGTGGAAAATGTTTATCACTCATTAAAAGCTCTTTTAATCCCACTGTTAATCCCACTGTCGCGGATTAACTCAAATACTAATAGATAATCGCCATAGAAATCACTTTTATGGAGGATAACAACAATTGGAAAGACTAAAAGAAAATAGTAACCTCCCCATTCCAATTAGTTTATAGTTTACAGTTCATATTAGTTTACGCTATCAGTTAAATCTAGCAATCCCAAGTATGAGAATCACACCTGCATGAATTTGTTTTTGAAGTTCCCGATGTTCATATCGGGAACCGACGAGGTGGGGTAGAAACTAGTGCGTGGGCCAGCAAAATAAAAATAAATCTCAAAGAAAACAAAGTTTAAAAAAATGGGAAAAGGTAATATTTCCACTGAAGGAAAAGGGCAAAGTGTTGTTTGATGGAAGATGATACTTTAAAACGGCTGCTAATTACCCACGCATATCACCGTTCTGATAGGTGCGTGTGAAATTGCGTTTATCTCTATGTGATATATATTTATATAGATATATATAGTGATTTACTAAGCGTATCTTCGATGTGGCACAAGGCCGAAAATATGGGACACCCAGTGAGAATCGAACTCGCTATTCAGTCGTAATTGATCTAGCGAGACAAGCTTACTGAAAATTACATCACGTCATATGTATTTAGGTTGAGTTATAAATAATTTCCCTTTTTTTTCCAAAGTACACTCACATTTTTTTTTCAATTATATATTCGCCATTATCTGTCTATATTTCTGAGATGAGGCATTATGTACATTATTTACATTATTCGGACTATTGTCCTCATCTCTGTCGCCATATTTATTACAACGTTTCGGCCGTGGTACGCTCCGGCCTTCTTTATGTAGTTGGAATGTCGAACTTAACCCTTTATTTCGCTCACTGGGGTAAAATGTTCTAGTTCCACGTGCCGTGTTTAATGTATGTCAGTTACCAGTTATCTCCTGATAAATTGCCTCTGAAATAGTCTGAATAATGTAAATAAATTATAATGTATATTCGCCATTATTTGATTATTTGTAATGACTTGTTGCTACTTATCAGTCAGTTCTTCTTTCAGACCGACTGAATTCGAAAGTTATTTTCTTGGTATGATTCTTACTGTATGCTGTCTTACGCTGTCACCTAGGAGAACAGCATTTTTCTTTTATCCACTGTATATGCTGCCATGACCGTGTAAAAACTAAGGCATGTTAGTATGTTCTAAATGTTAAAATCTGTTAATCAGCAACGGAAATTATTTAGGACTCAACTTAATATGCTTATGTGTTCATGGCTCTATATGTATGTGTACACATATGTTCTTGTTCGCAAAATCGTACACACGCATATTATTGAATACGTCTTTTTTTTTAATTTTATCTACTTACCCATATTTCGTACAAGGCAATGCATTGTTGATTTAGGACTCATTTGATTTAGAAATTGTCTATAGTTCTTATTGATTCTAGTGTTATCGACGATTCTCTATTTCTATTCAAGATAAAAACATTTGTCAGGCAATAATTTGATACAACCAGGAATATTTTTAAAATATAAATCTAACTGAAGAATTTTTTTCGAAATCCATAAGATACTGACACGGTAACCAATGGTTTTGCTTCATTTGTTTAATGACATCTTTTGTAAAATCCTTAAATCATAACGCTCTCTAACAGAAATGTCAATATAGTGTCAATATGAGTTCCTGTTCTAATATTCTCGTAAAAAAGCACACCTATATGTTTTATTCCTGGGGATGGCCATAGAATGGTCCAGAGTGCTAGATCCGACAATAAGAACTATAAACAATTTCTTCATAGTATTAAACCTTTCTTTCACGTGTACGAAAACACGAGAAACTACATGAAAAATTTTAAATGTATTCCTTGTCTATTTTATTCAATAATACATACATGTGTCAATGAAAAAGTACTGTACAAATATAGAGGCTGAGTCATAACTAACGCCCGATTTCTGTTTCAATTGATTATTTGCCATTTGCATGACATTTGACAAGAAGGTAGAAATCAACGAAAGATATTTATCTAATCATTTATTGGTGGGAAAATTATTAAGGAACTGTACCCAGCTGTTTTACTGTCGTTTTCAATGTATAATTGCAACCGAGTATACCCGCAAAATTAAATTCAATATCAATTTCCTCAGATCTTGCAGTAAGCATATATATATATATATATATATATATATATATATATATATATATATAGTCATACACATACAAGCCTGTTTCGCTGTATCACAGCTCATTAGTGTGGCTAGACATTCGACTGCTTCAAGCCGGAATCGAAACCCGAACGATTTGGCATCAGAGATCCTACCCCTAAGCTATCGGTGCATGGCAGAGAAAGAGAAATTTTAACGCATTATATACGTAATGTATACAAACGCTAGCAGCCAGAGTGTCCATTAATAATAGCGGCAGCTACTGTTTTGAAATTACCCTTTTCTCTATAGAGCTCGATCGAATACAATAAATACATTGAGCTTTTTTGTCGATCAGTTTTAATATTTCATATTACTATGATCCACTTGAATTATATACCAATAAATTTGTTACCTTTCAGTTTCACCGCTGTCGTTAGTATAACTTCCGGTACAGCTGAATTGTGGGAAGATCAATCAAAATGGCGACTCCTCAGCAGAAGGCGTTTTGCTTGCTTGAGTTCGCGAAAACAAACGCCATTGACACGGTGCAGCGTGCTTTCAGAACAAAATTCGGCATTCGACGGTGGGTTAGAGCATTCGACGGTGGGTTAGACAGTTTAAAGAGAGTGGGTGCCTGCGCAAAGGAAAGAGTCCTGGAAGACCACGTGTTACAGAGGAGCAAGTGGAGAGGATTCATGATGCATTTGAGAGCAGCTCACGTAAGTCCGTACGTCGAGCAAGTCTTCAGCTTGCCATCCCTCATACCACTGTCTGGCGTGTTTTAAAGAGACGATTGCACATGAAACTATACAAACTAAGCCTCTTACTAATGATGACAAGGTGATGCGGAGGACATTCTGTGATTCAACGCTGGATATGGGGGAAGGTGATGAAACTCTCTTTTCACGTTTAGTTTTTGGTGACGAAGCGAATTTCCATTTGAGAGGCACAGTCAATCGTCACAATGTGCGCATTTGGGGAACAGAGCACCCACATGAAACTGTTGAGCATGAAAGAGATTCCCCTAAAGTGAACGTCTTCTGTGCTGTGTCTCAAGACAAGGTCTATGGTTACTTTTTCTTTGAAGGAAACACCGTTACAGGACAAACCTATCTCAAAATGCTCCAAAACTGGCTATTCACTTTACTGCAAGCAGATTCGAATGACTGCATCTTTCGGCAAAATGGAGCACCACCCCATTGGCATCTCGAGGTTAGAGCTTATCTGAATGAAAACGTGTCTCAGAGATGGATTGGGAGGAGAGGTGCTAAAGACCTTTCTCTCTGTGCTTGGCCTGTCAGATCCCTGGACCTCACTGTGTGTGACTTTTTCTTGTGGGGGTATGTTAAAGACCAAGTTTATGTTCCAGCACTTCCAGCAAGTATCGATTACTTGAAAGATCGAATAACAGCTGCAATCGACACGGTGGACCGTGACATGCTGAGGCGCGTTTGGGAGGAATTCTCATATTGGCTTGATACTGTCCACGCTGCCGGCGGTGGCCACATTGAGCACTTATAAAACATGAAATGAAACTTGAATGTATGTACAACACATGTGTTCATGCTAGAGGTTTTTTTCGTTTTTGACACATCATGTGATGATTTTGGCGTATTCTTTTTGAAACACCCTGTATATATATATATATATATATATATATATATATATATAAGAAATATGTACACAGATGCCAACACCAAGTGGCGAGAGTCTGAATCATACTTGAAGATTGCGTTCAATCATGAAATAGACTGTCACTACTTGGTTTCCATACTTCCAAGGATCAATAATAAACACTTTTAACATTTACCTAAGAAGACAACCGAAACTGAATTCGAAAAGAACAAAGTATATATAAATTAAAACTATTTGTGGATCAGTTTTAATATTTTATGTTACTAGGATCCACTTGAATTATTTACCAAAATACAACATACTCACAGGGGAACCTACTGAAAACTCAAGATATAAAAATTTATCGATGTTTACAATTTTTATTTTTATTTTATTATTTATTAGTTAGAAATGTGTGTGTATCTATCCTTGCACAATATACATATAAGTGTTTGTATGCACGTATCTATAAAAAGAATACCCGCTCGGCCCGGTGGCTAGGATCAAAGTGTAGTATCTGCGCTTTGTGAGCTGCCGGGTCGGGTGTCTGTCGAACTCTCTGCTTGCAGAGAGGAACCCGGACGAAGCACCGCCGAAGGGTAGGGTTTCGTTGGGGGAGGTTGACGGAACTGGCCCGCCTCGGCGGGTTTGGATGGTTATTTATTTTTGGCTGGGCCTACGGGCTAGGAGATACCCACATTAAAAAGGCCTTGTGCCACATTCGATCCCCGTGGGTGGATTGATAAATACCATCTATACTATGTTGCGTTTATGTTGCAATTAGGCAAATGAAAATTTTTCTTGATATTCTTTTGTTTCTTGAGGCCAATTTATAGTTTTTATTTATTGTGACGTAAGATCTTTACAAAATATTATATTTCCCAAAATTAATAAAACAAATATTTTAGATAAAAAATCGTAGTCCTTAAGTCGTCATCTGTAGATCCAAATAGACAGTTTTACGGTTCTAGTCATTTTTTTTATTAATTTATTTATTTGCTTCCTTAATATAAAATCCTGCATTCGGTGCTGAAAAGATCTGAAAAGAAAATACCACATTTCATTGCGAAGTTCTTGGTCTGAAGACATCTCAAATTTTGACATTCCACCAATTCTTTGGGTGTCGGCTTTTCAAGAAAATGATGTATCGAAGAATTTTTCCTCAGCCAAAAATATTTTGTCGTTTTATGAAATTTTCTCCAAGTTGAAAAATTGCCAGAAAAGAATTTGTTTTCAGACAAAGAACCCAATCTGCTGACAGACTTCGTAAACATTTCAAGAACGTTTCCCTCGAGTGTCGGGTGAGAAGGGAAAACAAGGGGTAGGTGTATGGGTCTCTATTGCTCTCACTTATTTTGAATGAGCAACACTCAAGAAGATATTAAGTTATAGGGAGTGCCTTGGACACAACTCAGTCGCATCTGAAGTGTCAGTTGAAAACAATTGTTTATTTAGATCTGTCTGTCAACAGAAATAGGGGACACAAATGTAAAAAACATAGAATTAATTGAAAAATTAAGATTTTCGGACTGTTACAATGTATCGCTATTTTCTAACTTATGACAGTTTAGTTGAATCCGATAAAATACTGTCCATAACGTTAATCTCTCACTCTTTCTACACACACACACACACACATATATTTATATATATTTCTCACTAGTAGCACAACTCTGATGTCATGCACAATGCAATCGTTAGGTGCTGATCAAAAATGGACCGTTGCTTTTACAATACATACTGATAAGTATATCATACTGATGATAGTGGAACAGTCCATTTATTTACGAGGTAGAGGGTAATAAAATAACTATAATTTAAATACAAATATACACATATGTTGTTTCAAATATAATATAAATGTACACAAAGATATCATAACATATCTACATACAGTGTGCGGTGGGTAAATTGTTTCCATTTTATAATTTTAATTTCGCGCATGCGCGTTGTTTGGTTTTGATTTTATAGACTGCACAGTATGGTAGGGTCAGTTGGGCACCGTCTATGTGAAAAAGAACACCATGACGCAATTCATTTCGCCGGAAATTTGGAAACGGTATGCTGTACTGCTTGGCATTCGCACCGGGCGCCCCATTACGAGCATTTCCGAGTGTTTGAGTTTCAATCTGAGGACACTTCAGAGGATTCGGAAAGAGTTGAATGTCTAATGGTGGTTACAAAGGTGTTTGGAGTGATCACTAGTGATGTCGACGTTATGTCTCCATTCATCTTTCCACAGGGTCTCATACTCAACATGAAGGCCTACACCATGTGCCTTCTGGAGGTAGTGCTGCCCTGGGTCAAGAGGGTGGCTGCTGGAAGACTCTATGTCTCGTAACAGGTGTCTGAACCATGCCACACAACCAAGACAACCGAGTCATGGCTGTCAGATAATTTCTGCAACCACATCATCCCTTACGTCTGGCCACCTAACTCCCCAGACTGCAAACCCCTTGATTATTATATGTGGGGCACACTTGAGCGAGAGACCAACAAAACTCCATGTAACACCAAAGATTACCTGAATGCAAGGATTATGGCAGCATAATCCAACTTAAGCAAGGAGACCGTCCAGAAGAGTCGCAGGAGATTCTGAAGTCGTCTGGAGGCCAGGGTTGAAGCCAATAGCGATTTTATTGAATAAATCTAATCTTTAGTATTTCAAGATATTTTTGTGTAATCTTGGTAAATATATCTGTTAAAATAAAATGTCAGTGTTATTTTCCTTTTTGAGTAATTTAGACGACAATTTATCAATCGCACCCTCTATTAGCTCCAGCACATAATGTGCAATATTATATATATATATATATATATATATATATATATATATATAAAAGGAAGGATGTGTGTGTATGTGTAACGAATGCACGGCCGCAATTTTCGACGGATTTGCACCAAAATTGACATGCACATGCTCCAAGTTGGCGGGAAGGCCAAGACTGACATTACATTTCATAACTCCCATCGATAGTGGAAATAATCGTTTTTTTCATGCTTCTATGGCAGTTTTCAGGTAGGTTGCGGCCATTTTGTGCTGGCCAGAGTGAGAGCCAATAGCTGGCTGCCACGAATAGGCAGGAAGATCGTACTGGCCAGCGTGAAAGCCAACAGCTGACTGACACGAATGTTAACTAGCATGCAAAAAAAATCGATAGCTGCATTCGTCACAAGTGGGAAAAATTTAAATCTGCATGGTACTTTACTCCAATTGGCTCATTCGCTTTCTTAAACTCAACATTGATTCTGATTCCACAATATGGGTTGGGTGTGACTTTTTGTTGTTAACATTCTTTTTTCATTCGGTTTTTCCAGTTACGAGTCCTTTTCTAAAGCTGATCGTTTTGTGTTCATTTTGTTTAGTTCTTGTTTCATAACAGATTTAATGTTTAGTATACAGCTTAAAAAATCGCAGTGTGAGATGGGCAAGAACTAAGGCATGTAGCAACATCAGCACGGCAAAGGGCACTCCTTTAAAGGCAAGGAAGGGTAAAAATATTTTAAGTCAAATGATAGCGATTGCTGTATGAGTCGTAAGATTTTTGAATCAAGCACGGGCAACACCGGGCCATGCTGCTAGTATATATATATATATATATATATATATATATATATATATATATATATATATATATATATATATATGCCAGTTTCATTAAAAACGGCAGACAAGGTACTACGGTTAAGGTTTTTATTTAATTTTTCTTGTGTTCGAACAAGGGCTTTCTTTTCTGGACAAAGTGTGTGTAAAAACTGTCCAAATGTTTTATACTTCCGAGCACTTTCGGCTATACCTTTAGCCATTATCAAGGATGATTCGATTTTTCAGCTTCATTGAGTGTGTGCGTTATGTGTATGTCTTAGCGTATGGTAGGGGTGTTTTTAATTTCCGAATACGGTTAGCACATTATGGCTTTGTTCGTAGTTATTATTGTTAAGATTTGGTTTTTTCTTTTTTATTATGAAAGCTTCCATTATTTTTAGGGTTTTTTTTTTGCAGGTGGATGCAGTTAATATATTTGTGTTTTCTACTAGTATATTTCTAATGGAGTCTGGTAAATTTGTGTGTGTGTTTAAATGGGTTCTAATGGAGCTGTGATCAGATAGGTGTGTAACGTAAGACGTCTGGATAAGCATGTAGTTGTGCAACCGGTGTAATTATTTATGAGTCCGGTTTGATCAGGAACACAGTTCCTTAAGGAGCATTCGAACTCATAGATAATGTTCGTTCTTTGTAATTTTGACTTAGTTGGTGTTTTGTTATTTTTGAGGATAAGGTTGGCTGTCTTAAATCTTTTTATAATAGATAATTAATTTGATTTTTTATTCGGATCAATTAGAGTAGTATATTTCTTTATAATATGCCTTAGAGAAGATTCGACTTGTTTGTAATTAATATGCATTTGGTTTTTGTAATAAATGTTTATGTGATTTTTGGCTGTGTGTTTACCATCATTATTACTTACTTTGGGGAGAAAGTAGTACCTTGTCTGTCGTTTTTAATGAAACATGCATAAAGGAAGGATTGCTGCCTAAATATACAACAATCAAATTACACGGCCCGGCAGCCATCAAGAAAAATAACACCACTGCATTCAGGAAAAACCTCGTCTTACAACAAATAAAATCATCTCAAAATGACATCCAACATTTAAACAACGAAATACACAAACATAACACTACACTTAAAAAACGCCTTGACCGAACTGGAATATAATGGCGCAGTGTACCACCTCAACCTTAGCATCAGCCAGCACCAACTTACACACAGACAAATAATTACTAAAAAGCTTTGTAAATTATACCAAGGAAATATTTTACTACCCAACAGTGAAGATAAATATATAAATTTATCCAACCATAAATTAACAGATGATCAAAAAGAATTTCTAAAGTTAGGGCCAAACTGCCACATCCAATCTAAGTTTGACCTTATCACTAAGACGACTGAAATTGAAATTCTATACTAATCACTATCCCAACTTGCTACGCGTGGAGACATAGCAGTTCACCCAGACCTGAGAGACCTACTCAAAGCCGAAGGCTTTAAGAACCGATCCCCTGGCAACAAGTAAAGCAAAGTAACTTAACACCAAAACTAAAAAAGGCTGCGAAAGAGTTAAAATCAACCCCGACATCGTCATCAGACGAGCCGATAAATCTAACACGTACGTCATTCTGGATAAAGCCGATTACCACCAAAAATTAAAAAATATTGTCGATGATTGAACAAACTAATACCAGCTGACAACGCGAAAGTTGGTTCCCTGAAAATTCAAAAAATAGTTGGAGATTACCAACCGGGATATTTATATGGAAACATAAAAACCCATAAACGAGGATACCCGCTACGACCAATTATTTCCCAGATACCAACACCTATCTACGAACTATCAAAATTCTTGAATGACATCATCACTCCATACCTACCTACAGCATCACATCCACCCACGAATTCCTGCAAATTTTAAAAACTACAAAAAAACAAAACAAGGTATAATAGCGTCACTTGACGTCGAAAACTTATTTACAAACGTCCCCGTCGACCAAACTATTGACATTATCCTCAACTCTGTATACAATAATAATTCTATCCCTCTGCCATCCATCAAACCATCCATCCTAAAAAAAAATTACTACACGCGTACACAACCAAAGTTCCATTCTATGACCATAATGGCAACGTTTACACCCAAACTAATGGTGTTATGGGAAATCTACTCGGTCCATGCTTTTCCAATTACATGTCCTACGTAGAAAATATATTTACGCAGGTCCGCAAACCGAAAATCTATGTTCGCTACGTAGACGATATTTTAATTTTAGCTAATAACATTAAAAAAAATATATACACTTAAGACCACATTTGAGAAAATCTCCGCCCTAAACTTTACCTATGTTTAGCCAAAAAAGCAAACTTCCATTCTTAGATGACCTCGTTGAATACAGCTTTAACACTTTCATTACATCATTATACAAAAAAAACCACCAGCAAAAACTCGTGCCACCTTAACTTCAAAAGCGAATATCCACTTAGGTACAAAATAGCAGTAATAAAAAACTTTCTAAATAGAGTACACCAGAATTCATCCTCTCGACGACTCTTCCTCAAAGAACTTAATAATGTTAAACAAACACTAATCAACAACGGCTTCCCTAACCACCTTATAAACCACCAAATTAGACTATTTCTCCCCAAAGTAATAACGATAGTGAATACACAGCCAAAAAATCACATACACATTTATTACAAAAACCAAATGCATATTAATTACAAACAAGACGAATCTTCACTAAGACATATTATAAAGAAATATACTACTCCAATTGACCCGAATAAAAAAATCAAATTAATTATCTATTATTAAAAATTTAAGACAGCTAACCTTATCCTTAAAAATAACAACATACCAGTTATGTCAAAATTACAAAGAACGAACATTATCTATGAGTTAAAATGCCCCTTAAGGAACTGTGTTCCTGAAAAAACCGGACTCATAAATAATTACACCGGTTACACAACTACATGCTTATCCAGACGTCTTACGTTACACCTATCTGATCACAGCTCCATTAGAACCCATTTAAACACACACACAAATTTACCAGACTCCATTAGAAATATACTAAGTAGAAACCACAAATATATTAACTGCATCCACCTGCAAAAAAAAAAACCCTAAAAATAATGGAAGCTTTAATAATAAAAAGGAAAAGGCCAAATCTTAACAATATTAACTACGAACAAAGCCACAATGTACTTACCGTATTCAGAAATTAAAAACACCCCTACCACACACTAAGACATGCACATAACACACACACTCAATTAAGCTGAAAAATCGAACCATCCTTGATAATGGTTAAAGGTATAGCCCAAAGCGCTCGGAAATATAAAACATTTGGACAGTTCTTACACACCCTTTATCCAGAAAAGAAAGCTCTTGTTCGAACACAAGAAAAATTAAATAAAAAGCTTAACCGTAGTACCTTGTCTGTCGTTTTTATTGAAACGTGCATAAAAGCATTGCTGCCTGAATATACAATATATATATATATATATATATATATATATATATATATATATATATATATATATATATATATATATATATATATGCTTACGGAGGTGTGGAGGCCTCACACTTATACACTCACCCACACGAATATACACACTTACACACATCATACGCACTCACTCCCTAATGAGCCAAATGATAACACACACCCACAGCAATACACACGCTTCTTACACATATCATACTTATTCACTCCCTAAGAACCAAATAACACACACACACAAACACTAAACAGAGACACATCCCCTCACCAAGCCCAATAAAACTGTCAAATTGACCAGAGAATTCATAGCAGCATCCAGCTCTTATCTCAAATAACAACTTAAAAGAGACTGTTTGACCAACACAAGGAATGTTAAAAGATTCATGTTAAAAAGATAAAAAAATAAAAAAGCAAATGAAAACTACAGACAAAAGTTCATTTTCTCCATCAAGACATTCATTTCTGTAGTTTAGTGCTAGCAGCAAGCAGAAATATTTCTCCTCCCGATGATGGCCATTTCGGCCGAAACTAGTCGAGGAATCTAAATGGAATAATAATAAAAAAAAACGAAAGAATATTAATCTACAACCCAGTGTGTCTGAAGATTTTAATTTTTTTTTTTATTGTTCAAAATATAATCATGAATAATGGACACGGGACTGAACCAAATGCCGAGGACATAACAACAACAGAACCAATAAACACCGAATTATTGGCTATCCGTATGAATAGAGCAACCAACAAATTGGCCAGGTATGAATCACATCAGGAATATATTGGGATATGCCTCAAGGATCAATTAGTACCGTCTAATTTCAGGATTGATTTGGAACCTTCAATAGGTAACCACAATGATGCGTTTCTAGCATCATGGTACCGTAAGTTAGAAGATTTCTCCAGGGAACTCATGAAGGACACCATGCAATTCTGCCAGGAAAGCATAACAGCAACAACAGCAGAAATTAATCTGCTCGATGAGAAAATAAAAAAAACAAACGGACACGGAAGAATATACCAACATAAAGAATGTCATAAAAGCTCACACAGACCAAACAGTGAGGGAACTACAAAAAACAAAAACTGAAAAACAAAGAAAATTAAAATGGAATATTTCCTCCAGACAAAGGAACAAAAAAGAAATGAAGCCAAACTTTGAAAAAAGTGAACGACCATACCCCAAAAGAAAACAACAAAACACCGCAACTACACTGACCACCACACAACCAATGCAAACACAAAACAGACCAAATAAGTACACCAACAGACAACCAGCAGCACCACAACCAACAATAACAACACCGCCACCATCAACGGTAGCTAGAACCTCAAAACAAACGCACACACAAAACAAACCACTAACTTACGCGGACATCCTTAAGGTGCCGTACAAACATACACAAACCAAATCACAGCAGCCCTTCTACAGAACGCATAACCCCATTAGACATCCCAGACCACCTAGATTAGCCCCTAGTAGACAATCAACAAACACACTCAACCGTTAAAAAAACGGAATAAGCCCCCAACCAGGACACCTGGACGGGGGTATAGCATCCCTAATAGGAGATATGATGCAAGCTTTCGAGCTTTTACAAAAGAACTTCGCTATGCTTGCAAATTCAAACTTGACCCATACGGGCGAGTTATAAATTTGAGTAACAATAAATTTTCACTCAATACATCCAGGGTATTAAATAAAGGACTAAGCTTTTGCCCTAGTCCCCCAAGGTTTGATAAAGACACCTTGGCAAAGGACCTGAAATCCTTCTTCAGAAGAATACGGTTAAAAGCCCACTACGGGGAAAATGATCATTCACCTTCCATACTTGAGACATTAAAAAAGAAGGACACTACCTACACCCCCAAAAACACAGACATGACTATACTGATATTTGAACTAGCCGTAGCAAATGACATAAAGAAAACAACAGCACGTAAGCTGCCAAGTGACAATATTACTGAAGGGGAACGTATAGCCCTCGATACGCTGACACATAGAGATGACCTAATCATAACACAGGCTGACAAAGGGGGTGCGACAGTGATATGGGGAATCGAAGAATACATTAAAGAGGCCAACAAACAGCTAGCCGACAAAGAAACCTATAAAAGCATACCTACAGATCCCCTTCCAGAATACCAAAAAGAATTAACTAGCTCACTAAACATAATGCTTCGCAACAATCTAATCGACAAGGAAACATACACAGCACTTACACCCACAAACATTACACCTGCTCGTTTCTATCTCCTTCCTAAAATACACAAAAGCAACAACCCACGAAGGCCGGTTATTTCATCGTTCAACTGCCACACGACAAAAATTTCCAAATACATAGATCATTACATACAACCGCTAGCTAAGGAAGTAAAACCCTACATCAGAGACACAACAGATCTACTGAACAAAATTAATCACAGACAAACAGTACCAGAGAAAGCTACTCTAGTGACTATGGACGTTAGGTCACTCTATTCAAACATTAAAAACATCGAAGGGCTAACCGCCCTTCAGGAAGCACTTACTAAAAGAAGAAAACAAGACCCCCCCCCACAGAAGTCATCATAAAACTCATGGAGCATGTCCTTACATTGAATACTTTCAACTTCAATGGAGCACACTACCTTCAAATAAGAGGTTGTGCCATGGGCACCATTGCAACTCCATCATATGCTACAATATTCATGGGAAAATTTGAGGAGACCCATATCTATCCAATCATTGGTAGCGACTGCGTATTCTATGCAAGATATATCGATGATATATTCTTTGTATACACGGGTAGTGATGACAAACTTACCCAATTCCTTTTGACCCTAAACACAGTGCACGACTCAATTAAGTTTGGCTATGAAAAATCCACAACATCAGTAACATTTTTAGACACTCGCATTTACATAGATGAAAACAGGAAACTACAAACGACACTACACACTAAAATCACCGACACCCACAACTATCTACACTTTAAGTCTTCCCACCCTAAACACCTCAAAGAGAACCTTCCCTATTCACAAGCACTTAGACTCAGAAGGATATGTTCCAACAATGAAGAATTAAATAAACACATTGAAAATCTGGAGCATCAATTCACAACACGTGGCTATAAACAACACCTAATCAGGGAACAAATAAATAAAGCAATTTCCACACCTAGAGAAGACACCCTAATGTACAAGATTAAAAATAAATCTAGCCGCATCCCTCTAGTAACCACTTTCAACCCCACTCTGCCTCCACTATCCCAAATAATCAAACGTCTCTGGGAAATACTACATCTCAAACCAGACCTAAAAAAACTGTTTAAGGAACCTGGCCTTCTTGCATATCGTAGACCTAAGAACCTAAAATAAATCATAGGTAGTAACCACATTTCAGGGGACAAGGTAATCCGTAATAAACTAAGAACAAAAACAACAGAATTTTCTCAACCATGCAACAACAAAAGAAATTTATGTTGCAACCATATTGAAAACACGAATTCATTCACTAGCTCAGTCACTAAATCTACTTTCAAAATCTACCACGATTCTAACTGTAGAAGTTATAACATAATTTACCTCCTAGAATGCACACTATGCCAGAAACAATATGTAGGAAAATCTGAATGGCCCTTTCACTACAGAATTAACAATTATCGTAAACGAATTAAGTCGACTCCCCATGAAAAATTATTACCTGTAGAACAACATTTCCGTCTGGAAAAACACGATTTCAAAACCCATGCCAAATTCACTATAATTGAGAGAATAGAAAAGTTCAGAGCAGATAACATTAGAAAGATTTTAGAGTCGCATGAAAATAAGTGGATACAACGACTAAAAACAAAATATCCAGCCGGGCTAAATCACAAATTTAACAATATATAGATATAACTCAACAAATAAAAAAACCTACCGACATTTCTCACCCACACAATACAGACAGGCTTACGGAGGTGTGGAGGCCTCACACTTATACACTCACCCACACGAATATACACACTTACACACATCATACGCACTCACTCCCTAATGAGCCAAATGATAACACACACCCACAGCAATACACACGCTTACACATATCATACTCACTCACTCCCTAAGAACCAAATAACACACACACAAACACTAAACAGAGACACATCTCCTCACCAAGTCCAATAAAACTGTCAAACTGACCAGAGAATTCATAGCAGCATGTATCTATCCAGCTCTTATCTCAAATAACAACTTAAAAGAGAATGTTTGACCAACACAAGGAATGTTAAAAGATTCATGTTAAAAAGATAAAAAAATAAAAAAGCAAATGAAAACTACAGACAAAAGTTCATTTTCTCCATCAAGACATTCATTTCTGTAGTTTAGTGCTAGCAGCAAGCAGAAATATTTCTCCTCCCGATTATGACCATTTCGGCCGAAACTAGTCGAGGAATCTAAATGGAATAATAATAAAAAAAAACGAAAGAATATTAATCTACAACCCAGTGTGTCTGAAGATTTTAATTTTTAATTTTTTTTTTTATTGTTCAATATATATATATATATATATATATATATATATATATATATATATATATATATATATATATATATACAAATGGATTTTACATATATATATATATATATATATATATGTAAAGAAAAAAGGAATGGATTTTTTTATTAATCCGACAGATTTTTATTACTTAAACGTTATTGTTAGTGGATACTCGTATTTGAGTAGACGCTCCATTTAATAAACGGACCGTCTACTCAGATACGAGTATCCATTAAAAATAATGTTTGAGTAATATATCTTTATCAGGGGCCACGAACTTAAGTAATTAACGTTTCTCGCTATGAGGTCATTAACTTCTGCTCGCATCAAAATTTAACGCAGTTCAGATAACACTGTTTATTATCCAGTACGGATGAAGGCTGCAGGAACAACCGACAATTTTGTGAATGTTCTTCAAAGTAGTTTATTGTGCTCCGACATATCAATGGAATAAAAACAACAACAAAAAAAAAAGAATATTTTTATCATCCACCATTTATTCTATATCTATCTATCTATCTATCTATCTATCTATCTATCTATCTATCGCTTATATATATATATATATATATATATATATATATATATATATATATATGGACTGATTTAAAGTCCAACAGCCACCAGCGGCTCTAATATGTAAAACAAACAAGCAAACAAAAACTTTGTGGAATCTAGTCGTCGGATTTGCTAAGGTAAATTAAATTATTGTCCTTATTATCTTCAGAGATATAAACGCATTTTCCTTACAGGCCACAGTTTTGTCGTTCATTCCAACCTGAAAACCGTCCTGGGGAAGACGATAAACTACGTCCAAAAACAAGAAGGTTTTGAGGAGCATGGAACCACCTCTTAATTGCTGGTGTTCCCAGGTTCACCCTGGCCCAGGTGGTAGCACCTGTTAAAGTTCCAGCTATGGGTAAATAGTTTACCCCCAAACTGTATGAATGTCTACTTTTTATTTACGGATAAAGACTTCGTTATTACTTATTTTAGTTTCAAGACGTCTAAAAAAGGGTGCTAATCAGCTACTTTAGAAAAAAAAAAAACCCTGCTTCCTATCAATTTCAAGTAGTTTTTGAAATAGAGCAAAGTAGTTTGCTTACTGGAAATATTAAATTTAATGTATTAGCTTGGAATTAAAACTAAAATAAATGCTTCCAGAAAGATTTTTCATTTTTAAAGATTCATTTTAAACCTTAGTTATCATTTTTTGTGGAGGTCCCTACTTTTGAAGGGCCAACAATCAACAATTTCTGTTGTCCTATTCCCGCTTCTTCATTTTACGGAATCTAGCTTATGAAGAACGTTAAAATTATTTATATAATTTCCGGTACTAAATAATTTAATTTCCCTTTTCATGTTTAAAATATGAAAATAAACTTGTCAAAAGAGCTCAAGTCAATTATTTTTCCCTTGTTTTTTCAGTTAACAAAAATGTTAATCGGAATCACGTTTACTACATTATTGAATAGCTAGAGCATGGATGTAGCATTGAACATTGAAAACAAATAAAACTATCCAACCGTTTGTGAAATTAGTCTTTTATGTAAAATATTATTGAATAAACATTTATGTTATTCGCTAGAATTTTCATTTGCGGTGGGAGTAAATAAGCATGAAAGAACAGCCATGAGTCAAAGGTCACGCCATTTAAAAAAAAACTAAAATACTTAACAATTTCATATCTGAATAATTAAAATACTTAGAAAGTGATTGAGTCATTCAGCCTTGATATTTAACGTCATTCCGCTTCAGGTTAGAATCTTTGTTGATTTTGTTTATTATTTGAGTGAAATATTCTTTCCTTTCTTCTCTTTACTTTTTCAACGAATCCGCCATTAATTCTGGACAGCCGGAAGAAATTTTCATCTCGTTGCAAAATTCCGTGTGTATTCAACTCACGTGTGTTAAGAAGACGAATCCAAAAACGAAAGGATAAAGCATAACTTCATTTTTGCTGTGGCCATTTTTGTCGAAGCAAATTTTCAAAATGTCGCTAGGGAGAAAAAAAAATCAAAAACGACATTAGATTTTCAAAGCGCGAGCTTAAAGCTATTTTCTGTCTGAATTTCTTGAGATGAAGAGTTATTATTTACATTAGAACAAATGTCTTCATCTTTGTCGTTATTATTACAACGTTTCAGCCATCGTATGCTCCGGCCTTCTTCAGGTGTTTGTAGATCTGGGTAATATTCCTGGAATATGGAATTGATCTAATCTAGAGGAGTATATTGTTGCCATTCCCCTCTCCATTTCTAGGGACTATCCCGTCTTGTTCATATTTAGTACAAGTTATGGCTCGCTCTGTTTCCATCGAGTCTAAGTGGGTTTTATTCGGCCTAAGTATTCAACATACAGTCATCATATCACCAAATTCACAAACCGATGCTTTAATTCACTAATTTGTTGACCCATGCTGGAGGGCATAATGGCGGAAACGTTGTGATAATAACAACGAAGATGGGGATATTAGTCCGAATATAAATAATCTGAAGCTATTTTAATAATCTAATCACACAGATCATTGATTTGTACAATGTTTAAATCGAATGTTTCAACTGATTAGTAGATTGATTTACTCTCACTGAGTACTTCACCGTTACAACCAGACTAAGCTTACCTAAGTGCTAAAATATTTTAAGGGTGGCTCACTATGGAACAATGGTTAACAAGCTAATCTACTTGTAACTTTTTTAATCCTCGTTGACTTCTATAAACTTCTGACGAAATTAAGATTAGTTGAAAAGTGTCTCGTCATGGAAACAATGGTTCGTAGATCCTAGATTACATCACAAAACATTACTAGTAAGTTCGATCCACATTCGAAACTCTATATTTGTGACCTTGTGCCAGACTAAGCTAATCTCAGCAACGCGTAACTACGCACCGAATATTTGCAACAATGCTTGAATTAAAGCTGTCAAAGTTAAAATTCATCGTATTTCTTTACATTTATTCAACTCTCTTAAATCTTTTTGCCTCTGACAATTCTCTTCATCACAAACATCGACAACAACGTGCAAACGAAAATTAAAACATTTCTTCAGATTTCTTTATTTTGTATTTAAATTTTTTTTATATTTTAATTGTTCCTCCTCGGTGCACACTGCTAACGGAGCGGTCATGCTTACACTGTAACAGCAGCAAGAAAACTGGTGCTATTACGCTCAAACTTCGATCACGTGACCACAATAGTACCAACTATAAGCGCACATGATCAGAAAACGGTGTGACAAATCTAAAGATATGTTATGGAGAAAGTGCGGATAATTTCTTACTTACCCATGTATGTATATATATATATATATATATATAGTGGGATTGATGTGAATTTGAGACCTTGGGTTTCACGCTATTTGCGATCGTCATACAAAATCGTAAATAGCGTGAAACCTAAGATCACAAACTCGTAACAATCTCACTAAATATTTTAGCTCTATCACTGATATTGAGCGCTTTCCAATAAGTACTGCACATATATAATATATAAATAATACATATATATATATAAATTGCATATATATATTTATTTACACATTTTACATATATATATATATATATATATATATATATATATATATATATATATATATATATATATATTAAAATAATAAGAAAGAATAATGAGATTTATAACTCAGAGTTCTTAGCATTTATTTTTAAAAAACAGTCATATATATATATATATATATATATATATATATATATATATGATTGTATTTGATAAATTTGACAAAGTAGAAAATTGTTTTATTGACTTGATTACGCGTTTCGACAACGTTAGACAGTCTTCCTTTGATTAGAACGAAAGAAGTATGTGTGTGTGTGTGTGTGATTCAATATTAAATCAGTAATATTTTCCCAGCTAAGATGCTGTCCCTCGGTGAGGATGAAAGAAAAGAACAAAATTGTCTGACTTTTGTTCAAAAGCCGTTAGTTTAATTTATGCTGTTTTTCTTTTCTTTTCAATTTTCTTGCTTTATCGAAATTTGTCTTTAAATTCTCCCAGTTCTTCTGCAGTGAATTCCAGGTCGATCCTTATACAATGTTCCCAGAATTGGTTAAAAGTAAAAGATTCATTTATTTTGTAATTAAGCCACACAATTTTGTTTTCAACCCGACCGAATAAACGAAATTTAAAAGGTTTCTTCAGATTTCTTTATTAAACCTTGTAGATTCTATTTCGTATTAATACACACATGACTCTATAATGATATAACAAAACTATCGGTTGCCATAAAACTATTAAATCTATAAATTAGGGTGTGAGGGGTCATTTTTTTTCACACACTTTTTATATCCGTTACTCCCTCCCTACTCATTTAATTTTATGAAATTTCGAGAAATTAAAATTTTAGCCTCTAAATATTTATACTAGTTAAAAGCAGAACTCCTTGGAGAATTTTAGTAAACATTTTGTTTTTGTCAAATAGCAACACCATTTACCGAAAATCTGCTCTGAATCAAAATATCTGTAAAATAAAAAAAAAATGTAATAAGACTATGACATCATTTAATTACGAAAACTTTTAATTAGTTTTATAAATAAAATATATTAAGGACATTATTGTCTTAAGAAAAAAGTTTTTCCATGAGTAATGAATTTATAATGAACTATATTTACTAATCATAAATGATAAAGCTCCAGGATTTTTAAAAGAAGTTTGAATTTTTTATGTATATAAACGTGCGCATTTTTGAAAGTATAGATGACCATACACGACATTATCAGAAAATAAGGGCGATGACTATAGTAAATTTAAAGTCAACATTCCTAAAATTAGATTACGGAGAATATTTTCCAGCATTTTTAAGATTACTGAGTACTTAAAAATTATATAAAAAAAAAGACGCTCAAGTCATTTTCTTAAATTATGTTTGACAGATAAATTCTGCGTAGAACAACAATAAACCTATCATCATCTTGTCGCTACTCGGCGAACACATAAACATGGCTACTGGCAGCTAAAACACAGCTATTGCTTCGTTTAAAAATGCATTTGTGTTATTTTAAACTTAAAGTAAATAATATTTGTTTCAAATCAGATTAATTATACTTTAAATCAGCAAATATTTCTCAAATAAAGCTTCAGAAAAGTATATTTCATTTTTGGAAGATTTTTAATAAGGAGAATAACATTGCGATGACAGATGACTAAAAAAGGACGCTAATCAGCTGTTTTATATTTAAAAAATCGATTCCAATCAACACAATTTCTGTTTGAAATATACTGGAAATAGTAAACTGAATCCTTTACCTTTGAATTAAAGCTAAAATGAAAGCTTCAAAAAACGTTTTCATTTTTTAAAATTAATTTTAAACCTTAGATAATTAGTTGAGGTCCCTACAAGACCAAATAATAGACGGTTAAAATCAAAACTGCGAGGGTCACTGATTATAGTGCAATGACGAATGAGAAAACCTCTAAAAAATATTTTTAAATAAACTCATTACAATGTTTTCCTCTTAACTGGCGAAAGGAATTTTGTTGGTTCCAGTAAATTTCATAAGAACAACAAAGACAGCAACAAGAAGAGTTATTTCCACTGTGGAAGCGAAATAAATTCCCCAAATGCTCCACGGCTAGACGCCATACCCTCTAAGTTAGGAGTTTTTGCTTTTATTGATTTCCGTTTTAATAAATTCGCACTGCTTCGCTAGAAAATTATTCTGTAAGATAAGTTTGTTAACCATTATTCTTTGGCTAGCGTCCCAAAACTAAATCTGTGTAAATAACTTCCTAGCCAAAGTTTATTCACGTACATTTTGCAATGAACAGAATAAAACTGTTTCCATTCCCAAACATCCGGTTTTTGGTGAAAGATTCCAAGATCGACATTCAGCACATGTTTCGTACGAACTGTTTTCTTTTTGTCTCGACAACGAGGATGAGAAAGCAATGTCAAGTGATATTAATAATTTATCAAATACACTGCGCAAAGATTCTAGTCTCCAGCACAAAACGCAGCGATAAATATGGCAGCGTGCGAATGATTGTCAAGATGATTGCGTTGCTAAGCAACGAAAGGCATGAAAGGATGCGACTGAGATTCTTTGTAGAAACATTTTTTTGGCGCGTTCATTGTTTTAACTTCACTGCAGTCAGTCAGCTGACCAAAAAGTTTTATATCCATAGTACACTAAACATTCAAAAAGATGCTCTCTCAGAAATGAAAGACTGACTGTTGTGTTTGCTTGTGAATCAAAAGCAAACACCAATTCAAATGCGTTTCATTATTAGTTCCAAGGATGATACTTAAATGTGATTATCGATTATAGATTCATTTTGTAAATAAATATTACTCAATTTATTCTTTCGGCGTTTTTTTTTTTTGTTTTTTTTCATAAATTAAAAACGATTTTCATTTTATTTTGAGAGGCGCAAAAATTGATTTTAAGCAAAACTTATATTTAATTTATATATATATATATATATATATATATATATATATACATACGTCGACAGCAGACAGCGTTAGTTTTGTAAGTTTCTGTTAGTCAGAAGTGATTCATGTTTAAAGTTGATAAGCAATTTCTATTCAGATTACAATAAATGAATTCATTCGAATCGTCTCTGGGGAAAAGAGGTAACCTTGAGAAAAGTATCAGCTTGGAGGTTTAAAAAAAGTATCAGCTTGGGGGGGGGGGGAAGTAGTTTGGAGGAAATTAGTATTCAGAATGGAACGGAAGAGTCAGCCTATATTAGAGGATTACATTGATAGAATGTTTTTTCGCGGATTTTTGTCAGGCTCACGTAAAAATTACATTAAGTTCAATAAAAATCTTTTTTCTCTTGAACAGTTCGAAGCTTGGGTGAATTTTAAATTTTTTTGTTTTTTACGAATTTTCTTCCTTTCGCCAAGAAGAATAATTAAACGTCTACAAATGATAACTGTAACCCTGCTTCGTGGCTGAGATAGTTGCATAATCCCTACCGACATTAGTGACTGATTTTTAAGCCAAAGGTAAAACCAGGATTTCCATCTCTAATTTTCCAAATCAAACAGAACTTTCCTCGTTAGGAAACTTGTCGAAGCACAAATGTCTTTCTCTCCCATGCGTACTCCGTTCGGCGCTGTACTAGGCTAAAATGAGTGCTATAATTGATTCGAAGTGGTTATTAACCAAACCGTTTGTTCGTCGATTCTACATTTAAACAACCATTTATATAAATGACAAAGCGCCCCACTCCTGAAAAGAAAAAATAGAAAAGTTTCATTCAACAAATACAAGAGAAAATTTAAAGAAAACTAAATTTCACATCATGACTTGTTGCAGTTCATCATTTTTTCTACAGTGGGAGTGAGTTGGATAAATAGCCCTGCCACTTTACAAATGTCAATGACATACACTGATTAACGCAAAACTGAAAAGCACGTCCGCCATTAGCGGATGATGTCTGTGGGGATCGACATCGGCACACACCGTATGTGTTATTTTGAAGTGTTAATTTTTTTTTTTTTTTACGTCTAATGAGTTTAATCACTGTTGTACTTGATTTGCTGTTTCCAGGGTCAAAGTGTAACTGTTTTTTCTCTTCTATTAGGTTGGTGCAAAAATAATGACGTAATAATGTCGTTTTTTGACGTATTTTTTAACGTCAAAAAACGACATTATTACGTCATTATTTTCCACCAACCTAATATTAGCGAAGACGTTTTTTCCCTCGTGCAACGCTGAGCTCATTTAGTGATGAAAACTTTTACAAGTAGGAAAATTTCTTTTTAGCTAAAAAGCGAATCAATTTAAACTTCGCGCAATAAAATATAACTTTCAACATTTTGCCGACTGAACCAATTAAAGAAAAAAAGATATAATTTATTCGAAAAAGAAAAACATTTTTATGATCATCCAGCATCATAGAATATGGGAGGGCTTTTTTTTTTTTACACAATATTTTCAGTCATATGAATTCGAACCCAGTTCAGATTTTCTTAAAACAAAATACTCCCCAAATCGCAATAGTTATGCAGAAATACATTTAGGGAATTATAATCGTTATACTTCAAAATTCATCTTCAAAGAGCAAAGTCATTTCGTAACTTCGGATACTGATATTCTAAATCTACACGTCTGTTGCAGTTCTGTCCTGTCCCCCCGGTGGTTCTGGACGAAAAAGAAAACCACCCGATCTTCCTCTGGTGAACTGAAGGAACCACCACTATTCGCCACGTTGTGAATTCTTGATCCGAACAGCAGTGTATCGATCTCCCCAGAACGATCCGGTGTGAAGGGGAGGAAACGGCTGGGTATTTCGCTATTAATGCAGCAAAAGTTTCTTGTCGTAGCCGCAAACACATGAAAAAAAAAAAAAAAAAAGAAACTCCTGTTCCTGTACAAAGAGCCCTATTTAGGCCACTGTTTTTTATGTCTCTACTGAAGAATTTACGTGAGTACAAAATGTCGTAACGAGATTCACACGTTTGGGTCGGAAAGTCACAAAGAGAGAGAGAGAGTAGGAAAATTTCTGCCTAAACAATTTCGGCTGATCTAAGGGAAGTAATTCGTGGATCTCCGTCTGCACCCTACGATATAGCAGTCTGCATTCTCGCAGCTTTGTTTACGAAGTTATCTGGATTCGTACGGGTTCTATTTCGATCTCTTGGTTCGGATCGGTCTTCTTGACACAGGGCAACCAACAGACCAGACCAGCAAATTCCAACAAGCCGCTTCTTCCGCATTCTGATCTCCGAACTCCGAACTCATCTGACTAACTCAAGCGTGCAAGCAGCTTATCTAGAGAGAGGCGGAGCTAACCATCTTTAGGCACCGCCCCCGAATTTTAATATGCAAATCGCCTGGACCACCATGTGTTTCTGCCTAATCCCCGGATCTCCTCGGGCAACCAGTTTTCAAGAGGTACTAAAATCGGTTTCGAACCTCTTGCTGGATCTTCCACAGACAACGTATAGTTAAATTTTGCCAAAACCACTTATCCTGTCTAGTTGAATTCCGCTATTCAGACCACCCAAAAATCCAATTTGCCATTTATCACAAATTTTACTTTAACGAATCCCTTTGGAATTATTAAATGTAATTAACTAATAACTCAACCCCAGAAACAATTATTAAGAGACAAAAAAAAACAAGAGAAAAAAAAACTTATTTCTGGAATTACTCCGGAATCCCTTCTACCCAAGTAATTAGCACCTTCATCCTACTTCTTTAACAGTGTTAATTACTAAATCCACCTCGTTCTCTCTCTCTATGTCACACACGCACCCCCACCCATTGCCACCCGATTCTAAATATACACGTTGGAACACGGCTCTCCGATTTTCAATTGTGAGCCGTTATCCATTACATCACTCGCACATTCATACTTACAGCATCTGATATTCCCAATAGAGTACTGAGCAGGCTCGACGTTGCTTTGGTGATCGTATGAGAACCGGCGTTTCAAAGTAATATGGCCGTAGTCCCTTTGCTTCTCATATATATATATATATATATAATATATATATATATATATATATATATATATATATCAAGCAAGGGAATAAAGCAACTAAAACGTGTATGAGAGAATATGAGAAAAAATATATATTACTTCAAACGTTATTTTGAGTGAATAATCGGATTTGAGTTAGATACCCATTTTCTTTTTAAACTCTGTGTATTGCGTCTATTGGTCTGCACGCTGGAGAAAACCTAACAAAAGAAAATGTGCCTTCCGGTAGGGTTCGAAACCCACATCTGATCTGCCGTGCTTTAGACCGCTCGGCCACGGAAAGCATCACATTACGGCAAGGTTCTGTTTACGATTTCGGATACGAAGCCGAACATGTATGGGCTTTCGAGAAAATTTGAACGAAGCGATATGCTGTAGCACTGTCCGTGGCTGAGCGGTCTACAGCACTCGGACCAGTCGTTCTTGAACCTCACTTTAAGCACTGCGTAAACAAAGCGTAATATATAGACATTCTGGTTGGGTTAGGCTGATGTCAACCACTGCGCGATAATTCTAGTCTATGAATAGAATTATGTATGTATGGGAATCCAGTGGGGAACGAACTCATTACTAATTGTCGACTATACCCAGCTCGCTAACCATTATCCCACACCGAAACGCATAGTCGTTCAGGAATGTCTTTGTCGCTGAAAATGTCAAAATATTTTTTATTTAATTATATTAATATCTTATTTGTTTGCCTTTATTATTTCTACGAAAAAAATAAACTGAGCGTATTTCACGTATTTTTTCTTTTTGAATTTGGGATTTAAAAATAAATGAAAATCGTTATTGACGAAAAAAAAAAAAAAGAAGTTTTTCAAAGAGATGCGAAAATGTCTCCATTCTTTCGTGCATCAAAATTCATTAACATGGGACAATTTGAATGATTGTTCTTGGAAAGATTTCTACAATTAGGATTTTTTAAAAATGAACCAACCAGAAAAGGAAAAACGACTTCACTAACATGAGATTTGTTTTTAATGAGGTCAAAGAAATAAAATTAATGTCGTCTGCTTTAAACAAAGTGCCTCTTTGTATGTAATTTGAAGATTAGGCCATCAAGTAAAGATAACATTTAACCGATTAATTTCTCATTATTAAGTACAGTTATTGATAACTCACGGGGATGGGGAAGCTAAGACGTTTCAATGATAACCGTTCCATTGCAAGTATTAACCACTAAGTTGTCTGGGATAAGGAAAAGCAAAATCGTTTTGCTCTATTTACGGTTGTTCAACAAATGGCTTTGTTCTTTTTGATTTTCTGTTTTCGCCTTATTGAAATGTTTTTCTCTTTTGCATTCCTCTTTATAACCAAATGTCGGCAAGCGGCACTCCCAAGCCGATCATACTGGTTACGTGTACTTAAACGTGTGTGAATTAATGTTGACTAAATTTTGCAATTAAAACAAAAAGGAAAAACAATTAAATAATGGCCTATTTAAAACCCATGATCTTTATACAATACAAATAGGATCTTGAAAAATAAAGCAAAAAAAAAAAAAACGCATTTGTGTTGTCACTGCAAACATGTTAGTGTTATTTTTCACTTCGCGTTGCTTCTCGACTTTTGTGGTGTCAAATATGTTCTTCCTCGCCCGAGTTCTGAAAGGTGATGTTAAGGACAGGTCGGTTTACCTCATAATATTTTTTTCTCTTACTGATACTGATACTGATATATATATATATATATATATATATATATATATATATATATATATATATATATATATATATATATATATATATATATATATATATATATATATATATATATATATATAAATAAAACGTCAAACGTTATTATAATAGAAACGTATTTGAAATAGAAGCCGCATGTTTATTTTTTACTTTAAACAGTATGTATTACGTCTGTCGACTTGCGCATTAGAGAAATGTTAATAAAGAAAATGTGCTCTCAGGTAGGGATCGAACCTGCATCCTCCTTTGTAGGAAAAACCACCGTTTGATATGGCGTTGAACACATTGCTTGAGGATAGCTTGATGCATGACAATCACTATGCAGCGTTGATTTCTATGTCAATACTTTCTCCATGTCTATCTCTCTCTCTATCTCTATATATATATCCTGAATGTACAGGAACACACACACGCACAGAAAGTGAGACGTGCTTATATCTAAGTAAGCGCGATTATATCTTTGTCCTAATCCGAGATAAAAAAAATGATAATGAAAACAATATGTGTTCGTCATTTTTAGTGATAAAGTGTTGATGAACATAGTTTATCATTGATTTCGACCAGAGGCCACAATTTTAATAATTTGCTATGCGCGTGCGCAGATCGCCTAATGCGACAAAAAGCAGTTTTCTGAAATGGATCGAATCGACGCTATTTAGCCAAATGGTTAGCAAAGCGGACTTGTATTGGGAGCATTTTCATGAGTTTATGTGGGACTAGATTGGTAATGGTAAATGCAATATTAGCCGTTTCCTTATAAGAAAACATTCCGTATTTATTGACCGAACAGCCAGTGCTATTAGAGCTTTTTCTTCCCTTCCTGGATATTGGCCTGAATCAAAGTATAGTATCTGTTTTCCTCATAGCTAATGATAATGGTAATAGCCGTTTCATGATAAGGAAAATTCAGCTTTTATTAACCGAACAGCACTTACGACTCTCAGTTGAAATTTATAAAATCTTTCTATTAAAACAATTTTTCAGGAAAATAGGTTTCTCAAGTTCAGTTATCGATCTTTGCAGTATTATTCATTTTTTTCTTTTCTTATGTTAGTTTACTCACATTCACTTGCACTGAAATGATATCCATTCACAAAATGAATTAATAGGCATTTTTTCTCCTTAATTTTCGCTATTTTAGCCATCATTTATTAAATACTCTTATACTTACTGTCGAATAAGTGATGTCATTTCATAAAACGGTTTCAATAGGTCGCCTACACAATAGGCGTATATTTGAATTAATTCGAAATATAACACTCGAAAAAAAAAAAAAAGATGTAGCCAATAAAATCTTTTTCAACGCCCAGTTCTTAGTAATGACTGAGGGAGTCAACAGAACGTGGGCTAAAACAGAGCAAAACATTCATTTTCGACAGTTTTCCACTGTTTTGATTGAGATATAGATATTCAAAAACTGAAAAATACAATAAGAAATGGAACACCTTGTCGATTGAAATATGTTCAAATAAATAATTTCTGCCTAAATATGCCTTATATATAATATTATCTCGCCACGTAACACATTAGCGTCGTAACTAAAAAATAACCATTTTGTTTCAACACTTCTGGTGTCATATCAAGTGATGGTGTTGAATATATATATATATATATATAACAATATATATATAACAAAAATACTAAAGAACCCTGGATTATTTACCTAACGTTGTTCTTTCCTATTTTTCTACATACCTGCACACACACACACACACACACACACACACACACACACACACACACATATATATATATATATATATATATATATATATATATATATATAATTGTGCATTTGAGCAGCAATCCTTCATTTATATATGTTTCATTGAAGACGACTGACGACTGTACTGAGATTAAGCTTTTTATTTCATTTTTCTTGTGTTCGTATATATTTTTTGCTTTTTTGAACATAGAATATGCAAACATAGAATATGAAAAAATTGTCCGAATGTTCTGTATGTTAAAAGCGCTTTCGGTTATTCTTTTAGCCATTATCAAAGATAAATTTTATTTTTATTTTTAACTGAATGGATGGTTTTTATGTATATATCTAGAGTTATAGGGATATGTTTGGAAAATAAAAAAAAGCATTCCTAAACACACAAACACACACACATATATATTTATATATATATATGCAAGATGATTACAAAAGTAACTCCCTATTTTATTTATAATAGAACCTCCCGTTTTGTAAAATTATAGTTAGACAGGTGAGTTCATAAAATAGGGTGTTACTTTTCAATCCTGCATATATATATATATATATATATATATATAGATAGATAGATAGATAGATAGATAGATATAATTTCTATATATATATTACATATGAGCGGTACTTATTGGAAAGTACTCCATATTAGTGATAGAGCAAATATATTTTGTTGTATGGATATGTTTGTAACCCTGGGTTTCACGCTTTTGCGATCATCAGACAAACTCATATTTGTCTGATGATCGCAAAAGCGTGAAACTCATATCCATATAACTAAATAAATCATTATTAGATTTTAAATTACCCGGGTCTCTCGTTCGTGTGCATGTGTAGTCGCATCAATGTAAACAAATTTTGTTCGACGAAGTCCAAAAAAATCAAACGCGTCCACTTTGTCCTACATATTTCCACAAAAATTGTTCTTGATATATAAAAATTAATATATCGTCATCCCATATATATATATATATATATATATATATATATATATATATATATATATAGGATATTACACCGACAACTTGTCAAAATCGCTACACAATTGCAGTCGTGCTTCCATGCGTATCAATGCATCTCATCAGGCGATTGTAAATTATTGGCGAGTAAATGATTTATTTAGATTTAAAAGCAAAATACAACCTCTTTTTACGAAAAAGGGTCGTTATAAGTTTCGTGGGCTTTACTCACTCAAACAATCAAATATGACATGCGTTAAATTTAAACAGAATTTAATTTTTTTTATAAATGGCTCATGACTCGTAGATTGGCAGCTAAAGGCAGCCAGACATTAACTAAAGCGGATGCAAATGGTTACATAAATTATACAAACTAGATTATACTGTTTCCTAAGAAATAAAAATGAGATGGAGAGGTAATTTAACAAAATGCCAAACAAGTTATATCCTTTGTTAATTTCCTACATAATATTATTTCTGTAAGTATTATTAGTGAAGGACAAGATATTTTGATACCACCTAGTCTTGAATGAATTCTTAGTACTACCCATATAGAATTTATTGGATTCTCTATTGTAGAGATAGTACAAAGATAAACAAGAGATTTAGTTAAACATTTGTTTGGCAATGGGCATTGGTCAGAATTCCTACAATTACAATGGCCAGTATTATTAATGATATTTTTCTTGGAACGTGTATTATGGTCCAGATTATTAAATTGGTTTAAAATTTTATGATATTTTATTATTAAAGTAATGTTCTACTCTGTATTGAGCCCTCTTTTAAATTAATTGTTACGAACGTTGAAATTGTACTCGATTCGTTCTCATCTTACCTGGATATATATATATATATATATATATATATATATATATATATATATATATATATATATATATATATATATATATATATATATATTATACACTGTTACATTAGAACATGTAAGTAATTACTACAAAATTGTACATTTTATTTCGACGTTTAAATAAATCGTCTCTTCAGGTAATTAACAATGATGGTAATAAACGATCTTATTTAAATTTGCAATTTATAAAATATGACTTCATTTTCCGTTTTTGGAAAATTTTCCATACAAGGTAAAAAGGATTTTTATAAAGAAAAAGGAAAGAAAATAAGAAATGAACAAAAGGAAAGAAAAGAAAGGCAAAAGAAAGGCGAAAGAAATAAACCCTACTACCAAGAGAATAAACAAAAAAGAAAAGCAAAAGAAAGAGAAGAGTATATTCAAAATTACACAGAAATTTGTGAAATTATCTGCGAGGAGAGGAGAAAAGGAGGCTTGTTGCCGGGAAGAAGCGTGCTCGACGAAAAGACAACATTACAGCGACATAGATGGAAGACCTTCTTCACATGCATTTGTTGCATTTGAGACTGTCACTCCCGTGTGGGCCTGTGCAACCTTAACAGATACTTTATCGCCATTAATAGCTGAGGCATAACTCTTTGGGCGCACATCCATGGTCTCTCGAGATCTACAGATGACACACACACTCACACGCACATATACATACATACACACATATATATGTGTGTGTATGTATGTGTGTGGTATTTATATGCCCCAACTCCCCTAAAAAATTCTAAGTTCTTTTTTAAATACTGGGTTCGATGAATTGCAGTGAGCTTTTCCATTTATGATGAGTAAATACAGTTTTTATTTAATAACAATATCACCTAATATAGAATTTGAAGACGTTTATAAATTATTCTAAATAATTTTTTTTATTGAAACGATTCTTGTAAAAATTAATTATTCATCGAAAACAATGTTTTTCTTGAGACAATAGTGTCCATAATATATCTTATTAATAAAAGCAATTTAAAGCTTTTCTAATTAAATAATGTCTTAGTTTTATCACATTTTTTTTTATTTTACGGTTCAGAACAGATTTTCTCTAACTGGTAGACCAGTTTGTTCAAATAAAATTGATGTTTTAAATTCTCCGAGGACTTGTCCTTATAACTAATATCAACATTAAACACTACAAAAAAAAAAGAATTTCTTGAAATTTCATAAAATTAAATAATTTCATTCATTTGTGAATAAGTTCTGAAATGTTTCATTAAGACCGAACGATTTTATGATTTTTGCAAGAATTTCCAAATCAATGTGTTTTACACCTGCAAAAAGAAGTTTAAATTTCCCGTACAAATTTATGGAAAAAATTGTTTAGTTAAAAACCCTCTGGTCTTTCATCTTTAATAATAACACAACGATTTTAAGAATAAAACTTTGTTTTTATTAAGATTTGGGCATTTTGTTTCATCATCTATGTTCATCTTTTTTGCGAATTTTTAAGGTAGCTACTTTAAACAAACACATATAATATAAATGGACAACTTATAAAACAAAAGAACCCTTTTAGAATTTACTTTTTAACGAGAATAATTAACAATAAAATTTTTGCTTAACCAAACTAGAATCTCCAATATGACCGTACGTCTTGGGTAAGACGATAAATTACATCCGGCAACGATGCTTCTGATCAGGAGGCTTTGAGGAACGTGGAACCACCTCTTAATTGCTGTTGTTCCCAGGACTACCCTGACCCGGGGTGGTAGTACTGGTTAGGGTCACAGCTATGGGCAAATAGTTAGCCCCCAAACTGGGGTCAAAACACTATGAAAGTATAATAATAGATTTTTTATATTAAAAATATCAGCATTACATTTTAGGAAAAATATTACTAGCAATACATTTTTGAACAAAAAATTATTACTAACATTACATTTTGATTCGACAAAAACCCTCTTTACAAAAATACGCCAATGAAACCTGATCTACAATCTGATTTCTTGCAAAGAATATATATTCTATTCATACGAACCTCTCCGAAAAATCTTGTCGGCATTAAATAACAGTATTTACCCGTTACCTCCCCACAAGGTGGGATGTGGCACAAGGCCGTTTTTTTTACGTGGGATTATTCCGAGCCCGTAGGCCCCGTATACACAGGGTCGGGTAGCTGTCTACCTCCGCAGACGAGAATCTGCCATTCGGCATAGCCTTGTCTGTGTTCCTCTTCGCCTAGAAGCAGGTAGGTCGACAAGCCACGTTCCCAAACCCAGAGGTTTGGCAACAGACAAAAAAAAAAACTTTTGAATAATCCATTGAGGTTGATATGCCGTAAAACAAAATGAACCAGACCAAACCAGTAATGGCCATAAAGCTGATTGCGGGAGATTCAGACAAACTTTATTAAACTAGGAGTTGCTTCAAAACATGAACTGGAAATCAGTGAGACGAAAAGAAGCTTACAGTTGAGACACGATCTCATCAACGTGACTCTGAAACTACTGTCATTTTTAAACTGAATGTAACTGTGACGTCAAGCTTGGGAAGAAGTCCCACGACCTGTCAGCTCAGATAGGATTTTTTAACTGGAACGAAACGAATGGAATTTAATAAAACTATTCATAAGGAAACTATGTCGTTAAACAGGTTAAACATAAACGAGAAAAAAGCCATCGTCACTGAAAGATACACAAAACATTAACGCTGAACTTTTATAATAACGCTCTTGTACACTGAATGACCTTCTAAATGTAAATAAAAATGTTTTAACTATTTATTAAACTTAGTTTGAATACATGGCTACAAGTACAGGGTACTCAGTGGGGATCGAACTTGCGAGCAATGCAACAATCATCGGTACTGAAAGGAGAATCATCGATCAGAGTTCAAATTCTTTCACAAAAATGCCCTTGAGAAAGATATGAATCTATCTCTTCTCCCTCCTATTGGTCAAATAACTGAGTAGACTGGGCTCACTTGCATTGAGTGACAGTCAGTCTGTGTATGTATGTATGTATGTATGTATGTATGTATGTATGTATCTATCTATCTATCTATCTATCTATCTATCTATCTCGGTCGGATCATAATCTATTTATCGATCTATCTATCTCAGTCTGTTCACATCTATCTATCTATCTATCTATCTATCTATCTATCTATCTATCTATCTATCTATCTATCTCAGTCTAGTTTAAGTCAAAGTTTGAGGGCAAATTCACTATCTTTCGTAATATGTCATAGTAATATTTACATTATTTACATTCGGACTATTGTCTTCATCTTACTTGTTGTTATCACAATATTTACGTCGCTGTGCACCCCCAGCCTTCATCAGGTGTTTATCAATGCGGGTAACCTGCAGGGAATTTCGAACTGAACTCTTTATTCAATTACCTTGGAGAGGGGATCGATTATTCTCGTTCCGCAGCCCATGTCTGTTGTGGAAATGAAGAATGGGTAACCTGGAAGGCAGAACTTGTCGCTGCTGTTGTTACTACTGAAGAAGTTAATTTCTTCTTCGCCTCAGCAAACGTAAATCCGAGCAAAAGGAATACATCGTATTTTGGGTAAATAAATGTATAATTTATTTGCATATATACAAAGTCAGCATACTACCCGTTGCTGTTGTAAAAGGCAACAGAATGAGAGAGTAAGAAAGAAAGAGAAAGAGAAAGAATGTTGGTCATGGCTATCGGCTGATGTTTTGTGAAGACGGCGGCGTCGAAGGATGAAAGTTAAAAAGCATCGCGTTCAGTGTACCTGCGGCGTTCTTGACCAGCCTCTGCGTGTCGACATCTCAGACGGGTCTCTCTCTGTCTCTGCCCTTTGCGGTGTTGAATCAAGGAATTTATATCCGTCGTATCGGCTACAAATCACAGTCAGGGTCTTTTAGCGAGAGTTATTTCTACTGGTCAATATATAAAGTTCAGTTTATCCTTCAATACCGAAAACATGCGTCGAGCCATGACGCGCAGAGACGCGTTTTCGCATTCTGCCTCGGGTCGTCGGACAGTCAACATCTAGTTTAGTGTAAGAGACACGACATGTCTAGGGATAATTTCTCTTGTTTGTTTTTAGCATTGTTGAGTTATTGTTCACTGTCGCATGTAAAAACCGTTGGTTCGTGAATTTAGTGGCACGATAATTGTTAGTTTAGTCCTTGAATCTGATAGTCAGGTAGTAGGAACTCAGATTCTTTGCAAACAGGGCTAACAAGAACTGAGCAGTAGCAAAAAGCGAATATGACTAGATATCCCGAGACATGGACAGTGGAACGAGAACAATCTAATCCCGTATAAAGGCTTTAGTTCAAAATTTCGTGATGGTTACCTGGCCCCACCTGGCCAAAACGACGACCGAAACGTTGTGATAATAACAACAAAGATGAGGACAATAGCTCAAATGTAAATAATAACTCCTCATCCCAGGAATTAGGACTGAACGTCATGACAATTCACAGATAATAAAGAAAAAGAAACTGTGGAGATCCGTGATCGAATACGTTCTGAAAGAACATGATCTTAAAAAATAATTAGACGATCCTGGCTGCTATTTAAATTTTGATTTTTTTCCAAGACTTCCTGCTGTCATTTTAGAGTCTTTGTTTATGATATTTTACACATTTTTCCAATCTGTTTATTTCCTTTTCATCTTTATTTACAGCAAGATCTGATTTTAGATGTTATAAATCTCATGAATATTCGCGGTACAAGCGATATCTTATTTATTTATTGTTCATTATCTATCTATCTATCTATCTATCTATCTATCTATCTATCTCGGTTTGTTCATAATCCATCTATCTATCTATCTGTCTGTAACGGCAAACTTCGTCAAAACGAAGGCAAAAATAAATATTTAAATTAGATGAAAATCTGAGAGATGTACTAGAAAACATATTCTGCTTTATAAAAAGAGAACTTTCAGCCAATCAGCGTTGGCTTCAGCAAATTCAAAAACCTTTGAGTATGTACCACCTGAAAACAGATAAATACGTGACTTTAAAATTCAAATAAAACCATGTCAGTTCATTTACACAAATCTACGTTAAATGACCCCACTCCACCCAAAGAGATCAACAAAGCGGACAGAAATCAAAATATCCACCGACACCTGAAACAACTTGCCAGATTCTCTAAGTCACTGAGATTTTTGTTCTCCTGTAAACTGTAAATAATAGCATTTATGAAGTGTAGGATTTCGTTTTTTAATATCAGAAACATGACCATTGCTATGAACACTTTGAAATAATAAAATTGTTTACTGTGAAAAGAAGCATCTGCAAAAAAAATCAACTTACACACATTTTTACAAAGAAAAACTGTTGTAAAAATGTAAATAAATTGCAGTTTTACATTTCCCCACAATTATTACAAATTTATTTACTCTGTTAATTATGACTACGACCAATTAACAAATCAGCTATAAATTATTTATTATAATGGTTTTGATAGAATGTGTACATAAATCAGGAGTCTCAAACACGCAGCCATCGTGGAACCGTTTTCGTGACCAATATTTTCCTCAGATTTTTAATACGTTTAATAAATTTGTCTCTCGCTCCCTTTCATACTTTTTCAGTAGCAGTATTGAGTTTGACCTACCCACCAAGTGCAAACAGTCAATTGAAAGGTCAACAGGGTTTGTTCTAGTTCCTCTCCATTGAAGGGAAGACAAATCGATCTCATCACCTTACAGAAGAGCACAAATGTACTTTGCATCAATGTCTGCGTCTACGTTAATTAAATAAGAAATAAATTTAACTCATTAGGGAAAGCGGACATAAGCATCGGTATTTTATATACATTTCAAAAATAATATTTATTCAAAATTATAACATATGCATGTTATAACATCACTACAAAAATTGCAATTTTGTTTCAACACAATTGGTGTCTTATCAAGTGATGGTGTTGATTGCAAAATAAAGTGTTTTAAAAGTTCAAAAACTAACCACACATTGTTACGTAACCTATGATGACCAATCAGAATATAAGTATATAGTAATTCAAAATAATGTTACAATATACCCTAAGTACAATCTATAAGTGCATTAAAATTAAGATTAAATTAGAAATAAATATAACTATTTAAGTTTTAAATACACAGTTAAATTTAAAATTAAAATTAAAAGTTACAAATGTCAAATTCTTAATTTAACCGAGCATCAAGTTTAATATTATTACAAAATTATTCAGAAATGAAACTAAGGAAAAAAGTTTATTGTTGTTAGTGAAATGCCAATTTATCAGTTAAGTTCAACGCTGATATAAGAAGTATCTACGGTCGCTACATCTATTTGAAATATGGAAGTCAGAATTCAAATGAGGAGATGGATAAGGAAGGGAATTTTCAAATGACAAGACAAACACCTTCACATCTTAATATACAAACACGTATATATAATCAAATATATGAATACGAAAATATAAGGGCGGATATCCACACAGGAAACGGAAGAAGGAAAAAATCAAAAAAGAAAATAACAATAAATAAAATGAGAAGAAAAAGACAAACAAACATAAAAAAACACGCAAAAGAAAATTATGTCAAACCCATGTATATGCAGGTAAAAGCATATACAAGCAATCACACACACGTACCTATATACAAATAATCAGACTCACCAAAATTCAAGCATAAATATACTAATAAAACAATACAATACGGTTATAAATATTTTACATACACAAGCATATAGATAAAAAAGGAGGATCAAATAAAGGGAAGATGTGTAAATATATGTACGACGCATACATATACGTAGCTGAAATACGAATGATATAGACAAAGGAAAGAAAAAGACATATATACATACACACACGCATACAAAAACACACATACGCATACATATAAAAAAAACCAAATTCACGTTTAAACAAAATACGCAAAAAAAAAACATACAAAAAACCGGCATTTCTACCAATATAAAAACACATACACGTACTCATATATACACACATGTATGCATATATATACACAAATACACACACATACACACATATATATATACAGATACAAACGCATACACTCACCTACATACATATACAAACCAACACACAGACACACATGCGCAAATATATGTACCCAGGTATAAGCACACATATATAAACAAATGTAGAAGCAAACATACATACAAACATACATATCTGCTTACCTAGATAACCATAACTAATTCAGAGTCCATGTAAAATTAATGCATAAACGATCACAACTATTGAATATCAACTTAACAATCTATGTCAGATTAAATCGCTAGAAAATAAGGGTTAGTTATAATTAACGTCGATGATCCGGTTACAATAAAAATATATAAATGCATAAATATAAATAAAGTAAAGAACCAATAAATAATAATAATACAAACTTACAATACCATTCTATTATCATTCATAATATTATTACTCATATTGCAAGGTTAGGGTGAACCATGTCTACAGTTAACGGTAAGTTCATTCCTTTAAGAGATTAATCCTATCTTTAAATCTAATACTTTCCAATTTTTCATTGGTGCAAAGATAACATGGGGCATATAGGAAATTACAGGTTCGAGCCCTCCTAATTAATTTCCGTTTAACTGTAGGGGTTTCGTTTTTCTCTTTTAAACTCCAAAAGTAAATGTGAAAAATACAATATTTTTTTAAAAATATGTTAAGGATATTATTGGAATGATCAAGACTTGTTTCGGGAAGGTAGAAGGGAAACTGAGATACGATACAACTCAGACATGGGAAAATGGAAAGTTTTGGGGTTTTTTTTGTTTTGTTTTTTTCTCGATAAGGTGAGAAGGGATAAATTTGGTTACTCATATTGACGTGGAGTGTAACTGGGGTGACAAACAGGCTACACACAACATAGAAAATGAGGATTTTTTTTTTCAAATAGAAAGAAGGAAAAGATTTGATAACATATTCGAGTGGATACCCACTCAACCCGAATATGTTATCACATAGTGACAGATAACCACTATTCTTCTTCTTTTATGTGCCGTGTCCCGGGCGAATGTGCATGATCATGGCTCTCCGCTACTTCCTATCTTTTGTAGATCTTAGCAATATTTGCTTTATTTTACTATCCTTTCCTCTCTCTGTTCTGCCATCCATTTACATAAGCTTGTTAGCTAGGTTATTCGCCGTTTCCCTCTGTCGTTCTTGCTTTTAATATGTCCTGTAAGTGTCAAATTCTTCGAGTTTTGTTTCCTCATTATGTGCCAGAAATTTCACCTGTCTATTTCTGACTCTATGTATGTATCCATTTTATTTCAATTTCCTTAAAACTTTATCACATGTTACGTCCATGACATTCTCAGCATCCTTCTGTAGAACGACATCTGTATTGATTCAAATTCCCTCTGCATCAGTGAGGAGATATTCAGTATTCAATGCCACGTGGGGCTATTGATATTATATATCTCTTCAGCACTTTTTTTTTTGTTTCTAACGAATTTTTTTCTATTTCTTAATACTTTGTTTATTTTTTGGAACGTATTTGGAATTTGGTGCCACATTTCCGTCGTCGGTTAAAACACATTCCTAAATTTCTGTGCTTGCTTCATTTTGACATTTCTAATTCTATATTGAATCCTTTCTTCCCGCTTTCCTTTACTACTTTCTCTGGGAGTTTCTGTAGTTTTCTTTTTGTCTATCTTATGTTGCTAAGATTCTATCCACAACAATAAATCCTGGCAGGACTTCCAACTCTCTTAGGATTTCTTCGCTGTATAGGTTAAATGAATCCGGGTAGAAGACGTACTTTTTTTACAGCATTTTTTATTTTTTGCACTTATTCATTCATTTTCTATCCATATGCAGGCGGTTTGTTTCCCAGTATAGATACTGGATTATTCTAATTTGCTACCGAATATAAATATTCCGTTCGTATCCTTTTTGCTTCATCGTTTTCAGTTTTCCTCTATTTTAGAATTTTGAAGAATGAAATGTTACCATGTTTAGGTTCTTCTTATTGTTGTTGTTGTTGGTAAGGTTGGCTGAAATTAACCAAAAGACACTGGTTTTCCAAGTCTTAGTACAATATTCTCTTCTGGTGTGTGTAGGTTTCAAGGTACCGTGATTCAAAAAGATACTCCTCGGAGAGCAACAATGTTGCTGTTTAAATAAGAAAATAGAGGATTTCAAGTATAATTATTCATACTGTCCCCCAAAATCATATGACTCACATATAAAAATGTTTGACCATGACTCATTCTTGGCGATCTATTTTAAATGCTTTGTGACCCAGATCGACACAAGGAACAGTGGGAAAATCTTGGAATAGTAATCGGTATTTTTAACCACATTTTGTCTGGGGTAATTAATTCTTTAGCCAAACCCATCAACGTCTTAGTCTCAATCAAGACTTAGACTGTGGTGTGAGGTGTATCCAGATAAGCCTGAATCCACCTCATTTGGTTTTGATGAGTTTTCCCTTGCTTATTTTTTTAGTTCAAAATCAACGATCTCCAAATGCTAACATCATGTATTGAATAATATCAATTTTCTAAATTTATCTTTTTTTTTTCTCTCTAGATACATACAATGAAAATAGCTTTCTACAAAAATCCTCTTCAATTTCTCCTATGCAAAAAAAAAAAACGGGGGAAATGAGGTTTATTCAACTCCGTGGAAGTAGCATGACGTGTTCTAGCTGTAAAGGCCTTAACTGGCGAGACTTGAGCCCATTTGAACATTTACTATGTAAATAGCAATAAAACAGCGAAAGGCTTGCTATGCTGGATCTGTAGGAAAGAGGCTACAGATTGGAGAATAAATCTTCTTCCACAAAATCCGCGTAAACGATTTCGAACTCTATATAAGCTGAAGGGTAAGGATTGAACCCAGATATGGCAGTAATATTCCTTTTTCGGTCTAATTTGACTCTTGTAAAGATAAGGTTTGGCAGAAGGTGTCCGGTATTTCCTAGAACGATAGAATGAATCGAGCATTTTTCCAACATCTTTAGCAACGGATCGTATCTCTTGAGGCGTGTTCCACTTGAGGTGGGAAGTGAAGCTGAAACCCAATAAACATTTGAAGTATGAAGGCTCAGTGTGAGTATAAATGTTAACCGTGACTGAATCTAGAAATTTTGATCCTAATTAAATGCTCTAGGTACTTTCAACTTTTGCTAGGCTAAGTTAAACTTAATAAATATGTCCTGTGGCATGTAGAGACTGCATGGGCAACTGTCGATCTCATATAAAAAGAACTCTGTCCAGGCTTATGCGCAAGATATGACACACAAGCATCGCCTTGCCTACATTCGATTGTAAAAGAGCTGATACGTTACCACAAGCTGCTATAATTTCTTTTAAATCCCAAAGCCCAAGTTCTTTTGAGACTGTCGGATGCTACACACAGCACTTCCTATAGTGTTAGTAACTGTAGAATGTTTCAGTACGCAACAAAAGAATGAGAATTTTTTTTCATAACAAAAGGGGGAATAGATTTCATCTCCTAATGAGGTGGAGGGTGTACATGAAGTAAAAGACAACACAAACAGCAGAAAATCATGTTAGAAAGAGGTTTGAGAGAAAACTGTTAAATAAACCAACATTTCATGGAAGGAAGAATTGTTTTTGGTTAATTACATAATTGAAACCAAAAAATATCAACAAGATTGAAACAAAAAGAAAATTGTCGCGAACAGAACTCTTCAAGAAAAGTGGGAAGATTTGGATTTTGTGACAGGGGTAAATAGGGTTGCACACTGTCCCACATTTCGAAAATTTATAACACTTTTTAAAAAATTACACGCAAATTTTGCTTTCTTAAAGATGTACTTGGAATAAATGTGAAATCTTTCCTGCTTGCCCCACTCTCTCTCATTCTCACTTTCTCGCTCTCATTTCCGATCGCACAAAATTACCAAACTGATTTAATTCAGTCTTGTGGGTCTGTGGACCCCTTATTGGGAATTTGACTCCAAGGGGATCATTTGACCTCTTAGTTGAGAACACGTCCGCAGGATTCACGCCTCACTGCACCTCTCCCATGGCATGTAATGGCCCTTTTGTGTCCTTGAGTTTGAGATCACTGAAATAAACATATGTTCCTTCATATACGTCATTGTTTGTCTTTTATATGAATTAAATCAACCTTCAAGTGTTGTATTTGCGATTCAATGCGTTTTAATTGATTGTGATTTGCATGTGTCAAAATTTTTAAAAAGTCATTCTATATTTCAGACGAGTTCGCAATAAATAAATAATTCGGGAGATTTACAGCTGTCGCTATTTATTAGGTTGGTGCAAAAATAATGTCGTTTTCTCACATATGTTACTATGTGAGAAAACGACATTATTTTTGTACCAACCTAATACTTAGCAAAAATAATTGTTGGGCACCTCAGTAATGAACTTGCTGAAATCGTCCAACTCGGAAGATTCGAAAATATACGAAAAAATACGAAAATATTCGATAACCAGGGCTTTACTGATGGATTATTATTGCTCAGTCCTTTTCAATGTCTGAGATCAATAACAACAGGCGCTGAAATGGTTTGGGTGATGCGTTTGTGGTCCACGTGATCGCTAGGCGCAGACAATCCTGTCTGTTCTTTCAAGGATTCATATGTGCCGATATAAAACATTTTTAATGACGATTTTTATTGTTAAGTGCAAGTTGATATTTTATCTGTATCCTGTAACGAAATTGTTGTGTATCATCAAAATTATTCTAAAAAATGTTTTCCCTAAATAATTGATGTTTATTTTGTGTTTGTCTATCAAGATAAAATACAAATTTGCTCTCCCTCTTCTTTCCTTTCTTGTAACCACCAAATTCCAAATATCATTTGTTGAAATGTGTTTTCTGAAAGTAAATCTTTCTTTTTTTTCAGTAAATCTAAAGTTCAAAATAAAAAGATACTCTACACTTATAAACAGAGAATTCAGTTCTAACAAGCTGATTTTCCTGATAAGCAGAATTGATTTTTGCCACTCGCGTCAGCTTGGGACCCAGTTGATCACGTGACTCGGCCTGCTAGCTTGAACAGATGGCAACATTGACGAAGCACCACAAATGGGAATTTTCTTAGTCGATTAAAAAATGCTGATGTGGACAAAAATCGTTTTTGCAAGAATCTCCCAAGAAAATTATTAGATGGTTGAAAAGCATAGAATATTTTTCTAATCAGGAAATTTAAAAAAAAAAAAAGATTCTTCATTTTTTATTTATTTTTTATTTTATTATTATTATTATTATTATTATTTCAACCTGCTACAGGCTAAATCTAAGCATAAAACTGAACTACTTGCAGTATATTAAAGTCGAAAGGTATTCAAATCTAAAGTCAACGGTGAAGGCGAAATTTTCCCCCCAAGGAAATCAAAGACCATATCTCCTTGACTAAGGTGAGCCTTCAAGCAAATCGGCAGTGGTCAAAGCTGGAGAGAGATAGGTTTCACCAGATCTACTTTGCCCATGATACGCTACGTATGAATAAATACTTACTGAGACACGTGAGGAGAACTGATCAGGTGTTCAGCTACACAGCGACCCTACGTCCACACCCGGTCATGGAACTGATTATTTTTATTGTTATTGCTGTTGTCTCAGTTCACAGGAATTTCCTTTTCAACCAGAGATTTTGTATTATACGTGTTTTCCATCAAGTCGTACGTCTTCATTCGGATAGAACCTTTTGCAGAATATTTAGAGCCAAGTAATGCAGACTTCTGAAGCGAACGAATATTATTATTATTATTATTATCATTATTATTAATGTTGTTATCTCAATTCACAGGGTTTTCATTTTCAACCGGAGATCTTACATCATATGTGTCCTCCATCGAGATAAAGGTCGTCAGATGGATAGAACCTTTTGGGGAATATTTAGAGCCAAGCAATGCAAACTTCTGAAGCAAACGGATATTATTATTGTTGTTGTTGTTCATTCTTATTTTAAGTGATTATTATTGATAAAATGATGATGTTTATTATTATTATTTTTTATTGTTGTTGTTCGGTATGAATCGACATTTGAAATGGCAGTCTGATAATGATTTTGCTCAAATCTCTTAAAAACGAAGTGTATGCATTGATCTTCTTCAAAAAGAAAATTCGTACATAATATACAATTAAAATAATTAGATCATCGCAAATTTTTGTGTCTGAAGGATGCCTGTCTTCCCACAATCTATTTCGATTCTGTTTAATTGTTACATACGACAGCGAATCAATAAATAATTAGGAACTGACTTTTAAAAAATAAATTCCATTTTTTTACCTATTAAGTTGTAGATTCTTGTATATACTAGTTTTTTGGGGTTTTTTATTAATCGGGATAAAACCAATCTGAATAAATCGTGACTGGAAATAGAACATTCCGATTTATTCATTCGACCACCAATTGTTCCAAAAGACAATCTTGTAAACGAATTGATTTCATAGAAACAAGGATCATTTGGGAGTATTGCTAAGTTTAGTGTTTCAAACGATTTCTGCATACCAAACACTGATTTACTCGCATTCCTCATTACATTTTTTAACTAGCCTCATGTTCTGAACAATCATTTACATTGGAAAAGTTATACATCCAAAATAAAATAAAATAGTTTCCGAAATGCAATAATTTAAACTGTTTTCCGTAAGCAAAAAAAAAAAAAAAAAATGAAATTTCATTCAATATTTGTGAACAATAATTTAATAAGTTTCAGAATTATTAAAACAAAAATTATATATATAAATATATAAAGGCGTCGGACCAACCAGATTACCTTTGTGTTGTGCGTTTAGACCACGACAAAGGCGATTGGCTATAGAAGAGATACGTACTATAGCGACATGGACGTCTTTACACATGATTTATGCTTCCAAAGAGAAACTCTCTTTTCTCTTTTTATTCGTTAAATGCGTTGAGTTATAGACCAAATGGAAAGCGTTCTTCTCGAGTCGGTCGATAAGTAGTACTTGCCTTTGTTCAGAAATATATACTTTTAGACTCGGACTTTGTTACTAGCGAAAGGCGTAACTTTCTCCCAATCAGACTTTTATTATTTTATGCCTATTTTATGGAAGAAATATCTTCATAAAACATCAACCTGTCATCTACTTGCTTTCGTTCTTTATCATTTTGTTGAAAATATTTTTGGCGGTATAGTTTCTCCTTGTGGGTAGATAGACGTACCTCTTTAAAAAAAAGATGTAATGGTTAGCAAGCTTGTCTTGCTAGATCAATTACGACTGAGTGGTTAGTTCGTTCCTCACTGTGTTTCACACTTTCGACCTTGTGCCACATCTAAGCTACGCTTAGAAAATCATTTGGGTGCTTGGACGTGGTCCAATGGTTAGCAAGCTTGTCTCGCTACATTAATTACTACTGAGTAGTGATTTCGATCCTCACTAAGTGCCCCACATTTTCTGCCTTGTGCCATATCTAAACTACGCTTAGAAAATCCCCATACCTCTTTAAAATAATCGCACGCTAGAAATAAACGAAAAATAACTGAAATTTAATCACCGTAACGAAAACTGCGCTGATATTTCATTTTTTTTGGCCAATAAACTCAACGAAGCGGGGGGTTTGGGTGTTGGAGATCCTTGTTTTGAATTCTGGGAAGACCATTTTCATTCCGTGTACATTCTTTACGGGAATAATTATTGCGTTTTGGTTCCGTGTCTTCTTACTCCATTTCCACAACGATTCTATATAGTAATTTTCAAAGCGTAGCTTGTATGTAACACAAGGCCGAAAGTATGGCCACCCAATGAGGATCGAACACACTACTCAGCCACAACGATTTTATATACTGAGAGTTTCTATTAAAACCAGGATATTAAAGAAAATAAGGTTTGCGTGGGTAGTTTAATGGTTATTAGCACAGAATCAACGAAGTCGAGTTCAAATTCAGGTCTACACGATTTTATAAGCCTCTCGTTTATAAGCAAATACACTAATTTGACAACACCGCTACTTACATTAGTGTAGCTTAAGCAAGTAAAAAAGAAAGAAAGAAGAAAAATTAAAAAGTACAAAAGTTTTAAGCGACAATTTAACCAATTTGAATACTAATTCTTCTGCAAATTTATGCAACCTGTGTACAACTCAAAATAAGTTGCTTATTAAAAAAAAAAATGATGTATTTTTTTTGTATTCATTTCGCAATACTGCTCTGGAGGTTTGGTTTGGTTTATTTTGTTTAACGGCATATCAACACCTCAATGGGTTATTTAATGCCGACAACATTTTTAGAATAGATTCGTATGAATAGAATATGTATTCTTTGGTTTAGATTAGTTTGGTTTATTTTGTTTTACGGCATATCAACCTCAATGGGTTATTTAATGCCGGCAACATTTTTTATTGCTGGTAATATTTTGTTTTGTCAAAAATCTGTTTCTAATAATATCTTTCCTTCAAAATTGTATTGCTGGTAATAATTTCTTTCAAAAAAGTATTGCTGGTAATAGTTAACTATTTGCCCATAGCTGGGACCCTAACAGATGCTACCACCCCGGGTCAGGGTGAACTTGGGAACACCAGCAATTAAGAGGTAGTTCCACGCTCCTCAAAACCTCCTGATCAAAGGCCTTGCTGCTGGACGTAGTTTAACGTCTTACCCAGGACGGACTGCTCTGGCGGAAAGACATGAATCAATTTTTATGTGTTAAATAACAGAGTAGACTTTGTTCTCTAGCCTTAAGTGGCAATAAGTCTAAGAGAAGGATAACTTTGAATTCCAAACCATGGAGAAGGTAGCAGGAAACCACTTCACTATATTTCCCAAGATGTCCTGGCAATTTACAAATAATAAAAGAAAATGAATCTGCGGAGAGCCATACTGGTCTTTGTTCTGAAGAGACATATCATTTAAAAAAAAAAAAAAAAAAAAAAAAAGACAGGTAAATCAATTTTGATATGAAGAAAGCATTTGAAACGTTAAACTTAACATTATCCGTATCTTGTTTTCTGGTATTTTTTCTAAGACTTCGCTCACAAATTGAACCTATAAATGGACAAAAAACAACAAAAGTATTTGAACGCTTTGCGTTTTGCTTTGTTTCATGAAAATGCAGAAGTCGATAATTTTTGTTATTTGACCATCTGCGACTTTTTCCAAAATTAGCAGACGATTATTGAGGCGCGAATTCTCTTCTAAACCGGTAAATGAACGAAAATAGACTTTTGAAAGCACCTCAACAATGCTTGGATGATCTCGTATTTAAAAAAATTTTTGTCAGAATAAAATAACAAGCGCAGCTGTGCGTGTGAGTGTGTGTGTGACGGAGGGGGGGCACGTGACGGAGGGGGGCACGTGACGGAGGGGGGGCACGTGACGGAGGGGGGGGCACGTAACAGAGGCAAATTGTACATAGCATCTTTTTCTGTTGTAATAAATTCATTTTCACTTTATGTGCAATGAAAATAAATTTTCAACTGTTCGGAAAAAGAATTTGTTATTTTAGTTTATCAAATTTTAATTGATTGATTGATTTAATCGAAGTGGTTAACGACTGAAATCAAGCTGAAATCGAAATCAGGAAGCACGCCGCAAACAAGTAATTAAATTAAATCAATTAGCTTGATAATTAATTAATTACTTTTGCAGTAAAGTACAATGATTTAATATTCTAAGGACGTTATAGATAGATAGATAGAAACTGAGAGAGATAAATTACCAAAGGGATAACAAGGGAGAAAAGCATAAAAACAAAGCATCTGTTTGAACGATAAAAACTAAGAAATGAATGGAGGTTTTTCATCCATGCGATTTCAAATCACTTAATTTAATAGGAAATGCCTATAGAATAAAAAGAAATGCCTTGCTATAAAAATAAAATAAATCTATAAAAAAAAAATGAAATAGAATCTATCAAGAATTTTGTTATTTCCAATGGGTCCACAGTAACTTCACAACGTTAACTACATTTAACAAAAGATTCAAGAATGAAACGATGAGGAAAGAACAAATTTTGGGAGATTATCAATATTTAATTAAAAAGTGTAGTTTATTAATAAAACAAAAACTAAAATTACTTTCATTGATTTTCTTTTAAAACTATTCTAGTGAATAATTTTTTACCTGTGTATTTATTTACAGGTACAAATAAGAAAGTCAAGAGTAGCCTGATCAGGTTCATTAAACAACTGAACAACTGTCTTGAATTCACAAGTCTTAATATCAACGAATTATAATACAGTGTAACCCGGATATAAGATACCCTGATATAAGATAAACCCGGATATAAGAGAGATTTTCTCTGGTCCCAAATTAGGGCCATACTTACCTAAACAAAATAGACCAAACCCGGATATAAGAGACTTCTTCTCCGGTCCAGACAACTCTCTTATATCCGGGTTACACTGTACTCTCATAGGTCCTTGTGGCTAGATGAGGCAGCCTGTGGGGTCTGAATGGCCCGGATCATCGGAAGCAGAGAACTATGAGACTTAATCATTTAAGCGTTTTACGAATAGCCCAGGCAAGGCAAAGTACCTACAACTAGTATATCATAAACTGTGTACGTAATTAAGAGGTTTTTTTTTCTTCTTTCTTTTCAGCTGCGTCTCCCGGGTCACGCTGAACAGTCGTAAGAGTGCATAACATGCTAGGATCGCCCCTCTTCGTCTCGAATAGATTTGAAGGTCACCGTAAGTCAGCTACTCAGTCCTGCCAGACACCACGGCCAGTGTCGCCGCCACCGCCAATCAGTTTGCCGTTCAATTAATCTTCTTAAATCGCTTCGTTTGGCCGACAGTAATTATTATCCGACTACCAACTGGAAAATCTTAATCATCGTCACATCGTTCTGTTTGCCAAAAAACTGTCTGTCATTTAATACAACAAAGAGACAAAAGTCTCAAAAATGAAGCCATTGTCATTCATTTGAATGAATGCTCCTCATGCACAGTGTGGGGAAACAAATATTCGTACACATAGGAATTTTTAATTTATTGTATTTCCAACTAATGAATAAAGATACTTTTCATATAATTAACTGTCCAAATGCATAACTAAATATGCATAGAAAGCAGAAGAAAATTGATTTACTAGAAATAAATCCCATTTATCCATTTTAATGGGTGAAAAAAGTATTCGTACAATGCAAATTTCAGATTTTAAAACTTAAATTGCTTTAATAATCTAGATTATTTAAGTGGAATATTCTAGAATGTTCCAATAATGTCATCAGTAGTTTTTTGTAGCCGGAAATATTTTTTTTTCACCAGGTATGTGGGTTTCTCCCCCTAGAATCCATGTCATTCTCGACCCTGCCTACGCTGTACAATATTCATTTAGCATAAACTAATTATGCCTACTTACACTATCTAACTTTCTACGAACACCTTTCTACCTGATACCTACTATTTTTGTTCCTAAACATGATTTCTGTGTCATTTGTATCACTTTGTACATGACATTCATACAAACACCGTTATTTCTTTCAAATCCAAGTTATATACTTTTTTACTGTGTTTATAAAAGTATGTATGTGATTCATATAGATTCCCTGTAAAGTAAATGGTCCCCAGTCTCACCACGTTACCTATTGCAGCTGTGGTTTATATAGCAAGTAGTTTTTCATGAGTTGGAGATGCTTGTCTCACGCTTAACCGGTTTCGAATTCAGGGTTGCCTTTCTCCTAGACTGGTTGCCAATCAAGACTAGAAAGCCCAATCTGCCCTGTTATTAAACCTTAGCTAGGGAGAGAAGCGACGGGTTCATACTTTTTTAAGGGTATTCATGAAAAAAGTGAACGCAACAGTCTTGGCTTAGATTTGAACACGATACGCCACGCCCATTTCTTGCGATAATAACCGCTACGCGCGCATCCCTGTAGCTGTTTTCCTGACTGTCGAGAAAACAGAGAGAACTTCTTTTTTTTTCTTCCTTTCTCTCTTTGTGACGTCGTTAGGTTGTCTGCAAAAGTTTCCATGGCAACTCATCTCATTTCGAATTATTAGGTTGGTGCAAAAATAATTTCGTTTTCTCACATAGTAACATATGTTAGAAAACGAAATTATTTTTGCACCAACCTAATATATTACTAAATATTATTACTGACAAGGTACTAGTAAAAAATTTTTCAGGAATGGGGATTTTATTTCATTCACTTCTTCAGCTGAAACAACTCAAACAAGCATCGGCCCTCTACACAAACATTTGAAATATGACTCATTTTAAATAAACTACACAAAAAAGAAATAGAAAAAAAAAAACATTTAAAAAACTATTCTAAAAGAAATTTTGCCATTTTTTACTTTTGTAACTCAATAATCTTGTCGTTCATTTTTTAGCCCGTTCTTTACTATCGATGGAAATACAGAAACCCCTCGATTAATGCGGTTAATGCTTACATAGGTAACTATAAAAGAATCACTTTGCAATTACTATGATTAAATTGAAGAATGTGTTATCACACTAATTGTGTATTATGTATGCACTAATCATTTTTTTTTATATATATATAAAAAAAAAAATTTAGCACGCTAATCGAAAACGCATTAATCGAGGGATGCCTGTATTATTAGGTTGGTGCAAAAATAATGACGTAATAATGTCGTTTTTTGACGTCTTTTTTAACGTCAAAAAATGACATTATTACGTCATTATTTTTGCACCAACCTAATATATTCATAATTAGCTACTCAGAAAGTGTAAATACTGAAAATTTTTATAAATTTCCTAAAAATTCCCATCATTCTCTCTATTTCCTGTCCACCCCAGCCCATTTTTGTTTTCCCTGAGGGAGATTCAATTTATGTCAGTCTTTTCATCAGAATTTATTTTCTTTCATTTGATTTAATTATGCGATTAAGTATCAGATAAATCGCTTTGACGATGTTCAAAATTTAAATCCGTTTTTACAGCTCTGTCGGAGACAGATGCCCATAAGTAAATCCTAACATGCTTGTTAAATTATTCATTTAAAAATGAAGCAGGCAGATCAAGTTCTCATCCAAATAGGTGATGTCTCGAATATAATACTAATTCTGTTTTCTATATCACTGGCTTTGGGATGGGGTTGAATACAAATAAGGCTTCCTTTTGTAATGGAGATTCCATCGTTAGAAAAGGATTAACGCTATACACTTCTCCTGTTCTCTTTGGAGGTAGAGCATTCATGTAACAATGAAAGCAGCCATTTCACATTAATGCTGGACTCCCCAACCCCGGGGCTCTATCTTTGGACCTATGTTGTTTCTTATCTTCATCATCAACAGCCTTTCCCGATGTCATCAGTCCCCGACTAGGTATTTATGTGGATGAAACAACTTTTTACTCCCGTTTTATAGTAAGTCCGATATGTTCAACAAAGTAAAACCTGCAGCTGCTCTTGAAAATGACCCCCAATCAGTTGTTAACTGGAGCAAGGAATGATTTGTAAATTGTAACACCCCCAAAACCAAACTGCTATCATTTAATAACTTTTTTTGTTCTTTTTTGTTTTCCATCAACAAGGCTGATACTAACCACCAGAAGAGCAACTCAATGCTTCTGCTTGGTTACACGTTTTCCATTGACATAAAGTGGAGTGGTTATATTGAATCAATTGCAAAGTCTACTGCTAGGAAAGTTGGTTTGTTCGCTAGAACAGTGCTTCTCAAACTCGCCCTTATGAATTTAAGTGTATTACTAGATGGCAATTAGGTTTCATCGGTTTACTGTTGAATTAACCAGACGTAACCGTAAGTTCTATTTTAATATTTTCTTTTCTCGGACTTCTTGCCAGTGGAATTCACTTTCATTTTTTTTCTTTTTACTTCCCTGTCATCAACGATCTTCAAAAATTTGAATGCAATGTTAATCGTTATCTTTTGTCTTCTTAATTTCTGTTCTTTTATTGTCCTTTCTCCTCACTAAAGTCTTCTGATTCTCTTTCACTCCCAGTAATCCCTTGCGTCTTAGTGGCATTATTGATATAGCGAACCGGCATTTTTTTCTCTCAATGTATCAAGTACCTGTAAATATTTCGTGGTGATATTAATTTATACCGGAAATGATATTTATATAATGAATATAATAAAAGTTGACTATTTTTTTATCTTCGATTTATTTTGCAAAATATAATTCAGTATCAAAACATATAAAAGTAATCAAAAACAATAAGCTTCAAATGATTCCTTAATATTGCTGCCATATCTGATCTGGTGATTCTACTGTATATCTCGAGATTTTCGACAAAATCCAAAGACGTGTCTGCAATATTATCGGTCTTGACCTGGCATCTAGACTTCAGTCCCTTTCCCCCCTGCCATGAAATGGCTTCCCAGTGTGTTTTCTATAACTATTTTCATGGCAGTTGTTGTGATAAGCTCTCCTCCTTGGCATCTCGCCCATATAAATTTAAGCTTATTACTAAATGGGTAATTAGGTCTCATTGTTTTCCTGTTGAATTAACCAGATGTAACCGCAAGTTCTATTTTCATATTTTCTTTTCTCGGACTTCTTGTCTGTGGAATTCACTTCCATTTTTTTTTTTTTTTTTTACTTCCCTGCCATCAACAATCTACTTTTATTGTACTTTCTCCTCATTAAAGTCTTCTCATTCTCTTTCACTCCCAATAATCCCTTGCGACTTAGTGACATTATTACCTTGCTTGGGTGATATGATTTTTTTAAATCCAATCTCTTGATTAACCCATTTGAATCCTTCGATTATTTTATATCTAAAGATTAAGTGCCGGCTAGGTGAGGCACCTTATAATTTACTTACCAAGAATAGACATATTGAGAAGCCACCAATCAATTTTGACATTTTCGCTTCTTGATTCCTCCGGGAAAATTTGGACATTAACAGCGATGGTTTTGACAGAAAGCCACCACCCACACTTCAGTCATAAATGGCATCCTCAAACATCAATAGATCGCCTAACTCAAATGTAATCAATACATTCAAAAATTCAATTCCATTTTCCTATCTTTATTTAATGTTGTAAACGAGCTGGCAAGCATATATATATATATATATATATATATATATATATATATATATATAGATAGA
>OZ010579.1:8850904-8965904 GCA_963932145.1 Acanthosepion lycidas
CTGAAATACGGGCACGCGTATCTTTAGTCAGACACGCTATTTATACTAGAATAACTTCGTACATATCTACAGTGGGATTTCAAGGGGTTAACTTGGGGTTTGAATAGCGCTCTCTATTCAGTAATTAGAGAAGGTTCTACTTTCAAATGATGAGTGGTTGTTCGTATGACGTAAATCTGTCGAGCAACACCTTCCACTGTACATTCACCTACAAAAAATAGGTCCACTTCCTAGCATCATGGTGTGGTGTGTTATAAGTTAAACCTGCTGTTTCTTGCTTTCGGTGTTTGTTGAGAAAACACTGAACAGCATAAGGTATATCCAGAACATTACTCAACTCATTCTGTTATCATTCCTGCAACATATATGTGATATACTTTTTCAAAAAAACTATCAAAATATAAGCATCTTGAAGTGGAAATCTCAAAAATGTGGTCTATGAAGCATCAGTATTTTCAGTTGTGGTTGAAGCCCTCGGTTTTATTTAAAAAGGTTTTTATTGGACTCATTGAAGCGATTCCTGACAGATCATGCATTAAAGAAATACAAAAATTGTACTCACAAATACGGAGTGCTTTAGCTACGTAAAATGCGTGTGATATTAGACCGTTTTAGTTTTATTTCAGTGGAATACATCATGATGTTATTTCTGACCTTCAGTCTCTGGTTGGGACATGGAAGGAAATGAATATACAACAAAAATCAAAGGAAATAATAATAATAATAATAATAATAATAATAATAACAACAATAATAATAACAATAATAATAATAATAATAATAATAATAATAATAATAATAATAATCTATTTATCCTTGTTAATTGCCTGCTTTTGTTCATTTGGCAGCAAAATCGTGTGTAATCACTCTCACTTTCGAAAAGATTATTTCCAAAAAGAAAGAAAAAATAACAATTATGCTATCATTATCATTAACTAATTACGACTTTGTATTTTTATCAAAATCCCGGCCATGATCCACTGACCTTTGATCTAAAAGAAAATTTTATACTAAAACTATGCTGACGCCAAAAGATGAATTGGGTTAATTTTCATCGCAATAATTCATTCCTCAAATATTCTCGATACCTAATTTTGTCAGGTTAAATACCTTATATGACCGTCATTAACCTTTATTTGAATTTTTTCTTTTTTCTGATTCATTTAAAATTTATAACATTAAAAATAACAAATGAAAAGACCACAGGAAAGAAGGACTAATCATTTTAATGAAGCAGTTTTTTCTTCCAATCAGCGTGTCTAGTTTCACGGCGGCCATGTTGGATTTAATCTTTTTAGTTTTCATTAACCCTTAAACAATTCAATAATCACTTAATTTGAATTCTTTACACTTCTGCTTAAAAGAGATGTCGTTTCTTAAATTCGTTATAATTTTGTAAAAAGTTGTTCCTATGTTTCTAAAATGTTTGCCTTATACAACCCCCCTACGTACAGAAATATCCTCATGTGTACAATGTATGGATTTATAGATTCTAGATACTCCAGATACATTGCTTTGTTATTTGCTGAATAATAATTTGAAAAACAACATCACCAGTAATAGTGTATAGTGATAGAAAAATAAAACATACAGTATTGAAAAGAGTTCGTAAGTTCCTATCAGAAAATTCTCGTGTTCAAAGTCTGTGAGTCCTTTAGCATATAATGGAGAGAGAGAGGGGGGGTGAGAGAGGGAGAGGGAGAGGGAGAGAGAGAGGTATGTAAGTATTTCTTGATAGCAGTTGAGTAATTCTTTCTACTCTCTTTGTGGGATTTTTAGATGTCCAAAGTTTTGAGGAATTGGCTGGTCCCTTTGCTTGTTCGTCACTATCTGTTTACATTTTTCTTTAGACAAAGGAATTTATTTCTCTATTGTTTCTTGATGTTGATTGGTTCCCAGAAGTAACTCATTTGACAATCCCTTTTACTTCAGCTACATTTAGAAATGATAACATTTGGATTCTTTTGTTTTGTTTTGTTTTTTTCGTATCTTTTTGTTATTTCTTTATAGCAAACCAAAATAGTTTGCCAACTTTTAGCTTTCTAGGTTTTTATTTTTATTTTTTGAAATAGTGAAATTTTTATTTTTCTATCACTAAGCATGAAAAATAACACACACTCATTTTTACAAGAGTCTCGTTTTCATTTATCTCATGGCGTTCATGATAGGTTGGGGATAAAGGATTTTATTTGACTGGGTTAAGGGAGGGAGTTAGTTCAATTTCTTTGGACGTTTGGATAACAAAATTTGAGTTGCCAGTTGATCCATTATTTCCAAGTTGTTGGATATACTTTTAATTTCAAATGTTGGAAATTTGCATATGAAAATAACCTTTTTCAAAACTATTTTCGTACTGAATAAGATTTGTTGTTTAATACCAGCGATTGTTCACGAAGTTTAAATTGGATAACTGCAAGCAATAAAGAAAAAAACTTACAAGTGAAAGTTTCTTTTTAATCGAGAGACTTGTCTGTCTAGTAGTTAAGAGGATTTAGGAACAAACGCAACTTTTAAATCGATCAACAGAAGAAAGACTTAGAGTCCCATAATCAAAGCCTTCTCCCTTACCCCAGCCAAATAAAGCCCTTTTCCCCTACCCATCATGTAATCCCGCCTTTTCCACCACTTCACGAACCAAAAATAAACAAATCAGCCACTTAATTAATTTATTTTTTTAATAGAGGAAAGACATTTTGATATTGGTTTTTCAAAATTATTGAGCAAAAAAGTTTGCATTGAAAATTTAATTTCAACTGCCAAAAAAGTAGATAGGTTTGCCAACCGTCCGGTTCACCCCCAATCATTTGAATAGTTACCTGTTTAGGATTGGGTTTCCGGTTCCTTCTAAAATGTTTTTATTCTCTTTCACTCCTAGTAGATCCTTGCGTTTTAGTGGCATTATCGCCTTTCTTGGGGTGAAGTGAGTAAAAAAAATACTTTACTAACTTGAAAACATTTTAATAAAGATTATATAGAAATTTATATTCCAAACGGTCGAAAAGAATCTCTAGCATTTTCTAGAAGAATTTTATAATTTATCTCCTTAAAAAGAAAATATTTGTTGTATTATTCACTTAAAAGAAACATTCTGACTTTTTTCGCGAAACAGAAAGTCTTTGTAGATTATGGCTTCCTATTGTGTTTCCTTAGTTTCACTTGTTGAAATATTTGCTGATTTAATTCTTCTTCCTTTCAATTTCTTCGCTGCCTCATAAGCAGGATCGTTCCTATTTGTAAACAGGAAGTGATCTCGATAGCAATGAGACAGCCAACTGACACCAAACATGGAAGTTGCTTCCATATAAGAAAAAATAATAATCTAAGAAGGAAGTTTAAATTAAAACACATATGTAAAATGTAATATTAGCTGTTTCCGTATAAGGAAATATTCGGCATTCATTGGACAAGCAGCTTGAACTAGTGTCGGTTGAAATTTATGAAATCTTTCTCTTAAAACATTTTTCAGGAAAATAGGTTTATCAAGTCAAGTAACTGTTTTCAGTATTTCCTTCTTATCATTTTGTTTGATGTGGAATGTCTACATCTTGATTACATCATTATTTTCTTTTCTCAAGCCCAGTAGCTGTTATCATTCTTTCCACTATTGATGGGGGTTTCCTTCCTAACCTTGTGTTTGAAGTAGTGTGCCGTGTCAACATCTTGATTATGTCATTATTTTCTTCTCAAGCCCAGTAGCTGTTATCATTCTTTCCAGTATTGATGTACGTTTCCTTCCTAACCTTTTGTTTAAAGTAGTGTGGAGTTCAACATCTTGATTATGTCATTATTTTCTCTTCTCAAGCCCAGTAGCTGTTATCATTCTTCTCATTATTGATGGAGGTTTCCTTCCTAACCTTTTGTTTAAAAAAGTTGCGTGGAGTGTTAACATCTTGCTTATATCATTATTTTCTCTTCTCAATTCCAGTAGCTGTTATCATTCTTTCCAGTATTGATGGGGGTTTCCTTCCTAACCTTTTGTTTGAAGTTGTGTGCATGGTCAACATCTTGATTATGTAATTATTTTCTCTTCTCGTGCGCAGTAGCTGTTTTCATTCTTTCCACAATTGATGGAGGTTTCCTTCCAAACCTTTTGTTTGAAGTAGTGTGGAGGGTCAACATCTTGATTATATCATTATTTTCTCTTCTCAATCCCAGTAGCTGTTATCATTCTTTCCAGTATTGATAAGGGTTTCCTTTTAAACCTTTTGTTTGAAGTAGTGTGGAAGGTCAACATCTTGATTGTGTCATTATTTTCTCTTCTCAAGCCCAGTAGATATGATCATTCTTTCCACTATTGATGGGGGTTTCCTTCCTAACCTTTGGTTTGAAGTAGTGTGGTGAGTCATCATCTTGATTATGTCATTTTTTTCTCTTCAAAAGCCCAGTAGCTGCTATCATTCTTTCCAGTATTGATGGGGGTTTCCTTCCTAATCTTTTGTTTGAAGTAGAGTGGAGGTTCAACATCTTGATTATGTAATTATTTTCTCTTCTCGTGCCCAGTAGCTGTTTTCATTCTTTCCACAATTGATGGAGGTTTCCTTCCTAACCTTTTGTTTGAAGTACTGTGGAGTGTCAACATCTTGATTATGTCATTATTTTCTCTTCTCAAGGCCAGTAGCTGTTATCACTCTTTCCATTATTGATTGAAGTTTACTTTGCTAACCTTTTGTTTGAAGTACTGTGGAGTGTCAACATCTTGATTATGTCATTATTTTCTCTTCTCAAGCCCAGTAGCTGTTATCATTCTTTCCAGTATTGATGGGGGTTTCCTTCCTAACCTTTTGTTTGAAGTAGTTTGTTGTGTAAACATCTTGATTTTGTCATTATTTTCTCTTCTCAAGCCTAGTAGCTGTAATCATTCTTTCCACTATTGATGGAGGTTTCCTTCCTAACCTTTTGTTTGAAGTAATGTGGAATGTCAACATCTTGATTATGTCATTATTTTCTCTTCTCGTGCCCAGTAGCTGTTATCATTCTTTCCAGTATTGATGTACGTTTCCTTCCTAACCTTTTGTTTAAAGTAGTGTGGAGTTTCAACATCTTGATTATGTCATTATTTTCTCTTCTCAAGCCCAGTAGCTGTTATCATTCTTCTCACTATTGATGGAGGTTTCCTTCCTAACCTTTTGTTTAAAAAAGTTGCGTGGAGTGTTAACATCTTGCTTATATCATTATTTTCTCTTCTCAATCCCAGTAGCTGTTATCACTGTTTCCATTATTGAAGGAGGTTTCCTTCCTAACATTTTGTTTGAAGTTGTGTGGAGTGTCAACATCTTGATTATGTCATTATTTTCTCTTCAAAAGCCCAGTAGCTGTTATCATTCTTTCCAGTATTGATGGGGGTTTCCTTCCTAACCTTTTGTTTGAAGTTGTGTGCAGGGTCAACATCTTGATTATGTAATTATTTTCTCTTCTCGTGCCCAGTAGCTGTTTTCATTCTTTCCACAATTGATGGAGGTTTCCTTCCAAACCTTTTGTTTGAAGTAGTGTGGAATGTCAATATCTTGATTGTTTCATTATTTTCTCTTGTCATGCCCTGTAGCTGTTATCATTCTTTCCAGTATTGATGGCAGCTTCCTTCCTAACCTTTTGTTTGAAGTACTGTGGAGTGTCAACATCTTGATTATGTCATTATTTTGTCTTCTCAAGCCCAGTAGCTGTTATCAATGTTTCCATTATTGAAGGAGGTTTCCTTCCTAGTATTTTGTTTGAAGTAGTGTGCAGTGTCAACATCTAGATTATGTCATTATTTTCTCTTCTCGTGTCCAGTAGCTGTTTTCATTCTTTCCACAATTGATGGAGGTTTCCTTCCTAACCTTTTGTTTGAAGTAGTGTGGAGGGTCAACATCTTGATTGTATCATGATTTTCTCTTCTCAAGGCCAGTAGCTGTTATCAATCTTTCCATTATTGATGGAAGTTAACTTAATAACCTTTTGTTTGAAGTACTGTGGAATGTCAACATCTTGATTATGTCATTATTTTCTCTTCTCATGCCCAGTAGCTTTTATCATTCTTTCCAGTATTGATGGCAGCTTCCTTCCGAACCTTTTGTTTGAAGTAGTGTGGAGTGTCAACATCTTGATTATGTCATTATTTTGTCTTCTCAAGCCCAGTAGCTGTTATCAATGTTTCCATTATTGAAGGAGGTTCCCTTCCTAACCTTTTGTTTGAAGTAGTGTGGAATGTCAACATCTTGATTATGTCATTATTTTCTTCTCAAGCCCAGTAGCTGTTATCATTCTTCTCACTATTGATGGAGGTTTCCTTCCTAACATTTTGTTTGAAGTAGTGTGGAATGTCAATATCTTGATTGTTTCATTATTTTCTCTTCTCAATCCCATCAGCTGTTATCACTGTTTCCATTATTGAAGGAGGTTTCCTTCCTAACATTTTGTTTGAAGTAGTGTGGAGGGTCAACATCTTGATTATGTCATTATTTTCTCTTCAAAAGCCCAGTATCTGTTTTCATTCTTTCCACTATTGATGGAGGTTTCCTTCCTAACCTTTTGTTTGAAGCAGTGTGGAGGGTCAACTTCTTGATTATACCATTATTTTCTCTTCTCAAGGCCAGTAGCTGTTATCACTCTTTCCAGTATTGATGGAGGTTTCCTTCCTAACCTTTTGTTTGATGTAGTGTGGAGAGTTAACATCTTGATTGTGTCATTTTTTTTCTCTTCTCATGCCGAGTAGCTGTTATCATTCTTTCCACTATTGATGAAGGCTTCCTTCCTAACCTTTTGTTTGAAGTAGTGTGGAGGGTCAACATTTTGATTTTGTCATTATTTTTTCTTCGAATTGTGTGCGATATTTTAGTTGTTATTGTTGTTCACATACCTCAAGTAATGTAGTTTCGGTTATTTTTTTTAGTTCTTTGTTTTTGTTTCTGTAACGCCAGTCGACAAGTTTCGAATAAGTGTGATCTTCACCAAGACAGAGTTAAATGCACAATTACGTTAGACATAATTCTGAACTGCTATGTAATATCAAAAAGTCAATATAGCAGTGAATACTAGACAATTTTCTCACAGATAAAGCAAATAGTTGAGGCAACAGAGATGTGGTGCCACAGAAGGATGATGAGAATATTATGAACGCAACATGTGAGCAACGAGGAATTTTAACGAAATTAGATTTAAAAAGAGACAGTTGAAATATCGGTGACACAAAATGAGGAAAGAGGGCTTGAGAAATTTGGCACTCACAGGAAATGAAGGATATTGACGGAAAGATGGGCAGAGGGAAGCATTACGTAACGTTCATAACGAGCTTTTATAAATGGATGGCAGAAGATTTACTGGGAAGAATAGTAAGCAGATAAACAGTTTCGAAGGATAGGAAGCTGTGGAGAACCACAATAGGCTGAAAGAACACGGCACATAATGGAAGAAGACGGTGGCCGTTTGTTTATTTTATCTGCGTGGAGGAATACGAAAGAAAACGATGAAAGTTGCGATTCTGGGATGAAAAGCCTTCTTCAATGCCCAGTCTCATACTCTACATTCTCAAGGTCGGAAGAGCGGCTCAAAATGTTTCTAAAGATTTCTCTTACGAGATTGGAAGTGCAGATAGTAAGATGTGGAATGTTTGCCTAAAGTCATTGAACTTCTTCTTCTTCTTCTTCTTCTTCTTCTTCTTCTTCTTCTTCTTCTTCTTCTTCTTCTTCTTCTTCTTCTTCTCGCATTTCATTAAAAAAGAAAAGAAATCAAAGATTCATTACGTTTTATTGTCATTTTGCCATTATGACAAATATTTCAATTTCTTTTTTAATGATATATTTTTAATGACATATTTTTTAATACATTTTTAATGATATGCAAGAAGAAGAGGAAAAATTCTTTGTTTAATGACTTGAGGCGCTTCTGTAGTTAAATACTGTTCAGACCTTCTTTCAGTAAGAATTTGTCAAGGAGATTTTCCGGAGGCGACATTTTCCAGTGAGACTTTTCCCAACGAGATTTTCCATTCGAAACATATCAATAGCAAGCCTGGAATTATTGTAAACGTGAAATCTAAGAATTGGAATATCGATATTTTGTGATATTATCCGCCTCCACCTATCAATAAATCATTGATTTATCTTTCTAAGCAACAACAATGGCAACAAAATCCTATTATTGATAGAAGCTTGAGGAGTTACATAGACTTATATAAAAATAGCAGAAATGGAAATGTTGACTCATCAAAGAAGAATTTTTCTATGACAAAAATATGGTAAGTGCGAATGTACATAGACGGGATTGGCATAATTCAGTATTTTGTAGACGTTTATTTATCTTAGTATGGTATAAGGTCAGAAGATTAGGGCCCGAAATGAGAATAAAACCTAATTTGCAAAACAACCCTAAAACATTGCGCTAAAGTAAGCACTTTCTGCTTTTTATTCTGTACATCAGCCATTCAAACAGACATTTCAACGGCCAATCTTTTGCACGCAGAATAACAAGAATAATGATGATGCAAAAAAATGCTTTTGTAGATTTTCAAATTCTCAATTACATTTTATTAATGATGGAAAGAAAATTGCAAACTTTTGGACAAATTCTCACTCATTTTAAATAAGTTTTTTTTTCAGTGCAGCTGTAATTGGTGCGCATTTTTTATAAATGATTCGGTCGAAATTCGGTGTGGTTGAGATATATATATATATATATATATATATATATATATATATATATATATATATATATATATATATATATTAAACATCCTTTATTTTGGCACCAGTGGACATTAATGAAGCACTGTAGCAGACGAAAAGAGAATATGATCTTCCACAATTATTTCTGTCTGAATTCTGGGATGAGGAGTTATCATTATTTACATGCGGACTATTGTTCTCATCTTTGTTGACAAAGATGAAGACAATATTGCGAATAAAAATGAAAAGGTTTCAAATTTTATTTGAACTCTTCGCTTGATAAAGTCTTTCTTTCTTTTTTTCTTTCTTTCTTCCTTTCTTTCTTTAAACATAACAACCATTCCCCAAAACACACTTATCCTAATACCGAACGATTTGTTAGTTTAACTTACTATTAGGTTGGTGCAAAAATAATGACGTAATAATGTCGTTTTTTGACGTTAAAAAATACGTCAAAAAATGACATTATTACGTCATTATTTTTGCATCAACCTAATAACAAGTATTTCTTGTCAGTACAAGAGGGTGGATCAATAAGTCGGTAGCCGAGTACAATAATTATCTGTATTTTGATTTCAGATTTTACTATATAATGTTCAAGCAATGGAATCTATGGAAAAGTGTGGGTTAAGTGCATTGACAAGGAAGATTACGTTGCATGAAATGAATGCTTCTTTTTTATCATTAAGGCGACAGGTTTATTGATGCAACTACGTATGTGTATTTACATGTATACCTATGATAATATGTATGTATGTATGCATGTATTTCAACGTCTCTCTCTCTCTCTCACTCACTCACTCACTCACTCTCTGTTTTGCGTGTGTGTGTGATAATTAATGACAAAAGACACACAATCTTTTGATAGACTGTCATAAGTAATTATGTCGATGATAATAAAACCAACAGAGGCTAAATGACAACAAAGCCAAGAAAATTAGTCCAAAATGGAAACAAAGTAAAAATGACAGTCGATAAACAAAAGAAAAAGTTTTGTCGAATTTCCAGTCGAGCAATAACGAGTCTTGACTCGTTATTTTCATGTCAAATAATGAGGAAGATGATGGTGATATCGAATAATAATAATAATAATAATAATAATAATAATAATAATAATAATAATTACTATTATTACAAATATATGAGTGGGAGGGGAGAATGCATGGAAGTTGAAACAAAAAAGCAGAAAATGTTTTTCGGTAAATTTAGAAACTTTGTGAAATTGAAAGTCCCTTTTATATTTCCTATTTGGAGATTCTCTCCTCTATTACGTGATTGATTTTCTCATTCCCCCCTCTCCATCCCCCTTCTCTCTCTCCCTACCCCTCGTTCTCTCTCTCTCTAATCTCTCTCTCTCTCCCTCAGACCAAAACAAAGACAAAAGTATGCGCACACACACATACAAATATATATACAGATGTGTGTGTGTGTGTGTGTTTGTGTGTGTGCGTGTGTGTGTCGATTCTGTCGACGGGGGCAAGAATTATAGGCCAATAACATGTCTGCTCACCACGTATAAAGCGACCACATCTGTCCTGACGAACCGTGCTTACTCTTTTTTCAAAGCGAACCACATTCTTCCACAGGAATAGAAGGGATGCCGGAGTGGTTTATATGGCTGCAAAGATCAATTACTGATAAACAAAATGATCCTGGAAAATTGCAGGAAAAAATGTAGAAATTTCAGCACAGCATGAATAGATTACCGTAAAGCCTTTGATAATGCCCCACACACGTGGATCCTTAAGACTTGAAAATGTATAAAGTCTCCTCGGCGATAGTCGGTCAGTCAGTTATGTGCCATTCGTGATACACACTTAGGCGATCATGTATCTTTCGATACATGACTGACGAGGCAGATTTTCTCCTCACAGTAGGTTGCCATTTCTTTCTGGGGTAGACCAGTTGCCATCCAAGGCTATAGAACCCGGTCTGTCCTGCTATTTACCCATAGCTGGAGGGATAAGAAGAGGATTCATACCTTTCCCAAGCACGTAAGTGAATGCAATGGATTTGACTGGAAATTTCCTTAAATACAGCATGGGAATGCGGAAAACCACATTATATCTAAATCACACCAAAGGCACTGCCACTTTCAACTGCCTGAATATCCGACGCGGTATCTTTCAAGGAAATTCCCTGTCCCCCTTCTGTTTTGTCTGTCACCTTTACGCATGAACTAAACAATAATATCTATGAATACAAAGTAAACAAGAAAGTATTCAATCACCTATTCTACATGAATGATTTCAAACTATTTGCCAAAGACGTCAATAAATTGAAGGGTCTCCTCAATACTGTAAAATGTTTCAGTGACGATAGTGGTATGGATTTCGGATAAGATAAATGTGCAAAAGTAACATTCAAGAAAGCGTGATTTTTTTAAGCATTTCACTCCAATCATGTTAGAAGTTCCAATAGTACACAAAGGGTTACAGACAGTGGAAGTAAGAGAAAAGACTCGGTATAGAGGGGATTGAGGAGAGGATGAAAAGAAGAACTGGCATCAGATGATGACGATTGACGTTACATTTAAACTTTTGAAGAAATGTGCCCTGTAGAAAAAAAAAATTCTATCTGTCAATCTCTCAACACCAATCAAAACACTTCTGTGTTAAAAAATGCATTTCTGCGACATTTTAAACTAAAAGTAAATAGTATTGGTTTCAAATCAGATTAATTAAACTTTAAATCAGCTAATATTTTTCAAATAAATTTTCAGATAAGTATATTTTATTTTCAGAAGATTTTTTTAATAAAGAGAGTTACATTGTGCTAACAGATGGCTGAATATTAGTTTTTAAATACAGTAAACTATTTTGCTTATTGGAAATATTAAATTTAATCTATTAGTTTGAAATTAAAACTAAAATGAAAAGCTTCAAAAAAGAATTTTCATTTTTAAAATTAATTTTAAACTTTAAATATCACGTTTCTTTGGAGGTAGCTATATATATATATATATATATATATATATATATATATATATATATATATATATATATCTGTGTGTGTGCATATATATATATATATATATATATATATATATGTGTGTGTGTGTGTGTGTGTGTGTGTGTGTGTGTGTACCTCCACTAATTCGCTGAGATAGGACCATACCATAATGAATAAAAGGCCACAAACTTGATAAAAACAAAGTTTTATCGTCAAAATGTTTGTTATCATTAAGAGGAAAGACCAAAGTATGTTTTAATTAATTTATTAAATTTTTAACCATTTCTAGCATGTTCTAATTTTTGGTTAAAATTCTTGTTTTTCTTGCATTTCGCGGGGGCGGGGCCTGCGGGCAAATATTAGTATAAGAAATTTAGCGTCTTTTTTGCGGTAAAAATCACATTGATTCCGTAATTCTAACAAAAGTCAAATAATTGTCGAAGTTTAATGAAATTTTCAGGACTTATTCACAAATGAATTAAATTATTTTTGAATTTTTCTTTTTAAATCTTGATAAGGTTTTTTTTTTTTTTTTACATCTGTTATCCCTCCGACCCCACCAAAAATAATAAGACTAGCCGTTTCATGGTTCCAGATAACAATTGATTTTCATAGAAACCTACAAAAATATTCGCCATAGTGGGTCCCAGGACTAAGCCCATCGAGACACCATCAATCCATTACGTCATTAAAACTAAATTCAACCGACGTAACGGTAAATCTCATTAGCTCAACCAAAATATTCTCAGGAATTGTAGGAGGAGATACCTGGCTACAATACAGAAAATCTGTGTAAATATTAATAATTTCCAAAATAGGGACACAGGTAAAAAGGATACCAATATCATAGGAACACATAAATTTATTGATAAAATTAGATCGTTGCACATATTTTGTAAAAGGAAATGAATCTTTTATACAGTATTTACAGTAGTGTTCTAATACAGGTTGTACCTAGTGTAGCAATCCATTTTGCAACCTATGTATAAATATATATAAATATATATATTTATTAAAGACATTTTTTGTTTAACGTTCTTTTTATAGATACAAGTATTTAAGTAAATGCTCTGTTTATAATAAACAGTATTAAATAACATTTACCGGCCTGAATGTCCGAGAGATTTTCATAGAAAATATTCGTCCTTTGACAGGATTCGAACCTGCATCCTATACGGCGTGCATAACCGATTCGGGCGTGCCTAACCGATTCGGCCACAAAGGAGAGCTCGGTTGGCAAGGTCGAATTTACTGCTTATAAACTTCAATCTTCCTTTGTGGCCGAATCGGTTAGGCACGCCCGGCTATTGTCCATTTCTTAATGTATGACGTCATTTGTTTACATTTGATACGCCATGAGCAGTTATGAATGTACGAGATTCATGGAAGAATGAAGTTTATAAGCAGTAAATTCGACCTTGCCAACCGAACGCTCCTTTGTGGCCGAATCGGTTAGGCACGGCCGGCTAAATCGCGGTTCCGTATCGGATGCAGGTTCGAATCCTGTCAAAGGACGAATATTTTCTATGAAAATTTCTCGGACATTCAGGCCGGTAAATGCTATTTAATACTGTTTATTATAAACAGAGCATTTACTTAAATACTTGTATCTATAAAAAGAACGTTAAACATAAAAAAATGTCTTTAATAAATAAATTGTCGGACTTTGTCCATTTCTTAATGTGTATATATATATATATATATATATATATATATATATATATATATACAGAGACAGAAAGTAGAGAAATAAAAAAATTGGACAGAGGCATTTTTGAAATTATAAGAAAAAGTGTTTAAATAAATCAGCAAATGCATACACTTTTATATTTTCCCCTAAAACCTTGTTTTGTTTACGTAATCAGTTTTGGAGCGGTAAGTTCTGTTAAGTTAAATGACATGCTTTAATTTTTCAGGTTTGCGTGAGTAAGCGCTTTGCCCAATTCATGAAAACTCTGTTTGGCTGATGACAGAGGAATTTATAAAATCTGAGAACAGTCAAATGTTAGGGCGTTGGCCGTGAAATGTTGCACAAAATCTTCCTGAATAAATGCAAATAAACGTAAATAAATATCAATAAATGCCATACTCGACGCTTTTCCTGTGATTATATGACGTCGACATTATTTAAAATAATAACCAAAAACTTTTGCCTCGATTTCATTGCATAATAATCACGAATATTTAAATATACTATGAAGTTGCTTCTCGTGCGATATATATATATATATATATATATATATATATATATATATATATATATATATATATATATATATATAGGGAGAGAGAGAGAAAAAAAAAACTCCCACTACCGCCCCACCAAAAAAAAAAAAAAAAAAAGAAGAAAATAAAACACAACCCTGATTTGAAATCAACATTTTCTTTTAATTAAGCTTTTTAAACAAGTGTAACCTCAAAGGAAAACCAATACATCTCAATCCTCTTCCTGGTACGAAAATAAGCATTTGAATAATTTTTTGAATAATTTCAATGAAATTAAATTCACGAGGTGCATTGATATTTCCAAAACGATAACATTAATGAAAAAATGGATGATTGGAAGATGGCTCATCCAGTAAGCATTACTTTGGGAGTAATGATGTCTTTTTTTCAGTGTTTATTGTCGTGATGGTGATGCTCATTGCAACCCAATTCCCAGAAAAGTTTCCAATGAAAGCAACAATTTCTCTGTCGTGTGCAAGCGCCATGATATGTCTCTGATATTCTAATTGGCTGAAAACAATCGAAATCACAAAACAGCAGTTTTATTCGTAAATCTTTTCTGTAGAAACCAAAGTGCGGCCATTATATAATTAATGTTTTATACTTGTAAAATCCATGAAGCATTTTCAAAATCATATACAAAATCGTTGTTGGAAAAATTCAGTATAGTTCAGTTTTAAATTTTACAACTATCATTGGAAGGTTATTGATGATATTTTTATTGCTATGACTAATTACTAACGCCGCTATAAATCTACAGCCCGATACATAGAACCTGAATAAGTAAAATTAATTTGGAAAAAACAAAATTTTTGCATTAAACAAAAAGACCCTCTGCTTTCTCCGAATATCAAGCAATTGATAACAATGTCTGCTTTAACTTCCTCGCTAAATTTGATCGACGGTGCTGAAATACTTTTCAAATAAATAAAAATCAATACGGCCGACGTGCGTTGTTAGACCTACACCCGTGGACTAAATAAAGGGCGGTTCGAAATTCCAACGTATATCACCTGAAGAAGGTCGGAGTTTACAACGGCCGAATATAGCAATAAATGAGGACATCAGTCTGAACTATGTAAATAGTTGCAATATCTGATCTCAGAAATATAGACAAATAGTGAATATATAATTGAATAAAATGTAATTTTACTTTATTTTTTGAAGAATAAAGTTGATAACCAAAAATGGAAATTAATCATGACTCAATCTAATCCATGTTGATTAAAGATTGTCAATGTGGACTGCAATTCTACCAAGCCTTTGATTCCTAGTTTCGAACATTATTTTGAGTCATGGTATCACCACGCTTAAAATATTATTATCGGAAAATGTCACTAGATCCATTATCCCTGCCCTACCTTAGATAGCATAACAAGATTAAACTTACAGCTACATTTTGCTCGTATATTTTTTTAACCACTTTTTGCGCGGTCACAAGGCAAAGTGTCCAATTTGCTTTTAAGGTCAATCGAGAATTCCATGCTGACGTCATTCGACAATACTATGTTTGGAAACATTCCATTTCTTCAATGAGGAAAAGGTTAACTATCGCACTTTTGGAATTTATTTTTCTGCTGCAGTGGTGTTTTTTTGTTTTTTGTTTTGTTTTTTTGTAGACGAATTCCCAAATTCCTGCAGCAGTTTCCATTTGCCTTTGAAGATTGTTTTTAATGTGCATTTCGCCATCATTCGCATCTTAACTTCCTACTTACTCACGTCAGCTCGTATCATTCTTCTTTGGTTTGATATTCTAGGAAGAAACACAATGTCCTCGAGTTGCCTGGTTTGATCTCTGAATGATGTTTGTTGACCATTTTCTCTTTTTTACGGTTTTCTTGCTTCCATTTCTTATATATATATATATATATATATATATATATATATATATATATATATATATATATATATATATATATAACCGAATACAGGGTTGGTATAGATGGAATAAAATTAGGATAACCAAAAACACTTTAAAAAAGCGCTCAATACAAAGTAGACCAAATAATATTTATTCAAAAATTATACACTTTATTTCGCAATCAATACCATCACTTGACAAAACATCAGAATTGTTGAAACGAAATGTCTATTTTTGTAGTGATGTTAGAACATGCTTATGTTATAATTAAATAAATATGTGTGTGTGTGTGTAATTTCTTCTCTCTCTCTTTTTCTTTGCCGCTTTTTCGACATTTCTTTTCCAATTTCACATCATTTCTCGCTTTCCTCTTTTCTTCTCTTCTCTCTTTCGTTTCTCCCTCTTTCTTATCCCTTATCGTCTTCTCTTTTTTCTCTCTTCCTTTTTTATTCCTTCGTCTTAATATTCTGTCAAGTTTCTTTCTCTTTTCGTCACTCCTCCTCTTTATTTAATCGACTGCTTGCTTTTCCATTTTTCCCTTCCAGACGACACCTTTTTCTCCGCCGCTCTCCATTATTGTTGCATCCCCGTTTCTTTTCCTTACATTTCAACAAAACATTTACAATTAATGAAAACAATGAAAAATTAACGACATTTACATTCTGCTTACAAGCTATTTACATTCTGCTTTTCTACCAATAGTAAAATTCCTTGGATGACTTTTGTTGTTTTCATGGTACTACTTGTGGTCTATGTGTGTGTGTGTGTGTGCGCGCGCGGCCGCGCGTGTGTGTGTGTGCACGTTCGTGTGCGTGCGTGTGCATGCATGTGAGTTTGTGTATGTATGAGCGTGATTGCGTGTGTGTGCGGATATACGTACGTGCAGAACGACAAAAATAAAAAAACAAAACAAAAAACTTTAATAAAAAACTTTAAATCTTCATTTGATTTTTTTTATTAATTTTCTAGTTTAACATTTCACTCTTTTTTTCTATTTATTCCGCCGCATCTTTTTTTGCCAGTTTCGAATCCTTCTTTCTTTCTTTCTTTCTTTCTTTCCTTCCTTCTTTCCCTCCTTCTTTCTTTCTTTCTTTCCTTCCTTCTTTCTTTCTTTCTTTCGCATCTCTTGATCTCCTATTTCCACTTATAAAATTCCCTTCTCATTATCACCGACTCATGTGATCCACCATACGTTCTTGATTAAATGCTAATGATTATAAGTTTCCTGACAACCTGTCATTTTGTCATTGAGGATGGCAAACACAACAACAACAACAAATAATAATAATAATAATAATAATAATAATAATAATAATAATAATAATAATAATAATAATAATACTCAAACAGAACAATAAAAACCTAACCGCCCAGACATGGTGATCAAAAGGAAAAAAAACAGAATGTGTTTTTTATTGACATGACACTTCTTGCAATGTGTAATGTAGTCTTGAAGATCTTAAAAAAATACCAAAATAAAAAAAATAAAAATAAATAAAAATAAAAAAAACAACTTGTAATGGAAATTTCAAGATTGTGACACATGAAAACAACAATAATTCTAGTTAGGGGTGGGACCCTAGGTTTGATTAGGAAATTTTAGGTCTGAGAGGCTTACTGAAGGGATTCCTTGACAGCTTATGTCTTAAAGGAATACAACTAAATTCTTATTAGAAGCACAGCTCATACCCTGAACGGTTTTTATGAAAAAATGCGTATGCGTTTGTATATTTTATTTTTATTTTTAACGGAGGAAGGCTGGCTTGTAACATTCATTTCCTCCAGTACCAAAGTAGTAAAGTTCCATCAACACCAAGCAAACTCTGAATTTTCGCCCATCTTGATGAAATGATGTTCTCTAAAAGAATCCTTCTCTTGAACGTCTATTGGTACTTAAGTTCACTATAGACCTCAAATGAAACTCATATACAGGATACAGCATTAAAGATGTTGGTAAATGGTTGGTTCCTTTTACCGTTCCAGTAAGCACCTGACTCCTCTTGTTATGCTCTATCTTAAAAAGAGCTAGATCAGACGAAAAATGGTGAACAACTGACATATCTGGGTTAGAGCTGATCAATTCTCACTTTCCAGTTCAAAAGCGTCCACAAGGCCTTGAAGGTGGTGAATTATTTCCTACCTTACAACCCCTTTCCTACAGACGAAACATTGCAAGCCTCTTGCTGCTCTATCACTATTTCCATGGCAAATGTTCAGACGAGCTACCTTCATTGCTTCCACCAACTCCAATCCTCACGGCTAAAACCCTCCATGCCACGTACACTGAGTCGAAATATCCTCATTCCCTTGGTATTCCATGAGTAATGAGGAAGTTCCACTCGGAGAACTTCTTCCCACGAACCGCCATTTTGTAGAACAGACTCCCGAGAGGATGCTTTCCCGACTACTACAATCTCAATCTCTTAAAGCCTAGAGTTAACAGTTACCTTTCACACGTGTCCTCGTCCTCTTAAACTGCACTTCTTACCTCTTACTCTCACCAGCCAACTCACGCAACAACCGCCTTTAGTAACTCTCTAGCTTGAATGACTCTTGGGTCTTCTATTGGTTAAACATTGGTAAAAAAAATATTATTTTTAAATATGTGCAGAGGAACGTGTCATGGGGGCATTTCTAGCCTTAGATCTCTAGTTAAGACCAGGGAAGAAATGAGTATGCAGCAGAAATGGAATGAAAGGCTTGGAGGCAACTCGTTCTTCTCTTTGTGCCGCGTCCGTTCATGGCTCTCTGCAACTTCCTATCTCGTATGGTCCTTATCAGTTTTTCTTCCTTTGCTTCCCGTTCGACATCCATTCACACAAGTTCGTCAGTTAACGAACTAGAGGCATTTCCCTATCTATCATTGCCTTCAATATGACTCGTCGGAGACATAAAGCAAAGGCCAGACATAACAACAACAGCAACAGCAACAGCAATAATAATAATAATAATAATAATAATAATAAGAAGAAGAAGAAGAAGAAGAAGAAGAAGAATTACTTCTGAAAATTATTTGGAATCGACTCATGGGATTCAATGAGACTGTACATACTAAGGTTGTGACAATTTCCATTGTAGCCCCTGGGGCGATTCCAGAGTCCATCCACCAAAATGCATCTAAAACCCGTCCATCAAAACGCGTCCATAAAAATGCGTCCATCAAAACCAGTCCATCAAAGCCAGTCCATCAAAATCCACCCATCAAAACCCGTCAATCAAAACTAATTCATCAAATTCCGTTCATTAAAACCCGTTCACTTGTGAAGCAAAAACCGCCATCAAAACCCGTTCATCAAAATCCGCCCATCAAAATACAGGCCGTCCATCAAACCTCGTCCATCAGAATACAAGCCATCAAAATCTGTCCATCAAAATTCGTCAATCAATTGACTGACGAATTTTTATGGACGGATTTCCGTCCATCAAAATTCGTCAGTCAAAATCCATCTATCAAAACCCGTTCATAAAAAATGCATCCATCAAAACCCGTCCATAAAAATTCATCCATCAAAACCCATCAATCAAAACTCATTCATCAAATTCCGTCCATCAAAATCCATCCATCAAAATCCGTCAATCAAAATCCGTCAATCAAAATCTGTCCATATAAATGCGTCCATCAAAACTCGTGAATCAAAAACCGCCATCAAAACCCGTTCATCAAATTCTGCCCATCAAAATACAGGCCGTCCATCAAAACTCGTCTATTAGAATACAAGCCATCAAAATCCGTCTATCAAAATCCATCCATCACAACCCATCCATCAAAATCCGTCCATCAAAACCGGTCCGTCAAAGCCCGTCCATCAAAATGTGTCCATCAAAATGTGTCCATCAAAACTGTCCATCAGAACCCACCCAACAAGTTTAAAGCTAAGCATAAAAATATAAAGACAAAAAGTCAGGACAGTTGTAATCCAAAACCTAACTACAACTTCCATTAACAAATGTATGAACTATATATGACGTTATGGTGACGTGTTTTTTTGTTGTTTTTTTTTTTTAACGTTTCAATCAACTATTTTTCTCGCCCCAAACTGACCGCTCATGTCCAACGCTGTCACAACGTCATGGTAACATTGGGTACTGTAGCTGAAAAAATCCGTACTGGTCAATTAGAACATCAGAATACTTTTCCTACACTTAATATGTATAGAAGGTATAAAATATAAATTTTTATTGCTCATCGCTAATTTAGAAAGCCGTCCTGGGTATGACGTTAAACTGCATCCAACAGCAAGGCCTCTGATCAGGAGGTTTTGAGGAGCGTGGAACCACCTCTTAATTGCTGGTGTTCCCAGGTCCACCTTGACCCGGGGTGGTAGCACCTGTTAGGGTCCCAGCTATGGGTAAATAGTGAACTAGTTTTTTTTTTTCAGCTCTCACCCACGTCCATGGTATGACAATAAACTACATCCGCGTCCTGGGTATGGCGATAAACTACATCCGCGTCCCGGGTATGACGATAAACTACATCCAACAGCAAGGCCTCAAATAATGTTTTTCGCAAAAGTAATGTTGCCAGCTGTCCGTTTTTGAAACCATAATGTTGCCAGCTGTCCGTTTTTGAAACCATAATGTTGCCAGCTATATGTTTTGTAAACCATAATGTTGCCAGCTGTGCGTTTTGAAACCATAATGTTGGTAGCCATACATTTTTGAAACCATAATGTTGCCAGCTATACATTTTGGAAACCATAATGTTGCCAGCTATACGTTTTTGTTTTTGTTTTTTTGAAAAAATAATGTTGCCAGCTGTAAGATTTAGTTTTTCAGCTCTCACCTATGTCCTGGGTATGACAATAAACTACATCCGCGTCCTGGGTATGACGATAAATTACATTCAGCAGCAAGGCCTCAGATGTTTTTCACAAAAGTAATGTTGCCAGCTGTCCGTTTTTGAAACCATAATGTTGCCAGCTGTCCGTTTTTGAAACCATAATGTTGCCAGCTATACGTTTTTGAAACCATAATGTTGCCAGCCATACGTTTTGGAAACCATAATGTTGCTAGCCATAGGTTTTTGAAACCATAATGTTGCCAGCTACACGTTTTTGAAACAATGTTGCCAGCTATACGTTTTGTTTTTTTTTTTAAAAAAATAATGTTGCCAGCAGTACGTTTTTAGTTTTTCAGCTCTCACCTACGTCATGGGTATGACAATAAACTACATCCGCGTCCTGGGTATGACGATAAACTACATTCAACAGCAAGGCCTCAGATGTTTTTCACAAAAGTAATGTTGCCAGCTGTCCGTTTTTGAAACCATAAAGTTGCCAGCCATACGTTTTTTTTTTTGGAAAAAATAATGTTGCCAGCTGTACGTTTTTAGTTTTTCAGCTCTCACCTACGTCATGGGTATGACAATAAACTACATCCGCGTCCTGGGTATGACGATAAACTACATTCAACAGCAAGGCCTCAGATGTTTTTCACAAAAGTAATGTTGCCAGCTGTCCGTTTTTGAAACCATAATGTTGCCAGCTGTCCGTTTTTGAAACCATAATGTTGCCAGCTATACGTTTTTGAAACCATAATGTTGCCAGCCATACGTTTTGGAAACCATAATGTTGCCAGCTACACGTTTTTGAAACAATGTTGCCAGCTATACGTTTTTTTTTTTGAAAAAATAATGTTGCCAGCTGTACGTTTTTAGTTTTTTCAGCTCTCACCTACGTCCTGGGTATGACAATAAACTACATCCACGTCCTGGGTATGACGATAAACTACATCCAACAGCAAGGTCTCAGCTCTCACCCACGTCCTGGGTATGACAATAAACTACATCCGCGTCCTGGGTATGGCGATAAACTACATCCACGTCCCAGGTATGACGATAAACTACATCTAACAGTAAGGCCTCAGATAAAGGTTTTTGAAACAATAATGTTGCCAGATATCCGTTTTTGAAACAATAATGTTGCCAGCTATCCGTTTTTGAAACCATAATGTTGCCAGCTATACGTTTTTGAAACCATAATGCTGCAAGCTATACGTTTTTGAAACAATGTTGCCAGCTATACGCTTTTTGTAAAAAAAATAATGTTGCCAGCTATATGTTTTAAAACCATAATGTTGCCAGCTATACGTTTTTGAAACAATGTTGCCAGGTATACGTTTTTTTTAAAAAAAAAAAAAAAAAACAATGTTGCCAGCTGTACGTTTTTGAAGCAATAATGTTGCCAGCTGTGCGTTTTTGAAGCAATAATGTTGCCAGCTGTACGTTTTTGAAACAATGGTGTTGCCAACTATGCGTTTTTGACTTTTAAAGTCACTCAAAATCATTTCCGGCATAAAATGACCACTAAGGTTGAGATGCCGTTAAACAAAACAATCAATCAATCAATTATAATTTAAAAAGCACATTACCTGGGATTTATTAACTATTGTTAAGTGTGAAATTCAAGGACTTTTATTTGACTGTCTTCTTCCGTAGTAGTCTATGCATTCGTATGTAAATGAGGCAAGACACATTTCAATATCACTAAAAAATATCTATTTTCTGTTAATGTAACGTTACAAGGCAAAGTATTTGCAACGTTACAAGGCAATGTATTTGTAACATTACAAGGTAACGTTGCGGAGTGTCTCCGAAAACTGTTTACGGAAATGTTGTAGCAACGTCATTTTGTTAACTAAGAGTACCAGTCATTCTTCAAACTATGAGGAGGAGGAAATACAACGGCCCCAGCTTCCCTAGTTTGACGTCTGAACGATGTTAGGTGGCCATTTTCTCCTTTTTAACATTTTCTTTTTTTTTTTCTTCTCTCTCTCTCTCTCTCTCTTTCTCTCTTTTGGGTGAGGGGGTATGTATGTGTTGGGAGTCTTTGTTGCTTCGACTGTTTTTCTTCTTTCTTTTCTTTACTTCTTATTTATTTCAATAACTGTTGGTCATGTATCATGAAGAGATGACTTCAAGAAAAAAAAAAAAGAAAATTGTAAAAAGATGAAATTATTGATTATAATCTGATTTCTTTATTGCCTTAATCTTGATGTTTTTATCATTAGTTTACAGTGGAAATTTTACAATTAAATTAATGTCGTATTGAATCCGCCTTCGTAATTTCTAAATTGATTTTGCTAATAATTTTTAGCTAATTTTATTTTTTACTTCATTCTCCATTTATTATTATTACTTTTCCATGTTAAATCTGTGGGAGAAAAAAGTTTTCTAACAGCCTATGCCAAACACCTACGCCATTTTGAACCTGCTGTTTGTTTTTTGAAGATGAGTATGTCCTGATCCAGATTTGGGGATATGGTCTCAACTCTTTGACTTTCGGATTTCATATGCATTTATGAAAATCCATCCTCCTTTTAACGAATCTGTTTCTTATTAACGCCAAGGACAAACAAAACAAGATAATTAATATTAACTCAAGCACATTGCCACAACATAAAACTATGTGTGGGGAGCAAATTAGATGTTAAAAGGGGCGAGGAGGGCTAAATAATTTGGGCTGCCATTATTGCCTCCACCCCACTCTAGCTCTGTGCAGACAACCTAGCCTCTATTAGGTGAAAGAATGAACCCATTTCTTTCCAGGCAGTTCTTAAATCAAGAGTTTGTCAGTAATTTTGCCCCTACCGAATTTAACCGGCCAAATTGATAAGAAAGAAGAAAAGAAAATGCATAAATGATTTTAAACGTTACAAATGAAAAGTCAGTTTGCTTATGGTCTAAGTTTTGCCTATATATTCTAAGTTTGGTTTAGTCTGGTATAAGGCTACCCTAATTGGCATTTAGCAAGGACTGAACGCACTACACTAGCGAATATTCTGTTAGAATAGTTTGTTGGTTAGTTTTCAATCAGACGCCGATCCGTGTGTTCAAAAAAAAAAAAAAAAAAAAAGCTATCAGGGATGCAGAGTCAAGAAATCTAGTTTCAGTTTAAAGATCAAAGTAAATGTCAAATATCGTTACTTTTAATCGCGTAAATTTATTTTTTTTAATATTTGCTGTCAATCATTGTAGTTTGTCAGTTATCAACCTTTGATACTTTTGTATTAATGATTGCCATAATTGATACGCTAATGTCTTCGAGTGAATGACTCCTGTAGTTTTTTTTTTTTGGGGGGGGGGTTATCGAAGACAATCTTTCTTCGAAGCTTGTGGACTGGCGCTACAGATTCACAAACGTCCTGAGTAAAACGATAAACTACATCCGACAGCAAGGCCTCTGGTCAGGAGGTTTTGAGGAGCGTGGAACCACCTCTTAACTGCTGATCCACCCTGACACGGGGTGGCAGCATCAGTAAATCAGTAGTTTTAATGTATTGTCATGAAGAAGAAATGTTCATACAACAGATTAAATGATCTCATGCAAAAAAAATATTAAAAAATGACTAAGACAAAGGTAAGAGAGTTTGTTGCTCACTGAAGGGATATATGGTTTGCATAGGTTCGAAAGTAGACGAAGAGAAATAATTTGAAATACTTTCTTGAATTGTTGAGAGAAAATTCTTTGAAATGCTGCTTGCTGGTTAGAGGCCGATAATATAATTGGCGAGTAAGTTTACACTGGTAAGAACTTCAAAGTTGGCCGCGAGGAACTGAAACGAAACCAATCACATAACTTCAGATAAATTCTCCGATTAATTTAATTTTTCTCCTCATTTTATATTAAAAGAAATTTCGCGTAGACTCGCTACTTTCTTTCTTTTCTTCTTGTTGGCCCACCGGCTAATTCCTGTGAAGGCAAAGTTTTCATCCAAAAACAAATTCCCATAGGCTGGCGAATTCCTTTTCTTCTTCTTCTCAGCTCAACAGTCAGTTTCTGTGAAGGCAAGGTTTTCATTGGGCCAAAGAAAATTTTAGATAGGCTTGCGAATTCCTTTCTTTCTTCACCAGTCCTCAGAATTTGAAAGGAGTGAGTGAAGGGAGATATTATTACTTCGCACTCAAGTGGCACTGACAGTTCAGTCACTAAATGCCGAATATTACCATATTATAAGGAAACGGCTAATATTATCATGAGCAGTTTACCACAAAGATTGCAGTAAAATGGCGTATAGCAAAACTGAAGTAGCAATTGGAAATTGATCTTGAACATTGGGTTCAGTGGCATGTTGTTCGTCAATCGGGCTGGTGACTTACTTACGAGGTAACCAAAACGACAAGTGATGGAATCATGTCAGCCAGTCATTTCTAGTATGACATGTTTACCTTTCATTCAACCAGAAATGCGCTCAAATTACGTTTTGAAGATGTCAATGTCAGTTCTTTGAAATAGTTATTTTACTGTACGTATTTTTTAATTATTTTAATTCTAGGAATTTTCGCTAATGAATGCCTAAGTGGCCTACTGAAAAAAAAAAGAACTAAATTATAGAAATTTTAATCTGTGAAATTTCAAAATGATCACGACATGTCAGTCTGGGATTGAGACTCGTCCTGGACACACCGCGTTGATCGACTGACTGGAAATATTTTCTCTTATTTTCGATTTAAAACGATAATCTCAGTTGATAGTAGACATCAGCCGACTGAATGGTAGAACAAAATTTAATAAATGTATTTCTCGTTTGCTTCTTCCGACTCAAAAAAAAATTATGAAATATGTCATCAAGAAGAACCCTAAAAGATCAGTTCTTGTTTTTTCTTGGGAAAAAAGTTTTAAAATAATTTCCAAATGGTATACGCATCTCTCAAAATGAATGTTGAAATGACCTAAAAATAAATGTAATTTGAATTTTTCTCTCATGGATAAATGACAACCACGGTCCTATAGAGGATGTGGGCAGCCTAATTCCCCTGACTTTTTGTTAGGACTATACAGGGCCAGTGTAAGGGTCGTGTGTTCCCCGAATCTATGATATGAGGACCCACCAATCTATGATCCGGCGACCCCACTGTACAACATCTCAATTTTCATAAAGTGGTTTTCATATGAAATATAAATTTTATTGTAACCTAATTTTGTACAATAACGGATCATATATGCAGTATAGGCGAATAATTCCACTAGAAAAATTGAAAATAAATACAAATTAGAGATTTGTCATAATACATCATTCTATCTTAAATAAATGAACAATGTTTTGTGGTAATTTTTAATATCAACTTGAACTAAGAACTAAACAAAACAATTTGTTTTTGGCCTCAATCTGTGACAGTGGTATTGGGTTGAGCTGTATCATTTCTTACTGTTATTAATTTTTCAAATAAATTAGAAAAAGTATTTTTTTTTAATCTATTTTCGAAACATTGGTTTCTAAAACTTTTATAAATCTTGAACTTATATGCAGAAAAATTCTACAGGTAACATTCCAGGAAATAAGTATAAAATGAATAGCAAAAGTAAATGTGTATTTAAAATCAAAACAGAATGTGTGCAGTATGATTATAGATTTAAAAAAAAATAATTTTATTAGAGAAGCAGATAAAAATATAGATCAGGAATCTTTAAAACTTAAAATCTAGTTTTACCCCAAACATTTTATTTTGTAGCTTCTCATTTTATGTGCCGTGTCACTTCTGGACATAGGCGATTATGGCCTTCCACACCTTCCTGTACCTTGTAGCTCTTACTAAGTTTTGTCTTTTTGTTATTTCTCGCAAACCTACCATCCATTTACTCAAGCTCATCAAGTATGCTATGCGCTATTTTCCTCTGTCCCTCTTTCCTTCAAACTGTCCTGTGAGTATCAGATTTTCCAAGCCCTCTTTCCTCATTACATGCTTCAGACATTTCAACTACCACTTCCTGATGTTAAGTATGTTTCTTTTTTGTTTCCATTTTCTCTAAAACCTTGTTGTTTCTCACATGTTCGGTCCATGGTATCTTCAGCATCTTTCTGCAGAACCATATTTTTGTTGCTCCAAAGAATCAAGTCTCTTCTTCAGCACCGTGTGTGAATAGGTTTTTTTTTAAGTAATGTAATAAATTGTATCACCGTATTTTATAGACAAAAGTGAGATAACCCTTCTTTAATAGTTTAAATTACTACTTAATTGTGACAGATTTATTTTACCCTAAGAAAAGTGATATCTATTCTTTGTCTGTTCGGCAGAATGCCTTTTTTATTTTTCTTAAATTTATTTTATTGTATCGCTAGTTGAATATTCTAGATTACAAATACACTGCACTTGATGTACTTGAAGGGAGAAATAGTTTCCCGTCCCTTAAATTCAGCCCGAGTTGACCCAGCCTGGCTGATATTTAATGAACGACTACTATCAGTTGAGTTACATTGCCGTCTCGCATAAAATAAGCGACCTTGTCACATGCTTCCATTGTTGGGTGACAAATACTTTCAAAGTAAAGCGCATGCGTAGTGAGGCACAGACGGGATCTCACCTACCACTCGTCCCTTTTAGCTCCATTTAGTCATTTCTCAGCGTCGACAGCTGACTCATATCATTTCTACTTTCAAAGGTCAATTCTGGGGAAGCATGTTTAAACCATCACGAAAATGTTATTGTCGCATGTCATTCATTGTAATTAGACAAGAAATTAACTGCTGAATATGTTTGTTTTTTTCATTAATTTTTTTTCCCTTACTTTTATAAACTGAATCTTCATTTTTTACATCGACTATGATAGGAATTATTCATTGAAATTTTATAAATTTTACCTGGATTCGTTTTTATTCATTCGAATTTTGTATGTGCGTGTAGCGTAGCGATTATCAGCGTAAAATGTGGAATCGGCGTGCAGAGTTCAAATTCCGACCATATTTGTTGCGTTCACTCTTACACAAATACCCTTGGGAAAGATGCGAATCCATTTCTTCTCTTTCTAGCTATGAGCTAAAAAGCAGGGCAAATTTATTTTCCCCAGATTTGGCTGGCAACCAGTTTAGAATATCTATGAATTTTAAACTGATTGGACATGAGACTGGCAGCTCCACTCTGTTAAAATCCTTAAGCCACAGCAACAACACCTAGCGTAGTGAGGCTGTGGCACTATACTCCATAGAGTATCTAATGGGACGAAGAAAAAGGAAGTTGAATAATAAAAACATGTGACGGATACTCTCATAATCTTATTTTATTGTTAAAGAAATGCTGCTTTCCATTCTTTGCAGATACTCTTTGAAACGAAACAGACAAAAATAATGTTGAATATACAATTGGAGATTCCAATTTTATTTTTGGATTTAATTTTTGTCGTGTTATCAGATTTTTGTTTTATAAAATAATTATTTGTTTTTCAAAAACCCGAGAAATTTTTAACTTTCCAAAATATTCAGTAAATAAAATAAGATAAATATACACAAGTCCAATTTTCAACAAAAAGTTCTTTTATCATATCAACCACTGAAATTTCGATTTTCTTTGCCTTCGATACAGCATCTAAAGTAGCCAATTGTCATCGAATATCGATTACCTGCCATGAATTAAAAATCAAGTAAATTGATCACATGTGATATGTTTTTCTTTTCTTCCTCTATTTCTTTAGATTAATCGTGTGAATCAATGTCGGACTTGATCTGTTGGAATGAAAAATCTGGTTTGCTGCCCAATTTAAGATTCACTCGAAACCGAATTCCATTTAAGATTAAAGAATTCAACTAATTTTATTTCTATTCCGATTCAAGGGATAAATTTCCCCGTGGAGAACGTAGGAAACCAAAATTTTATTAATGTGTAAAGTATGTTTTACAGGTGGAAATGAATAATATATTGAAGAAAAGAAAAGAAAAACCAGGGATGAATAAATACGACTAAAATAAAAAGTGATGGTCAAGCGTATTGAATTTGATTTTTAAATTTTACTTGATTATGAAACGCCAGCCATTTTTGTATTTAAGAACCTCTATTCTTATCTCTCTTCAATTGTTCCATTTCCCCTTGTGCCATTTAGCAGACGAATTCGTGGTCCAAAGTGACCTTAACAATACATACTTAATTAACAGAATGTTCTTCAAATAATCAGAGATTTTTTTTCTCAACGGAAAATACTCTCGAATTTCAAATATGGGCTCGAAATTTATTGAATTTCGAGCCTATATTTGAAATAATCCAGTCTTCTCTTTTATTACAATGGAATCGTGGGAGGTACAGTAGACAGAACATCAGTGATGAAGAACGGGATAAAATGAAAATAGGACTCATATCAATGATCAAAAATTATTTGTTCCGTAAAAAGGGAAAGTAAAGGAAGTTTTAACAGCCGAAGTTGAGAGACCGTTTTCTAAATTATTTATAAATTTAAAATTTAGAAGAAAAAGGTTGCACATCAACATGAGTATATAATTTCTCTGTATCAATTTCTGCTCTCCCTGCCGCGCCGTTTTGGAATAGATCGGTTCATGAACACTGGGAATGATTTTAATCCAAATTTAAAAAAAAAACAAAAAAAAAAACGATTATTTTTTATTGAATAATTATTTGAAATCTTTCTGTAAATCGACGCAGTATTTTTCCTCTTGTACTGAAATGGAAATTGCAAAGAAATTGGGCCACAGGAATGCACAATCTCCTTTTTTTCTCTTTCGTAGATAAATTCAATTGGAAAATCAGATTACAGAAAGTATTGCGAATTATTTAACTGAAAAACTGTATCATTAAGTTACAGTTAAAATTTTTCATCAATATCGGAAAGAGCAATAACAGTGGATTTGAGAAACTTATCTTCTTGAAAAATTGTTTTAATGGAAAGATTTTATACATTTCAACCAACTGGCTGATCGTTCAATGAATGACGAATGTTTCCTTATAAGGTAACAGCTAATATTATCATTACCACTCCCATTCTATTTACCCACATCTGATCCTGTTCCGAATTAATTTAGGCTGAACAAATAGATATTAAAGAGGCTAATTATTCAGGAGATTTAGATTATCATACAGGATAAAAAGCTGATCTGGTTTTTGGCAATAAAATGCATCGTCTCTTCATTTAATAATTGTTTCAAGAAGAAAAATATAAATTTATGAAAAGTACAAGAACCCTAAATTTGGTGTAAATATATTTCATGTGGATTGAAATAACTGTAAATCATTTGTAATTACAATAGTTTGCACTCTGACAGATTAAGTTTTCATTGTAGAAATCAAATCGGTTAGAAAAGGAAATAAGTTTTTATAAGCATGGTCTCAGAAGAAGTAAAAAAAAAAGGTAAAAAATGTCTATTATGATTCTTTTACTCGTCTGAACGGACAGAAATGACTGTCAAAGTAAATCTTCTGTTTGACTGCGATGAAATGTGTTTTAAATTGGAGATAGAAGAATCCCAAACTCTTTGGCCAATGAAATTTCGACTTTCCTCTACCTCCATAAAACAATATTAAATTAGCACCGCCCATTGCATGATCATTTTTCCAATCACACCCCACACACACACTCTCTCTCTCTCCGTCTCTCTCTCTCTCTCTCTCTCTCTCTCTCTCTCTCTCTCTCTCTCTCTCTCTCTCTCTCTCTCAGACTAATCAATCAATGTCGGACTTGACCTGTTGAAAGCTTTAAATAAAAAAAATCTGGTTTGCTGTCCAAATTTGGATTCACTCGAGCAGAATTCCATTTAAGATCAATGAATTCAACTAATTTTATTTCCATTTTGATCCAACAAATGAATTTCCGCGTGGAGAACAGAGCATACAAAAATTGTGCTAAATTGTAAATTATATTCTACGTGTGGAAATGAAAAATCTAATGTGACTGGAGCCAAAATAGGAGGCAGGAAATAAAGTCAGCGTTTGCACTAAAAAAAAAAAAAAAAAATCAATTAATTGCCAATTTTGAATCGAACATCAACCATCATAGTAAAACGGAATCTCATTTCAGAATGAAAGAATTATCCGAATCACAGAGAAAACAGTTTCAGTCTTGGATTTAATTTTAGGATTTGTTTTTACGGGTTTGTCCCTGGCGTGACATGAACCATAAACCTCCTATTATTTGGTTGGTTGACATTGGAATGAACTTTTTATCATCATTTATTTGATTCCTGAATCTGCTTTAACAAAAAAAAAATTTCCTTTTATGTTTTTAGGGAGATCAAAGTCAATACTTGGATGTGACCATCTTTCTATAAATGATCTTATTTGAAATCAAAAATGCCAAATCATATCCCGAAATAGAAAATAAAATAGAAAATAAGTCCAACAAAATCAGATTGAAAAAAGCGTTTGCAAACAAATGATGAAGAAAAGTTTTCTATTTCACGTCATCCAGGTGTAATAGTTACAGATCATTATTAATATGTTATAGTCGAGCCTGGATGGTGCAGGTGGTGCAACAATTAAAAGCTCGGAATTAGAAACTGGTGAGCCGAGTTAGAATTCCGAACGAGATCAATACATTCACTTTCGCACAAACACCCTTGCTAAAATTATAAATTTAATCTCTCCCACCCCAGCAGCTATGGATTAAATATCATAAGAGATTGCCCCCTCTCGTAGTGGTTGGCAACCAATATAGGAGAATGACAACTCTGAATTCAAAGCCTGGCGGAGCACATGCATGAACTTTTACTAAGTTCCGCTCAGCATAGTTACCGTATAAACCACAGGTCGACTCTGTGGATGTTAAAAAACAAAAATAGGCCTGAGTAGATGAACATGCTTGGAAACGAGTGACCATACTGAAGATGAGAAATCGCACGAAGTCGAAGCATTTCTGATGATGATTACATCCTTATGAGTTGCTTTACACATTTGAACTTGTTTAATTAATCTTAAAAAAATCCCAAAACCTTTTCTTTCAGCTTGATTTGATCGACAAAAGAGGCTTTGATCAAAAACAATTTTAGGCTGTAAAATAGATCTATTTTATTTATTTATTTATTTTTTACTAATATATAATATAGCTAAAGATGTATAATCCAGGTATTAAGACGTACCTTATGAGATCATAATGGGAAAACATTTTACTGGTCGTTCAAGGTAACAACAATTAAACCATATTATTCGTAGTGAATTCGATTTTCCCAAAGTGATTCACTCTTTTAACCTTTTGTCGAACTAGTTTAAGTTTTGTAAATATCTATAAACTTAAAAAAAAAAAAAAGAAATGTTTCGAGTACTACGAGGCGACTTCGTGAAATCTTTAATAAAAATCGAATCTGATTTCTTCGGTGAATTCGAAGAATAAAGCCGCGAGGAAGTTCGTTAAAATTTTCCTGTTATTGGAAAGAACGAGTAAAAGAATTTTAAATCACCGTTAGAATGATATCCTCGAGAGTATTTTCCGTTGAGAAAAAAAAAAAAGATCTCTGATTATTTTGAAGAACATTCTGTTAATTAAGTGTGTATTGTTAAGGTCACTTTGGACCACGAATTCGTCTGCTAAATGGCACAAGGTGAACTGGAACAGGGCAAAATGGCATCACTGTTGTCCTTTCGTGAAAGTTAAAAAAATATGATTCAGATTAACTCACATTTTTACTTGGTCTTATATTGCGACCGTGCTATATTTGACAGCACATCATTTTCAAAAATCATAAAATTATTAATTTGAATAAGGACAAAAGAGCTACAGAGAAAATTATTTTGCTTTGCATATAAGACGACGTTGACTTTTCGTTTCTTGACCAAATGTACTTTATAAAAACGAATAAATACAATGATATGGCTTTAAAAATAGCGTTTGACTTAACATTCTTGAAGCTCTGACCTAGTATGGTAGAAGGTCAAAGAAATACAAATATTCTCTCGATATCTTATTTTTCTGCTTCATGAAAGTAATTTTTTGCATTCAAACAATTTTGAAAAGCATTAATGTTGTCAAAATTTTTTTTCTCTCGACAGTGAAACTCCCTTCCACTTACTAACTTTCCTGAAAACTACAATCTTCAAAAATTTGAATGCAACGTCAATCGCCATCTTCTGTCGTCGTGAAGTCCGTTCATCTTTTATCCTTTCCTTAATTCCTCATATACCCAGTCTTTTCTCCCACTTTCACTCTCTGTAGTCCTCTGCGTACTAGTGGCACTCCCGCCTTGCTTGGGGTGATATGATTAAAAAAATTATATATATATATATATATATATATATATATATATATATATATGCACTTGCTTGCACATGTACACAAACACCCGCACGCACACACACACACGCTCGCTCTCTCTCTCTCTCTCACACACACACGCGCATATATATATATATATATTAATGTTTTGCATCTCGAAGATCTAGACAAAATGCAAATAAGGATCTGCAATGTAATCGAATCTGGAGCGTCGACTTCAGTCACTTTCCCACCGACGTGACGTGGCTTCCCCCTGTCTTTTTTACAAATATTTTTAGGGAAAATGCCCTGACGAGTTTTTTTCCTCTGATGCCCTGACTACGTGAATTTAAGCGTGTTACTAGATTGGCATCTAGATCCAACACTTTTACTGTTGAAATAGTTAAATGTAATCGCCACTTTTACTCGAACATTTTATTTTCTCGCACTTCCCGACAGTGGAACTCCCTTCCGCTTAATTCTTCCCTGAAAACTACAATCTTCAGAAATTTAAATGCAACGTCACTAGCTATCTTCTGTCGTCTTGAACCCCGTTCATCTTTTATCCTTTCCTCACCCCCCCCATTCTCAGTCGTTTCTCTCACTTTCACTCTCTGTAGTCCCTTGCATACTAGTGGCACACCCGCTTTGCTTGGGGGAGAAATGATTAAAAGAAAAAAAAGAAAATTGATTCCCTTCTCCGACAACTCGACATTGCAAATGACTCTCCCATGTGTCTTTTTGAAAGAAAAACTATTCCACTATGAGGTTTGACGTTATTTTGAAAATTAGACTAACAATAAAGAAGAGTGTTCTGATTGGTAATGGGAAATAAATCGTTTAATTCTGCATGAAAATACGTTGTAGTTATAAACCAGTCACTAGAATAACACTATCAGACCTCGCGACAGCCAGACTATTGTTCTTACAATCGAGTCCAGTTTTTAGACATAGATGTTCATTCAGTCAACAAGCAAAAGAATTAATGTCCAGCCACGTTTAAGTTTTTAACTAAGAAAAATTGAAGTCATTAAATATTCGAAGAAAATTTTAAATCCTTTCGAGGAAAAAGATTTGCATAAAAGCAAAAACATATTTCTTTAAAAAATATTATGAGAGACTTAGAAATTTGACCATGATTAATTTGATGGATTTTTGCAAAAGTCCATCTCGTGAGATTTAAGCTTATAATAATCAGATTACTATCTTCATCCACTGTGTAAATGATGATTTTTTTTAATCGATTAGAAAAAAAACATGCGGGAAACAGAGCATGGGACTGAAGGCTGCAAAATCCGAGGTTCTATTCCAGGCAGTAGGCTGGTAATGAAATTCTTTTCATTCATGAATTACTAAAAGACTATAGTTAATCAAGTTACTTGTAAAATCTGTGATGCTACAATGTTTAATTGGTCTTTTCTCTTAACAGAACCTCACTTTCGAAAGAAGGTCGCGAAACGAGAATCTGAAGTTTGGTAGCTGCAATAAAAAGTTCGTAATTGTGTGGGGTGAGTGCGTGTGTGACAAAACTTCAATACAAGTTTTTCAATGTTGACAACAAAAACATTGATCCTTTTCCAGAGAGCAAAACAAACCAAATCTGATATCGAAAGCTCTTCTCTAGGGCACTTATAACTGGCATCAGAATAGCAATACCAAATTCTAATTAAAGGAAATTACTTTTATTTGGATTAAAAATTAAGAAACAAAAGTACAGAATCTGAAGAAATTGCCGTTTATTTAAGATCTTAGTTTTATTGCTACAAATCTTTCCAAGGATAAAATCATCCGAATTTAAGACACGCTTGAAAAACAAAGTTTGAGGGGGGGGGGGCTGTGTGACAAACCGAGTGATTCTTTCATTCTTTCATTCTTTCATTCATTCTTTATTTATTTATTTATAGAGTTTTGGTGCCTTTTTTAACGCACGACTCAATTCTTTGAACAAAATTTCTAGGGGTTTTATCCCCAAACCATTCAAGTCTTGGTTCTTGAAAATAACTAAACGAACAGATCAGAAATTTGTGGATAATTCTTGCATTCATATTCATCTTCATTAACCTGTACGAAAAAAAAAAGAAAGAAACGATTAATTGTGACATACACACACACATACATACTTAGTTTTTCTGCCGACACGATTCGTCTTCCAACTTTTTCAAGGCAAAAATGAAATCGAAATGTTTTGTTGATGTAATTACATTAAAAACCAAATTTAAAAAAGAGAGAGACACTTCTGCGTAATCCTCTTTCTGGTTAATGTAAATTTCCTTTATACTAAGAGATTTTTTTCTTTCCATGTTGATAATATAGTTAAATTTCCAGATCAAAGAAAAAGAATTTCGAATTGTCATTTTATATCAAATTGTCTTGTCCACTGAATTAATCTGGGAATTTAACTATACATGCATATATACAGGGTTATTAAAAAAAAAAAAGAATGAACCAATTTCATGACGCATTGCTTCAGTTCTCAAGCATCGTCATGAAATGAGTCAGTGATGATTTTAAAGAGAAGTTTTCTAAGTTTGGAATGGCTGCCACAGGGGGCGCTGTAGTCGCGTCGTATCCCCGGTAACATTCAGTTGTTTGTTTACTTTCGGAATGGCGAGTCCTCAGCAAAAGGCGTTCTGCTTTCTCAGTTCGCGAAAACAAATACGGTTGTCACGGTGCAGCTTGCTTTTCGAAGACAATTCGACATTAATCCGCTCTCTCCTAAGATCATTCGACAGCAAGAGAGTGGATGTCTGTGTAAAGGAAAAAACCCAGATCGACCACGAGTTTCAGAGGAACAAGTGGCGAGAATCCGTGCTACATTTGAGGAGAGTCCACAGAAGTTCCAAAATCGAACTAGCCGTGAGTTTGCGATCTCTCAATCCACTATCTGACGTGTGCTAAGAAGAGATCTACATTTGAAAACTTACTGACTACGCCTCATTTAGGCACTTACCAAGACCTTGCTCTTTGTGCTTGGCCTGCGAGATCCCCAGACCTCACCGTGTGTGATTTTTTCTTTGTTTGGATACGTAAAAGATCGTGTTTATGTTCCACTGCTACCCACTAACCTCGATGACCTTAAACATCGAATAACAACAGCGATCAACTCAGTGGATCGTGATAAGCTGATACGCGTATGGGAAGAATTCCCTTATCTCATTGATGTTGCCCGTTTTGCAGGTAGTGGCCAGATTGAAAATTTGTAAAACAGGAAATAAAAGCTGATTGTGTGTGATTACTTGTGATTTGGCTGGATTTTTCTGTTGCTTTTCCTTATTAAAATATTGCGTAATGAAATCAGTTCATTCTTTTTGAATAACCCTGCATATTTAAAATTTTATTTATGAAGGGAGATAACTCGATATCAAAGATAAAGTGTTTATAGACAGTATGGACATGGTAACTGACTGTTTGATGCCTGAATGCCATCTTCAGACAATGGACTGGCAGTCACTATGACGTGTTGATCTATCTATCTATCTATCTATCTATCTATCTATCTATCTATCTATCTATCTATCTATCTATCTACTTCAGTCTGTTTATATCTATCTGTCTACTGATGTAATGGTTGCTTAAGATGTGAAACTGACAATAAGCATGCAGCGTTGATTTTTAAGTCCACACTGTTATTATCTACAAACGCTCTATCCCCAATATCGAGCACACTTCTTCCATAAATATATCAAATTTTAGACAATTATATATATATATATATATATATATATATGGAGAGGAGTTGGTTGGTTAGGTGGATGGTGTTGGTTGTGTGTTGTTTTGTCATTATTGATATTGGAAGGGCACCAGAATTCATAAACAATATTTTTTATATATGCAGCGGAATTTCTGAGGTTTCGAATTATTAGAAATGATTATATTAGACTTTTTAAACTTTTCAAAAAATAGTAAATGATAAATCTAAAGTATTTATCGCAAATCTTAAGTAATAAATCGACTATGACATCACAAACAACCAAAATACAACTATCAACATAAGACAAGTATTAGCAGACGATACCAAAATATTGTACAGTAAGCAACTGTAAAGCAAAAACAAAAAAGCTCAAAATACTTGAAATTATCATTAAATTTAAATATAAATACATAATGAACAAATCAAATTTCTAAAATTTGTCTTTGTAACGGAAAACTGGTCAGTTTTTAAGCTCAGTGACTCTAACAAGAAAGTCGATGTATTTTGTATTGATCCACGCAATTGCTAGCTATCAATCTTTTTCACTCTGCTTGAAATGGTACAGATGATAGATTCTGATCGATAAATAATATCGATTTTCTATCCAATCTTTCTTTCATCTACTGTCAAATATTTTCTTGTTGTGCTAATTTTTTCAAGTACAATTCTGTGTTTAAATATGCAACTGTCTACCATGAACTTTAGATTTACATTTTGGTACGCTAGTACCAGAAAAGACTCGAAATATTAAAAGTTAATTACTTCATTCTACTGCCTTTTAATCATTACCGAGAAAGAAAGAAAAAAGAAAGGAAAAATCTTCACGAGTTTACGTTAATAAATGGCACAAGGACAAAGAAAAAGAGTAACGGGTCAAAAATCACATAGAACAACAAAATACAGGAAGTTGTAGAGAGATACGATCACCCACTTAGCATTGTTTGGCAATCGTCAATTATTTCTTGTAGTGTTACATTATTATGTTCAATCTACTAAAATTTTCGTTTGTACTTCAGCATCTTTTCTGTTAGACCTTGCACGTAAACTAATGCCTTGAACATATCTGGAGTCATTTTCTTTAGTTTAAATTGTTCATATTCTCTGTTGACAGCACCCACATACGTGACAAAATATTCATTCTCTTTTTTGTTTAAATTCATGCACCTCCAACGAGCATAGAACAGAGAGCACTTGTCAGTAAAAATTTTCGTCAGAATGTGTACTGTGACTTCAAACTCTATTTCACGTGGTTTTCTCAGTAAACTATAACTGCAGTATTTTTCGTACTCTATTGGAGCAATTTTTTAAACAACCTGTTTTTTTTTATTTTCTTCCCAGCCACTGCATTCCTGACTAAATATTTCTTCATGTTTGCGAAAAGACGCAGCAAAAGTCAGTCCGTTATCACGATTGTACATGAATTCTGATACGGTGTTTTGCACTGCGTCTGGTGTAAGAAACGTTAAAATTTTTCCTCAAAACCACTCCAATAACTCTTGTTGTTGTTTTTGTAACTAGGACGACTGTTGGGTATGTTGTTGTTGCTTCTGTTGTTGTTGAATTTCCACAATAGAAGCCAAAGTTTTCTCCATAACTGCGAGAACTTTTTTTTAAAACCAACGTGGTTGAAATTCTTGAAACTCCTTTTGCACACGTATGAGTTTCGAAAATCTGGTCGCTCACCATTATGCCTCCAGTTATAATGTGGTGCTTGTTATACCTCGCTTGAATTCAAGTTCCGCGTCATCAATTATTATCTCCAGATATGATGTTGCGATATTTTCTCCTGCGTTTGTGTTCGAGTTCCTCGTTGCCAGCTATAATAACTTCCTACTGTAAGGTATTTGTTATAACACACACTCGTACTTGGTATAACGTAATTCGTTAAAGTATCCTCTATACGTAATGTTTAGGCTATTGCTGTACGCCTGTATAATTAGTATAAAGACTGACTCCAATACGGCTACTACCGACCTCATAGTATGAAACTCTTTGGACAAGTTCATAGAGTCACCGGGATGTACTCTTTACTCCACAACATAATGTATAGTATCCGAAAGAAAAGTGATGATGATGAGACAAAGTTGAAAATTTATCAAAGACGCGTTTCGCTGAGAGTGTCTGCTCTCTTTTGCTTCTTTAAGTTCGAACGAAAGAATCACAAAATTGTGTGTGGGGAAAATACCTCGGGATATCTGAGGATAAGTGGGAACCATAAATCAAATTAAATTACCTTAGATTATCACTTTCAATGTCCAAGAGTGTCTGTCCGCCTGCTTGTTTCTTTGTTTGTTTTTTTGTTTTTGTTTTTCTATATCTATATTAGAGCATTTGCTGTTGGATTTTAAATCAGTCCACAGAAGCTAAAGAGTGTTTTCTTTATTATATATTTATTTACATATACGTGTACATACACACCCACCCAACCGGGCATATTCATATATTAGAGGTTTTTTTAGTGTGCGTACTTGAATATACATGTACACATATGCATGCCCATTCATATATATCCGCACATACGCGCATACACACATATAGCCTTTTTTATGTATACTTGTACGCATATGTACATACGTACGACTATTTCTCATATATGTACCTGTGTACACATATACATGTATATGTACCCCCTCATATATACACGTGCATAAACACCCGAGCGCACACACACATACACACACATGTGTGTGTACGCTCGGGCGTTTGAATTCATTATATGTGTATAAACGTGCCGATTTTTGTAAATATGGGTGATCATACACGATATTATCAGAAAATAAGAGTAATAGCTAAAATAAATTTAGAGTCAAAGTATATAAAATTCAATAAAACATTAGACTACGAAGACTATTTTCCTAATTTTTTAATATTAGTGAGTTCTTAAATATATATATATAAGTCGCAAACGTTATAGTCCACAGTTATTTTTTACATATATATCTACAGTAGAAAATCATTAGATAAACTTCCATCTGTCATTCAAGCTGTCAACATATCAAGACCTTAAATAAACAGCTATCGCGTGTTAAAATTTTAAACTGTAATATTTGTTTCAAATACAATTTAAATCAGCTAATATCCCTCGAGTAAAATTTCAGAAAAGTATATCTCATTTTTGTAATATTTTTTAATAAATTTAATTATATATATATATGTCAATCGCAGACAGTATTGTTTCGCTGTATCACAGCTCCTCAGGGCGACTAGACGTCCGAATGCTTCAAGCTAGGACTGAAACCCGACCGATTTGGTGTCAGAATTTCTACCACTGATAAGAGCTACAATTTATAGTAATAATACATGTACATTTTTTTCTTCACCAGCATCATACATATTAGGTTGGTGCAAAAATAATGTCGTTTTTCGTTTGAAGTTGAACGTCAAAAAACGACATTATTTTTTAACCAACCTAATATATATATATATATATATATATATATATATATATATATATATATATATAGAGAGAGAGAGAGAGAGAGAGAGAGAGGAGAGAGAAAAGAATAAATATAAGAGAAGGAGAGAGATGTTTATAATCATGTTTATATAATAGCACCGTTTTTTGGGGTTTTTTTTTTCGGTGTGACGAACAGGCATCATCTCACAAATATGACTAAATATGAGTAAATATGACTAACGATGACTAACGATGAAAATAAATAATTAAAGCCTTCCGGAAATAAGTAAAGCCATGCCTAGTGAAAGTGTTGGAAATTAACTTCCGCTTGTTATGTCCTCAGGACCCAGACGAGTGTGTGTTTCACAAACGATTACCAAATATAATATTCTTTTTGTCTTTCCCTAGAAAGTCTATTGACATTAGCGAAATAAAATCTAAAATACGATTATTTGCCCCAAATAAGCTGATATCGCGCGTGTCTTGCTGATTTTACAAGTATACCAATGAGTTTCACTAAGTTATCATTTATACCGAGACGACTGCGTTGGTCAATCGAATTAGAACAAGTGGAAATCGATAATATTGTTCTTAAAGAATAGCACTCAGATATTGATTTCGCCAATTCCGACGCCTTCTTCGGATCGGTTATAAATATAAAGACACATTCTCTGTATTTATAGTTGGTTTTATGTCTGCCAGCCTACTGATATTCGATGATGCTTATCGGATCTTATGAGGATGGTACCCAATATTGGAAACTTAAATTCTCCACGTAACTGACAGGGATGTTTAGGGCGGCCGAGTCGTTCATAAAGTCTTCGTATTTCCTGACTGAATTTCTGGGATGAGAAGTTATCATTATTTGCATTATTTATACGCGGACAATTGTCCTCATTTTTGTTGCTGTTGTTCTCTCAACGTTTCACTCGTTGCGTCTCCGTTCTTTTATCTTTTTTTTTTTACAAAGTAGAAGTCTGTTTTACTATACCCGGAGGAAAAGAGATAGATTTACTCCTTTCCCAAGGGTATTTGTGTGAAAGTAAATGTTACGAGCTCGACTCGAATTCGAACCGCTAACTATTACACTGCCCGTGCGTTCACTACTAAATATGTTTATCTATTTATTAAGTTTAACAAGGGAACACCAATAAGTAAGGCTTAAGGGGTCATACTGATTGGTGATGACAAAGTTTACAGATTGCGACAGCTATTAACGAGATATGATTAAATATACTTCAATGATTTAAAAAATATATATTCAATATTATTATTGTTTAGGTAATACCGTAATAAGCATTATACCATAGCATAAATAGCTATATTGTGGAAAAAAGTAATTTTCACATTTTTTACGTATTTATGGTTACTTTTTAACTTTTATCGAAAGCGACATTCTTGTACATGAAGTTATGGATAATATTCTCATTCATTCCATATATATATATATATATATATATATATATATATATATATAGTCTGGTGTTGGTTTTGCCATCAAGTCAGACCTTGCAAGCTCACCGCCTTCCTTACCTAAAGGTGTATCCGATCGCATAATGGAATTAACCCTCAATCTAGAGTGCAACACCCGTGTGACGATGGTTAGCTGCTATGCGCCAACCTTAGGTAGTTCATATCAAGAAAAAGATGATTTTTACGATCTTCTTCGGTATGTCATCTCCGAAGTCCAACATAAGGGTAAATTAGTCCTTACAGGTAATTTCAATGCTCGTGTTGGCAATGATTATCATTCTTGGAAGGGCGTTTTAGGTCGATATGGTATCGGTCATGTGAATTCTAATGGATTACGCCTTCTCACTATCTGCAAGGAATTTGATCTTAGTATCACTAATACCTTTTACCAGCAACCCAACTGTCGTAAGACCACGTGGATGCATCCTCGTTTGAAAGACTGGCATCAGATCGACTACGTCATCACCAAAAGACGGGACATAAAACATTTTAAGATAACAAGTTCATTCCACACAACACGCTATCTGTCAGATCACGCTCTACTTGGAAGTAAAGCTACACTGCATTTGCAAAAACGAAGGATTATGAAATCTACAGTGCCCAAACGCATTAACGTACTGCCTCTTAAATCGACTGAAGTGAAAATTGAGCTCTCTAACAAACTTGATGCTGCACTTGATTCTATAAATATTACCAATGATATCGAATCATCTTGGAAAGCTCTGCGTGATGCAACATATTCTACATCCTTGGAGGTTCTCGGCCTGCCATATCGTAAACATCAAGACTGGTTTGATGACAATAATACAGAAGTTCAGCAGCTTATAGATCAATTGCACTCTTCTCATAAAGCATGGATGGAGGACAAGAACTCGTCTGATGAGAACTCGTCTTACAAGAAGTGCAAAAGTCAAGTTCAACGAGCTCTCAGAGCCATGAGAGCCATGAAAGAGCGTTGGTGGTCTGAAAAGACCACTGAACTCCAAGAAGCTTCAGATAGAAAGGATCTAAAGGCTTTCTATGCTGGCCTCAAGAGCATTTTCGGTCCTCAGAAAAGTGATGTTGCTCCTATCGCCACAGCAGATGGTGAAACTCTCTTGACGGATAAGTCAGACATTTTAAATCGCTGGAAAGAGCATTTCGAAACTGTGTTAAATACCACTTCGGTTACTGATGAGGAAGCCATCACATCAATTGAGCAAAATCCTGAAATTCCGGAGTTGTCTTTTGAACTTACTTATCAAGAGGTAATTGACTCCATCAAGCAAATCTCATCTGGAAAATCACCTAGTCCTAAGGATCCTATTCCACCCGAAGTGTATAAGCATGGTGGCCAAAAGTTGGTAAAAAAGTTACATCTCTTTTTTGTGGAGATATGGAAGGCAGGCTGTGTCCCACAGGATTATAAAGACGCCTCTACAAAAACACCTCTACAAAAACACCTCTACAAAAACAAGGGTTCCAGGTGTGTCTGTGATAATCATCGGGGGATATCCCTACTTTCAATTGCAGGCAAAATCCTAGCGAGACTGATTCTAAACAGAATCATTATACACCTTGTTGGCGACATCTATCCTGAATCGCAGTGTGGTTTTCGGTCGGGTCGGGGCACCATTGACATGATATTTTCTCTTCGTCAGGTTGCAGAGAAGGTTCACGATGTGGCACCATTTAACGAGGCAGAAAGGGAAAAGAAAGAAAAGAAGAAAAAGGAGAGGCTAAGAATCGAATCGTGAGTGATAAGCAAGAACGCACACACAGCTAAGAGACAATGGATAAAGGGATATTTTGATAAGTAACAAATGGCGAAAGAGTGTCATTACAATGACAGGGAAATTCTGAGTAAAAAGAAAAGGAAAGAAGGAAAGAATCAGATATGTTTTGGCATCGGCCGTGTTATCTAAGGATATGAAAACAAACTATTGGTACGGAAGACATCTTATTATCAACTACAGACCGGCTGGCCAGAGAAAGAGAAAGAAAAATTCAAATGAAAATGTTATTTCGTTAAGTGACGAAAAACAGACAACTAAAAAGACTTAGACAGATATGAAAAATTAAAAAAAAACACCCATGAGCATCCTTGGCCTGCGATAATAAAGTTTTGTTATCAGGAATTTGTACTGAGGGAAAATGAGGGTGTTTTTCTTTCTTTCTTCGAGGCGACAGACCGACTGGAACTTTGGAGATGTTCCTTTTTGAGACCATGTCGAGAAGACCACACATTCTGATAATTAGCGATAAAATACCTGACGTAAACCACGTGTAGAACAAGAGTTATGACCGCCATATGTCCCGTTCGCGGCTGGAGAAATGATAAACCATTAAGGGGAAGAAAAGGGAAGAGATAATTTTTTTTTTAAGCAAGATATTTTTTTCTCTTCCTGAAACAAAGCCGCAGATTCGTCTACGCCCGACTAAGACATCATTGGTCGAGTGGTAAACACGTGATGCACGAGGGAGGCTGTTGCCGCCCATCTGGAGGATGAGTAAGAGAGGTTGCCACGAAGATGTGGGGAGGGCAGTTCACGCCCCTCTGAAGTATGATGAGAAGGTGGGAGTGAGGAAAGGTTCCCAAAAAATGGAAAAAGGTGGAAATTCCTAACCAGAGAGGTGGATATGTATTTAGAATTATCGAGGACCCCCCCCCAGCGCCGACAAACTCACCCCGGTTTTGGTCGGCGCCCATATAAACGAAGCCACAACGAGCAGAAATGAGTCGAGTTCCAGCAGTCTTCAGTTGAAGCAAGCCTCGCAGATAGCTGACCAAGATTCCCGCACATTTTCCAGACCCACATCTTCAAACCAAGAACAATTATTTTGAAGAGCGACTTAGTTCCAGATCACCGAAATAAGTTTTTCTTTTGACTTTCGTCCAAAGACCCACCGAAACACCAATTTCTTAAAGAGCAGACGACTTGAAGTGTTAAAACTTGCCTCGCGGAAAACGACGTGTCACAATCCATAGAACGGGTCGGGAGATAGATGCAGTCCTATGTATCGAACAACTAGACATAAAGTTTGTTACCTTTTTCTTTGATACTTTGAACTTTTGAGTTTTCATTTTATTGCCTTTTATGCGTATTTTTGTGGTATCACCCCCGTTGGACTCGGTTTGCAGTACGGCCCCGATGACTGATTGATTTCCTCTGCCTAGATCAAATCACAACGTGGGTAGGCAGACTGGGAATCAAAGTAGGACGTCACAGTTGGTGCCGTGGTAGACTGGGATACAACGACACGGTTGGCGCTACGACCAGGGGACGACGTCACAACGAGAAAAACCAGGAGTTATACATGGTGTTTGTGGACTTGACGAAAGCCTTTGACACTGTGAATCGAGAGGCTCTTTGGCGAGTCTTGAGGAAACTGGCATCCCTGAAAACATGCTAATGGTCATCATCTCCTTTCATGAAGAAATGAAAGCTAATATCGTGTCTGATGGTATGATGTCGGAATCCTTTAATGTCACAAATGGCACCAAGCAAGGTTGTGTCATGACACCTGTTCTTTTTGCCATTTTCTTCCCGGTGATGCTGAAATATGCATTTGCATACACAGAGAGTGGCGTCAAGTTTCAGTTTCGAACAACTGGTGGGCTCTTCAATAATCAGCGCTTCAAAGCCAAGACCCCCCTTCGTACGCATATTATTCGTGATTTGTTGTTTGCTGATGATGCGGCTCTTGTAGCGACATCTTTTGAGGAGGCCCAATATCTAATAAATCGTTTCTCTGCTGCATGTAAAGCATTTGGTCTTACACTTAGCATAAAGAAAACTGAAGTTGTGCACCAACCTTGACCTACTCCGAAGCAATTGTGTGGTGAGAAACAAAAACCATCAGTCTACAAATTTCCAGAGAGACCATTGAGAGTAGAAGACAAACCCCTGAACTATGTAAAGTCTGTCACCTATCTTGGTAGCAAAGTCAATTACAGTGGAACTTTAGATGATGAAATCATACATCGGATTGCTAAGGCTACCAGTGCTTTCGGCAAACTTCGCCATCGCTTGTGGAATGAGCGGGGTATTCGACTGGATACGAAAATTCGGGGTTACAGACCTGTTGTACTTGCCATCCTTTTGTATGACTCAGAGTCATGGACTCCATACAGGTACCACATACACCAGCTAGATGTTTTCCATAAAAGCTGACTGCGTGCAATCTGTGGAGTTAAGCTTCTAGATAGGACATCTAACGTAGACCTGTTTAACAAGTGTAATATTGGAGGAATCTAGACTTTTATCATACAGTCTCAGTTACGCTGTACTGGTCATGTCTTGAGAATGTCTGATGACAGGATACCCAAGATCCTAATGTACAGCCAGTTAGATCAGGGCTACAGGAATGTAGGGCGCCCATGGCTAAGATACAAAGACAAGCTGAAAAGCAACTTGTCAGCAGTTAATATACGACATAACACCCTTGAGCGCTTAGCTTTGGAGCGGGTAGAATGGAGATCAACGTGTTTTAGTGGACTCAGCAATTTTCAATCTGCTTGTCTGAATCATTTTCAAGAAGCGAGAGCAAGATCTAAAAAGTCAGCCAATCTAACAGTGATCTCATCTCACAATTCTCACACCTGCTCCATATGTAGCTTCCTTTGTAAATCCCTAGCGGGTCTTAAATGCCACTTAAGATTATTGCATATATACAGGGTGTCCATAAAGTTCGTGTGCACTTTAAAAAATTTAAAGTGCACATGAACTTTATGGACATCCTGTATATATATATATATATATATAGGTATGTATGTATGTATGTATATATATATATGTCAGTCTATCATTCTTTTCATATATATTTATATATCTAATTCTTTTCATATCTATCTCATTCTGTTAATATATTTCAGGTAGATATATATAAGGGAAGATTGATATATATATATATATATATATATATATATATATATATATATATATATAAATCTCATAATTTTCATATCTATTGTATTCCTTTCATATCTATCACATTCATTTTAATGTCTATCTCATTCTTTCCATATCTATCTACCTGATTATTTTTATATCTATGTGGAACCACCTCTTAATTGCTGGTGTTTCCAAGTCCACTCTAACCCATAGGGGTAGCACCTGTTAGGGTCCCAGCTATGAGTAAATAATGAGTTCTCTCAAACTAAATCAAAACACAAAGTAAAATGACCAACAATGCATTTTACCTGCAGATGAAGGCATACAGTTGTGTTTGAAATATTTAGATTTGGGCATTAACAGATCGGGACAGCTATTCGGGAGATGTTATTAAATATACTTTAATCTTTAAAAAATTGTCTTCAGCATTATTATTGTTCAGCTAATAAGCATTATATCATAGCACAAATAGCGAAAAATGGGATTGTAGGCAATATACACATTTTTTATGTATTTATGGTTATTTTTTAACTTTTATCAAAAATAACATTCTTGTACATGTAGTTATGGATAATATTATACATTAATTAGTAATTTTTTTTAATTAATAACTATTTGTGCTCAGTTGTTGACATTAATAGCTATCTGCTGATGTGTTAAAAGTTTGAAATAATGCAATAATAAAAATTTAAATTTCATCTCTCTGATAAATGTTGCGATCTGTTAATATTTATTTAAGTTTAGCCAGCAAGAATTCATCCAAAAAAATTTTGTTAAATTCAACCGATAATGTCTGCCCGTTTAATTTTATTTATTTCTTTTTTGTATTTTTTCAATTTTAAAATAAAATGTTATTACATCGGAATAGAAAATGTGGATAAACTGTCCAAAGTTCATGATTTGTTCTGTTTTTCTTCAAGCAATTTCAATCGTTTCAATCATTATCGAAATGTTGTCTATATGGTAGATTTGTTGGCTAAATCCTAGTATTTTTGGAACGCTAGAATTCAACTTAATTCAAATATATGCGGATCGTATAATTTACGTCATACCTAAAACGGCTTCACATATCTATATGTATTATCATCATCATCATTATTATATTTCGATTTCTGCTATGGTCACACTGCCTACCAAGTCTGTGTGAAGACCTAAGAGAGGTAGTGGTGTGTTATGAATATATTTCATGACTTGTTTTTTCTAACTCCCATAACATCACTAGCGTTACATGGACAAAGCTTTTCTTAGTATGTGGTCTGTACTTATCAAGACAATTTGTAATTCTCTTGAGCTGGGATTTTTGTTGTGCTCCTTTTTTATCATTCCAAGCGCACCTACTATGACTGGTAATATTCTTGTTTTCAATTTCCACATTTTTTCGATTTCGACTTCCAGGTCTTTATACTTCGATAGTTTTTAAAAAATTCCTTCCATATCAATTAGTATGCAAGTTTTTCTTTTCGGTTTTTAACAAGTATGTCCGACCTATTTGTTTCAATGGTCCTGTCTGTAAAGATGGTGTAATCCCATACAATTGTGTGATGTTTTCTATTTCTGTAACCGGTGCTGGATGGATGTTCAAACCCAGTGTTTGTTAACATTGTCCCGTGTAAATATTACTTCATTTTATCGTTGACGATTTTTATAATTCATTTGGCGCAAGAAGAGAACATCTTCAGATTAGAGTGTCTATGATTTCCTGATATTTATCACAGAACATGCATTTTGGATTCACACTATTATGTACGATATTTGCCTGAAAGTTCCTAGTGAAAAAGACTCTAGACTTGCGCTGGAAGAATAAAGCCTTCCGTTTCAGCCTTTAATCCAGATGCTCGTAACCATCGATGAATGTTAACTTTATCAAAATCGGTTTTATTAGCACATTCTGGATATTGGCCATGCAGAGGTTTGTCTTGCCAGCGTTGATTCATCTTTCAAGAGCTTTATTCTTGGCTTTCATTTTCGTATTTTTGCTGCAACAGTTGGTTCTTGGGTTCTGTTTTGGCTTTCCACAGAATCTACTAAATGTAAATCTCGTTTATATTTACAACCTTCTTTCATGATTGAATATTTTTTCTTTCTATTTTCGTATGTTAGTAAGCCAACAATTTTTGTTTTGTATGACAGTTCTAGCTAACATCTCTATAACATCACTTTCACCTTCTTTGCGGGGTATGTGTATAGACGGTCTGCATTAGCTTTTGAGTGATTCATGTTATGCTTAGAAAGAAGCTCTCTTAGAATCCATTCGTCTGATATCATTTAGAGTCCAGTTGAATATGTTGAAACTGTATTGAACACCACTGGGATGGCAGGAGACCTTCCAGCTCACTGGGATGGCAGGAGACCTTTCAGCTCACTGGGGTGACAGGAGACCTTTCAGCTCACTGGGGTGACAGGAGACCTTCCAGTTCACTGGGATGGCAAGGCTATTAATAGCTATAATTCTGTTCTGAGAATTCAGTTCAGTGCTTAATATCACACGCACCCTTCTATAGTACTCTTTTCGCACAATTTCTTCCTTTTTTTACGATAAATTCCTTCACCCTTACTTACACCGAGGTACTTATAAGCTTCTTGCTCTTAATCTTTCATTGTTACCGCAGGGTCTAAGCTTATTAGCTTAGGAGGAGTTTTGTTTGATTCTAGCAATATTGTGGTTTTAGCACATTTATCCAAAGCGAATTCCATTCCAATGTCATCACTGAAACATTTTACTGTTTTCAGGAGACCTTCCAGCTCGCTGTCATTCCTAGCATAAAACTTTAAGTTTTCCATGTAAAATAGATGGCTTATTTTCTTTTGAGATATCTTATAGCCATATTTCGCCTGGTTAAGTTTGCTGGTTAATGTTATTAGGTCTATACAAAATAGTAAAGACAAATAGTCACCTTAAAATATTCCTCTGTTGATGTTTATTTCACCAGACTTATAAACACCATTATATAATTGAGGCGAAGTGTTGTTTTCCATTATTATTATCATTATCATTATTATTATTATTATTATTATTATTATTATTATTATTATTATTGCTGATACTGACGGTGCAATCTTACAATGGATATGGGAATACATAAACAAAATTATTTTTATATAGGGAAGATTCTTTTAATCTCGAGTTATTGATAATAATTAGATATTTTTAATATTTTTCTAGTAAATGATTAATATAAAGTATTTATTAGAATCATTATGATTAGCACCGGCTAATTATATTTATAATGATTTTTCATCCTGTTTGTAATTAAGGTGCATCTGCTTACGACAGAATACATTAATGTTGTATTATTTATTTTGTTAGATATCAGGATGGGCGCTTACATTATTTTTATAAAATTCTTTAAAGCTAATTATGTTTACTCGTCGACATGACTGCGGAAATTACTGTTAATGTTTGTTCTTTGTTACTCAATTCCTTACATATTAATGTGTGCAAAGAAATTATTTGAGTTTTGTTAATCATGTTGGTATTTTTATTTTTTGTAACAATTTATTTTATATCTATGAGCCAATGTTATTGGTCCTGACCTGGCATTTCGGCACCGGCGTAACGTAGCTTCCCTATGCTTTTTTTTAATAAAATTAATGGTAATTGTTCTGATGAGCACACCTCTTTGGTACTTAGACTTTAAGAATTTTGAGTGTTCTACTAAATTGACGGTAAGGTCTCATCCTGTTAAAGGTGAAATGGCTCGATGTAACTGCAAGTTGTGTGTGTGTGTGTGTGTGTGTGTGTGTGTGTGTGTGTGTGTGTGTGTGTGTGTTTAGGATGCACAGTACAATCAATTTCATTTAGTTTCTTTTTTATTTGTGCATGTTTCCATCAATTTTATTATTAATTATGCCACACTGGGATAATAGGAGATCTGCCAGGAAAGGTGAAATGTAAAACCTGCACGTAATATTTTCCTTAAAATTGTTCTGGATATATATATATATATATAGATATATATTATATATATACAAATGAAAGAAAGAACACATGGAGTAAAATTCCACTGTTCGTTGAATTTACTTTAAAAAATGCTCAGTGCAAAGTAGAGCAATTTATTATTATTATTTTTATTATAAGAGATTATAATAAAAACATGTTGAAATCGCCTTCATATAAGCATATATATATATATATATATATATATATATATATATATATTCATGTGCAGATAAATACGTATGTATTTGTGAACGCGTGTGTGTGTGCGCGCACACATTCATTGCTATGTGTGAGAGTGTGCATTTATTGATGCGTCTATAATGCAATGATTCTATAGGCGTCGAAGCATATGATAATTATGAAAACTGGAAAGCATTGATTGACTTGATCTCAAAGTTCTGTGAATAAACGCTGCTGCAAATGCCAGTGCCTTTGCCTTTTGCTACAGACACGAACTTTGCGAAGAATTTGTTCCCAGAAAGCATGTTGGAAATCATCTATAGCGCTCAGTTTATGCTACCTTTCTTTCTTTTTTTTTTTTTTTTTTTTAGTCATTACACATGTTTACCGATTTATACAGTATAACAACCACGGCGCTATGGGGAGGGGGATCACTGGAGCTTCAGCACCCCACTTTTTCTCGAAACAGAAAACTAAGCAAAAATCTTGTCTTCTTGGCCTCAATCTCTAACAATGCGATTGAGCTGAGCTGAGCTGCATTAGCGGACTGGTCAGGCTGTCAGGGTGTCAGATTGCCCGATGGTAAGTGTGTCTCTGATGGAGTGCCCCCCACCTATATCAAATAAAAATGCAATAAAAAATAAACAGTTGTTTTAATATTAAAAAGGAATAAGAGCTTTATAAAGTCATCTGCATACTATCAGTTACTCAAGTCCAATGTGAGAGGAGGATATTTTCAAAGCTCAAGATCCTAAAGACAAGGTTAAGAAATTCTCCGTTTCAGGAGAATTTGGAACCATACATGTCGCTATTCATTGAAAAGGAATTCTTAGAAGAATTGGATGAAGTAACAATTATTGACAGATTCTAACAATCATCGAGCAAATAATTGATATTAATATAGTAGACTGCATGCAATGTCCTATTATGATTTTAAACTATCTCTTAATGCGTATATTGTACAGTAGACTATGAGGTTATTAAAAAAAAGAATGAATCTATTTCATTACGCAATATTTTAATAAGGAAAAGCAATAGAAAACTCCACCACCTGCAGCACGGGCAACATAAACGCAAGAAGAGAATTCCTCTCAGACACCTATCAGCATATCACGATCCACTGAGTTGATTGCTGTTATTATTCAATGTATAAGGTCATCGAGGTTAGTGGATAGCAGTGGAACATAAACACGATCTTTTACGTATCCAAACAAGAAAAAAATCAAACGGTGAAGTCTGGGGATCTCGCAGGCGAAGCACAAAGAGCGATGTGTTGGTAAGTGCCTGGACAAGGCGTAGTCTGTAAGGTTTCAATTGTAGACGTCATCTTAGCACACACCAGATAGTGGATTGAGAGATCGCAAACTCACGGCTAGCTCGATTTGTGAACTTCCGTGGACTCCCCCCTCAAACGCGGCACAGATTCTCGCCAATTGTTCCTCCGAAATTCGTGGTCGATCTGGACTTTTTACATTACACAGACATCCACCCTCTTGAGACAGTTTAACTCACTGTCGAATGATCTTAGGAGAGAGCAGATTAATGTGGAATTGCCTTCGAAATGCACACTACACCTTGACAACTATATTTGTTTTCGCGAACTGAGAACGCAGAACGCCTTTTGCTGAGGACTCGCTATCCTGAGAGTAAACAAACAACTGAATGTTACCGGGGATACGACGCGACTACGGCGCCCTCCCCCGTGGCAGCCATTCAAAACTTAGAAAACTCCTCTTTAAAATCGTCACTGATTCATTCTATGACGATGCTTGGGAACCTAAGCCATGCGTTATGAAATTGGTTCATTCTTTTTGAATAAACCTCTATTTAAAAATATCAACCAATTATTTAAAATGAAAAAAAAATAATTGTAACATTCAGTATATGCATTTGATATTTACTGCCATTAAAATGAAATTATTATGAAATATAATTTTTTCGCCAATTTTTTCCATATGTATTTTTGAAAATTTTATTTATTCATTATGAAACTTAAATGACAGTATTGTAGTTGCGTGTGGCTCCCATTGTCTCTTGCAACCCATATTTTGAGACCCAGTCCACCATAACTGAGCTGTACCATTTGTCTTCTAAAATCATTACTGCTATTAATTTTCAAATTAAATAATAAATCTTCATTTTCATTTTTTTTTTCTAAGGCATTTGCTTCTAAGACATTTATATAAGTCTTAGATGCGTGGAAAATCTTTAGGTCTCTTTCCAGAAATATGCAGAAGCGTAAAGCGGTAAATAAATAGATAAATGAAATTTTAAAAAATAATAAAATAGAAATTATCTATTTAAAATTAGAACAAAAAATATTTGCAATAGGTCTAAAAATATTAATTCTAGAAGCAGAGGGTCAGATAAAACAATTTAGAATAAAGAATATTTAAGCTTCACTTTTTAACATCTGACTTTTATTTTTTTTATTTTGTAGCACCGTACTTGTAAAAGAATCTATAATACTTTCAACATCCCTGCAACACAAACAAGAGTATTTACACATTTCCAAGCAGTAGTTCAGCATGACGTTATGTCCTTATCCAAGAACTATGAACTCAACGAATTGGTGTGGGCAGGTTGATATATTCGTTTAGTTTACTTTTCTTATGCTTTTAGCACGTTCTGATTATTTTATCCCCTAGCTTTGATTTCACTGTCTTTGACCTTCTAGCGGCAGAGTTAGCACACGAAAACACTCCGATCACAGCTTTTTATAAGTAAGTGTAGTCATGAATCTGCACACTACTCTACGCTTAACTACTCTCTTCATCGTGTGTGTGTGTGACAAAAGATAAAGATACTGATATATATATATATAAATTTATCTACTTTTTTTCTATAGAAGACATATTTGTAAAAATTACCTGAAGAATATAACGTGAGTGTATTTTTATATAATTGTTAACTACCCAGTAAGCTTAAAAATTTAGGAAAATATTTTCTGTAATTTTATGTTTTATTGAATTTTAGGTACCTTGGCTTTAAATTTACTATAGTATAGTTATTTACTGATAATGCCCGTATTTACAAAAATCAGCACGATTATGCGACCACACACACACACACACATATATATATATATATATATATATATATATATATATATATATATATATATATATATATATATATACACACACACACATACACACAAATTCAAAAATCCTTTTTAAAATATTGGGGTCACTGAATTGTAGTAAGCTCTTCCATTTATGATTTAGTAATTATAGTTTTTACTTAATAACAATATCACCTAACCGAGACAAATTAATACAGAATTTTAAAAGATTTAAAACTCTATAAATTATTCTAATTAAAATTTTAGAAAATGAAAAGAATTCATATAAAAATTATTCATCGAAAAAATGTTTTTCTTAAGAAAATAGTATCCTTAATATATCTTATTCATTAAAGCAATTAAAGCATTTCCTAATTTAAAAAAAAAATGTCTTGGTTTTACTAAGGCTAAAAGAGAATAAAGATTCAGATCCTGCAAGAGGTACATTTTATTAGGGCAAGTAAGCAATGCAAAATATAATAAAGATTTTACAAGGTGTGCCTTTGAAATTAACCTATGCTGTGTCTGTTATTGAAATTTTACTGATGACATTTAATGATTAAAATGTTGGCAGCGAAATATCGGTATATAGTGATCTACTGTGTCGTTATAATTGTAATCGATGCCCGCATTATCACGTGACCGTCGGGTCTAGAAATTTATGCAAAGTAATTGCATCTGCGCCTAGTATATTCATTTTCTTTTCTTTCTTTTTTTCTTTTTGTTTTATATCCAGGTGTAAAAAAAAATGACTTTCATTAAATAACTCACCATTTTTATTGTTTGCTGAAGCCACCTGAGATAATCTTTGTTGAGCTTTGATCTTTTTATTCACCGACAATGACGCTAATTACGCACATAGAAATAACAGATTGATTGATATGAAAAAAAAATAAATGCTACGCGTCAGACAGGTGACACAGATATTGCAGATTTTACAAGTATGCGAATAACAGATGATGCAGGTATGGCAGGATAATTAAAAAGTACACAATGACAGATTAATGTGAGCTAGCGAAACTGCTTATGAAGATACGAAAATAGATTTGGGGTAGAGAGAGATGAATCTATCAACCCGGCGCAGTTCTATCTCAGTCCCCTGTGTCTGCGCGTCTAAGGGAAGAGAACGCGTCTGCGCGTGCGTATTTGTAATTCAGGTCTTCTGCCTATAATTGTACATCTTTTCGTCGACGAATGAAAAAAAAGTTAACTTATCTATAATCACGCACGCATGTGTCTGTGGCCAAACCAGCAACGTCCCTTCCCGCCAGTCTGCTCACTCTCTCTTCACGCTCTCTCACAATCACTCTCACATACACACACGCGCATGCGCGCGCGCCTGTGCGCCAACATTTCCGCTTAATGTTTATTTTATATATTTTTCTTCTATTTTCTAACGAGTTCTGATGCTAACGATGGCAACACAAGTGAATGAGCTTCACGATGACTATTGCTGTTAAATTGCTTTGCTTATGTGGAATAAGTTTAAAAAGAAAGTAAATTCTCTCCGCATGACTGAAGAAGAGAAAGAAGAATGAAGTAAAAAAAAAAACTGTCAGAGAGAGACGTGAGAGGTGGATACAGCCACAAGCAACTACACCTCTGTAGTCGGCCAAGGCCACTTACTACTATTACCCCTGTTTGGAACAAATTCATCCAGATATTTATTCCTGCTTCCCTCTTTCTATTTTCTGAAACACTAGAAAAGTTATTTTTCACGTATTTTTATATTAAGACTTTTAGATATTTTCACATTATTTTATATAATCAAAAAACCTTAAAAACTGAATATTATCTGCAATAAGAGAAAGTTCAACGCCAAGAAAGTAATATTTTATTTATGCTAAAAGAAAGCTGATTAAAAAATTGGGGTTCAACGAAATTTGTTTGTTTTTTAGTGGCATATCAACTACTTATGAATCATTTAAAATGTGGAAATTGAATTTTCTTGGGAACATTAATAATTTCATTTACAAAAATGTATTGCTGGTAATTTTTTTTTCAGAAAAGCATTGCTGATAATATTTTAATTTTTTTTTATTTTTTATAAAAAGTATTTCTTTTTTTTCTTTTTCTTTCTATGAAAATGTATGGCTGTTATTTTTACTAAAAATGTATTCTTATACCTTCAGAGTGTGTTGACCCCAGTTTAACTATATTTGCCCATAGGGTGAACCTGGCAACAACAGCAATTCAAGGGTGGTTCACACTCCCCAAAACCTCCCGATCAGAGGTCTTGCTGCCGGATGTAGTTTATCGTCATACCCAGGACGGTTAACGAAATTTAACTAAAATAATAATTCCGAGATTTTTCTCTTAACAGCCTAGTGGTTAAGGCGTTTGCGACTTGCTCTGATAGGAAACTTTGATGATCAGCTAGTTGCTCGCTGAAAGAACGAATAATTGAGAAAAAACAAAATTACCAACACTTCCGGTCAAATCTAATACAGAGTCTTTCCTTGCGGGGGAGGGGAGGTGGCAGGAAATTGCTGGATTGATTTGTTGATTGGTGCCCTTATTCTCGATTGACTAAAAGAAATTCAATAAATGCACAGAAATCGAAGTTAATTTTGCCAAAAGAATTACAGTTACGACAGAATAGTAATGGCTAGCCGCTCGTGTCCGGGTACGCCTCTCTAATAGGGCGGCTAACCAATCCCTATTGCAGACGCCTGCTCAGGCATATTTGTGTTTATGTCAACATCCAAAGAGCCCGGCTGTGGTTTGTACTGCAACTATGCTGTGCGGACCTTAGTTACAGTTTCTGGGAGAGAACTCATTATCTGGTGGAATCAACAGTCTGAACAAGGCCACTCAAATGACAGAATGTAATTGAAGAAAAAAAGAAAGAAAAAAGATTTGAAAAGATACCAAAATATTATTATTATTTTTAAATTCAAAGTTATAGCATATTATAGTCAGTGGGTAGACAAGGAAAACTGAGACCTCTAGCCTCTAGTGGCAATCAGTCTAGGAGAAGGAAAGTCTCTGAATTCAGAACCAGCCTGAAGATGAATGGGTTCCGTCAGGCCCTAGATACATACACTGCTGATACGGTATGCACATGATACCCCTATGATGGATTATGGGACTTGTGGCGTAACGAAACCTTCAGTAAAAAAAAAAAAAAAAAATGAAGTCTGTCGATAAAGGGAGACGTCGATTTAACGTCCTTCGATCTAAGGAATATCGGATTTAACGAACCACTCGTGGACCACATGAGTCATAATGATAACAGTTTTCTTCATGTTTGCTTGCCAACTAAGAAATTAAGAAACCGTAAAGTGCGTTGGATCAACCCGATTTCATATTTTGTCAGTAGACCGGAACTGGGTTTTAAAAGTCAATAATATTCACAACCCTGTTAACATTACTGTCAATTTCTCCCTTCCTTTCTCCACGCAAACTTACATGCGCATGCGTAACACATTTCTTCATCGTTAGTAATTCATTTAAACAAAATAAATTGAAGAAATTAACTATTTATTCAATGACAGATCAGATTACATTTACAGCACCAATTCCAAAAATTATCTCTATATGAACATGGAAAGGTGCATGTGAGTGTTTTATTTGATTTTCTATACGGTTTTATGTAACATTGGTAATTTTGGTGCTAGTGGTCTTGGATTTAAGAAAACGGTGTCCATTAAATGAGGTGATCTCCAGATCTTACTTCTTTACAGAATGAGAGATTTATCGGATTTAAGATATAGAAATTTATTAGAATTTGAATTATAGATTCGACTCAAGTCTTAACACGCAAATTATCTCTGCGAATAAAATCGTTGTTGGCACCCGTAGATGAAAATGTATTAAAAATGCCAAGCAGAAGATAACATTGGTCATTTTGGTACTGACAGTCTTGTATTTAAGAAAACGGTGTCCATTAAATGCGGTCATGTCCAGATCTTGCTTCTTTACAAAATGAGGAATTTATCGGATTTAACACGTTGAGTGTCAGAGGTCAATTAATAAATCTGAATTCAAACGCCAACTTTATAATAGTCAAATTAGGCAATAAAATATTTATTTTTTTATTTATAGATTCGACTGAAGTCTTAACATTGTTATTATACTAAAACCAGCACTGCGAATAAAATCGTTCTTCGCACCCGCAGGTAAAAATGTATCTGAAAATGCCCAGAATAAAAATCAATTAGAAAAAAGAACAATCAAAACATAATCTTCTTTATATGTCATTTGATATTTATTTGATGATGATTGGATTGTTCTTTGTCAAACAACATTCTTTCTTTAACTTTATTTTTTTATTGATACCATAAGAAGCCCAATTTGTAAGAATAATTTCTTCCCATAGAAAAAATATTGAAATTTAAATTTTGATAAATATGCATAAATTGGTTTTTACCAACAAAACAATCCACATGTTTAACTCGTTGATTGCCGGGGGTCAATTATGAAATCTGACTTCTAACGACAACGTAATAATAGGCAACTTAAACAACAAAAACAAAAAGTTTTATGAGATGATTTATAAATTCGACTGAAGTCATAACATTGTTTTTGCACTAAAAGAATCGTTGTTGGCACGAGATATTTCGCCATCGGCGTCAGAATAAAAACTACCAATCAACCACGAGTTATCACGTGTTAAAAAGAAACAAACTATCTCCCCAGTTAGTTCTTTAAATTTTACTGTATTAGGAAAATACCAAAAATTGTAATTGTTGGGTTGAAAAAAATCTTCTACTTAAGCTAATCAAAATTTGCTGTTAAATTTCACTCGTTCTGTTTTTACTGATCTTAGGAAAGGTTTGAAGGAGAAAAATACTTTCGGGAGTCTGGCAGGGGTTTAGATTTTTTAGCAGCAGAAATAGGAGAACGTCGAATCGAGGGATTTGGTTCACTTTCTTTCTCGCCTTTTCCCTTATCAGGCAAAAGTAGTTTTCAGTAACGGAAGGGGAGGGAGAAAGAGAGAGAGAGAGAGAACGGAGACTAAGAAGAGGAGGGGACAAAGGATATAAGGAAGGAGGAGAGGGGCCTCGTTGTTTGAAAGTGAGAAAGAAACACGATAACGCTTCCCACATGTAGACAACTGCTGCTCTACTCAGACCAAATAAACAGACGATGATGACGTCATTATCCCACACAAAACTGCTGCCATCTTTGACTTCGCCACTTCGTTTAATAAATTTGTGAGTTTCAGCCTGACCAACTTAGTAACTTTTTCACCAACTTAGTACCTACTAATAGACTTATGTCGGAATATACTGGGATAACTAAATCTTCGTTTGATTTCATGCTTCAAGTTGTATGTTTTCCATAATTGTCTTTTCCAATGTTTGAATTTTCCACTTAAATCAGAACATGACCAAATTGCCACAATGCTCTCAAAGACAATTCGTTATTCCAAAATTAGTTTCATCTTGAAAGTTAACAGAACTTGTAAGTTCCAAATAATTTTTGTAATTTAGTTTAGACAAAAAAATAAAATAAAATAAAACGGCCGAAAAAATTATACTTGTCAAAAATGTGAACGAATAAAAGTTTTTATTCTCATCAGAAGCTCAGCTAACTTCAACTACGATTACTACTAATAAATATTCTTGTTGGGGTGGAGAATAAGTATACTATAATGTGCTTACAATATGTGCTTATAATGGCAATATTTGCAGCTATTTATACAAAAATACATTCGGTTATTCGCACCTATTTAAAAGGCTACAAAATGTACAGCATGTAAGTGTACTAGCAGTATAGAATGTATACCTCCACATGAATTATTCAGTTTAATATCATTTCCCAAGAAAGTTTCTTAACGCTGAACAAATATTTTTCTCAACATTGAATCTGGAATCGAAACTGGATAGCCGATGTCGTTTAAGTATTTGCTCATCACAGATAGACGCTAGCTAGATGGCAGATTTAGTCGAGGACTTTTCATGTCTTAAATCCTGTTTCGTTTATTGCTTGTCAACTAAGAATTAGGATTTTGAAAATGGTTCCCGTCCCCAAAACTGAGGGATATTTAGGTCAATGCTTTTCAGTCAGCACTAAATTGGTCGCTCTAAAACAACTGCCACTTTTAACAATGACAAACACTTCTTCGTTCAAGCAGTTTCTTCACTAAAAATATTTACGGGAACGATTATATTGATTGATGTGTTGAACATTGAAGATAAACGAAATTTGAGTTCAAAGGTGAAATCCTGAATGATAAAGATCTTTCTGAAAGATCGCATTTCAGAATGAACTTCTAAATCATTCCGACAAGCTTAGTCGTCATTTTCCTCTGCTTCTCTCGCGTTTTGTGAGGGCTTTAGATTCCGATTTCATTGAATTTAAAACCTACCAAAGAGTGTTTAATAAATCTCTCTGACAGAAACCGCGAAGACATTTCAATATAATTTCCTGTTGGTATTTTTTAGGGACGAGAGAAAATTCCTCGCATGCTTTAAAACTCCTTTGCTATTCATCATGCAATTTAAATTTTTCAGTAGGCATGAATGAAAATTGAAAATACATACATCATCAAATAAGTCATAATTTTTTTTTTAATTCCTACAATTAATGATTAATACAGTGTAACCCGGATATAAGAGAGTTGTCGGAACCGGAAAGAAGTCTCTTATATCCGGGTTTCTCTTATATCCGGGTTTTGTCTATTTTGTTTAGGTAACAAAGGCTCTAATTTAGAACCAGAGAAAATCTCTCTTATATCCGGGTTTCTCTTATATCCGGGTTACACTGTACTTTATAAACAACGTTCTTTTCTGTCAATAATGGTTGTTTCTTTTTCCTCCTCCTCCTCCTTCTTCTTTTGTTTTTATTGTTTTCAGAACAGTTCAACTAGTGAATGCTTCGACCTTCTCCATGTATGTGCTGCGTCCGGAAAATTTAGGGAAATTTTAAATAGAACCCTTTATTTCGTCTACGCTGTGGCTGTATTTTCATTCTTTCTTTCTTTCTTTCTTTCTTTCTCATTCGGGGTCCTTGTTGGGTATCTAAGTACGAGATTCTTTCCTGGAAATCTTTACATTGTGGGAGAATGAAAATAAAATAATAAATAAAATAATAATAAAAAATATAAAGAATTTCCTTTTCGCATAATGCAAAAGTAAAAATGAAAAGAAAAAAGTGTTTCCGATTATGTGTGAATTTTATGACGACACTTCCGAAAAGGAGATGATTATTCTCTTCCCATTTCCCAACCATTGAGTTCGGACGTGTTTGGTAGCCGTCTTAATGAAAAGGAGATTTGGCCACCCTCACTCAATGTCCGGCTGACTTGAGGTCGACCATTCCCTATAGCTTCGCATCTTTGTACCAACGTGCGTCGGTAAAAATTGGTAACTCTTTTTCTACTCAGGTTTTCGTTTTGTTTTGTTTATTGCGGTCTACCGACATTCTAGCGCTATTTTTATCATTCGCTAATCTAATGTTTCCCCGCACTGCCCTACCCAGTGACTGAAAATACGATTCCTGAATTTCATATATATATGTATATATATATATATATATATATGAAGAGGAAGAACAGATTTAGAATCCACAGATCGTTAGCATTTAATTTTTTTAAGTGTTCAATACAATGTAGAGCATAATAATTACATCAAACTTAGCATAAAAATAACGAAAGGTAAGATAATCAGCAGTCAGTCGCTGAAACTTCCTGACGAGTGGTCTGAGCAATTGCGAAAACATTCGACTACGAAACTTTTGAAATGTGGTACTAAATATAACATCTATCAGATCTGACAACTTTTACTTGTATTAATTCTCCCCCTCTCTCTTTCTCGATCCCCATATATATATATATATATATATATATATATATATATATATATATATATAATATCAGTGGCCAATACACATATATATATATATATATAGTTGTATATTTAGGCAGCAATCCTTCCTTCATGCATGTTTCATTAAAAACGACAGTCAAGGTACTACGGTTAAGCTTTTTATTTAATCTTTCTTGTGTCCAAACAAGAGCTTTCTTTTTTAGACAAAGGGTGTGTAAGAATTGTTCAAATGTTTTATATATACCAGCGCTTTCGGCCATACCTTTAGCCATTATCAAGGATGATTCGATTTTTCAGCATAATGTGTGCGTTATGTGTATTTCTTAGTGTGTGGTAGCGGTGTTTTTAATTTCCGAATACGGTTAGCACATTGTGACTTTGGTTGTAGTTAATATTGTTAAGAGTTGGCTTTTTCTTTTTTTATTATTAAAGCTTCCATTATTTGTAGTCTTTTTTTTTTTTTGCAGGTGGATGCAGTTAATATATTTGTGTTTTCTACTAGTATGTTTCTAATGGAGTCTGGTAAATTTGTGTGTGTGTTTAAATGGGTTCTAATGGAGCTGTGGTCAGATAGGTGTAACGTAAGGCGTCTGGATAAGCATGTAGTTGTGTAACCGATGTAATTATTTATGAGTCCGGTTTGATCAGGAACACAGTTCCTTAAGGGGCATTTGAACTCATAGATAATGTTCGTTCTTTGTAATTTTGACTTAATTGGTGTGTTGTTATTTTTGAGGATAAGGTTAGCTGTCTTAAATTTTTTATAATCTACCATTTCGTCCCCAGCCCCTCAACCTCCGGCGTCTTACCTTTTTGGGTTGAGGTGTCCACTTGGTCCGAACCGAACTTAGGGGTAACTGGCCGTACGATCCCCGAGTACCCATAGATTATTTCGACCGGTCAACTGGTCAAGTACTGCTTGCTGTCCACGCTGTGTTAGTTTTTAGATCCATACGTTCACGGTCGACTGGGGGTGTGGACACGGCTGCGAGAGTTGGCGGTAGGAAGTTTAGAGTGTGGTCACGGCTGTGAGAGTTGGCGGTTGGAAGTTTAGAGTGTGGTCACGGCTGTGAGAGGTGGCGGTAGGAAGTTTAGAATGTGGCAAAATAAAACAAGAAATAATATCTGCAGAAGCCAGACAACAATGGGGGAATTATTGATGTATTTTATATAAGAAGATAACATCAGAACAGAAGTTACAGGGAGAATAAAACATTTAACATAAATGAGAAAAGAAAAAGACACAATGCACCCAGCGAATTCCAAACAGAGAGAGGGTTTGTGTGTGATAAACGCGTATTGAATCGCCTGGGGTAGTTTTATGACTAGTAGTCCAGTCTCACACAGACTTCTCAGAACAGGGGGCAGTCTTCCTTCTCTAATTCTCCCATAAATCTCTCGTAACTCTCTCGACGACGGTCTCGTTCTCAGAGTCTCTCTCCCGTCTGGTCTCTTCCGTCTCGCTCGACCGTCTGCCTCTTCTTCGGCATAACTACGCTGGTTTATATAGATAAATCTGTTTTGATCATAAATCGACCCTAGGCCCGGCACGCGATTATCATGAGTGCCAAAAACTAAACCGATTCTCCAATTATTTACCACGAGTTCTTCTCGCTTTACCAAAATTATACTTTGGGATATCTAAACATTGATTCAGCCTTTTAATCAAAACAAATACTGTTAAACAAAACCAAAAATCTCGTAGCCTGAGTAAGCTCTATTTCAATTTTTAACCGATAAATTTTATTTAGATCATTTTTTCATTGTTTTTTCTAATGACCCAGATTTAAAACATCGCCTCCTACCTGAGATCGTATTTCTCATCGGTAAACACACATCTTAACCCAAATTGTACTTTGATATATAAACACCATTTCCACTTAATAAAAGTTATATTTGCGTGTGTGCATATACCTCTCTCTGTTACAATAATAGATAATTAATTTGATTTTTTTTATTCGGGTCAATTGGAGTAGTATATTTCTTTATAATATGTCTTAGTGAAGATTCGTCTTGTTTGTAATTAATATGCATTTGGTTTTTGTAATAAATGTGTATGTGATTTTTGGCTGTGTGTTCACTATCGTTATTACTTACTTTGGGGTGAAATAGTCGAATTTGGTGGTCAGGGAAGCCGTTGTTGATTAGTGTCTGTTTAACATTATCAAGTTCTTTGAGAAAGAGTAACCGAGGGGATATATATATATATATATATATATATATATATAATCAAGTAATTCATCGTCCTATGCGCATCCACTACCGAAAATTGAAACCCTGACAGTTAGGCTATCAAGCAAACATCATACCAACTGTTGCAACGGGCTCGCTCACATATTCCGTGGTGGAACTCAACTGAGATTTTCTCTAACCAGGAGCCACGACTACTATCACCAAGCCGCTGAAATTTGAGCATTAGAAGCCGGTTCAAGCAATGATATACAAATGATAGAAATTATTAACCATTGGTCTAATGCAGTGGGCTCGGCATTTTTGGTCTGGACATTTTTCTAACCATCAAAACTATGTACAAATTCGATTCTTCTCTTGGGATCAGCTTAAACCATTATTCCAAACTCTAATCCTGGTATGAACTGGAGGCATGCTCTACTTTAAAGAAACATACGGCATTTTGCAGACTTCATGTCGCAAGAGTTAAAATTAAGTGGCAATGTTTATGATAAAAATATTTTAATATTTAAGGAGAAAAGTATTAATATATTTAAATAATTTCTGCTAAAACAACCAACACTGAAATGATCATAACAAATGTTTTAGTATTATACATATTACGACCCACCAATTACACAAAATAAATAAATAATTTTAAAGTTAGTTTATTTATATTACTAAATTAAGTGGTGCATTTCTCCCCACCCTCCCTCACACACACACATTATATATATATATATATATATATATATATATATATATATATATATATATATATATATATAATATGTATATAATGGAGGTCTGTTCGTCATAAAAGTGGCATCTAAAATTCCTTATTTTTAATTATTATTCTATTTTTAAATATCACTTGATTATTCCATAAAACTGCCATAAAATCTCATTTAAATAATTTTGACTCTATTTTAAATGACAAATGCAGAAAGCATTTCAATCCCTGATCTTTTTATGTTTTCTATTTGTACAATCTGAAACTACACTGTGTATGGAATGTTCTGGTTCACAGTTAATAAGACAGGAGTGGTTTTGTGACACAATACTTTAAAGCAGATATAGTTCATACACATAGCTATAAAGATCAATTTGATACAGTGATTTTAGAACTTGAACAGTATCCATTTTGGTGACTAAAAAGACTGCTATTTTGTTGCATGATAATATCCACTGTCATATTGCCAAAATGATATTTAAGTTGAATCAAGTGAAGGTGATTTTATTGCACCCTGTTTAGATAACAAACCACATGTTTTTGTATTATCATATAAATTTTATTTTAACAGGCAATAATTTCAATATACACTTTGGAAGTAAATTAAAATTCTTTACAAATGATTGGTAAGAAAAGGAAAAACTGTGGAATTAGATGAGAAACACGATTTCAGAAATATAGAAGCTTACACTAATTATGTTCAACAGCATGAAATTACGGCATTTTTGCATTATAATGTCGCTTGTAATGAGAACTGAATTAGTTTCCTTTAAAGCAATTAAACAATTCCTGCAGACAGATTGAATAAATAATTAATTTCTTCAATTTATTATGTTTAAATAAATTAGCAACTTTCCACATGAAGAATTCGTTGCGCATGTGCGTGTGTGCTTGCGTGAAGAAAGAAAGAGAAACATTTACGAATTGAGGAAAAAGATTTGAAAAATTCGTTTGAAATCTAACCCCGACTTCTGTCGGCAAATGACAAATACGTAATTAACTCTGACAACAGATCGGCTTACATAACTACTAAAAATAATTTAGTCTGATACAGGGTCAACTTATTGGAGCATCTAGGGAAGTTCAAATTCACTACATTAACAATGATCTAAATATCGTGTACGATAGGCATAATTATATATATATATATATATATATATAGTATTAACAATATCAATAAAATCACTTTGATAATGGCTTATTGAAGCAGAAAGTATTCGAACATTGAAAAATTTATATTCAATTTCTCCCCGGAAACCAGGAAAAATGTCCAAAATATAGAAAAATAAAAATAAAATGTTTAACAAAAAAATGTATGAAAAATAGTTACTCAAATACTCCCAATATATGTTATTCCTGGATACGACGATAAACTAAATCCGGCAGCAAGTCTTCTGATCGAGTGGTTTTGAGGAGCATAAAACCCCCTCTTAATTGCTATTATCCCCGGGTTCACCCTGACTCAGGATGGTAGCACCTGTTATGGTCCTTGTTATGGGCAAATAGTAAACCCCCTAAACAAAAACAAATCCTTATGAAAGTATAAAAGTACATTTTTATAGTAAAAATACCAGCAATACATTTTAATATTTAAAAAAAATACCAACAATTCCTATTTATAGTAAAATTAGCAAAATTACATCAGTCTACAGCAAATAAGGTTGAATGCTTTGTTCGGAAATTCTCTTCCAACTCAACAGGACTCATTTAGGGTCCTCACACCTGGACCCCCCCACTCCTAAAACAGAGGCTTTACTGAGTGATATGCGCATAACCTGTTCATGTGTCGTGCCAGAAAGTCCATCTTGCACGTTTGCAAATCTACCATTCGTTCGTGCATTGAATACTGTTGCCATATCTGATCAGATGCTCCTGCTACTCATCTCGAGGTTCTTGACAAAATTCAAAGAAGGATCTGCAATGTAAAAGATCCTGACTTGGCATCTCGACTTCAGTCACTTTCTCACCGACGTGATGTGGCTTCCCTCTGTCTTTTCTACAAATACTTTCATGGCTACAGCTCTGACGAACTTTTTCTCTGGTGTCCGGACTAGGTGTGTTTAAGAGTGCTACTAGATTGTCATCTAGGTCCCACCCTTTTACTGTTAAATTAGTTAAACATAACCACCAGTTCTACTCCTACAGTTTCTTTTCTCGCACTTCCGTTTACTTGCTTCCCTGATAACTACAATCTTAAAAAATTTAGATGCAACATCAATCGCCATCTTCTATCTTCTTGAACCCCGTTCAGCTTTTATCTTTCCCTCAATACCCCCATACCCCGTCTTTCCTCTTACCTTCACTCTCTGAAACATTCCTGCCTTACTTGAGGTGAAATGATTAAAAGATGAAAGAACTCTTTTGTGCATTAATCCATATAATATCCTACAATTCCTTAAAGAAATCAAACCGTATTCCAAACTTCAACAAAACTACAAATTAAAACACACATATCACTGTCTCTAGTATTTATGTCCACACAAACATGTATATGTACTAAAGCTGAGTATCATCTACCATGTATTCAATTGTGAAAGCAGAATAACATTTATCATATTTTTATTACTTCAAAGCTTTCAAGAAAATGAAATTTCGGGAATAAATAACACATAAGGTGTTGCTATGCCGTTAAACAGACAAATTAAATCATACCAACCAATATATATATATATGGGCATGCATGTCCATGTGCTTGTATTTGTGTGGGATTGTGTGTGTGGTGTGCTGATGTGGGCGTGTATATGTGTAAGGATTTTTATTTAACTAGACCACCTGTGACCCGTTAGGTCAACCTTGTGTTTACTGTTTATATTTAGTTTCATGAAGAGTTTGTAAAAGTAGAGAATTTAAAAATACATTTATTTGCAGTTATTGAAGTTGCTTTCAACATTAAAAAAATTGTCTGTTTGAAGAAAGTCGAACAATAAGAGTTTGGAATGTCAAAATTCGGATTGGTTGAGTTTCAATACAGTAACATAAAATATTATTGCCGGGTTGCGCGTAATTCGGTCGTTTATAATAATCAAATAATTTTCATTGAAAGAATAAAATTCAGTAGAAAAGACAACGTAGTATCAACAAATTAATAAAGCAAGAATACAATCAACTGGTCATAGATTGGAAAGTAATGTCCTTTTGTTTGCGTTAATAAAATTCTGAAATAAAATATAAATTCTCTTTGTGTATGTATGCAAGAAACAATTAATAGTTGTTATATGTGTGTCTGTGTGAAAAAGTCAACGCGTGTGTGCGTGATTCATAGTAAAGAGGATACAAAAGATAGAATTTGTTTCTTACTGTGGACAGTGTTGCTGTATTCAGAAGCGGTCTCTTTGAAGTTTATCAGCACTATCGCTTTTAGCATGAGGTCGTGAAGTTCACAAGCAAGAATGGCGTGGACCTTGATGACAACTGTGCGTATCCTGTTTGGAGCCGGATATCGTGTGTTTTATACACCTTCTCGTAAGAAAATTGGCTCCATCCTCCACAATAATAAATTTACATCTTTCTTTCCCCAACTCTCTATATATGACTTGTTTATAGCTTTCTTTTCCTCACCGTCTATATATGACTTCTGGCAAACACACAAGATACAAAGTTCGCAGAGTTTTATATAGTAATAAGATACACAAGATTAGATATTTAATCCAATCATACGCGTATATGTATGTTATATTGTAGGATAAGCACGCTTTGACCAAGAGATTCCATTGATAAAAAATCGAAGACAAATGAAAAGCCAAGCGTTTAATATGCCTTCTTTCTCTATGTTGGTTTTTGATGGTAAACAGTCACCATCTTGATTGACACTAAACAAAAATGAACGACAGTCACCATCAGTCTTCTCCTTGTCTCACTCTGTACTTTTCCCTTCGCTCTCGTGCACAAAATCCATTTGTTTATCTCTTTAAAGCATCTATGTCGGACTGTTCATCCCTCTCGGGCCATTCATCTGTCAATCTAACAAGCCTTCTTTTCTTATCTCAGCTTTTTACATGTTAATGTTCTCTCCTTCTAGCCCCCTCTCTCTTTCTTTCTTTCTCTCTCTGCCTCTCTGCACCTCGTTCTCCCTCCTTCTCTCTTCTCTTGCTCTCGCTCTCTACTCCATTTTATTTCTGTGAATTCATTTATCTGTCTGACAGCCTTAAAGTGTTCTTCTTCTTCTTCTTCTTTGACCTTGTCCCGCTTTAATTCTCCTTAACCTCAACAATTCACTTTTTAGATTTATTTTATTTAGGCACACACATTATATATATATATATATATATATATATATATATATATATATATATATATATGAGAGAGAGAGAGAGAGAGAGAATGAGATCTCGGTGCATTAATGATCAGGTAAAGTTGAACAGTGCCTTTAAGCCCAAATCTTTCTCAGACTCTCAAAATAGAAATATCTGCTCTGTTTCCTATCCTAGCGTAAATAAAGCAATTTCTCCTAAAGAGGTGATGGATTTTTTGCTTTACTTCAACATATAGCCTCTTAGCTCCTATGTCTGGGATTTCGTCACGATAGAAAACAACGAATCGTCTAAATAATTGACTCTTTAAAGACTGGTTTCGTAGACGTGATAGCCAATATGAACAAGAAGCACGTAATCTGAGCATGAAGTCACTCCCGAGGCTGCACCAAGTTAGTTTTCGAGGATAAATCTGGTTTTGCTGAATAATCTTTTTTTTCTTTTTGTATGTTAAACATGTGTAAAATTCTTTAGGGAAAAATTTGGCCATCTTCTATAATTAGAAGGTAATCTTTATAAATAAAAATACACACGTTTCCTGGCTTATGTCAGAGGGTATCCCCCAGACGAAGGGCAGAGTCTCGTCTCAGGAAACTGACTCCTTTTTTACGTGACCTCTAGGGAATTTTTGCCCGAGCCTACGGGCTCGGAGACCCCACTTTAAACTTAGCCTTGTGCCACATCTTACTGCATGGGGCAGCGGGTAAAGAATTACTTATTTGGTATAAATCTTTCGAGTAATGTGTACCATCATTTTTATAGAGAAAAGATGACCGCATTTTTATCCAGAAATTACGTCATTGAACAGAAAATTTTAATGAAAATTCGAACTGTTTCAGTGCAGATGAATTTATTGTACATATTTCTAAGAAAGCGCTCTTCGGTAAAGGAGAGCATGGTAAGGCCAACAGAGATGCAAGTGAATTCATTAGAAATAAATTAGGACAAAGAAAAAGAAAGTGAAAAGAGAGAGAACATTTGAATGTAAAAGACTGAGATAAGAGGCAAGGCTTTAATGTCTTCATTAAATATATCGCTATTTCCATACAGAATGTTCCGATGAACTATATTCTTTAGTTCCACCAGCCTTAACCGTCACAGTTTAGATCTGCTACACCACGCCCATTGTGGCAAACCACCCTCATTCTTTTCGTGTTCCCTTGCTGAGACGTAAGTTCCACACGAGCAGCTTCTTCCCACAAACCGCTGCTTTATGGAACCGACTCCCAAGAGGATGCTTCCCTGATCACTACAATCTTAACCTGTTCAAGTCTATAGTTAACAGTTATCTTTCCCACATATTCACATAAGCTGTGCCTCTTACTTTGTACCCCTCTACTTCGAGTGACCCCAGGGCTTTGTGCAGAGTAAACATCATTGTAAACAAACAAACAAAAAACTTATTCTGTCATATATTCCTTATAATGAGGATCGCCTATTGATTAACAAGTTAATATTTCAGTCAATTTCTAATGTAGGGGACCAAGTTTCATTGGAGACTCCCTTAACGGGGACCCTATGCCAAACGAAGCTAAGTAAATATGTATATTAAAATGGACTGACTCCAACATAGAATCATTTGGATTAATATTATAGATTTGATTGGATTACCTGCACACGGGCAAATTATAGCAAAAAAATGATTGATATCAAAATGAGGCAACTTTCTCTTGAAAGTAATTTTCACTATTTCCTAATGAAAAGCCCAAACTTATCTACCCATTGTGCCATTATTGGTCATGCAACCTTGTTCTTCGTATTTAAGCTATTAATATACTTCAATGGCATACATAAGTAATATTCCCCAACGTGAATTTAGGTCTTTTTCGAAAAAAAACTTATATGTTATGTACAACGCATGTCTATGTAGTTATTTGGTGAACGAGTGACATGACCAAAGAGTAATCAGCCATTTAGTTAACTGCTTTTTTGCGAGCAAGAATTTCAAAGTTCAAAAGCTATATGAGTAAAGAAAAAAACTGATTTCTTTTCCCATTCTGAATGAAACACGACCTAATTAACTTTGCTTTAACTTTCGAGGCCAAAACATTTGGCAAGGTAATACTTGTACAATCTTACTGATTAAATAAACCAACACACAATCTTGGATACACAGAAGTCACATCTATAAACAGAAATCTGCTGAGAGACACAGAGACACAGAAATTCAATGTACCATTCAGATAATTGAAGAGAAATTCTAATAAACTCTAAAGTCATTTCAACTCAAGAATATAGCAGAGAATAATTCCATAAAGGAATTTGCAAATGGAAATATAGCCAAATTGTTTTCTGGAGTTCTTACATTCCATTAATACGTATATGTCCGGACTCTTAAGCTTATTATTGGGATATGCGGCTGATGTGACGTTTATTGGGGCAAAAAATGAAATCAGCAGGACGAGTTCAAATTCTGATCGAGAATGTTATGTTCACTTCGTGCGAACGTCCTTATGAAAGGCATAACTTTATTTCTTCTCCCCCATAGTTCTGGTTAAAATAATAGGGAGGACAGAGTTCTCTAACCTTGATAGAGCAACCGGTCTGGGGAAAAGGAAAACTCTGAATGGAAAACTTCATCAAAGCACCCCACTACCTTTCCCAAGAATACTCATGGCGATTCCCAATTTACCAATATGCTGTAGAAAGCCGTGATAGTCGTTGTCTTGGAAGGGCTTCTTATATTTTTATAATCTTTATTGTTATTGTGGGGGAGGTCAACGAAAAGGTAAATTCTTTAATAATAATAATAATAATCTATTCTGTGATATAGAACATTTATCGGTTATGCAACCTGATCTTCCCATCTAAGTAATTAAATATTCTAATATTAAGGTAACTGGAGGCATGACACCTCCAAAAAGCGAACATGCCTCGTATTACCATAACAGCGGATTGGGGAAGATTGAACTTTTAATATGTGGCTTTATATCCCTTTTGGATCGTTGGAGCTTTCTTTGCATATTTTTACTTTGAATGATTTTAAAAGCAGAATCCTTGCTTGTATGGAACAATAGAAATAAACCAATTGCAAAAATACTTAAATTCTGTTGACGTTTTTGGCAGTAAAAAACAACAACTGCTACTACTGCAAATAATAATAATAATAATAATAATAATAATAATAATAATAATAATAATAATAATAATAATAATAAGAAGAAGAAGAAGAAGAAGAAGAAGAAGAAGAAGAAATGGAATTGCCAAAAATGAGATATAATTTTAATCAGAGCATTACAGTGTCAGAATTTCGCCCATTACTTGAAAGCATTAAATCTATCACTGAGGTTTTATGTGTTGCAGAAGGCTTGTTTGCTTGGCACGGCACGAACAATCAGAAAAGTACTGAATACCTAAGACAGCGGGTTGTATATAGCTTGATACTCAACGAGTGAAAAAACAGTTAATTACAGTCAGTAAGATGTGCAAATAATAATAATAATAATAATAATAATAATGTCATTTCTGACCTTAAGTCTCTGCTTGGGACCCGGGAGGAAATGAGTATACAACAGAAATCAAAAGAAATAATAATAATAATAATAATAATAATAATAATAATAATAATAATAATAATAATAAACGAAAATCTGATTTACTTATTCTTGCGTGTTTTAACGACTAACGAGACTTTAATACTGAAATTTATGTTAAAAATGTGTGAAGTTACTTGTAGATATCATCGGTTGCAATGTACAATTGGGGAAAATGTAGTAATGTTTTCATCTATATAAAGATAATTGTCCTATAAATAAATCTATATAGAATAGACTAAGAGATCTTCTAAGTGTGACATTTTTTCAATGTTATTGCAGCGACACTCGATGCGTCTACGTTCTGAATGATGTTTGTTAGCAAATGAAGAAATGGGTGTTTTGTCGAGTTGAAGGCTTTTCTTTGGTGATATGCGTGCTGAGTGAAAGTTAAAGTATATTAAAGATTCTAATCTCCCAAGAAGACTATTATTACTCAATGCCATTGTTTTAACACTGGGACGCAAATTTTCCTATTTTGTTAGATTCGTGCTTGTCATTTTTTGCAGCAGAACCGGTCGCCGACCTCCAGCCTCTTTTAAGAAAGTCACAAGAAAATTCAACTGAAGATCAGTTTTGGGGGAGACGAAAAAAATTGTAATGATTCAAAACCAGACCAAGCCATTCTCTACAATATTTGAATCTGGCGTAACCTCTAGCGTTTGTCTTCTTTTTTTTGGAGCATGATGCTGCTGCTGCTGCTGCTTCAGACAGCTAGAATATATTCAGCTGTTGCTACCATTGGATGACGTCACATGGCCTATAATGCAGCCTGGTTTGTACATATAGGAACATGACAATTTGCTCCTACGTTGAAATTAACTTCCAAATCAAACAATCAAAAGATACACACGTAGAAGAAGGGGTGGGTGAAAGGTCATCATGTAGGTTCTACTTTATTCTTTTTTTGTTTTCTTTTTCTGAAAGGAAAACCACAATCAAGGGAAATTATTTTCTTTTTATCGACTGCAGAAAGCTTCCTGTCGTTCACTTACATGAAATAATAATAATAATAAATCGCCACCACCACCGTGTGATAAAAACATTTTCGTATAAAAAGTTGATAAATTCTTCAAATATAAAGACGTAGAAATAGAAATTTAAATGAAATTTAAAGAACCATTATTGCAGTCGTTGTAGAAATATTAAGAAGACTGGCTAAGAAGAAATCTGACACACTCCGCACATTAAGAAAATTCCATGAAACCTATTTAATCTGAAACTGAAATATATATTCTTACATAAAAATACTTTAATAACCTCCTAAGAAAAATATAATTTACCTTAGGTCTTTCTTGGTAAATAATTGTAACAAACAGCAAATCAAAAGAAATAATAATAATAATAATAATAATAATAATAATCGCTAAAAATATCCGTTTCCTATTTGAATTTTCAGATGAATCTTTATTCTTAATTTAATGATTGAATAAACTCCCTGTGAATTGCACGATTATAAAATATTCGTGAAAATGTCACTAGTGCATTGTCAAATATTTGAGCATAACAACTTTCACAAAGTATTGCTATAACATCGATAATTATGTATACAGATCAGTATTTCAAGAAATAAGAGGATACAAATTAAATATATTTAAGATTGACAAGTTTTTCCATTTCGCTGAAGCAAAACGTTAAACGTATGAGAATGTTTGCATATCTTTCTTTTTTATACTGAAAGCAAATAGAGCCTCTTACGTCTTTTTCATCTTTCCTCGTGATCAAACTGGAATTGTCTATTATTTATGAGGTATTGGCAGAGCGTAACGTGCGTGCTAAGTAAGGAACAAGCAGAATAATAATAATAATCATAATCAATAGTAGATACTAGTAAACACTATTCCCTCAATTGTTCTTAATACAGTACTATGTATCTATTTTCCTACGTAAAATCATAAAAAAGTCATATTCCACAAAAAATAAATGAAGCTTCACACACTTTAAAAGAACGAAGGAATAAAGGAGTTAATAAAATTCAAGACAGCAAGCTTTTCTATGTCATTCATTTTTCTTCGTTGTTCATCCCTTCTTTTTTTTTTGTTTCACTTCTTTTTCCTTTTCTATACCGTCCCTATCTCATTTTACTTAAAGGTGAACTGAGATTTTTTTCTTTAATTCTTCAATGCCACAAGAATTTTTTGTAGGAGAGGATACAAATGACTTTGTGTTATCATCTCTAAGAGACGATTGTAAAATGAGTTTATTCTGGAATTAAGTTTTAATAACTGACACAAAATTTTGTGGTCGGAAAATGGAACGGTCGACTCAGTAATAACAGAGAATAAGGTATTTCACCACCTGTAAGGTATGAGTTGCTTCTAGAAGAGGTCGTGTCATACTTGAAAAAGCACTCCATTGCGATGTAACAGTATGATGAAGTAACTTGTAACACTTTCTTTTATCCTTATAGTTAAGCAACGTAGTGACTGACCAATATGGGATACAATCAGCTGCAAATGAAAGCCAACGTTTGAAAAAAATTGTGGAGAGTCATGATTGCCAACGTCCTGAAGAGACACGGCACATAGAGGAAGAATATTGAGATTTAATTTAGAAAACAAAAAGACTAAAAGAGTTATCCAGAAGTTAGTAAAAATAAAAAAAATAAAACTAGAGATGAAATGGTCTTTACCACTATTTTTTATATATCAATTTATTGAATAGTTCTCCTCTTTCCTACCTTTTCGTTTTCTATTTTTACTCCTCTTTCTCTTTTCCTCTCTCTATTTAATTTCCATTGCCCTCTCTCATTTCTTCTGTCTTTCAATTCCTCACTCTCTATATATTCGATTCCCCTCACTATCTCTATTTTCTCTCTTTTATTTTCTCCTTTCTCTGTTTCCCTAATATTTCTTCCTTGTTTCATTGCCTGCTGAGCTTTAAGGCCCTGCAGAACATTTTGGACACGTAAAAATAATTTGTTCCCAAAAGTTCAGAAGAAGAATATTCGTAAGTATAAGGCTAGTGTATTGTTGATTCACCAGGTATATTTACCCGGCCGGGTCTCCCACCATGGCTGGATGTGACAAAAAGGTCGTTTTAACGTGGGGAGCGCCATACGTATACATGCATATGGATCAAAGACAAAAAATGTTTTGTTTTTTCATCCCCAGCCCCTGCGACCAGTGTCACGCTTGCATCAGTGTTACACCGAGACAACATCTTTTGTGCAATGCGGAAGGTGCTGCTGCAGGGTGTGGAACCCCGGGGTTGTGCAGGTTCTCTCATCTAAAATGAGGAGAAACATAGCTCCACTTACAGCAAAGGGACCGATAACCATGCCTCAGTAAACCCTCATTGGCAATGGTTAACTCCTTTGGCAGGTAAGTATTGTTGGTTCGCCAGTGCCAAGCAGACGCCAAGGAGAAAACAATATAACAGCTACAAGGCAGGACTCTCTTTTTGAACAGCACAAAGAACGGGGAGAATTGCAGTTTTGTATAAAACTAGTCTTTATTATGTGTGTTCATTTCTTTTTGTTTTGTTTCTTGTAAACTCTCGCAAAGAAAAGAAGTGACTATCGTTATCGATCTGTCAATCCGAGACGAACCAATCAATTTGTTCGCTCATGTTCGTCTCCCGTTAACAAAAAGGTTAAGAAAGTTTTTTTTTTCACACTAGTCGAACACACAGACATATTCCTTCTCACTTTCATCTCTTTTATTTCTTCTACGATCTTTCTGTCTCTCTCTCTCTCTCTCTCTCTGTCTTTATCTTACTTTCTTTTTCTCTCTACTTCAGCTCTCACCTCGCCCAACAATCGTTCTATTCTCTTCTATGTTTATCTCTATTCTCCTCCTCCTCCTCCTCTTGACGGATGCGTGTGCCGTTTCTCCACTTGATTTCTATCTAAATCTGTCTACTTCCGCATTCATCTTTCTCTCTATATCCACTGCTTCCTTGATTTTCTATTCCTTCTATTCATCTTTCTCTCTCTTCTCCTTCCTCTCGTTCTCTTACTGTTTGTGCTTCTCTCTCTCTTTCTTTCTTAATTTGTCTATATTCTAAAGCATTTTCAATGATATAGTGTTTCATTTGCAAATTTTATCAGTTGTGGTCAGTTACTAAAGTCATCTTTTACTTGCTACTTCCACGTGTTGTAGTCTCGTCTACGAGGCTAAATCGCTATTTTTAGTCTTTTCCCCACTCGTCCCTTTTTCCTTCTTTTCCTTCATTGCCTCCCACTCTTTCACGTTTGTGCTTTCTTAAAATTGTGTGAATTTTAAAAATAGATTTCTTCATGCCTATTCTCCTCGAAACCTGAAAGGCTTGATTGAATTAGGCGACGACCGGCCTCCATTCAGAGAATTGGACAGACGGCACAATTGCATATATTTCTCAATAACCAAACATGCAAAAGACTATGACGTCATTGCGTTAGTATATATGATAAAAGCTAACAGACGGAAGCGATTGAAGGAATAGTTGAGTTGCCAAGGAAACCAGAAGAAAGAAAAAAAGAAAGACAACCAAATTGACGCTTTCTCTCTCTCTCTCTCTCTCTCTCTCTCTCTCTCTCTCCCCCTTCATTATTATTAGGCTAAATTCTTCCACGCCCAGATTTGATCTAAGAAAGACAAACATTGGCTCAATGAGAAAATAAACTCGGTAAATTGCTAATAATTTTTTGCTTGTAAAAGGACATTTTCTTTTACTGAATAATTTTTCCATTAATGATTTTCTTGCATTTTCCTTTGCTTACATAGGTTGCATTTCATACAAGATTATGTGTACCTCAATATGTACACGTACACACATACCTACATGTGCTTTCATACGCATGCGTATAGGTTGCATTTCATACAAGATTATGTGTACCTCAATATGTACACGTACACACATACCTACATGTGCTTTCATACGCATGCGTATAGGTTGCATTTCATACAAGATTATGTGTACCTCAATATGTACACGTACACACATACCTACATGTGCTTTCATACGCATGCGCACTGCGCCTGCTGTACATAAGCTAGATTCGATTATCATTTGGTGTCTCACTATTTGATTCGTGTGCTATATATATATATATATATATATATGGGGGGGGGACGAGAGAGAGATTTAGACAATAACGCATGCATTGATAAAGTTAATTGAAATCAAGTGCCACGCCACGAAGATGCATACATGTTCTTTTAGTTCAATTCGAACCATTTGAATGAGGTAGGATTGTGGGTCTTGAAGAAGCTAGTTAGTGATTTCAGAGAATTGCTGTAGATGCTGGACATGATACATCAGTATTGATTCAATGATGGCAACAGCAGTCAAGTGAACATTCGTACGCTTGTAGAGCAGGTTCTGGACGGTCACATATTTCAGACGCTCATCAAGATCGAAGCACTGTAAGGTCAGTAGTGGTAGATTGCATGGCACCCATAGCACAAATCAGAGTAAATATGTTCACAGGAGTATCTTTATGGTGTGTTGATTTGTTTTATTGTTTGCTTGCAGCAGGGCTACAGACACGCGCAACTTTAGCCAGTCTTCCATTTATACCACACTACTGTCGTGTACTTCTTTAATGGTATCGCCAGCGAGTCACCTGAATCATCAAATAGTGTTCTGTCGTGTTCAGTGATGACAGCAGATACTAGCTTAAAGTAATGGTCATTTGTGTGTGTGCATCCTACATCTACGAAATCACATATTTCAAGGTGAATTCGTTCACGAGACACGGGCTCCATTTTTGTCATTATAGTCAGAGATATCATAAATTAAAATTAAAATTTTCACTCACCTTTCGTGTGTGTGTGAAGAGATCACTGAATAGTACTATGAATGTTCAAAATATTTTTTAAATTTCAACGATATCAAATTGACCATCAGCCTCTCTCCAGATATTAAGCTAATAGGAAAAACCGGGGTCTTTTATATAAATATATATATATATATATATATATATATATATATAGATATATATATATATATATATATAGAGAGAGAGAGAGAGAGAGGGGGAGGGGGAGAGAGACAGCCTATATTTTGGAAATTTATTTATAAATACAAAAATATTTTGCACTTTGCATAATAAAACCTAACACATCTGAAGCAAGATATTATGTATATTTTTATATGGATAGATATTATAAGCTTATATTTTTATATTGATAGATATTATAAGCTTATATTTTTATTGGGATAGTTATAGACAGGTATTATAAGTTTACATTCACACGATATATTGCTCATATAAATAGAAGTATATTCTGAACATTGGTTGATTGATAACCTTATTGCGAAAGCATTGATTTGCAGAATAAAACCTGTATATATTTTTATTACTTCAAGCGTTATTATAGTGGATACTTCGTATTTGAAATAGATGCCCCATTTTTATTTATTAAACAATGTCTATCGAAATAAAGGGAAAGTTGAATTTACTCTGCTGGTGAATTAGCGAGTGAATGATGTGCATTGTTTACGCCATATGCGTCTAATGCACGGAGCGCTAACTTTAGCGTCCTATCGAGAACTCAGCCCGATCTACATAACGCACGCTCTGTGTTTTTTCTTTTACGCATGTCCAAAGAAGTTATCTTACGCTGATAGAGTTTTCCACGCATGCATGCCTGGCAAAAGGATTTAACGTCTGTTACACTCCTTTTTCACTCCCTCTCTCTCTCTCCTCAACCTCTTATCACACGACCAAGCCTTTCACTTTGTTCAAGTACTACGATTCACAAAAACAAACGGCAAAAACGTAAAAGAAAAACAAACCCATATATTTATTATTTGAAAATATATACCATACTGCAAAATAATTAAACATAATTTGCTGATTTATTCGAATAAAAATGAAAATATTTATTTAACAATATTACAAGATTGGAATCTCAGGGGAAAAGTGAAAGACGGTAATTGTCTTTTTGTTCTTCCGCTCAAACTGATTGATTAATTTCTTCTTTTTTTTTTCTCTCTTTATTTATTTATTTTTTTTTTTCTTTCACCGGGATACCATCTATGACAGTTATTTCTTTCTTCGCCATTACAAATGGACGAATACATATTTTACTCAGAAGTGGTTACAGAGTATTAGGCACATAGACCATAGCAGAATAATTATAGGGAGACTCATAGCTTATTGTCCATCTGCAAAATACTTTTTCATTTATTGCAAAGCTAGCCCACCATTTCTTTCCTCCAAACAATGGAGGACATTTTTTTAAATCATAAGAAATGCACATTTCAACTCTCCCTTTTAAAGAAACATTCTTTTATGGCCACAGATTAAATGAAGCATAGATCTTTTCCATTGCTTCAAACCAATAATTCAGGTGAAGATCAGGCCGAACGATGCTAAATATCTAGCATGATCCATTCGTTCAACTGAAAGTAGCCTTACAATGTCAATTATTATATCCCCAAACTGGAGTAAAGTTGCCAGGTCGTCCCCAACATGAAGGAGCTTTGTTAAGCTTTGTCGATTTAATAGTATTATTGTTTTTACTGTCAATAACGAAGACTAACACAGCTCTTTGTTGTATGTTGCTCAACTTGGACAAATCAAGCCAAAAAAAGTTCATCTTATTTTACAACATTGGTGTAATTCTAGGCTTGAACGCTTTCATATCGCTTTTCATACAAGAGGAAGGAAGCTTGTCAGACGCCTGCTTATCAAGGGTTTTTAATAATGTCATTATGGTTGAACCGCATACCTTTACTGACGAACCGCTATCATCAATGGCATTAACAACGAAAAATAAGAAAAGATCTACCTAAGTGGTAGTAATTGTAAAAAAAAAAAAGAAGAAAGAAAAACGTTACGTGGTAGTAAGAGTCCAAGTAGTGTTGAATAATGATAATGTTGTACTGTTTACTGAATAACAAAGTCCAGAAGTTATTATTTATGACTTGAGAGAGGCTCCAAAAACAATTAGTTTGGAGTCTGGTTTCTTTATTTTTAGTGTTTTTAAAAATATTGCTTGTTCTGTACTGATTGTTCGGGAGATTTTATTTTTATGGTTGGCAGCAATTTGTCCCGCTTTGATCTTATTTTCAAAAAGTGATTTTGGTTCATTTGCCTTCTCAAAAGCGATCCGTATTTGGGAAGAGAAAAGAAAAACAGTTCCCAAATTACAGAGAAGGAAAGAATTTTCTGTTGATCAAATAAATTGCTTCAGTTATATTTATACATAGCACAGACTCGAAATTTAGTTCACATATATACCATTCCCCGTATTTGAATACACTTCCTTGATAAAGCTATCAAAATTTAAAATATATATTATATATATATATATATATATATATATATATATATATATATATATATGTGTGTGTGTGTGTGTGTATAAATATAAATAAATATATATATATATATATATATATATATGTATAATTATTTATATATTATATGCGTGGTACTTATTAGAACGTGCTCAATATCAGAGATAGAGTTATTGGTGTTATTGTGGAAGTGGTGGGGGAAACTTCGTCGTTTAAAAAACGACGAAGTTTCCCCCACCACTTCCACAATAACACCAATACACGCAATCTACATAAAACCAAAAATTTTTAAAACATTAATCAGTTTGTCTGACGATCGCTAAAGCGTGAAACCCAGGGTTACAAGCTCACATCTATCCAACCATATATATATATATATTAAATTTTGATAGCTTTATCTAGGAAGTGTATATATACTCTGGGGTTGAATAAAACTAAAATACTTCTCGTTGGTTGAAATAGATCTCTACCCCATCTATATGAGGTAATTTGGGATTTTGTTGTGTAATTTATATGCTGTTATAATAAATACATTGAGCTCTTTTTGTGGATCACTTTTAATATTTGATATTACTAGGATCTACTTGGATTATATACCAACAGATTTATTACCTGTACTATATATATATATATATATATATATATATATATATATATATATTCAGTATGTATATATTTTGTATGAATATGAGTTTGTGACCCTGGTTTTCACGCTTCTGCGCTCATCAGTCAAACTGGTTTATTTTTAAAAAATTGAATCTATTTATGCTTGTTTGTGTTTGATTATGTTTGGTGGTGGGAGGGGGAAATCTTCCTCTGTCCGTTTAGGATGATACTCACACACACATACATACATACATACATACAGGTTTATGCATTATACTTCACACAAATACACCCATATAAATAATCCGAGATTCGGTGCAGATACACATCCAAAACCCTGAAAAAAAAGTGGATGAAGAATCACCATTCTGTTATCCCAAGTCTCCTTTTCATTTGTGAGGAAGTTTTCTAGCATTCACTTATTCCACAGATCATTGAGCACTTCAACGTAACGTAATGGTTAGCATGTCTAACTCATTAGATCGAACACTACTAACTAGTGAGTACAATGCTCACTGAGTGCTCCATACTTGCAACCTTGTGCCACATTTAAGCAATGCTTAGTAAATCACTACCCCATAGATAAGGGGTCGGCAACCTTTTGCTATGTGCCGACTGAGGGTTTCAAAATCATTCAATGTGCCAACATCATACGTATTTTTATAGAACTCAATGTCAATATACCTGTTCTACAATGTATTTTATATACTAATATATACTAATATATACTATATATACTTTAGTATAGATTAAAATTGAAACGACTAAATATCTTCTTTACGTTGTAGCAATTATTGGTTCCGATTTCGTGATTACGGCTGAGTGCCATTGGAAATTGCTTAGAGTGCCATGTGTGGCACGCGTGCCGGATGTTGCCGACCACTGTCATAGATGATTTGGATTATATTGTCAAAGATAATGACAATAGTCTGAAGACTTTTTTCTCAAAAGCTCAGAAAACATTGTCTCAACAAAATAAAAAATCATTTTTGTCGTAAGAACTGAAAGAAATAAAATGCTGAGAAAATGAATCCAAATTCAATACTGTTGCATCACATGTCCTTTAACGAATTCGGTTTAAAGACATGGCCGGAGCCTAAGACTGTTTTGTTTAAAGGAAATCCCGAAAGAAATTGGAATCGTAAAAAACAAATCTTTAAAATTGGTGAACAGTTTCTGCTTTTGATGAACGTTTGTTATCGACTGTTTAATGTATTCATCTCGCAAGCCATTGCTCGTGATTTCGATCCTTAAGTGTTTCTCCGTAAATGTCATTTCCTTGATGCAAATTTACTAATCAGATAAATATTTATATTTTATATTTAAAGTGTTTAAACATGAAATTAAAAAAAAAAAAAAAAAAAAAAAACGGAAAAGAGGTTTGAGATGATAGATAACTTTTTCAGCACAAAATCGGTTTTTCGCTATTTCGTTCGATGTAAAAGCAGATTTCAGTGGTGCTTATTTCAAATGACAACCGAAATATTATAGCAATGACCTCTCCGTGTTTGATAGAGGAGCTTCATTACATACTTAGGAGAATGAAAAGAGATTCCAGAATTTTCCTTGCTAATCCTAACCCTACCACATCTCTGTTGCTTCAAGTCTCATCATCATCTGTGAGGAAATTATCCGAATTTTGCAGAATTTGTAATTTCAAAGATAGCTCTATACTTATTTGATTTTGTAGACAGCAACCGATAAAAATGAACCTTTTTGTATCCTCAATATCTACAGATTCTTTTCTAAATTAAACTTTTCATATTTCATTTTGCAAGCTGAATAAGTAAATATTGACTATTGTTGCCTTAACAGGAAAAAAATTGAAGAGAAAATTGCTTTGCCAGCCGCCTTTATTTCTCTGACTCAGTCCTATTTTCCAACGCTACCCAACCCTCCAAGTAAAAGTTATGCCAATTATAGTGAAATAAGTTCTTTCCTTTCCTCCACAATTTGACTACCTTTTGTATAGAATTGTAAACTGCAACAGAAACAGGGATAGTTAAATGCGTCAAAACCTGATACACGGATGACTGTGTGTACCTATCACCTAGTGGCAGCTACGATGAGAGAACCAAATGTTTCATATCGCCAGTTTTTACGTCATCACCAAGGAGTGACTATAAGCTTTACTTTTTCAATGAAGAAAGTAGGCATTGTGTTAGTAACAGCGGCGGTGTTTAGTTGTTGAAGTCTTCTGTCGATTAAAATGGGTCGAGAAGCGAGAGGCGGGTGTTGCAAGCCAGATGTTAGTTGGAAAAAGGCCCCAGCTGTTTTCACTCTGAACTAATAATAATGGCAAATGTTTGGCAAGCGAACGAATCTTTCTTGCAAAGTAAAAATGATTGGGAGTAACAACATGCACAGCAGCTGTGAATGAAATTATTCATTCTTGTCCCTGACCGTGAAGTTAGTGCATTTAGCCAGGTGTCTTTTTTTCTTTGTTTTTAATAAGTTTAATGTTATAGGATGAGTGATCTGCTACCATCGAATTAACTACTACTACTACTATCGAATTAACTACTACTACTACTGGAAACGAACAGAGGCGATAGCAATTGAAACACTGGTACAACTTTCTTATTTGTAAACCTATTTATCCCAAGTAACTGTATCGTCATTAAACATTAAAATGCCCAGTAATTTAACAATTCTAATTATGTTATCCAATAGGAAAAAATAAAAATGTAGCCTTCTACATGAAAGAGATCTGAAAAAACGCATTAAATCTTGAACTTATTTCATTGTTTGATCCCTGAATAAAAAAAAACAAAAAAAAAAAAAAAAACTCTTTAAACCTTTGATTGATAAAACTGATTTTTGAAAATAATAATACAATAAAGTTGTCATAAATTTTTAAACGAAAATTTTCAAAGCTCTTAAAACGCAGGTTTCTTGCTATAAATTGACTTGCTAACTTTGAATAGTTTTCTAAAAATATACAACAATGATTGCATAATTCTCCAACGAGACGATTTTCAACTAAGGAAAAAATCTTTGCGATATAGCGGAAAAAAAGACTTCAGAGCCAATCACTTCTTGCTGATGTGAGAACTAAGCTCGTTTACTTGGCCTTACTATGACAATGATATTGAATTGAACTGTATCATTGGTCTAAATATAAAAAATATCATTACTACCATTAATTTTTAAAATAATAAAAATAATAAAACCATTATTTTCCATTTTCCTTTTAACATTAGCTTCTAAAACTTTTATGTAAATTTTATTCTTAGAAAAATTCTTTAAAAAATTACAGGTATCATTCTAGAAAATAAGTAAAAGGGGAGGATAAGTATTTAAAATTAAAAGAATTGTGTACAGTCGAATAATCGATGTAAAATTAATTATTTTATAAGATAAGTTACATAATAATCAGGAATCTTTAAAACAGAAAACCTGACATAGCTCACCAACTTCACAACACACTCATTTCTCGTGACGCAGTGCTTGAAATGAAAAAGTTATTGAAATGAAATATTTTTTATTAACAAGACTGACTTAAAGTTATCGTTTGCATTTGAATGGAAAGTTCGTAATTTAATTTTAAGCTTAAATAATTCGGTACCCTAGAAATTTTAGAATTGCTTGTTCTACCAATCAGCCTACTGAGGAACGTACAAAGCTGGTTGTGTTGTAAAGTTCTCTTAACAGTCTGCTACAATTACTTATTTAGAGAAAGTAAGCTGTTGTGAAGAAACGGTAAATTTGGATCATATAAAGAAAAAAAAAAAAAAAGATTTACCCGAACGTTCCAGGATAGAAACTTAATTTTTCTCGCTCTTAAAATGGGAAAAATTTTAAAAATTTTTTAAAATTTAAAAAGCATAGTAAAATTTAAAGTTTAAATTTCAAGCTTTTTCTGCCGAGGTTTAAAACGTCTTTGTTTAGACAAATTCTAAAGTGGTAGAGTAATAGAATCTTTTTGATTTTTTTGACCTTTAAAAAACGAAGATGATTTTTTTTTTTTTTTTTTTAAATCTATTGAAAACAAAAACAAATCAAAATGTTGCTAATGGTTCAAATCAAATATTGCGGTGTATAGAAATTGCCGGCTCTGAAATTTCTTGTGAAGCTTCTCCAGCTGAAGGGAAGTGTACCCCTCTCTAATACGCCATTTTTTTTATTCGCTGTGTATCGACGATTATTGATAATACTGACAACTTGTGCAGATACACCTATATATATATATATATATATATATAATAGATAGATAGAGACTTCGTGTATTGAGCACTTTTACGTTTTTACTGTCAGTTTTTTTCTTTTGATTAGGCGTTGCGGTGCTGATTGATTATTTTCGACCAAGACGGATGTTATCAATCTTTTCATTTTTTACTGAATTTTTTTTCCTTGATATCGGTTTTCTTAAATATATTTTTTATTTACAAAGTGTATTATCCAGGGATTTTTCAGACCGCCAGAGTATAGGCATTAAAATACATAATATATATATATATATATATATATATATATATATATATATATATATAGCTGCTCTGGTGAGCAGGATTTAATATGGTTGATATTAATTTTGAAAACAGCTTAGAATGATGTCCGTCTAAACAAATATTCAAACCTAAAAAAAATGTAAAGAAATTTCGTTACATTTCATAAGTTTAGTTTCTTTGGGGGTGACTTATTTTGTTTAAAGCAATTTGTATTTCTTTTCTTTTTTTCTCTCAAAAATGAAAACTTTAAAAACCGGCAAATCCTTGTGTTGATGTTATGGACAAAGCCAAGAAAATAAATTATTCTCCTACAGTTTCTTTTTTACATTTTCCTATATATGAACCATCCTATTAACTTAAAACACACACAGTTTCTAAATGCGGGCGTGTACAAATAATTCACCCTATAATTGACCTCTACTCAAAATTCTCGATGCAGGAAACTGAGAAAAAAAACAAAAAAAAATACAACGTCCTCATTTACAACTTGAAAACTGAGCTGATTTCAAGTGATGTCAGCGTCGTGCTACTTGAAAACCTCAAAAGCTTTTTCTGTGTCGAATAAATGCAAGTCAGTCACAAAGGGCGAACGTAACCAAAAGTCGCAAACTGAAAGACATCAATTCATCTCGTATTAGTTTATACATTTACGAGGATGTAATTTTTAGTGATTGTTGGCCTTTTACTGTAAAAGACAGAATGTTTATTTAAAACGTAATTTAATACATTTTTGTGACAAAGCCGAAGGGGAAATTTATTTATTGTATTTAGAAAGATAATTGTGGCACAAGGGGGAAGAGGAAGTGAGAAAAGGTTGGATTCTGATTCACGACCCACTCTAACAATTGACTCAATCGCCATAAGAACCCATCCTTCTACACACAATCCAACATTTACCAAAATACCACATATGCCGAGCAAGATACGAGCGACAAACTGGAGACAAGTACAGAAATTTAACTCCCTGGGAATTGTTTTGCAGAAAACGGAAAGTGTGGCCTAGAAAGTCGAAGGTGAATTAGAATAGCAAACGGTACCTTCCAAAAGCTAAACAAAATATTACAAAAACGAGAAAATTTCATTAGAAACAAAGAAAAAGAGTGCTGCACTGTTATAATATCAATCCTCCTATATGGTAGTGAATACGAGACAAATTCTCCTAACATATGAAGAGGAGACTTAAAGCAACAGAAATGTGGTTCTACAGAAGAATGCTAAGAATACCATGGACCGGACATGTGAGCAACGACGAAGTTTTAGAGAAAATGAAAAGAAAAAGGACATTTGTACTTAGTTTCAGAAAGAGACTGTTGAAATGTCTAGGACACATAATGAAGAGCGAGGGCTTGGAGATTTTGGCACTCAAAGGACATATTGAAGGCAAAAAAAGGCAGAGGGAAACCTCGATTAACCTAAACGAGAATGTGTAGATGAATTGCAGAACAGGGTTTGGGAGAGATAGTAAAAAAAGAAAAAATTACTTAGAGCCACAAGATAGGAAGCTGTGGAAAGCCATGATTGTTCAAGTCCTGTAGAGTCACGGTACATAAAAGAAAACTTATTACACAAACTTAATATTTTTTTTTCTGTTATATGACTGAAAGAGAAAAAAAATCTCGACGAAAGTTTTAGATAGTAATAATGATCTCAACACGTAACTGGTAACTTGGAGTAAAAAATACCGATTACATCAAAGTTTAAAAACACTCCTCCACCCCGAAACCTACAAATGGTCACCCTATTTAATGAAAACAAATTCTGACAAAAAAACAATAGGGAACGAGGGGGCACAACCCACCAACTGTAACCCTGGATTCAGTATGATGTTCATACATAAAAAGGGAAATAGAAAACCTAAAAACTTAGTTAATGCAACATCTACCTGAACACGGCTAGAGAACCTGTCGGCCAAAGTATAGCAATAACAAAAATTAGAATTCTACTTCGTCCACCAAAACGTCCTTGGTGTGACTCTGGTTAAATCTAAGAAAATCCCAGATTAGTTAATCGTGATATCAATAACCGTTTGAGAATTGGTCTTTTTGTGCATCTTTGACGGTCTTTATAGTGTCTTCCTACTTCATGTCATTATGAGTAACAAATATCTGCATTCTATCAAAACGTGGGTCTTGGGAATGTCAGATTCTGTTTTACATTGATTCCTCTAATCGTGAAGAAACGAAATCCCATCCACATCCCTTAATCCACGGAAAAAAAGTTTATTTATTGTATTTAAAAAAAAAAAAAAAAAAAAATACAATTGTAGCACAAGGCCGAAGTGGAGAAGGTTTGGTCGTCACTGACTATCTTACATCTAGCTAATCTTATTCTTACAATTGACTCAATCACCACAAGAACTCAACCATCACCATTCAATCCAACATGTACCACAATACCAGATATTCACATGGATCCTACTAAAAATCCATGACGTAAAAATTTGGTAATATAAAAATTGTCTATTTTTGTTGATTTTTTCCCCACGGAAAAAAAAGATTTTTCAAAAGAACTGCTGAGGAGTCTTATGCAAAATAAAAATAAAAACTAATGCAGAACGGACATAGATTCTTTTCGCCGGAAAAGTATTCTACATACTGTACTAATTAAAGTAGATGGGTAGCTATTTTCTCTTACTCAATTTGGCTTATTACTAAAGATTCTTTCCGATAAGCCTCAGTTCAATAGTATCTCAGTCAAGTCACAGTCTAGAGCTAAATTGGAAACTCTTGCGACACGTGTGAATACGAAGTCAATATAGCAGGGAAGGTCGTATAGAAATCCGCTTGCTAACTACTGCTTCAGCGGTAGGCGATCTACTTCCTCTGTGTCATACTCCATCCACAAAAAAAAGGTTTTAATTGACCCGCAAAATTCAGACTACTACGCTTAGCAGTGCCACAGACGATTACTCTTTTTTTTTTTTTTTTTTAGTTTTCTGCTACGCCACTGAATAATTTATGAGGCTTTGTTACACCGGCTTCACGTTCTTCCGTTTTATTCCAAACCAAAAAGTAATATATACGTTAAGGGTGCCTCATCGTAATGTATAATGTTCTAACTCGTAAAACATTAGTAATGAGTTCGACCATTGTTAATTGTTGCCTTCTACTTAATTGTTCAGCTTTTGATATTTTTTTTCTTTTTTAAAAAAAAAAAAATAATTTACCAGAATTCAATTAACCATTCATATTTTGTTTTAAAAACTTCGTTCTTTTTGAATTTATTCAAAAGGTACCTTAATGGAAATTGTGACTGAACAGTTTTTTTATTCTTAAATGTTAACCTTATTACCACCTCCACCCCGGGGGGGGGGGTAGGGGTAAGGTATCGTGAGGCATTGTCAACATTAGTACCATGAGGTTTTCAAACACCCTAAAATATTACAAATGTATCATTTAACTTTTAATTTTCTTTGTTATATATTGTTACGACTGTTTCTTTTGGCTTTTATAAGATAGATAAAAATGGGGGGATTATATTTTGAAAAGTCAAATTATAAGATCAATATTAAAAGAAGTGAATTTGTAAGTTTCAAAAGTTCAAATATGAAAAAATAAGTTTAATTTAATTTTTATTAAACAAATAAAACTGGCTATAATTCGTACAGATATTATGACTAAAACCAGAAACACCTTGTAATTACTTGACAGGTATTCAGAAAGTTGCTTGACTAATCATGAAAATTGGACTTACCACTTGAGTGTTGATTACAAATGATTTTCTTGCATATTGATTTTGAGTCAAAAATTCAATTTTATTTGATAATCACTAGATTTCAAGTTGATTAATAGACGATTCTGTCCGCTGAGGCACAACAGTTTCTGACCACATTAACTTCAAAACAAGGGTTGCACGATGGGAAATAAACCTTATTCCCAACACAATTTCATACTCTATGAAGACACGCCCAAACTTTATTTTCTACCCAATAACAGACCATATTATAGACTTGCCAAAAAAGATTCCACAATTCAGCATACACCTTTTACATCAAAGTGTCTATTGGTTAGAAATTAGCATCACCATATGAAATATTTGACCAATCAAAGAAAATTAAATCCCTACTTTTCGCGAGTCTATTTTCTAGAAAAATTTCTTATAGGATCCTACAGATTTCGACTTTCATAGAGCAGAGATGTGACTGTTGATCTATCATACGCGTGTGGCAATGTGTCGCCCTCGTATTCTAGGGTCAAACGGATGGTGTTTCTGTCGCTGCTATTCACGACTAAAATGGGGATTTCAGCGACGCGGATGGAGGAAATCTTGCGATGTAAACGTTATTCTCATCAGGATCTTTTGCTCTTTGGGCATCAGCTCAAGATGAAGAACTGCTAGAAAGTGTTAAGTATCGACAGAGTTCAACGAAAGGTGGGTAGTCGTGGCGAGCCTTGATTTTTCTTTTTTATGTCTCCCTAAGTCACAACGGGGCGGTTTCCTGTTCAGCCCTCCTCTGGTTAGGATAGACCCTTTTTTGTGTACTAGTAAATGTAAATGTCGTTCCCTGCTTCTACTTTGGTTATGATCAGAGTCGATATTTCCAACCTCCCCAGTTTGTTTTTAGCCCCCCCCCCCTTTTCATCTCTACTGGGTCAGCTTTCTTCTTTTCCCTATAGCCGTATTTATTTTATCCTTTCCCTCTCCTTTTGTGAGAGAGCCTCTTAATTTTGTCTAAAGGTAGAATGCAGAGGCCTCTCAAATCTTTTATGGGTTTGACGGGCCCAACTAACATCAGTTATCTTTATTTTGTTTGTTTTGATATTTTAGTTTGTTTTGGGGTTCATTCCTCCCCGCTCATTGTATATCATCTATAGATTTTATGTATAGAATTTTATGCTCATGAAATTTTTATGTCAAGGGGTGTTTTTTTTTTTTTGTAGGTTCCCTGAGAGTATGCGGTATTATGGCATATGGAGGATTGAATGATGATGGATGAATTCTTGAGGTGGATGTGCACATTGTAACGAGTGACTGGGTCGGGAATCGGATTAGCTCGGTATAAGATAGTAAGTGACGACCAGCTTCAACCCCATTCCTCTTTTTTTTTTTACGCATTGTGCCAAAATTGTATTTTATATACAATAAATCTTACCAGAGATGCGGCTGTTGATCCCGCATCCGCGTGTGACAATGTGTCTCCTTCATATTCTGGGGTCAAACAGATGATGCTTCTGTCGCTGCTAGTCACGGCTACAATGGGGATTTGGACGACGCTTATGGAGGAAATCTGGCGATGTGAATGTTATTCTTATCAGGATCTAAACCGATTTTTTTGGTATCAGCTCAAGATGAAGAACTGCTAGAAAGCGTTATGTATCGACAGATTTCAACGAAAGGTGGGTAGTCGTGGTGAGCCTTGATTTTCTTTTTTATGTCTCCCTAAGTCTTGTGTGCCTAGTTAATGTGAGTAAGTGTTGTTCCTGGCTTCTACTTTGGTTATGTTCCAAGTCGAGATTCCCAACCTCAACAGATTGTTTTTGGCCGCTTTTTTCATCTCGACTGGGTCAGTTTTTTCCTATGACTGTATTTATTTTATCCTTCCCTTTCCCTTAGCGAGAGAGCCTCTTGATTTTTTTCTGAAGACAGAATACCGTGGTCTCATTATTTTTTAGGGGTGGACGTGTCCTACTAATATCAGTTATCTTTAGTTTGTGTGTTTTCTTATATTTTATTTTGTTTACGGGTTCATTCCCTCCCCGCCTCATTTCTTACAGTCAATAAATTTTTATATAATATAATTTTATGCTCAAAGAAGTTTTATGTCATCGGGTGTTTTTTAGGTTCCCTGTGTGTGTGTATGTGTGTGTGTGTGTGGTATTGTGGTATATGTAGAATTGAATGATGACGGATGAGTTTTTGTGGTGAATTTGCAAATTGTAATGAATGAATGGGTCATGAATCTGATTAGCTAGGTATAAGATAGATAGTGAAGGCCAACCTCAACCCATTCCCCCTTTAAGGTCTTGTGCCACAATTTTTGTATGTGGATCTTCACTAACGATTAGTCTTTTTTCAACCACAGATTTTGAATGTGAACCAACCATTTAAGTCTTTTCTAGACGACAGATTTTTCTGTGAACCAACTACCCAAGGAATTTAACTCAACTAAAAACTATTTTTAATCAGTTTTAATCTCTTGAATTCATGTACACATGTTTGTAAATAGAAATTATTTATTTAACATGCATACCTAAGTTTTCTTTATTTTTGTTTTATTATCGATTGAAATTCGGACGTTAGGATTTTTAATATAAAAACTAAACACGGATGACTGAATTTCCTACATCACTTTACCGAAATTAAACATTTAGTTCATTGATTTTCTTTTCCAGCATATTACTTCCAATTTGAACATGAGTTGAAGTCTCATCCCGCACAAAATACTTACTAAAGATACTTTAGAATTACTACTAAAATCCAATCATATGCGATGAAAATTGCAATTGGTGTCCAGTAGGCGGCATTCGATACTAACAGATCCTCTTGAAGACAAATCATTCAATTCGTAGCCACTGGCGTTCTAGTGCGACCTTGTACAACATTCCGTTCGAATGAGCGTGCGGGTAAATACCCATTGACATTTTCGTGTATTGGCCCACTGAATCGTGTGACCCGAAAACCTCGTCCTACGTTTAAAAAAAAAGGGCAGATTTCTTTACTCGTAAAAATGTTTTGGAGTCTGTGTGCTGATCGAAAAATTCTTTGCTCTTTTTTTTTTTTTTTTTTTTACGGATTCAAAAACTCTATTTTGCTGCTTTTCTTTTGACCCCTGAGTGTGATGTTGAAAAGACGGTTAATTTACATTTAATGCAAGTAATAAAAAATTACTAAGGCTTTTGTATCAATTAATAAATACTGTCCATTTTCTTTTCTCCTTTTAACATTTGTAGTGTTTCAAACGTAAAACCTCCATCTTGTGATGGATGCCTTTCGTTGTAAAATAAAGGTTGCCATGGAGTTTTTGGTAAGGGAACTTAAAACTTTTTAATCATAACTTCTTGTGTTCAAAATTCTCGAAATCCAGTTTCTATTTATAAGAATTACACTTAATCGAAATTTATTATTTTCTTTAAAATCTTTTTGCATTTTTTTTTTTTTTTAGAGAATCATTAAAACCTGTTTATGAAGTATTTTCTAAACTGTAAACAAAAACTTTCAAAACTCAATCTCTGATTTCGTTATTTTTGCAACAACGATGTTATATTGTGAGGATATCATGAATACGTCTACGTCTAATAAGTTTAGAAAAAAAAGCCTGTCTCTCGTAAATGTCTTTGAAATTGAGACTTTCGTCGTTGAAATGTTTGAGACTTTCGTAACTCATAATTCGATAGCTGTTCGTATAGCGTATCGTTTTTGCAAGAAACAAATCTTCAACTTGTTTTTGTCACAAATGAATAGAGTTCATTTGTCGCTTGTCAATTCTTCCTTTGTTTTTTTTCTACATACAACGCGTGAAAGCACGTGCGATACCCTGCCCTCGTCAGCCATCAATCAGGGGAGGTAACACAGTTCCGGTGGACAAGACAGTACTGCCACCCTCGGCGCCACCAGCAGCTTTTGCCACCGAACAGAGTATTGCTTTTTGTGTAGACGTGTCAGTCTCTTGTGATTTTCATGCAACTGCAAGTCAGATTTTCAACATTGTGTTAAAACGTTTGCTTTTCATCGTTAACCAATACACAACGCACCCGTAGCGACTGTTATCGGAAGAAGCGTTGTGTTGTGAGCATGGTTTTAATTAACTTTATTTTGAATCTTGACCATACCCAACTCGATAGCACACTTCAGGCTCCGGTCAGTAATGCCCACCTTTTGTAAATTTCTATAGTAAACATAATAATAATAATAATGATAAGAAGAAGAGGGGGAAATACATTATAACTCTGGTTGTTGTTTAGTTAGCGAATACTTTGCGCCCTGGCAATACCTAATAGATAATGAATTATTTTGTTTTGGTCACGATGAAAGATATCTTTGGTTAAAGAAAGAAAGAAAGATAACACTCATGTGTTTAACGTCTGCTTCAGTAAAATGAAAAAACTTGTCCATTTTAAATCTTTTCATTTGTACCCTCTTACCTTTTTAAATAATGGCATGCATTCATATTTATGACTGTCATTGCAATATTTAGTTAAAATTGTTAAGCTCAGATATTTAACGCTGCAATGGGAAAATTTCTGCAGGTATTTTGTAATCGTAGAATTTTCAAAGAGTTTATTCAGTTATCAACTTAAGAATTAAGATGCACCAGAAAATTCAAGTAGGAAAACCGTGAAATTTTCACAAATATTTCTAGTTATTATTATTATTATTATTATGAAAACTTAATATACAATGCAGGTAATAAGTACATTAACATTAAATTAATAGATATTTTTTATTGAATTTGTTGACATCATTGATATTTAGTTAGAATTAGTGAGATTTAGCCGCCACGATTTGTCAACCCCCTTCTGACCCCCAGGCATTTATCGATGACTATGGAGCCCGAGTTTGCGTTTATTAATCATAACTACTCTTGCTTCTAAAAGTCTTAATTGCTTCACTAACATTAACGACATTTGCTTTTAACTTGATATTGAAAAGAATTATTATTACATTTGGAGAACAAATAGCAAAAATCTGAAACGATTTTCACTAACATACAAACATATCCCAACCAAATTTTCACCGTCCTGGGTCTGACGATAAACTACATCCAACGTCATGGCTTCTGATCAGGAGGCTTTGAGGAGAGTGGAACCACCTCTTAATTGCTGGTGTTCCCAGGTTCACCCTGACCCGGGTTGGTAGCACCTGTTAAGGTCCCAGGTATGGGCAAATAGTTAACCCCCAAACTGGGGTCATTTTTGTAGAAAATTATAACCAGCAATAAGTTTTTCAAGAAAAGAATATTACCAGCAATAAAAATCTTGTTGCCATTAAATAACCCATTGAGGTTGATATGCCGTAAAACAAACCAAACGAAATTTTCAGTTATTATAATGAACAAATCGGAAAATAAACTTAGAAAAAAGTTCGTTTCGCATACTTTTCTACAACTTTTCAACAAGTCCCCCACTCCACATTACATGGATACTTTTCCTTTCTGTTCTTTCGGTATTTCAATGTTGTCTGCTTGCATTTTGTCAACTGATGTATCAAAGTTGTTGCCTGTGTCATTTTAACATATTTCTATTAAATTATAAGACCGTTCGAACTAAAGAATAAACTGAGATTATTATTATTATTATTATTATTATTATTATTAATACAATCAGTTTTCCTTTCGATTTCTTCTCATTTCATTCACGCTTATCAAATTGATAAAAGTTTTTCACGGGCAAGCATATTTCAAGATGAATCTTATTCGGAATGACCGCTTAAAAAGGTTTTATTTTAGTTCGATTTATTTTTCTCTTAATTCGTCTCATGAAATCACTGTTCAGAATTCTGGATATTGAGGAATTTATTTTTTTTAATCCTTTTTATGATTTACATGCAAATCTTCATAACCATCCATTCCTCTAACTCAGGCTTTGCAAATATTTTAAGTATTAGGTTAACCAAAATATCCACTTGTCATTAAAAGGTCATTCGAAGGGTTTAGATTTTTCATAAAAGGATCACATTTAATTGTGTCAGCTGTCTTTAAAAAAAAATGTGTCAACTGGCTTTTAAAGTTGTTTTAAAATAACTTTAAAAGCCAAAATAGGCGAATTTTTTGCTTTTTGATTCTAACACTTTAAGCAGAAAACCTGCAACAAGTGTTGGTTTATGATTCTTCTAAATTTATGAAAAATGAAAATGTGATTCAAAGATATAAAAATATTTGCGTAATTTATGGAGAAGGTGCTGTGAATGACCAAACGTGTCAAAAATGGTTTGCAAAATTTCATACTGCAGATTTCTTGCTGAATGATGCTCCAGTCGAAATTAATAACGATGAAATGAAAATATTACTTGAGAATAATCAATCTTTTAAGACGTGGGAGAAATCTAACATGCTCAGAAAATTGTCATCAAGAATTTAAAATCATTTACATCAGGTTGGTTATGCTAGTCGATTTGATGTGTAGGTTCCAAATAAGTGAAATTACACCAAATTTCTCTGCATTTTTAAACAAGTTGTGCCGACTAATAAAAATGTAGATTAAAACAGTGTGGAATGCAAAAAATTATGGAGTAAATAAAATGAAGCGAATATAATTGTATCAAAGGCTAATCGTTATGCAAACCATGTGATGCTGTGTATATAGTGGAATTTGATGCTTTCAATGAAATAAATTGAAAGCAGAATTGACAAAAAATGTTAGCACTGAAGTCTTGATATTCTACCAAAATGACGCTAGACTTCATCTTTCAAGCAAAAATTGTTACAACTTGGCATTTCACCAAATATTGCAACTTTGTCTTACCATTTATTCCAGTCTCCGCATAATTCTATTAATAACAGTGTTAGAGTAAATAAACTGTGGATATAGTTGTCTCCCTACTTACGAAATTCTCTTAACTAAAAGATAATTTAATATTCCACTTCCTTCATTTCTGCTGTGTAATCATTTGGTGATTAGTTTCTCTTGAATATAGTTATTACGTTGCAAATCTCTTGTTACATTATTTCTTCCTCTTTACTTCTCGTCGTTATATGTGAACTTACCACTGCAACAACCCAACAAGCTATGGGCGCAACTCAACAGACAGAAATGTCAATAGCCTGTAAAGATCCAAAAGAAGAAAAGTTGTCGATCAAGTCTGTAAACAATTTCAAGTGTCTAAACGTTGGGACTATTAAATTTATCAAAATGCACCACTTAAAGAATCTTTGCGCAAAACCCTTCGAACTGTTGTTGCTGCTGTTTCAAACTTTAAGTAGGAAGCAGAACGGAAATTGATTTCTTGCAAGAATGACGTATATTAACCTTTAACACTCTACATTATTCACTACTTTCCTTTCCACTGCATTGTTTTTCAAGGCTCTTCTACTGCACTACTTAACTTCAGTCATGGTCATTTTCTGTTGCCATAGTAGGATATGACAACACAACTGCGAAATTCAAACACGCTATCATTCATTCATCTGAATCACTCGCAGTGACAGGAAGGATAATTTTTTGCTTTTGAAGCAAAATAACCCCCAGCGTGTTAAAGGTTGAATTAGGACCTTTTTGTGTCTGTTTTTTGTCTGTCGGTATGAAATCTAGTTTAATTTCTGAACTCCCGCTTATATTTGGATTGGAGCAAAGTTTAAGGCTTAAGCTTAATTGCAGTTTATGGGAGAAGCAAGATTTTGATGCCTTCCAAGTGAAAGGGCCTTTTTACCATGAAAATTATCGTTCGAAATGCTGGTTTTTACTTAGCTTCTAGCGCCGGTGGCAAATAACAATCAACTACTTCAGACATGAGACAGACAAATTCATAAATAAACGATAACCACATCCATACATATATATCTTAGTTTTTTGGGTTTTTTTTTTTAAGAATGCTTGTCTGAAAGTGTGATCTTGTCTGGAATGTGATGACATCATTAATAATAATATTTTTATTACAAAAAATAAATCATTTTGTTAACTTGCCTTTCCGGGCACAAAACAAAATACAACTTCTATTATTTTTATGCATCACTGCATTCCAGTCGGGACACCCTTTCAGATAAATACCGGAGTATCTCTCATAAAAGTAAAAATTGTAAATAACTTTCTTTTGTCTTTACGAAAATCTTAAATTCAGAGGATCTTCTTCATCTATTAAACTTCGGCTATTTTTTTTTCTTTTTTCCGGTTCGTCCTTCAAGCAGAGCCCAATTCAGTATTTTGCGGGTGTGTACTTTGTTTTCTTTCTTCGCGTCAAATCTTGCTGTTAATTGTCCCAAAATTTCACAAGGCATTTTATTATTCATGTTACTCAGCGCCCAATGGATAGCAGTCGTCGCGGCTAAATAATCATTCGCCCGGTTTCTAAACACTTTTTATAATATATTATTTCTATTGCTAGATATTTCATTTCTCTCGAATTTGATAAGTTTGATAAAAGAAAATGTTTTTATTTTAACATTCTAAATTCTTGCTAAAACGCATTGAAACTCCACATTAGGGCTGTAGCGTAAAACTTCGCATAAAAACATTTTTTTTTAATAATTTCATTTGCATGATGGATATATTTTTTGATAAAGTAACTAAAGTTTATCAAAGAAAAATTAGGGTTTTGCTAAATTAATTAAAATTACTTTGTAGTTAGATAAAAACAACTTTAGTGGGTAAAATCTCTAAAAATAGTCTTTTATTTTTTTATGAAAAAAGGGCACTAGCCGTCTGTCTTACAAAGTTCAAAGTTCTAACTAAAACGTAAGTAAACCATAGTCATGAGGATGAATGAAATTGAAATATCAAAGCAAGAATCAATTTTAATGAAATTTTTAATCGTACTTTTAATTTTAACACTGACTTTGCTTGATGAGATTTTTTTTTAATTTTCGAGAAAAATTCGACAGAAAGGAGAAACGCTAACGAACGGGGAGAGAAAACAAAATAAATAACTTCTCGTACTACAGGGTGATCCGAAAGTTTTGTCATTCCCCTACCAAAAAAAAAAAAAAAATGAGAACAATAGAAGATCAAGTAATAAGTAATACAAAGCACTTGTACTGGATTTAGTTTATTATTCACATTCATTGACACTGTCATACATCCAGAATTGTCTGTAGGAACTCGTGTCCGCCATCTGAAATAAAAAAAAAATTATATGGATGACAAGATCTTCGAGCCACCCTGTAGGTAGTACAAACAAGCCGTTTGGTGACTGGGGTTCGTTAAAAATTATGAGTAATAATTCCAATTTATTTCGGAACAGAACACTAGGAATTTGGACATTTTTGATAAATCTTGTCTGTACTTTTATAATGTAAAAAAACGGATGAATTTAAAAAGCCATTGAAATAAATGACTTGCACTTGACGCTTTTTTTTAAAAAAAAAAAAGTTTCTTATCTTCTTCGCTAATAATGCAAAAAATTCAACTGTGACCCCCCCCCCACAAAAAAAAAACTTGTCCTGAATGAGGACAATGTTTTAATTTACATTTAGTCATTAGTGATTTAGCTTTTGTGATTGGCTCAAGTCAAATAGTTGAGAAATTCTTTTTAAAAAAAAATGTTTCATTACTTATTGTGGCCCATTTTCTAGAGTAAAAATACTTTCCTCCTCGCATTCATTGTTTTAAGTGAGAGGTTGGAGTTTAAAAATTAGGATGAATTTTTAACACTAAAAAGAAAGAGTTGTTTTTTTTTCTTTTTCATCATCGGGAATGTAAATTCTCCTTCAAAATTTAGCTACTCTGTGTTTTTAGCATTTATCTTTTATTTTTATTTAAATGTTTTTACGCATATTTCGACTCGGGACTTCTTAAAAATATTTTTCAAATCCTTTCTCTTCAACTTTGAAACTTATCAGCACATCATTTTCTTGTCTGAATCGTGTAGAATTTTTATTTTTTCTCCAGTTTCCGTTAGAGACGGTTGGCCTTTTTGCAACTTTTTTTTCTGTATCAGAAAATGTAACATTTTTAAAAGCTGACGAAGAAATTAGTGATGAGACCCAACAATAATAACTAACATGAAAAACACTGACAAAAAAATAAATCTTACGACCCCAAAAACTTTTCCATTGCTTGTTCAAAAAATGTAACTTTGTCTTTTTTGTTTTTTTGGGTTTTTTTTTTAAGTTACAATTTCTCGAGAGCGTCGTTAAAATCCCTAAAAACAAAATTTTAAAAATAAAGCATTTCATTTTATTTTTATTTATATATATATAATCTTGTTTTGGTTGAGAGAAAAAGAAAATCCAAATTATAAATTTAAATACAAATCTAGGTTGTTTTTTAGTTGTATTCCCGCAAGGCAAGGTGAAACGTTGCATCGCAAAATATTTCAACTTAATTAATAATTAGTATCTTATTTTTCAAAATCTCAAATCGAAAACTCATCGTAAGTCTACATTTTTTTAAATCATAGCTTTAAAAATAAATGGAAACTATTTTTCACAAATAAAATTGAAAAGATCATAAAAATTAAATTATCCCCCCCCCCCAATTACGACTTATTGTAAAGTTAAATATTTATTTGTAGAGTTTCCTTTTAATAATAAGGAAATCATTTATTAGGTGAGTTTATTGATTGTCTATGAAGTAAAAAAGCAGGTCATTGTCGTTGTTTTGGCGCCTAAAAATCAGAAAATAGAAATTCACAAATATTGCAAGAAATCCTTCAACCTGAACAAACTCGAACTGATTGGACGCACCTAGCAACGATAATTATTCGAATTTCCCGCTTTCTGTGGCCACTGGGCGCGAAATGTAAAAAGGCATTTAGGGTGAAGCTATATCTTACAATCCCCTGATCTCTGTACACACACGCAAAATAAAGTACCCCACTCACAACCAAAGATCTTAACATTCATTCTTTTTCAACGTATTTATTTTTCACCAATCTTTACGAAATGTATGTATGTATGTATGTATAAATTTTTTTTTATTTCGAAGGAAAAAGTGTTTCATGCGTGAAACAATTTTATAAAATCTGGAATAATTTGAATTAAGGGAAATTGGTTAAATAATATAATGCTGGTTAATTTACCCTTATTTCAAAAGATTTTATTCGTAATTAATGAAGTGTTTTTACTACAGGTTTCGGTCATTACCCACATTCTCTTATTCTACATTTCATGTCGACTTTAAGTAAAAAGTTGACTGGCAGTTGAATTAGCAAACTCAAACACATTGGTGTTTAAGTTTACTGTTTAGTTTTTTTTAGTTTACAAATACGCACCTGTCAATTAATTGCTGACTGTTTTTTTTTTGTTTTTTTTTTTGTTTTTTAGGAAAATAAATTCTAAAAACTCCCCCTGTAATAAACTTTACTTGAATTTCCAGTTCTTATTTTTTTTCTTTCAAAGTTATGCACCATTAAAGTTAGTTCCATTTTTGTTCTTTTTTAGTTTTAACTTTTTTTTATGCGAGGTATAAATTATAGAATTTAAAACTTTACGACCCTTGTTCGTTGGGAATATCGATTTCTTTCTTTATTACTGAGTTTAAACTTTACAACAACATTTTTACTTTTTGAACCAAGACTAAAAAAAAAAAAAATTTGCCCATGTCTACGAATTATAATTTTTTTAAAACGACCAAATGTCCCCGTGTTTCTCCCAACTTCAGCCAAAAAGACTGCTGTCGAAATAAAATTTGTAAAATAAAAATCTTTATATTTTTCTTTTTTATATATTCGTCAAAAGTGCGCTTTTTTTTCTTCTAACAAAAAAATCAGACACACGAAGGAAAAATAAAAAAAGTGGTCTCTAACATTACGAATCACTCCACAGTTAGTTTCGCTCAATGACTTAATCGACCGACAGTAAATTAAGCAAAAAAAGAAAAGCTAAATAAAAATCCCTCCCTTCATTTTGTTGGCGATTTTATAATCGACAAGCCAAGCCTCTTCTTTTGTAAATATTTTTGTGCATCTCACTACTGACGTCAAAATGAATAAAGCACTTTAGGAGGGTGAGGCACAATTACATTTTCTTTTTTAAATTCACTTGAAAATATATATTTTTTCCTTTTTACAATTTAGCTTTGTAATTTTAATTTAATCGAAAGAAATCTGACCCCTTCAATTTAAGTCTGTATTTCTAAAATCTTTTAGACATTAAAAACAAATGGTTTATTCAATCAAGTTAACGATTCATTCTTGTCAAGTATTTTAAAATTTTGTTCATTCAGTTTGTTTTTTTTTGTTTATAACTGACCTGGAATAATAATCAGTAACCAACACGGATCAAAAATAAAGTACAAACTTATTGCCATTTTTACTCCTCCCCCAACTTTGCCGCCAAAACAACGGGTTGAAATTTTTGAAAATGTTTTTAAAAAAAAAACAAAACATTCTCCGATTTTAGCAATAAAACAACTTCAACTGGGGAGTTCTTATTTAGGTGCAAAATTTGTCATACTGAAAACTTTTTTATTTTTTCCTGAAATAGTCTAAATTTTAAAATATTTAGGGCACTTAACGCCACTTTATCAATTTTCATTCTTGTAAGACAAGGTCACAAGAAAAATTTAAAAATTTATGCCAAGCATTCGTCGGATCGAAAATACACCGAAAATAAAATGTTAACATTTCTAATAAAATATTTTAAATCATAAAATTAGTCATTAAATGAAATAAGTAATATTTTTAAATAAACTAAATATTGTATATCTTATGACTTTAATGTAAATGAAAATGTCATCTATTTTCTATTTATTTTTCTGGCTCACAAAACTTCTAATTTTTCTTATACAAAGTGTACCCTATTTTACTTCATATCAAATCTTTGAATATTACACACTATTTGATAATTTTAATTTGGCCATTAAAATTCTACAATCAAATATAAAAGAATGATTTGTTATTAGGTTGGTGCAAAAATAATGACGTAATAATGTCAAAAAACGACATTATTACGTCATTATTTTTGCACCAACCTAATATTTTAAGTCTAGTATGAACAAAGTCTTATTTGAGATAAATTTAAAAGGATTTTTCACTATCAGGCAAAAACTGAAAACTTGATATAACTCAAAAATAAAAACGTCAAATTTAAAATCAAATGAAGAAAGAATGATTCCTTTTTTTATCCATTTAATGAAAAACTGTTACAAAGATTCTCAAAAAATAATCTCCCTCCTACATACTTTGGTCAAATTTCTGAAGTGTACTGGGCCAAGCACTTTTCAACATGTATTTGCAAGATTAAAAAATTTCTTAAACAATATCTTCTATATTGCATTAGTGGAAAATGTTATGAAACAATGTCAGTTTAGTTTCTACATAAATCAAATTGGGAAGAAGAGAAAATAAAGGGCATATGCTAAAAATAGTGATAAGTTTGTCTTGGCATTATTTGAAGAGTTTAGATTTATGAAGATTTAAATAAATAAAACCCAGTCCAAAGCATTGCAGTTTTTGAATTTTCTTTTAAAAGGTAGGTAAAAAAATAAGAATGTAGCGGGGAAACCTCCAAGGATTACATGCTGGCAAATTAAGTTTGTACAGGAGGAGCAGTGAGAATCTGATGTCTTCTAAAATGGGATGGTTAATATTCTTTTTTGACTTTCCTTTCTTTGTTTTTTTTCTTCATCCTTTGTGAAAGAAAAAGGTTATTTTTTTTTTTTTTTTTTTTTTTTTTTTAGATTTTTCTTTCCAAGAAATCAAAGTTTGAAAATCAATAAATGATAAATGGTACTAAATATGTCAGATATTTCTTCTGGCCATTCTGCCAGCAAACAGTTATCTACAAGCATAAACAAATCTTTCTGTTTGTACAGCTAAAAAGAAACTGCCTAAAAAAACTATCAAAGCAGCAATGAATTTAAGTTGACTGGACAACTACTTTTTTTTATGCATTTCTGGTTTGTACAAGTATATAGAACATGACAGGATTTTTTTTTGTAATTTTGGGAGAGGGGGTGGAAAGCCATTTATTTTAGAAAAACCTCTTTATTTCCACAGATTTGCATTTTACATTCATGTTACATAAAATAGTGATTCTTCCTATTTGGATTGGAATTCTCTTCTCAATTTCAAAATAATTCTGAATTAGTCAAATAAAAGACTTCAATTTGTGATGAGAAAGTAATTGATGCTTTTGTTTTTCTTTCTGTTTAAAAGCAAAATTCCCAATCAAATGTCGTGCAGCAAACATTCTGACCAAAATTTCTACTTCATTCCAGTTTGACCAAAGAATATTGATTTTTTTTTTTTTTTTTTTTTTTTTTTAAATAAACTAAGAATCCCAAAGAAAAGTCTAATGTTAAATTCACATTATTTATGTTTACTTTTACACTCTTCTCCCAATAGTTACAGGTTAAATAGCAGGGCAGATGAGATGTGGTTGGCAACCAGTATAAGCAAAGGACAGATCTGAATTCAAAGCCTTGTGTGTCCCATTAGGGACACACACTTGAACTGCAATTAAGGTCTGCTCAGCATAGTTGCAGTATAAACCACAGCAGGCATGCTTAGAAACGAGCAACCATGCTAAAGATGAGAAATCACATGATGACTTAAGAATGGATTGGCTGAAAATACTGTGATAAGTAAATAAATAATACTAAAATGAAATTGAAAGCAGAATTTAAAAAGAAAATCATAGATGTGCTGAAAAGTTTTAGGCTCAAACTACTTTTCAAACTCTAACCAAATAATTTGATTTGCTTTTTCCATTCTTTATTTTTTAAGGACTACTTATTTGTACTGTGAACGTTTCAGCACATGCTCGGAGAAGATTCTTTTAGGTGATTTTAATAAAGATTTGTAGGACCAAGAAGCAATACTAATGATAAAATTGTAAAAATATCATCAAGGAGTAAACTAAATGTAGGGTTCTGATTAAACAAAAATAAAATGAATGTAAAATTTTAGTCAAACGAAGTAAGGGAGATAAGTCAATTACGAACTTAACATGATTATTTGCCCTTGACAACAAATTTTTCGTTCTGTGGAAGAATTTCTTAGTTTTCCTTTGCTGGCTGTAATTAGAATAAGTAAAGCTGTTACTCTACTAGGATTCTTTTAAATTGAATTTTTATTTCCTGAAAAGAATTATTATTGCACATAAGTTTCAGAGTTAAAACAATGTAATTCAAGTATTAACCGGGAAAATTTTAAAACCAAACAATTTAAACTTTATAAAGTTTTAGTACAATTGAAAAGCTTGTGTTTGAAATGACAAAAGCTGGAGTTTCCAAGCTGCCCAAACTAAGAGTAATTAAAGAAAGGAAGTCTCAGTATGCCTTCAAAATAAGGCATGGTCCTAAATGTTTTTAAATAAAATATAAAGAATATAAAAAATAACCACAAACAAAACAAAAGCACTTCAAGAAAATCTGACAATTCTTCTCTCAACAAATACAAAACAAGGATTGGGATTTATAACAAGTTTCAAATTCTAGAAAATTTTCAGCAGTGGTCAAATATTTATTAATAATATAAACATAAAAACACAGTGTTATACTACTTTAATCAAGATCTCTTCCTGATTCACAAATACATTTCACTAGACATGTTGGTTGGATGTGAGCACTAAGAAAGCAAAACCCAAAATAAAAAAGTTGTCTTCTGCACAGGGAATCCAAGCATCACATCTGTCCAACAAAACAAATCACCTCAATAATAACGCCAATCAAGAATGTTGCCGCTAAATAAAGGATGGGCCTGGTAACCAGAAACTCTTAAAACAGATATAAAACAGGACACCTCATCAACAACAGGCAATTTGGCTCAACACCTCAACTTCATTACAAACACCACCCCATTCACATACACTACCAGTCCCCACATGAAAGATGTTAGTGGCACAGTGGGCCACTGGCGGTAACAAGTGGTAAGGATTGGTTGTAAGGATTGCTTGGAAAGTTTCCTCAAATCAAAATCCACCTTTAAGTCCACTGCATGTCTCTCTTGTGCTTTGACGGAAGGGGATTTTCATTAAGTACAGTTCAGAAAACCTCGACATGCTCCTTATTTGACGATAGTTGTACATATTCGGTTTTTCAAGTCCTACTTTACAGAACATCTGCTCAAGTAACAGATTGCAGTTTTAGTTTAGTTGATAGCTTATCATTTAAGGCCTGGATTTTGGAAAATGACAGCAAAGCAGACCTCACCCATGGCAGCAGAAAATATTCTTCACCATTACTGATGTTAACTTTTATCATCACTTGCTATCATCCAACAGCAGCAACATTAGTTTTGTTATATTTCAAGATATTTCTGCAGTATGCCATTTGAAAATGGAGACTTCCAGCTGAATTCACTGAAAGGTATAGTATAAAATTAATATCAACAGAAAAACTTTCTCAAAAAAATTTTCTCTTATTAAAACAAAATAAAATTAAGTTGGCAAAAAAAAAAAAAATTATACAAAAAGAATATCAAACTTATGAATTTGAGGAACTTTTCTTAAGGGTACAATTCAAGATTTCATATTTAATTTTCACTTCTAAATCAAAGAATAATTTGGTTTTTAATTGAATAATTAGACAATGGGGAACTTTCAAAAGCAGTCATACGAAATGCCATCCCAAGATTCATTGGCAAGGAGAAACTGTTTTCCACAGATGTGAAGGGAAATTTCAAATTGTGCTAAAATTCCATGATTTTCTGCAGAAATCTTGTAACAACAATGCAGTAATAGAAAAAATATATATCAAAAGCTGCCATCATATTTGAATTCAATCTACTGAAGCATGTTTTTTTTTGGTAAAGATAAAGCATTTTTAAATAAAGTCAAAAGAGGAAGGGAAGAACATGCAGAATGAAACAATAGAGAGAATACACTTCCTCATAAAATCAGATTTACTGTGCAAGAAATGATGCAAGATGAGGAAAAAAAATTAAAATATCCAGTTTAGGATTAACAGGAAAAAGCAAATCAGAATGATGGCAAGCAAATGATGGAATGTACAAGTTGTTTGTGGTGGTGATGTTATAGTAAATAAAAATGCAAGAAGACAAGTTAGTTGCAGTTCCCAACATAGAAATCTGATATATTTTGAACAGTGAGGGGGAAAAGACAGGCTGGATTCTACAACAAATTATACTTTTATTACCAATATCAATCAGAATTTGTAACAAAATTCCTTTTTCAGAAAAAAGTAATTCCAAAATATTTTCAACACTTCTTATTAAAAACTGATATCCCTGTTTTGTGTTTCATGTAATTCCCAGATCGAAACGCTAACCTAAGAACAATAACTCTTTCATGCAAAGTGAATTTAATCTTTTTTAATCTGTATTTTTGGAATCAGTGTATTAGGGACATGTAAAAGTTTTATTTTTTTAATTTAAAATAAAAAAAAATAAAAAAATTCTACTGTGTATTAAATTTCTCGTTTTCGAAAATGAGGGTGCTGGGAATTTTTGTGCACATTTAATATATTTGAACTAATTTTTTCATCTTCAGAAGAGAAAATGAAATTTCGGACGAACCAAAATGAAGTTTTATGGTGGACAAAATAAAGGGTTCAGTTCGAAATTCAAATCATCTGAGGAAAGCTGAAATGTGAATATGGTAATAAAGATGAGGACAACAGTCAGAACAATGTAAATAATTACAATACCTCATCTCGGAAATAGATATGAAAAGATTTCTGTACAGATTAAAAACAAATCTTACCTATTTTCAAACGAATGGCAGAAGTTCACTATTTTAGATTATTGTACAACAAAAAAAATAAAAAATTCTAAATCCTGTCAGCTCTTTATCAGATTGGTAATAATGTTAATTTTCCTATTAGGTTAAATAAAAATTCTGTATATTCAACATGCAACAAGCAAGCAAATTTTAGATAATCTTAAATTAGTAATGGATTTGGATTCAACAAGTACAAGCATTAAAATATGATTAAAATGTGTTCATTTATCAACTGAAGATTTTTTTAAATGTAAGTTAAAAACAGGTCTAACCATATGATGGTCAAACAAGAGTATTTTTTTTAAAAGACTTTGGACTAGAATCTCATAAAAATTGTTCAATGAACATTACTTGCAACAAACTAAGAGTTTAGCTTACCAAAGCTTGACCTTCTTGGAGGAGACTCCATGCTTCTGGGTGGTCCATGTCTTGGGACACTTTGGGGAGAGAGGTCTCTGGGGCCTCTTGATGATATAGGCGGACTGAGAACAGTCTCTGAACATACTTCGAGAATTGACATGAGGAGGTGGTGGACAGGGAGGTGCCCGACTTCCAAATGGCAGTGGGGAAAAGTGACCAGGTGGCCCACCACTGCAACCTGTAGGTCGAAGTCTACCAGGAGGACCAACCCAAAGTGAACTGAAAAATATATCCCAGATAAAATCTTTAAAAAAGAAAAAAAAGTAGTTTATGAGTTTTGAAGCTGACCAATCTTACTTATTTTCAAATGAATAGCAGAAGTTCATTATTTTAGATTATTGTACAAAAAAAATTAAGAATTTAAAATCCTGTTAACTCTTCATCAGGTTGGTAATAATGTTAATTTTCCTATTAGGTTAAATAAAAATTCTGAATATTCAACATGCAACAAGCAAGCAAATTTTGGATAATTTTCTTAAATTAGAGGCGGATTCTTTATTCAACAAATACAAGCATTAAAATATGATTAAAATATGTTCAGTTATCAACTCAAGATTTTGTTAATAGAAAAAAAAAAAAAAAAGCAGGTCTAGCCACATAACAATGATAGTATTAAGTGTTTCCTGATAAGGAAACATTCAGCATTCATTGGCCAAGTAGCTAGTGCTGCTTTTGGCTGAAATTTATAAATTCTTTCAGCAAATGGACAAAATTAATTTATTAATTCTAGTTTTTGATTTTCCATCTGGTTATATACACATCTATATATGTTTATTTCTTTTCTTGCATTCTTGTTCTGATTGCTAGTTCAAACTATGACTTTGTCTGTCTGGTGATTTTTATTATCCATCTACTTTTAGAAATAGTGAAATTTTAGTCTTGTTATTTATTTCATGAAAGGGTTATGAATCATCTGTGCAATGTCATAAAATACCTTTATCAAGTTGTAATAAATGTCTATCTCCTACATTATTTCCACCAGAAGTTAATATTGAAGGTAGGGATGTATATATCATGTACGTAATTAAAATAATTGCAAATTTTCCTGATAATACTAAAATGCTTTAGTTTACATTAGATGATGATGAAGAGAACTACACTATTTCAAAATATGGCCTAGAAATAGATTACTTAAATAAGGATTTATTTTAACCTAAAAAACTATTATAGTAGAGAGTGCATTTCTCACATCTGCCTGTAAACCACTGAAATATTTTGCAATTGTTATCCATGTGAAACATTTTTTTATGATTGCTCCAATATTTCATTTCTGTAAGCTATCAGACTTTTTTGGTTTATTTTATCAATAGTTGCTTCCTAAATTTTTCACAATGAAAATAGTATTTCTTTAAATATAATAATAATAATTTTCCCCCAAAATAATTATTACTTGAGAAAAAAAAAATATTGATGAACAGAAAAAAATTACAGAAAAATAATTAGTTTACAAAAAATAAATTATTGATTTTTATTACGGGCCACCATACTTACAAACAGAAGCCATTTACTATACAGAGCTGTAAACCCTAATTTGTGTCGCTGTCCGTCATACCCCCCCCCCACACACACACACACCGTCGTACTGGCCGAGGTGAACCATCAATGTTTTGCTATAAAATAAAAATTAATTTTAAAATAAAATTTGGCAATTGTTTGGTGTATTTTTAAATAGAGTAAGAAAAAAGTAAATATTTCCCATAAAATTGTCTTGATGTTACAATTATTTATTTTCATTTAAATTAATAGATTTTTTTTTTTATTTACACTTTTTTTAGACTTTTAGTGGCCATTGTGATTTTTGCCCATTTTTTTTTCAAGGGAAAATTTTGACTTCGTAACTGTTTACTTTAAATTCAACCTTTGTTAATTAAAAGTGTTGTTGTTTTTATTTTTCTCTGTAAGATGTAAACTTGGTCTCTGGACTCTGGTCTTCGTTGTGAAAACTAAGAAAAAATGTAAGAATTCAATTCACTTTACGAAATTTTCGTTGGAGATTTAATGTAAAAAGTAGAGTAGATCATTTCAAACTTAGTTTCTGTCTAACAACAAGAACTACTGAATATCACATTTCTAAAAGATTTTCTTTAAATCTTATGGCCTTCTTTTAGTTTTATCATACCTAACTCGACTCTGCAGTGAAAAGTAAAGCACTTTTTGGCCTTTGGGGCAATTAATCTGATCGTTTGGTGTTCGTGTGGAGATTTGTCAAAATCAAACTCAAAATAGTCTCCAGAGACACGTTTTTTTGTTTCTAATGCATGAAGAATTTTTTTTTTATTAATGATGAAGAAATTTATCATAAATGTATAATCAGAAAATTGTGTCTGTTGGATTTGAAAGTACAATGCAATTGTTGCCGATATTTCTTTCTCTTCAAGCAGAAGCAAGATACTGATGATGATGATAGTTTTTGTTCGTGTTGCTGAAAACGAAAAATGTAGGGTTTTTTTTTAGAGTAGCCTCCGTCACTTTCCTTTTGATTTTCGTTACATGTGATGAGAACAAATTCTTTTAAATCGCATTCTTTCTTTCGGGTCGAAAACTTCAAATCGAAATAAATGTGTTATGGCTTCTTAAATGTAGTTTTATTTATCTCCTTTAAGAACTGACTACGTACGCGTGTTTCCTTACTTATTTTATACAACATTTAAGTAAGAATTTTAAGTGTTAAAAAAATTAACAAATGATTATCCTGTCAAAGACATCGTTTATCTCCCAGGAGATTCAATTCATGGAACTAAAAAAAATAAATCTTGAATCGCTTTCTTTTCAATAATTAAACAGATTGAATGAAAAGAGGATCTTTGTCAAATAAAATTCATTTTTTACGCTATTTTAAACATTTGAGAGAAGTAAGATTGGTTTTGGTGTGATAAATTTCGTCCAAAAGGTTTTTAAAAAAAAAATATGGAACGCTTCACGAATTTGCGTGTCATCCTTGCGCAGGGGCCATGCTAATCTTCTCTGTATCGTTCCAATTTTAGTATATGTACTGCCGAAGCAAGTACAGTAGTTGAATGACCTAAATTATATATATAGCCATGACAGCTCTGAACTATAAAGATTAAGGATATCTCATTTGCATATTCTCTAAAATAAAAATGTATACTTTTAAATTAGTATTAGCGACTCAATAAAATTTTTATTCAATACTAAATTGTCACTGTATTCCACATATATTAGAATATAATTTATCTGCATTCAAATTTAATATTTAGAGATACAAACTGTTTAAGTTTTATTTATTAACAGGCCGAGGTAAACAAGGGAAATAACTCGTAACACTTCCGTTTTCTTTGTTAAAAAATTCGTGGCAATGATTTTTTTGCCCAAAGCGAAATAAAAATTTTAGTAAAATCAGCCCCTTATGATTCTATTATTTGAAAGATGACTATTTAAAATATAGACTAACAGTTTGTTTTATCAGATATTTTAACAGTAAAAATTTCCAAAATACACTATTTTTTCAGAATTGTTTCTCTGACACTCTTTACAAAACAGAGACTTAAAGGTTTTTTTACACTTGTTTTTTTTGCCACCAAAAAAATGGATGCGTTTTTTTTTCAAATGAAAACAAAAACATCGTTATCCCATTTTAAAATGTAATTCAGGGAATTATCTGATTCAGATAGAATTTTCAATACTAAAGGAATTTTTTTTTTTACTCAATAGGTGATTTATTAGAGAACTTTGTGGAATTATTTTAGAGAGCCTCTGTTTCACACCCACCAATCCCCATTTTCATGTGTACTTTTTTTTAATAAGTGTTAAAAAAAAATCGTGAAACACGCTTTCACATTTTTTTTTTTTTTTTTCACAAACTTCTGAAAATGTTATTTCAGCAAAATAAAAATTTTTTTAAAAAAGTGTGAAAATTCGTGTGAACAAAAATAATTAAAAATTAAAAAATAATTTTTGGGGAGTTGGTGCTGCTTGGATAAAAAAACACATTTTCTTTCGGGTTGGACAGAAAAAATCTACACTTTAAGTTAGTTTTTTTAAATTATAATTTTCCTGTGTGATTTTGAAATTCATCCCGTTGCTTTTTGCAACCAGGTTTTTTTTTTGTTATAAATAAATAATCAAAAAATATAGTTTAAAAATGTTGTTTTTAGGCCCTAGGGTGAACCATTTTTTTAAAGAATTTTTTTCTATTTTAGCAACTGTTAGATTATTTTTTGTATGGATGTTCAAAAAGGAAATAATTCTGAATTACCGCCTTTGATTAAGAAGAACTTATCTTATACATAAAGTTAAAGTAGTATTTGTGCATGTGCGCGTCCAAGCAACTCCTCCTGCTCCGATTTCAATGATTCATAGTTCATTCAAAAGCCCTAGAAAAGTTAGGCCCAGGGAACGATTTTCCATGAGCTCAGATTCACGGTTGCCAGATTATGTGAGGTTAAAAATATATTAATATATTATACTAGCCATTATTGTTGTTTTCATGGTTCAAAGGGAGTAACTCTTATTTTCCTTTGGTATCCAAAATTGCAGCTAGCTTAAAAGCCACCCTATCGGGCAGCATTTAAGCTAGCTCCTGTGGAAGACCCTTGATTTGGCCATCATCACAATAGCTAGGAAGGAGTAGATGCAATAGGTGTTAACAAACTATAGAACTCAAAATTGATCACGGCATTTAAGTATTGAATTAATGTTTAAGCTTACCTTTTAAAAGTTCAACGATAATTCTTCTGCTGCCACTTAATTTAAAGACAATTTGATAAACATAGATCCTTATTTTTCATACAAATATTTTCATTTCATGGGTGACAGAACAGGGGACAATTTATAAGGTAAAATTAATATATTGTAAAGATGGGAAAATAGAAATTAGAATTAGTTATACATTCAACATTTAAAGAGTTTGAAAAACATAATAGCTAAGTAAAACCTATATTATGGAATCTATATGAATAAATGCGAAACTGGAGCTCAAATCTTCCATGAATTCTGAGTTTAAAAAGCCCCAGCTCTACACACTAACAGCTCCATATCTGTATTATATATTATCTACTTCTAGGCAATATCACTTTTCAGGTTTAACTAACTTGCATATTGATTTTAAAAAAGTTTATTTCATTAATTGTTCTTCATTAATGTTCTTTTATTCAAGGATTATTTTGATTTTCATACCAAAAATAGTTCTGTTTAGGAAGATCATTTTATATAGTGCAGAAAAGTGTTTAAAATTTTCGTTTTCCTTGGCCTTACAACAAATTGGCATCTATTTGTTATAGTTAAGGAAAGTTTTACAAGCCAATTTAGGAATGAAATGTTCATTTAACATTTGTTTCAAAGATTCAAGTAGTGAATATATCTTACTTTGTGAAGCAATAGCAAATGGGTGAAGCCTGCTAGTTATATATAATAATTCAATAACTTGTTGCAGGTGGAATATTGGCCTATAAACATTTACTGAATGACAGAAGACAACAACAAACGAGACTTGAGTAAAATAATATATTGCCAAATTTATTTTCATTAAAGGAAACGCATTGACAAAAATAAGGTTACAGTGCACGAGGTAAAAAAACATCTCTGAATGTTCATGTAGATGGTGAGAAGAGTGTTGAAGAGTATATTGTCTGGAGAATGACAGTTTTGTAGCTGTTGAAAATTGTTGTCCTAGATGGGACAGTTTATCACACATCATTGCTGCTAGCAAAGGTGACTGGGTGGAGCTGGAGCAGGGCCAATGGTGAGCTGGTGCTGCGGCTGATGATGGTTGCTGCTGGAACAGATACTACACATTCATCTTAGGCTTTAATTAACATGAAAATACATATTTTTGACACAAGGCTGTAGGGGAAGTGGAGAAATGTTTGGGATAGTGATGACCAGCCTATCTCATCTGATTCATGACACATTCTTACAATGGACTCATTCACCACAAGAACACATCCTTCTTCACTCAAACCATCATTTACCACATATTCACAGGGAACATACTTTTTATACCATGGGATTTTTCTGAGTTTGATATGAAACAACTGATTTTTTTTTTTAACCTAGATTTTCTTAAAAAAATATATAAAATGAACTGGGAAGGGCGAACATAAAAACATTCAAACCAAAATAAAAATACGCTAGTAAAACTTGTCCACTTCACAGAATGGTAAAAGTAGCTACCGTGTTCAGCTGGTAGGCAGAATCAAGAAGCTTCCTCAGTAAAGGTGAAGGAGGAACAGAATACATTTAAGGGTCGGTCAATATGAATGACTGATGCAGTCAAGATAAAAACAAACTGGGGAGATTGGGAATCTTGACAAAGGACCATAATAAAAGAGAACACTGGGGGTATGCCAGGAATGACAATCAGCCACACAAAACTAAAAGCAATGTATTATACTCAGACATATCATTTAACTAAAAGAATAATTAATACGTTAGGCTGCTCATTAAGCTACCTTTAAAATGACTATTTCAAATTCCACTGTTCTGATTGGTTGAAAATGATTTTGTAAAAGAGTCATATCTTCATAATAATTTTTTTTTTTTTTTAATCCAGTGCATTCCTTTATCTATTTTTAATGCTCTGAACCACAGTCTTACTTCAATCAGCCTCAGAAATAAGACATAACAAAAAAAATAAAATAAAAACATCACATCCAAACACTTTATTGGTTGGAAATATCTTTATTTATATAATAAAAAAAGGCAGAGGGTAGTCTGTGTGTGTGTATATATATATATATACATATATATATATATACATACATATATATACACATACATACACACACATGCATATATATTACAAATTAACTGATTTAAAATATGTTTTTCCGCTACACAGTTCTAACCAGGTTTCAAAAATGGAAGGTTGGAAGTTAATTTTGTAATTAAATTAACGACATTAGTTCCATTTCATCCTCAAGCGAAAAAAATTCGCATGAGGATGAAATGGAACTAATGTCATTAATTTAATGTATATGGGTAATATATATATATATATGGGTAATATATATATATATATATATATATGCATGTATATGGGTGATATATATATATATATATAAATGTATGTATGTGGGTGATATATATAGATATATATATATCAGCCATATACATACATGTATATATAGATATATATATATATCAGCCATATATATACATATATATATATCACCGATATAGATACATATATACATATATATCACACATATAGATACATATATACATATATATCACACATATACATATATATATATATATCACCCATATACTTACATATATACATATATATATATATATATATATCATACATATATACATATATATATATCACCCATATACATACATATATACATATATATATATCACCCATATACATACATATATACATATAGATATATCACCCATATACATACATATATACATATAGATATATCACCCATATACATACATATATACATATAGATATATCACCCATATACATACATATATACATATAGATATATCACCCATATACATACATATATACATATAGATATATCACCCATATACATACATATATACATATATATATATATATATATATATATTTTGAACAATAAAAAAAATTAAAAAATTAAAATCCTCAGACACACTGGGTTGTAGATTAATATACTTTCGTTTTTTCTTTATTATTATTACATTTAGACTCCTCGAGTAGTTTCAGCCGAAATGGCCATCATCGGGACGAGAAATATTTTTTTTTTGCTATTAGCACTAAACTACAGATAATATATATATATAAATATATATATAACCAATATACATACATATATATATATATATATATAACCAATATACATACATATATATATAACCAATATACATACATATATATATATATATATATATATATCACCAATATACATACATACATATATATATATATATATATCACCAATATACATACATATATATATATCACCAATATACATACATATATATATATCACCAATATACATACATATATATATATATATATATCACCAATATACATACATATATATATATATATATATCACCAATATACATACATATATATATATATATATATCACCAATATACATACATATATATATATATATATATCACCAATATACATACATATATATATATATATATATCACCAATATACATACATATATATATATATATATATCACCAATATACATACATATATATATATATATATATCACCAATATACATACATATATATATATATATATATATCACCAATATACATACATATATATATATATATATATATCACCAATATACATACATATATATATATATATATATATCACCAATATACATACATATATATATATATATATATATCACCAATATACATACATATATATATATATATATATCACCAATATACATACATATATATATATATATATATCACCAATATACATA
>OZ010579.1:8976470-9003970 GCA_963932145.1 Acanthosepion lycidas
GTTCCAATCATACAAGAAAAATGATTTGTCATCAATCTAGAAGAGACATTCATCGATACAACCTTTTTCAAACATTTCACACTAAAAACTCTAAAAAGCATCAGACAAACATGGTTAAAAGAATCTTACTGAGGCATTTTGTGGACAACAAGTAAATTGGTAATGGTTTTCCAAAACAAAAAAACCTGATGTTAATTATTATTCATCTCTTTTAGAGAGCTTTCAAAATAATTCCCAACAGTTTTTTGCTTACATGTAAACTGGTAGAATATTTCAGTAATTGAATGTGCAAAAAAATGAAAACATTACAATCATTCAAGTGACTAAATTCAATTGTAACAAGTTGTTAAAATTTACTATGAATAAAAATTCTGAATAAGAAAATGAAAGCCATCAGATTTTGACTAGTTTACTGACTAAAAAGAACTATTATAAAAAAGACAAAATGAAAATAAAACGGTTCCTATTAGCATATGTTAATGACAAGCATCAGAAATTTTTTTTTTCAACATTTAGGTGAATTGGCAGTTTGTAGACAGCCTTTGATGACTGACAACAAAAGCAAAGAATCAGTTTCTTTTTGAAGTTCAAAATTCAGTACAAAGGACAAAAAAATGTTTTTTGAAGTTTCTTTTTTGTTTTTAATTTCAGAAAAAGTTTAAAAATTCTTTTTATCAGTTTTACCATTTAAGTTTCCTCCTGCAGTTTTATTTTATTTTTTTTTTTAAAGATTTTCTTAATAGTGATGTTGTATTCCATTTCGTAATATTTTGCAGCTGGCTCCTTTAGAGTGTGTGTGCCCATGCACATATGTATCAGAGAGAGATTGCATGCATTTTTATCTGTTGGAGACAGACACACATACATGCAGTGTTTGGTAGTGCACATATGCATATACACACATTGCAGTGAGGTTCATGTAGATGTAGGAAATAAACATACAAAAATCCAAATTTCTAAAATCCAAAGTTTTGAGAACATTGAGCATGAAAGCAGGATGTGGGTTTTATTATCTTTAACTAAAGAGTGAGGCAATGAAACAGGATGACATTGACCAATGACAAGAAGACAAGTTAACAAATGTTTTGTTAGGAAATCTGTGACATATTTCTTATTAATATCCCTGTTTCATGGGATGTGAAATGATGTAAGTTTAGCGTCTGAAAGGAGGCGGTCCACTCCTGGAAGGTTCATTGAGTTCCATGGGGGCGCTTTGCTGGAGGTCCTCGAGCATCATCAAGTGTGGTGGGACATCTGCTTGCTGTAGCAAATGTCCCACAACTATTCTCCACCATAGAGCTCCCTGGGCAGTAAGCCATCTTTGATACTGGGTCCTCAAGAGGAAATCCTTGAGAAGATATGAGAGATCCTCTGGAGGAAATAATCGGGTGCTGGCTCGATATAGGACATGGGAGACTCCCTAAGTATTGCTAAAGTTGGGGTATTGGGCGAAAAGAATATGCTTCATTGTCCTGACTGTTAGATATGTACTTGGCTAAACAGCCCTCAAGTTATCATTGGCATCCAAATGTGACAAGTATAAAAACGGAAGAATCCAGAAGTGGTTTTCAACAGTGTGACATTAACTACACTGGTAACTCTAAGATATTCTTAATGCTGCGATTGTAGTTGTGACATGCAGAGACCTAACTATAGGTAGCACCCATCTCCAATACACCAGCACCGTTCATTCTGCTATTAAATATCTTGCCATCAGCTAAACCCACATCTTTAGAATTAGTTCTCTTCCTGTGCCTTTTGCAACTTGGCCTGGTGTTTGTTGCCACTCATATGAGCTTCCAGCTGCTGTAATGAATTCACAGAAATATTACAGTAGACACAAGTAAAGCTTTGTTTCTTCTCTGAAGATACAGGTAGTTTTAAGTTATTAATAGCAGTAACAAAATTGGTTTCCATCTGCTTGTCAGGATCCATCTGCAGCAGCTTTGACTGATGTTTCTGGCCACTTTTATGGGCTTCCAACTGTTGAAGAGAATTCACAGTAACATTGCAGCATTCACAAGTGAAAACACCTTTCTTATCAAAAGAAGAAGGAAGTGCCATATTGTTGGAGACACTCATAACTGAATCTTTATTTTCCATCTGCATACCTGGTTCCATCTGTGACATCTTCGACTGGTGTTTGTTACCATTCTTATGAGCTTCTAACTGATGCAGGGAATTCACCGTAATCTTACAGTATTCACAAGTGAAGACAGTTTTCTTATCAAAAGAAGAAGGAGGAAGTGGTAAATTATTAATATCACTTTCAATTGGATCTTCATCCATTTCCATTTGCTTGTCTGGATCCATTTGCTGCATTTTTGACTGGTGTTTCTGGCCACTTTTATGGGCATCTAGTTGTTGAAGAGAATTCACAGAAATATTACAGTAGATGCAAGAAAAGACGCTTTTCTTATCAAAAGATACAGCATTTTGTGAAGTATTGTCACTGCCACCAACAGGATCATCTTCTGTTTCCATTTCATTGGATGTTTCCATTTGTGTTAGTTTGGCCTGGTGTTTGCTACCACTTTTGTGAGCATCCAGCTGGTGCAAGGAATTTACAGTAATCTTACAGCATTCACAGGTGAATACTTGTTTCTTGCTTAAACCATGTTTTTCACCTGCTGCATCAAGTAAGTCGCCTTCTTTATTTTCCTTTGTTTGATTACCTGGCTCCATCAACCGCATCTTCTTCACATGACGAACACTATTGAAGTGCTGAGAAGCCTGCTGTTCAGAGTTGAAATTAACATTGCACACATTACAAGAGAAAGGCTGTGCTTGTGCTTTGCGCTTAGTAGGTAATTTATTCACAGGCATGTTATATGGAATTTGCGGGTTAGGGCTGGGATAGAGATCAGTAGCATTATTAGCAGCATGAAATGGAATAGCATAGCCCCCTGGTTCATCAGCTTGCATCTTTTGATCAGGCATAAAGTTGAAATGGGCATTTGTAGAAGATGGTCCATAAAAAGAATAGTTACCAGATGGTGGGCCAGAGAAATCATGTGGACCTACAAACAACACAATTAGAAAATTGTTTACAAACTTAAAAAGAAAAAAGTTTAGCTTTCACATAACAGCCACTTTAAAAAAAAAAATAATTAAGAAATACTTGAAAAAAGAAAATCCATTCCATCATTGACTGAAAACATTAGTTGTAGTTACACATATAAACATATATGAAATGGGGTTTATTATTATTCCCCCCCTATAAATGACCATTATAGATAGAAGATCCATTTGGAATACTAGGCAATAAAAAAACATTAACTAACATTGTTTTAAGGCATGGCACAGAGAAGCACCAGAAACAAATTGAAAAGTGTCTATTTACAGCTTACACAATTTGTTTCCACATTTTCATTGTCTGATTGCAATTCATGTTCAACTTACCATAATTTCTGTAGGAGTCATAATCATGAGGCAAGAGGCCACTTCTTTCATAGTCGTGGCTAAAAAGAAAAGAAAACTATAATTTACTGATTTCATACTTTAGAAGATGCAATTTCTATAACTTATTTCATTCTAGTCATATTCACACAAATAAAAACTATCAGTCCTTTATGCCAATTTTTTATAGTTTTATAAATTAATCACACAAAATATTTGTCATCATTAACAAGGAGGCAAACAGCTATTTTTTAAGAACAGAAAATTATTTTAAAATATGAAAGCTTTCTAGTCTGTAAAGAATTGTAGCCAGAATTTTAATAAAAAATAGAAATTAAGATTTAATTAATCATTAATTATAAAATTTAAAATGTGTCCTGAAGACCCAAAAGAGAGCAACTCTCATGCCAACAAGCCAAGTCAGTCACACAGAGGATCCTTCACAACACCTTCCACTAATTCACAATACAATAGTCTTTGAGGCCGAGGAAACTTGACAACCTTCCACTAGATGCTTACCCCAAGAAATGGGAGGGGTGATGGTAAGGCGTCCATGCCAAAATCAAGCCCTCCATCAAAATGTGATGTAGGAAAGCCAACCTTGAGGCATGGCGATGACTCGCCAGGTGTGGCAATTCTAGCCCCCCTCAATGACTTATGAACCCAATGTTTGTGACCACCCCACAAGAGGGTGATCAACACTTGCTCACCTACAAACAGGTCCCACAAAGAAGTACAGCCAAGCGGTAAAGGATGAGGGGAAAGACATAAGTAGCACACACCTCAGCCCTACCCTTTAAGGACATCCTCCTTTGGAGCGAAGTCTGGACCCACCTTTGCCTGTACTTCTAAACAATTCTTCTCCAGCTGGGGTCCAGGCCTAAACCACACTGCAAGAATGCAGACTATCAGTTTGTCCCCTCACAGCACAAGTCTGCTCAGGTCCCAACAAGCTTGCAACAACTGACTGCAACCTCTCCGTCAGGATCTTGACTAAAATCTTTAACTCTGGCACAGATTTGGAAGAGAGAAATAATTAGTGCAGATATTGTCGTTATATATAAAACTACAACCAATCATGAAGAACACTCAAGATTTTCATAAATTCTAAAGCATTTTTAATGCAAGCTTGAACACCGTCTTCTACTTCTTATTTTTGTTTACCCCCACGACTGGTTATAGGTGCATATATGCAGCAAAGTGAGGAACTATTGTTACCAGTCATGTGGAGAGACCAACCATTGACCAAATTTGGAAGCTTATTAACAAACTGAATATTTCAAGACATTTTTCATCTTTGTCAAACTATTTGAACATTAATTTTCATTTTATACGTTCTATTCAAATCTGTAAAAAGTTATCAACACCTATAAAGTTGTTACATATTAACAACAAATCTATGCTTTTCTTTTATTTCTTCTGAACCCTTATCAAGTTTCTACATTCTTAGGAGTGACAACTGTATTCTTCAACTTTTGCTTAGCGAGAAAGAAGGCGCCCATTTCCAAAACCAAGATATTCTTCTCAATGAGTAAGCATTCAAGTCCAGAACAGATAAAGTGCGCTTTAAAGCAATAAACTTTAGTAATGGTTGCATTAAACAGTGAATATATTTCACTACAAGTGTTTAATAAGTTTGTTGCAAATTTATGACAATGAAAGTGAAATTAGGTTGCTGCGTGTGTGCGTGTGGAGGAGGGTGACTTGAGTAGACACTGACCTCTCGTTTCTATAATCTCTCCTCATTTCACGTGGTGGAGATGGTGCAAAATCCCTGCTTCTTAAAGGACCTCTTTCAGGAATACCCATGGACAAACGGTCTCCTCTGCCTGCAAAAAAAATTTTAATTTATTATTTCATAATTGAGAAAAACTTCAATTAATAACTAAATGTGAATTGCACTAATATACAATAGGAAAGCAAGTTTAACCATTAACCAGAGAGAGATAGAAAAAATAAGCCAAGAGGAAGAGAATTTATTTTTTAAACCTTCAGACAAGAAATGAAATCTTTAAAAGAAAAATCGATATTTTTTGTATTCACAAATAGTAACAATAATATAGATACAGTAAGAAATAAAATTGATGAGTTTACCAAAATTTGTTCTTCCAGGAATTGAATCCAAGTTCCCTGGTGGTCCAAGCATCGGAGGAACACCTGCAAGTGAAGGGTCTCTAGGTCCTCTCGCAGGTATGGGTGGTCCTTGAGAATTAACATGAAGAGGTGGAGGAAAAAAGTTATTGTGTGGACCACCACGGAATGAACTGAAAATAAAGATTTGCCATAAAGTAGATATTGATTGACTAGAGAGGGGAGAAAAAAAAAAAGAAAAGCAGCAACAACCAAAAGTCAAAAACTTTTCTAACAATCAAATCAACTTTACACTTGTTTTCAAACATTCTCCATCATAGCAGGAAAAAAAAAAACAAACAAAAAAACAAAAAACAAAACAAAAACAAAACAAAAAACACCTCAATGGTTGTGTCATGTACAGAAATGACAAGCATTCATCTTTCTATAGAATTGACAAATGATCCAATAATCATAATGGACTCAAAGTTGATAATTTCATTAAGATGGCAGTTTTCAATACATTATAGAAATCAAGTAAATGTCTAATGAAAAAGTGACAAACAATGAACTTACATTTCCCCACTAATTAATAGAGTTGAAAATAATACAAGCCTCATCAAAACTTATCAAGGAAGCAATACACTTCAAGAATTGTGGGTTTGAAATAATATTTACAATTTTCTAGTCAAAAAGGCAGTGTGTACTAATTTGTATAGAAGGGAGATGCATCAATTTTGACAAAAAGATCAATGAAAAAGCAAAGGTTTTTTTTTGTTTTTTTTTGCTTTTTGACATGATCATCTGCTCACATTCAATATATGTGAAAATTTTCTCATCAACACAACCTTTACAGGTAAATTAGGTAAAGCAAATAAAACAGCTGAATTTTATTTGCCCATTAAAAAATTAAAAAATTTTTTAAATAACATTTAATAGCCCTTGATTCAGGCATCTATTAAAAAAAAAAAAAAAAAAAAACACCATGTTTTAAGTGGCTACTTAAATATTCCTTTTCAATTGTGCATACAACAGGTTCAAATGGTAGCCAGAAAAATGACCACCAAAAGAAAAAAATGGGAAAAAAATCACAATTGAAATTAGAAATGAAAAATTCAACTTTTCAAATAATTTAGTAAGTAATAGTAGTAGCAGACATAATAGTCTTCAATTGTCTGAATCTCTTAGATGAAGCATTTTCATTAATTTTCAAATTTTTTTTTCTTTCACTTTTGTTGCTTTCCCCCCCTCTTTTTAAAATCATAAGTTTCAGGTTGTTTTACATTCTGTGACTGTCAAGTAAGCAGCAGGGATCAGAAAATAAAGTATCCACAAGATAGGGAGTCAGTTTGACATGGACAACAATTTTCATACGGATATACCATGTTGCTTGCTTAATAGTTGTAAAACAAACCCAGTTTTGATAAAAAGCAACAATGAGAAAAAAAGAAAGAAAAATTATTTAAAAATTAATAATTCCAAATAACTTAGAGAAAATCTTCAATCTAAAAACAAAGACATTTAGTGCTGTGTCATTGACTTTAAAATAAAATCAATAATTAGATACACACTTTCTTGGCAACAAGGAAGATTTGCCACGATTTCCTCTGGGTGCTGGTATGCCACGAGGAGTCAGATCCATACTTGGAGGAAGGAGGCTTTAATTGCAGTGGATTTCAAAACCCTTTAGTCCCTATTTAAAAAAAAAAAAAATAAAAGAAAAAAAAAAAGGGAAGATATTGCAAAGGAAGTACAAAATCAAAACAATTCAAAGAATTTCTTTTATGTCTATTCTTTTATAATTTTGAGTGAAAAAGCCTAAGTTTATTATTTCTGATTTAACATTAAAAATAATTTCCATAAAACAATTCTATTTCTTCAGTATAATCTCTATCAGTTTTTTTTTTTCTTAGAATTGCTTTAGATTTGTATATTATTGAGATTGGAAAATAAACTGTTAGTAATCTTTCTTCAACAATGAAGTAAGCACTTGCCAAGTGTTGTTTCTGATAAATCAACAAGAAAACAACAGTTTTGAAAAAAAAAAAGAAAGCCATCAATAATTTTCATTTTGATAAAATATAGGAATTTCACCCTTTTACTTAAACCACTATTATTATTATTATTATTCACAATTTTTTCTTTACAAACACAAAAAATTTTTTAAGGATAATTTTTGTTTGTAGTTGTAAATCCAACATTTTAGACTCCAAACTTTATTAACCAGCCTTATATTTTTTTATTGAAAAAAAAAAAAAAAAAAAAAAAAAAAAAAAAAATTCATGTTTGTTTGTACAATCATTCTGTTGATTTCGCAACAAGGTTACAAATGTCAATGATAAAAATTTGCAGATTGGGTGTCATATTTCTGTCAAATCTTAAAGAAATGATCGAAATGCATGATTTTCTTACATGAAGCCACAACACTTGAACCTTATTACATAACAAAAAACATTGACAAGTCATGTCAATGGGAACTCTGTAAAACTTTAACTGTTATTTCTGAGAAAAAAAATTTGTTGGATCAAAGACAGAAAACATTTTTTTGTGGACATAAAAATCTATTTCAGAATTTTTCTAATCTGCATCCAAAATGGAATTTGCAAATTTCTCCCTCAAATATATTTCAACCTCTGTTAACAGACTAAAAATGGTTGCAGAAAACCAATTAAGAAAAAAATCCTTTCAGCCCCCACTAGGGGCAACAGTTTTGTAAAATCTTCTCATTTGAAGCAAATTCTCATAAAAAAAAACAAAAACAAAAAAAAAACAAAAAAAACAACACCAATTCTTTCAATAAGGAAAAAAATTTGTTAGCTTTCCAGCTATTTTGAAATTATAAGACTATTAATAAAATAAAAGGAAAAATTCAATAAAAAATAACAACCAGTAAAGTTTATTAACACATTTAACAAGGATGATTGTCCAATACGTGTTAGAAACACACTACAAACATAGAATGGATTTATAAACATTTTTTCATTTAAACCTTAATGCTGACAAAGGTGGAGATTATTGCTGGACAGCTGACCAAGGCATCATATTCTACAATGTGAAGAGGGGGAATAACTTCAAACAGCTTTGGGAATAACTATTTCTTTGCAATATCTAATGAGATGTTGAATAGAAATATGCAAGTACACCAATAGGTTTGTAAATGAAAAAAATAGCATTTATTTCACATGATAAATGTTTTAAATCACCTCCCATTTTTGATGTAATAAATTCGGTAATGAATATTATCTAGATAAAAAAAAAGAAAAAAAAAAAAAGAAAAAAGGCTGCTGTTTCTGTAATGACTATTTCCACGTTCCCAATTCTTGTTAAGACTACAGATTGGATCCAGAAATAACACACAGACTAACCATGTCTAACAACATCTGTGGATTTTAGATATCAAATCAGTATTTTTCCTGCTAATAATGGCAAAATGAGTCTTTATTTCTGGAAATGTAACTCCATAAATTGGGTCTTTTTGTAAAATATAATGAATAAACATCACAACAGTAGAATTTCTTTTCAATTACAGCCAGTTGTTTTGGAACAGTGATTAGTTACATTTTATTTTTTATAAATGTTTAAAAAAAAAAAAAAAAAAAAAAATTATAAAATGTAATGCATATATTTACAAATTGCAGTTGGTCAGATCTTTCTCAAATATGGGAAAAGATTAAATTCATTTTCATAATAGTATAAATGACAAAGTGGAAAAAAGCCTTTGTGTGACACATTTAGTCCCTTAAAACTTCATCGGACAAAACACTTTTCCCACTTTGTCATACATCTTTACTCCAAAACTGTTCTTGATATATAAAAATTTTATACATTGTCATCCCATAATAATATATACAGAAATTATTCCTTTGTTTCAAATGCTAGCAAAACTACAGATAAAAATAGAAGTTTACATTACTTTTGTTTTTTATGAAAAACTTGTCAATTTCTGGAGTGTTTAGCAACTTTTAAAATATCGGGTGCTTATTTTGAAGAAATCAAATTTTGTTTACAACAACAATCTCTGCCTTTGTTATTCTTTCACACTTTATTTTTGAAGCAATTGATCTTTATTAGAAGTACATTAATATGAATCCACTGGATAAAATTGTGTTCAAATAAAAATTTGATTTTTGTATTTACATCTTGTGTTTCAGTTAACTTAAAGTTTATCTTTATAAATCAGTTAAACCTTGTGTCAATAAGCAGGAGTTTATAAAGCACATAAACAAAAGAGAAGGTGTAGTACAATCATATGTTCAAAATAATCATAAAATTAGAATAGAGCAAACTATGACATTTGTTTGGTACAATGAAATTTGCATCTTAGTAAAATGACATATTTTTCCTTTTGGTTATTTTAATAATCCCTCTCATATAAAAGCAATTATTTTACACATATACAGAAATATTTTCAATCAGTTGCCATGAGAATTTCAATTTACTTCAAAAGTACAAAAAAACTGATACTGACATAAGGATCATCTTATTTTCTGCCAATTTTGTTAATAGACAATAAAAATTGGATGATTTTCTTTTAGATTACATCATAAATGCAGACAAAATATACAACTTCTGCTGCCAAATTTAAATAAACTCATGATTTTCTTAAAGAAATATTAGACTACTGTCAGGATTATTATTTAGCAAAACTGAATCTGAATAGTCCAGGAGATTTTTTTTTTTTTTTTCGAGATTGACAAAGTGAAAGTACACCAGTAGAGTTTTTTGGTGGGTTTTATAATAAATGAGCCTGAGCAGATGGACAAGCTCGGAAACGTGCAGCTATGCTGAAGGTGAGAAATCCCTGATTTGCTGTGGGTCTTCAAGTAAAAAAAAAAAAAAAAAAAACAAACAAAAAAAAAAAAACAAACAAACAAAAAAACAAAAACAAAACAAAACAAAAAAAAAAAAAAACGAATGTTATAAACGGTCAGGACAATTTTAGCTACTATATAGGCACCTTCATGAAAATTGATAGCATGACAAGAACGGTCTTAAAATTAATGAAAAAAATTTTCTTCGTGTTAAATGTATATTTCATTATTGAGAAGAAACACTAAAGTATTTTTTGAATATTTTTTTTTAATTTTTTACTCATACTTAACATGTCCAAAATTTTAGTTACAAATCTTGTTTACCAAATAAAAAAAAAACAAAAAAACAAACACTCGATTTAAGCCATTTTTAAAAATAAGTTAAATTAGATAACTTCATGAGATCGCTAAAAACAGAGCATAGCATGATGAAAAAGACGCCAAAGTTGATGAAAACAAAATTTTAGCGTCTAAATGCTTATGTTATTATTGAGAGGAAAGATCAAAGTATTTTTTACTTATTTTTTAAAATTTTTCCTTCTTTTTTAGAACATTGTAAATTTTGATTAAAAAACCTTTTTTCTCTTTTTATGAACTGGGCTGATAAAATAACATAACATTTTTAGCACGTTTTTTTCCTGTTTCACACACATTAATTTCGAAAATCTTGCAAAAATAAAAATAATTGTCGAATTTTAGCGAAACATTCACAAATGATGGAACTTATAAATATCTTTTTTTTTTTGTAAAGTCATGGCAGAATTTTTTTCTGTTTCATATGTATTACCCCCTCTAACTAATTGTACGAAAACTCTATAATTTCGATTTTGAGGAGATTAATTATTATATTAGTTAAAAGCACAAGGCTTTGAGGAAACCAAATCATGTTTTGTTTTTTCTTTTTTAGTTGGGCCCCTCTACCTGAAAATCGTCTCTGGAGTGTAACATACAAAAATCAATAAAACAAAAATATTATTTAATTTCAAAAGCTTTTAATTGCTTTTATTTATTCCAATAAACATGGACAATATTGTCTGAAAGCAAAAAGATATTTCGATGAAAAATGAATTTTTAAAACAATTACCTACAATTATTTGTTATTTCTGTAATATTTATTTTTACATTATGTTGTTCATTTTTCTAAAATTATGGAAAGAGTTTGAGGAACTTAACGAATGCTGTTTTTAAGTAGATATATATTTACAGATTATAATTTCCAAAGCTTATTACAAACTAACGAGCCCTCGTATATTAAAAAAATTAATTTGTGTCAATAATTTTTACCAAATGAAATCTACGGAAGCCGGAAGTATCGTGCGTGCAATAAATAAAAAACGTCAGCAGTGCAGCACTTGTATCTTCTTTTTTTTTATAGTATCAACAAACTTATGGTACAGTACTTAAAAAAAAAAAAAACGGAATGGCGAAAGTTTTTTTTACTTTAATTATTACAAGGTTGTACTTAAGCAGGTCCGCTTAAAAAATATGTCCATTCTGTCCGTCCGTAGGGGAACTCGAATCTCACGTCATCTGTCAATAATTGATAGACAGCATCAATTCGCACTTGTCAATCCACGCGTGGTTCAAATCGCCTCTTATTTTAAAAAACATTTTTCTACGAAGAAAGTAAGTAAAAGTTTTTTTAAATTATTTTAAATAAACTTCAAATTTTTTCGAATAAATTTTGAAATACGTATACTTAATTTTTAAACGAGTTTTTTAAACGAAGAATTTAACTTATTTTTAAAAATTAAAAAAAATGGCTTAAATCGAGTTTTTTTTCGTTATTTGGTAAACAAGATTTGTAACTAAAATTTTGGACATGTTAAGTATGAGTAAAAAATTTCAAAAAATACTTCAGTGTTTCTTCTCAATAATGAAATATACATTTAACACGAGGAATTTTTTTTTTCATTAATTTTCAGACCGTTCTTGTCATGCTATCGATTTTCATGAAGGTATCTAAGTTAAATTCTTCATTTAAAATTCGTATTTCAAAATTTATTCGAAAAAAATTTAGAAAATTTGAAGTTTATTTAAAATAATTTAAAAGAAACTTTTACTTACTTTCTTCGTAGAAAAATGTTTTTTAAGATAAAAGAGCCGATTTGAACCACGCGCGAATTGATGCCGTCTATAAATTATTGACATCTGACGTGAGATTCGAGTTCCCCTATGGAGGGACAGAATGGACATATTTTTTTTTTAAGCGGACCTGCTTAAGTACTACCTTGTAATAATTAAAGTAAAAAAACTTTCGCCATTCCGTTTTTTTTTAAGTACTGTATCATAAGTTTGTTGATACTATCTGGAGAAATTATAAATACTAAAAAAAAAAAAAAAAAAAAAAGATACAAGTGCTGCACTGCTGACGTTTTTTATTTATTGCACGCACGATACTTCCGTAGATTTCATTTGGTAAAAAAAAAATTGACACAAATTAGTTTTTTTAAAATAAGAGGGGGTCGTTAGTTTGTACTTTGTAATAAGCTTTGAAAATTATAATATCTACTTAATAACAACATTCGTTAAGTTCTACAAACTTTTCCCTAATTTTAGAAGAATTAGCAACATAATGTAAAAATAAAAAAAATATTTCAGAAATAACAAATAATTGTTTTAAAAATTCATTTTTCATCGAAATATCTTTTTGCCGACAATATTCTCTATGTTCATTGAAATAAATAAAAACTATTAAAAGCTTTTGAAATTAAATAATATTTTTGTTTTATAGAGTTTTTTGTATGTTACACTTCAGAGACGAGGTTCCAACAAAAAAAAAAGAAAAAAAAGATTTGGTTTCCTCAAAGCATTATGCTTTTAAGTTTTAACTAATTTCATTAATCTCCTCAAAATTGAAATTATAGAGTTTTCGTACAATTAGGTAACTATAACTTTCAAAGTTTACATAAAATTTTTTTTAATAAAGCTCGATTATTAAGAAGATTATCCAGATTTTATCAAAACAATAAAGCAGTTTTTTTTTTAAGTTTTTAGGAAAATGTTTTTGAAATGCAAGCCTTTAAGCATCCTGAACTTTCCTAAAAAGTTCACTAAGCTGTCAATTTACAAATCGATTTACTTCAGTCGAAAATGACTTTCATTTAATTAAAATAGAATTATAAAAAAATCTATTAAATTTTTGTTAATTCATTTTTTTTTTTATTTGACCAGTAAACGGAACAGCTTCATTTCCTGGGGTATTTTTAAAGAAAAAAAACAAACAAAAAAAAACGGTAATCCAAATGTAAAATAAATTTCATGTTTTTATTTTCCTCTTTTCACTCAATCTTGATAAAAACGAGGAAAGATGACCAAGGTAATTAACGTTTTTCAAGCAAATTGTTTCCGAGAGTCCCTTTTTTTAAAACATTTACATTTAAAATATTTTTAACAGTCTGGATTGTTCATTTCACGCACCTTTCTTTCGTATAAAAAATCATTCACCGCATTTTTAAAAAAAAAAATCATTCCTTTGAAAATAAAAGTCAAGGTGGAGAAATGTAAAAAAAAAAAAAAAAAAAAAAAAAAAAATTTTTAAATGTAGTTGATAATTTCACAGCACAAAATAAAACAAGAGAAACCGAAGCTTTCGTTATATTATGACTTTTTTTATATTAAAACCATACAGGGAAGAGCTAAATAAAAAGGAAGAAAATATGTTATTAAAAAGAAGAAAAAGTAAAATAACTGCCGGTATCAGAATGCTTTCCCCCCTCACCACCTCATCAGGTCAAGTGTTACCAACAAAAAGCCGATTGAACAAGTCAAAATGAGGGTATTTGAACAGAGATAAATCAATCACAATCTTCAAATATTTCCTGTTAAAAAAAGGCAGAAAAATGAGCAAGAATTTACAAATAAAAAAAAAATAAACCTAAAAAATAATATTTTTTTCAAAACTCCCGCTTGAAGGAAAAGAATAGTCGTTTTTTCCTTTATTACGGAAATGTGACCCTGTACATTTTGGCTGCTGCTTTGCTCGTCATTATTAATTCAACATAATTAGACATTTTTGTAACTTTAAAGTGCCTAATAAGATAGTGCTCAAATTTATTACAATAGAGAAACAAAACGTAACAAAAAAAGAGAGAGAAAAAAACATTTCCATATTGAAAAAGAAAAGAATAGAAACTGCTTTAAGGTCACTTTGTCGAACTCGTTTTCTCGATGATACAAAAAAAGCACATTGAATAAATAAAGAATCAAGATATTATTTAAATACTTAGTAAATAATGTTTTTCTGTATATTTAACAACACATCGAGTTATATTGACTACTAAAGAACAATATAAATATTTAAAAAAGCGATACTTACTATGCAGTAGACAATTATTAGACAATGTGCCAAAGAGACGTGTTCGCTCCAAAAGACAATTCAATAATCGCTATCCAAAATGGCGTCTTCACAACGACAACTGCGACGGTCGGCGCTATATTAATTGTAAAACAAAAGTAGATGGCGTATTGATTATGGCTTATAGAATTGGAACAAAAATCATACAAATAAATCAACTTTATTTCAAAGATGCTAAAAAATATTAAATTGTATGGATAAAAATTATTCGAAACTGTGTATATAAACAATCAGATTTCCGGTAATTTTTTTACGATAGTAAAAAAATAAAATAAAATAAATTTTTGCATCCAAGAATTTAGTTTTTCGATGTGTATTATATTTTCGATTAATTTTTAAGAAGAAAAAAAAAACTAAACTTAAATTTATTAAAATGTTTCACATTAAGAATGTCTTTTTTTTTTTTTTTTTTTTTTTTGCTTCACATGAAAAATATTCATGGTTTATGTTTTTCAAATCACATGTATGATGTAACTAACTCCGTAAAATCTTTTTTAAAGCTTTTGATAATTTACTAAACCAAATGTTCTAATTGAAAAATGAAAACAAATCTTTTTCTTTCTATATAAAATTTATTGGTCTGCCCCACATCACAAAAACAGAATTTAGTAGACGTTTTTGTTCAGGACGAGATTATTTGACACCCCCTTCAAAATTTAAAAGGAATGAGAAAATGTAACTTTGATTTAAGAAAATATATTTTCCTTTCTAATTTAATCAAATTCCAAAGGAAAATAGATTAAGATTAACCACCATGTTACAGAAAAACAAAACACAAATCAAATCTAATTAAATCTCAAGCCTGTTCATCTCTTTCCTTTCTAACAGCATCTACTGATATGAAATTAATATTTGAAAAATAAATAGCTTCATATAGCACAAAACCACAAGTATGGTGTACCCAATACTTATAAAATTAATTACAGTAGTAATGTTCAAGCACAACTAGCTTGCTAACCACTGCTCCAAGTAAAGCACCCTATTTACAAGAAATTTAGCAAATAAACATTTCCCACTAGTTACCTGTATATAATTATAGCACATTTCCTTGTCTTTTCTGCAGTCATGTTCATTCATCTACCATAAAAGCAACATGGGATTTCTTTACTCTGTGCTAAATAAACGAGAATCTGAGTGATCTCAATCTTTGTTAAGCATATTTTAATTTCTAAAAAGCAATTGCTATGTTTTTACTCAACCTTCTCACTTAGATTGCCAAAGAAAGCGATATTTATTTCTGTGAAATACAGAAAATGTGGCACAAGGCCAAAAATGAAGATGGCGGAAGGCTGGTCTTCATCTATCTTATATTTAAATTTAGCCAGCCACAGTCACTAACCCAAACATACTAAAATATTCCAAACTATATACACCAAAATATATTACACCAAAACATTAAATTCTTACTTACCTACCACAGAAGTTAACCATTAACCAATGAGGGTTTACTGATGCATGGTTAACACCCCACTGTGCAGTAAGTGGAGCTATGATTCTCAGAAATTTTATATGGGAGAACTTGCTCAGCCCTGAGAATTCCAATCCTGTGGCATCACCTTATTCATTGCACTAAACAAATTGGGTTGGTGTAATACCAATGCCAGTGTGACAGTAGTCATGGGTCTGGGCAAAAATCAATTTTTGTTCTTGACCCATATGCATATGGTGCTCCCCACATTAAAAAGACCTTGTGTCACATCCAGCCTTGGTGGAGAGGCAGGGTAAATATACTTACCATAATACCACAATTTCTCTATGAAATGCTAATAGTCTGGTTGATATCAATGTTCACCAGGAAAAAAATGTTATCAAGTTAAATATAGTAATTATAGAAAGGTGATGGTCACCTCTTTTGAAAATTGAAAGGTCTTCATTTGGCCCATCTGGAGAAATTTAGTTATGGCAGGTAATTTGCAAACCAGATGTGAAATAAGGAACTTGAAGTAAAATGTAGCTGTATTTCACCATTATCAGCTGGTATATATCAGTAGTTATGTATATAGCAGTGAAACAGTAGGTAACATAAAAAAATAACACAAAACAAAGAACTACTATTTCTATATGCCTATTAGTGAACAAAATACTGACCAAACACCTATAATTTACAGACCAATAATTGGTCTGTCAAATTGAATTTGACAAATAAAACAGTCTGCAGAGATAGATAGAAAGAGAGGGGGTGACAGTCGGACAAATATTTTAGAATACTTCTGATCAACTCATATGTTGCTCTCAGACCTTGCTCTCACTGTGTAGAACTTTCAAGATGGTCACATGATATCTGTATATTTTGCAGACCAGATAAAGTTTTATCTCAGGAACCACTGATGTTGAGAACATGAAATTTTGCCTTGTTATAAGTGTTGTCAATAGAAACAAATTGGCAGCATGATTTTATCTTCACTTTGACCTCTTCCTTTTTGGCAGTCTGGTCAGTAAAACATAGGACCTATTCGAAGAAGACTTGATGGTCTTGTGTGCTATAAGCAAGGTATGACTAGAATGAAGAAAACATACATAGAAATAACTCATTACAACAAGCAACCAACTAAGCAACTTGAGGCCCAAAAGTCCTGTTTTGCTAAGCAAACTGATAGCTCACCCTGACAATGGAGGTACTTATTAAAGAAGTATGTTTATCTTTTCACATCTTTTTGATGTCTACCAAAAATGTGATCCTTGGTACAAAAAACAGAAAATTATAGAATTTGAAATCATTTTGTTTTTTGAAACATTATTGCAAAAATACAAAGCCCAGAAAATAGCACTATCAAAAAAGGTTATAAGATACTACAATTATAAAAGTACTGAAATGTTCCAAACTACACCACCAAAAATAGAAAACAGAACAATATAAATGGCCTGATATAAATAAAAAAAAAAAAATATTCAAATAAATTAGCACAGTCTCTCCATTCATCTTCTTGTAGAGCCAGATTTTGTTGCAATCAGTGTCCCTATCACTGCATGCTGTTACACATGTGAGACTATGTTTCCGACAAGAGCAGATTCTTGAACAAAATTTTGCATTTACAATGCACAAACTTCAGTAATTTCTCAGAGGCAGAATCTAGATCAGTAAGAACTGCGGCTAAAGCACAATTTCCCAACTCCAGCTGCAAGGATCAAGTTGGCAATGACCAACTGCAAATCATAACTTTAAGATGGGTATGGAGACTGTGGAACAAAGCTGACCATACAGTTAGAGGCAGTCTTTCAGGCTGTAACTTCATCGATGTTGTGTCATACCCCATATGCTTGATGTATCTGAGAGAGTTCAATGTATTATCTGGTTTTCCTCCATACATCTTGACAATGCAATCAGATGCAACTTGGGCAGAAGTAACTGCATCAGATAAAGTAGCACAAGACTGGATTGCTTTTGATTTATGAATAAGCCTTATTATATCACATGGCCAAATACAGCTGATGTAGCATCCTCATACATCCTCACAAGAACCCAGTGATTAGGAATACAAGAGCAATATGGATATTCGGATTTCTTAAACTTGTATTGCAAAATAGCATTCCTCTTAGAACACAAATATTGGTAGCATAAATAACATAAGATGAAAGCTTTTCATCAGCAGCATTCAAGAAGAAGTTAAAATACAGACATTAAACAAAATTCCTGTATTTCTTAGCAGTTTGGGTTGTTCACTCTTGGCTGATTTTTCAAGAGCCCAAATAAAATCAACGTTCAAATAAGTCTCTGTCTCTTGAATGCTATCTATTAGCTGATACAATCTGATCTATAAGAATATGAAGCAGTTACAGATTATATTGCAAAATCAGGAACCATGACCTAAACATTATAAATTGACATCATAATGTTCAAATAACTCATAACACACATTCAAAATGACCTGTGCATGTAAACCACTTACAAGTGTAAACTACTCAAGTGGCTAAAAACCAAGTTTCAACTCATAGCACTGTAGTAGAAACATCAGTTAACCAGATGAAATTAATGTGGAACTAAAAAAAATTGAACCAATCACTACCAAACATTCACTCAAACACACTCATCCAGACATAACAAATCTGAAATGCACGCTCAAAATAAGATTAGCAACTCACATCCAGTAGAGAACTGACATTTCTTTTATTTAACTGGGAAATTAAATTAAAGAAGAGGAGATGACAAACATATGTATCTTAACTAAGTAAAGAGAAGAAACTAAAAAGAAAAAAAACTTAATCTACCCTATTTTGAACTGTGTTACCAAGTGTTCAGTCTAGAGGACCAAAATTCTTATGCCACTTCAGGTTAGCTTCTTTCATTTGACAGACATGAAGCTGCCACTCACTTTTTGCCAAAATCCGATGAGAGTTGCCACTATTCTGCCCCTGATCTTGACTTTAAGCTGATGGAAAAGAGCAGTTGGGAAAAGGTGAACTTCTCATCCCCATAGAATTCTTTGTTGCATCGTCCACTCCTTGACTTGTATAACACCCAGTAAACAAAAGTACACATAGTGTTCAGCCTTAGAAAAAGGCAGTACCACCTTGCTGCAGACAAAACTGGCTTCAAGGATGAAAAATATTCTGTGCAGCATGTGAACCATGAAGCCTTCAATTAACCTGCACAGTGGGTGTATGACACTGCAGTGAAAGAAGGTATGTTCAATGGTTTCCTCCTACTCACTACAGCAAACTCAATCTGGGGAAATTTCCATTCACAAAGGGCTCCTCATACCAAAATTGGCAAAGAAAGCATGTTTGTATGAATATGGAACATGTAGATATGCACAAGGAATATGTTCATGGAAAGATTAAATAGATTCTTCACTTTGGCAAAGGACTGTTTTCGTGACACTTATTCTTCACTTGATTATTTGTTCTGGTGCAATTCTTTATCATCTTAAATTCAAAAAATTCTTTGCACACATAAGGACACCAAACTCCTAAAGGTGATTGAAATTATATCATCTAATAAGGAAAAGAAAAAACATGAATATATTACAAATGGTACATTCAATGATTTCCAACAAAAATTCTAATTACTTAACTGGGTATGTAGGTGGTATAATGGATAATGGCTTGGACTGAGAAACTGTAGTAAAGAGTTCAAATTTGTTACATATGCACAAATACCCTATGAATCCATTTATGGGTTAAATAGTAGGAATTGTATCTGGAAGAATCAATATTATTCTCAAAATTTTGTTAATGCAATAATCACTTTAAAAACCACACAAAACAACAAACTACTACTACTTACAATCCAAAATGTTTTCTTTTTAAATAACTCACAAAAGGTTTTGGCAAGTCATAAAAACAAATCAATTGCATAAAATTGACCTGCAACCCCCACTCCCCAAAAAAAGAAAAAAAACACTACTACTTTCCTTTTCCAAACATTTTTATCTTTGCTATTTTTAACAATGTTCCTGATACATTTTTAAAGATATGTGGTTCTTAATAGTCTTTACAAGTCTAACACATTTTTCTTCATATACTCTTTAATAAGAACACTGAGTTTTATTAAATTCTTCAAACTGCCTGTTATGTCTTGAGTTATCAATGGATCTTTTTAGAAAAAATGCAGTAGCAATACCAATACCTTCAATAGGAAGAGATATGCTAATCTATTGTCCTGTTCACACTCCTCCCTGGTCTTTTGAACAGGAATAGAGGTTTATCGTTTATTTCCCCATTTAGGATTGGGTTTCCGGTTCCTTCTAAGTTCTGCTTCAGCTCTGAAAAGAAAAGCTGTGCTCCTAATGCTTGTTCTTTCTTACACTAATATAAGTCCACCAGTAACCCTCTACCTTGAGTGGCTCTTGTATTAGGTGAGCAATAGTTAAAAAAAAAAAAATTCTTTTATTAACAAATGGACACTGAATTCAAGCATATTACAAATAATTCTTGGCAGACGTTGTCAAATGCCAATTCAAAGTGATTGACTATGCATCATTAATGGCTGATGGTAAGCAAATTAGTCTTAGAAGCAGTGAAATCAATGGTATTATACCACTTTTAACTAAGTAAACACCCCCCCACCAAAAAAAAAAACTGAAGTTAACTTTGATGGCAATTCATCTTGGAGATCAGTAAGTAATGAATTTGTTCAACCTCATGGCTATCAATGTATTTAAGCATTCTTATTAATACTACAGTGAAAATACAACAGTAACATAACTATTCAGTATAAATGTATTACATCATTTGAATTTTACTATATATATATATATATATATATATATATATATATATATAGTAAAGGTAATGAATCTGTTGGTATATAATCCAAGTGGATCCTAGTAATATAAAATATTAAAACTGATCCACAAAAAGTGCTCAAGGTATTTATTATAACAGAGCAAATAAATTCTCTCATATGGGTGGAGGATCTGTTTAATCAGACGAAAATGATGTCAGTTTTATTCAACCTCAGTGTATATACTGTGTTCATGTCAGAATTAGAAATTTAACTTTGACAGCCGTCAAAAAATTGATACAGAATTTATCCATTTCAATGTTTCAGTCAGATGAAATGCCTGACATGGTTTTATGCGGAGGGTGGAAGGTATTAGCCTTAAAGGGAAGGGGTTATAAACCCAGAATTAATAAGACTGATGTAGTTTTTGTCAGTTAAAAATAGATCTATCTACCCCCATATGAGAAAATTTTGAATTTTTTGTGTAATATATATATATATATTATATATATATATTATATATATATATATTACACAGACACGTGTGTGTGCGTGTGTTAGTCCACTGCTATTAGGCAGACCAGTGTACCACAAGTGGTGGACCCCAAGATTTTGCTCTCATACCATCAATATTGCTCACTTTTTTTTTAAGAAATTCCACCCTATTTTACTAATTTCTGGGCCATCTTCTTCACGATAGAACAAACAGTGATCATCAGATGGGTCCTAATTTGTTTTAATAATTACACCTCTTTTTCACATGTTTTACTTTGACTTAAATGATCAAACAGCCCAAATTTTGCGAAATTTTAACACCTTGGCCGTTTCACACCTAATCCAATTGTATTGGTAATAATTATACAGGATTACTTTATATTTCTATTTTGCACGCAATCAAAGAATTCCTATAATATTTAATTAACAGGAATTCAATCACTGCAATCAGATACCATGGATAGGGCATAAATAGGAGTACTTTTCTCTAGTTGATCATGTTCAATTTGACTGTCCGACAGTAGACATCAAAAATCTCTCATAAATAAACAAATATAAATAGCACATAGTAATTAGGGGGTCGCAATCAGGAATTTCCAGGAAATTGTAACCCCAATGCAAAATGTCTAAATGTAAAGCATACACATTGATAAAGGAAAAACTGCATTTGATAGACAGGATATGGAACGGTGAAATGAAGACAAAGATCAGCAGGGATACAGGGGTACTTGAATCCAACGTCAGGGGTCGGGTGAAAGAGGAGACTAAGCTGTGAGAGTTCACAGTCTGTCCATGGGTCAGAAGAACTGTGTAGAAAGAAGGTTCGGACAGCAAATGATGAACAGCTAGACAAGGCTATGCTCACCTGGTTTCACCGCCATCTCCATGGGGTGATGGAGACTTCATTGCCAGCAAGGGGAGCAGTGAAGATCCAGCAGCAGCAGACTCCTTCCCAGCCCAGCTCTACAACACAGATGAGACAGGCCTCTTAACAAGACGGTCCCTGACAGAACCCTGGCCATGAAGGATGACATCAACAAGACTAAAGGCTTCAAGCAGGCAAAGAACTGCATCACCATCCTGTTCATCTGTAATGCTGCTGGGACCCAGAAGCTGAAGCCCTTGGCAGTGGGGAAGTTCCAGTCCTCTAGGTGCCCCCACCACATGAATATGGCCAATATGAATATGCTGTATTCCAACTGTGAGGAGCTGGATGACTGCTGAGATCTTCAAGAACTTCATCCCCAGTGTGAGGAGGCATCTGTGCTCGAGGAACCTACCAGTGAAGGCAGTCCTGCTGTTGGACAACTGCAGCACCCACCCAGCACTCTGAGGACTCCAAATGGGCAGGTCTTTGTGAAGTATCTGCCAAGAACATCACCTTGAAGATTCAGCCCTGTGATGTCTGCATCATCAAGTCCTTGTACAAGAAGGAACTGGCAATGGAGATGCTGGACCTGCCAGGCACCATCACAGACTACCTGGAGGAGCTGATCCTGAAGGACTCCTTCTACTTGACTGCCTCCTAGGTCTTGGCTGTCTCCAAGGCTACAATGAGAAACTGTTGGAGGAAGGCGTTGGGTGGGGCCTTCGATGAGGACGATGCTGAAGAGGTGGTGCCATTTGATGGCTTCACTGCTGCAGAAATCCAGACAACACAGAAAAAATAAATAAATTAATAGTTTTGTATAGTCTACGATTTTGGTATTTGAAGGTCATTGATGGCTGGGGGGAGTGAATTTGGATAAAACTGAGCCAGGTTTTATAAACATGCAATTGGGCAAGTCATACTGGGAAATCAACAAAGAATTCTTTGCAGATTTGAAATAATTTTTTTTAAACACAAAAGTTTGTTAATGGGAAAAATTCAATTATGGCATGGCCAATTGTTAAAGAAAAAAAAAAAAAAAAAGTTTGTTTTGAAATAGCCAACTGCTTTGACAGTCAATGTCATGTCACCAGGGTCAGAGAAAATAATTGATGAATAATTAATGAGTTTTGAGGTGTGGTAGGAGTTGGACAAAATATTATTTTTGCACCAACCTATTACATATAAACTGAACACTTAGTTGAAGCCAGCAGTTGGAGTGAGAGGCGACTAGAAAACCACAAGAGGCCAGTGGTGATCAGGAGAGGCTGGAAAAAGCCACACGATTTGCTGCCAAGAGGTGAGAATGTTTTAAACTGCTCCAAGTTTTAGAAGCAAGAGAATCCATGTCATGGTAGAGAATTTTAATGGGAAGTGTTAATTTTGTTGTATCAACAATTATATAAACCAATTGAAAATTAACCCAGTGAATTTTGTCTTTACTTGCAGAAGCATTTTTTTCCTTTTTCCTAGCACAGTTATGTCAACTCAATTCAGTACTTAAGTATGGACAAACATTTGAACTTTACTGCTCTGTGATTGAAGAATACATGAGGCAGAACAGATGAAGGAATGAAGTGGTCAGCAGATTACCATCAGCTGACTGCTGTAGGAACAACCCAGGATTGAGTCAGGCCAGCAATGTTATACACATACAATGAGACATTCAATTAAGACCAAACTAATACACTACCAGCAAAATAAGTAAACTACTGGGACATCTGAGAAACCTGATTTGACTACCCATCCCTAAGAAAAAAAAAAAAAAAAAATTGGAATTTTTTTTTTTTTTTTAAATTATTGTAATCATTTCATTTTTCCATTCCTTTCAAAAAAAAAAAAAAAAAAAAAAAAAAATCCAAACTGATCAATTGTCTTTTTCTTCTCAAAAAATTGATTATCGACTATATCAAATCTTGACCGTTTATAGATATTTATTTCTGTCAAGCATTTATAGGATTCATTTCAAGATTTACATGCAGACTATTGTCCCCATTTTTATTATCACGTTTCATTCATTATGACCTCTGTCCTTCCTTGGGTGTTTGTCGATTTGGATAAAGTTCAGGAAATTTCAAACTGGGTCCTTTATTTAATCTACAGACTTAGATTGTTCTTCTGCTGTCAGTGTCCACAGATCTCTTGTCTAGTTCTTATTTAGTATTGTTCACCCACCAAGATTTGAATTTGCAGATTTCAAATTTCAAAAGTTATTTTGCCTACAATATTATTCAAATGCCTTAACTAAGAAATTTGGTATTTTGGGGCTGGTAAAAATGTTAGTATATATGATTCTTTTTAAATAGAATTAAGTGCAAGATCTCATTTAGTTTATGGCTCCTGACTTAAGAAAATATACACTTGCTACTCTCCAAGAGTTTCACAACCATCAAGAAACTAAACGGAGAAATTTGGATATTCTATTGATGATAATTCAAAAAATTGCCCAAAAGAATAAAAAAGAATCAACTAGAAAAATTGAAAAATAAATCTATAATTGATTAGTTCTAAATTTTTCAGAAGAAATAAAGTGAAATGACAATTTTTTTTTTTTTTTTTTTTTTGCAAGAGAACAAAAAGTAAAAAAATTTTAGTATTTTCAGTTTTTAAATAAGATGTACAAAATAGCTTGTGAAGCCTTGTTGAATTTTCTTTTAAAAGAAAAATCAAAAAATCAAAATCAAAAATATAGTAGGAAACCTCCAAGGATTACATGCTGGCAAACTAAGTTTGTACAGGAGGAGCAGTAAGAATCTGATGTCTTCCAAAATGTGATGGTTAAAGAAAAAAAAGAAAGAAAGCCTTCTCTTTCTTTTTTTCTTTCATTCTTTGGGAAAGAAAAAGGCTATTTTTTTTTTTATCCCCCCCACCCAAGAAATCCAAGTTTGAAAATCAATAAATGATAACTGGTACTAAACATGTCTGATATTTCTTCTGGCCATTATGCCAGCAAACAGTTATCTACAAGCATAAACAAATCTTTTTGTTCGTACAGCCAAAAAGAAACTGCCTAAAAAAAATATCAAAGCAGCAATGAATTTAAGTTGACTGCAAAACTACTTTTTTATGCATTTCTGGTTTGTGCAAGTATATAGAACATGACAGGATTATTTTTTGTATTATGTAAACAATTTGAAAAAAAGAAAAAAAAGAAAAAGGAAAGCCATTTATTTTAGAAAAACATCTTTATTTCCAGATTTGCATTTTACATTCATGTTACATAAAATAGTGATTCTTCCTATTTATTTGGATTAGAATTCTCAATTTCCAAATAATTCTGAATTAGTCAAGGAAAAGACTTCAATTTGTGATGGGAAAATAATTGAGGCTTTTGTTTTTCTGTTTAAAAGCGAAGTTGCCAATCAAAAATGTCCTGCAGCAAACAGAGAATGGTCAGCATCAAGCAATATTTCAAGTGAGATAATTCATAAACTGAATACGCCAACAAGAAAATGAACAAGTGTAGATTCCAAAATGCTGCCAACTGCTACAGGATTTCATGTTGACCGTTTTGTTGGTTGAAACATCTGAGAAATAAAGTAATTATAACTATCAAAACACAAGTGAAAAGATGTTAAAATTCAAACAAGACTAAAACATGAGCATCTCAAAGAAATTCCTGTGGTTTTATTTGAACAAAAGTTAGATATCAGGTCTTTATAAAAACTATTTGGCATGAGCAAAAAAAGAAAAGACGTCTCAAGAGATAAAAAATATTATTGCAAAGGGCTTTGTATATGGAACAGTGACTTATCTTATTCAAGTATTATGCAGATTACTTTGTAACACTTCCCAACAAAAGCCAGAGTTTCCAAACTCTCAAAATTAAAAGTAATTAAAAGGATATCTCAACAGGTCCTCAAAATAAGGCATGGTTTCTCATATTAAAATAAGCAATATATACAAGTAAAATATAAAGAATATAAAAATATAACCACAGAGAAAACAAGCACTTCAAGAAAATCTGATAATTCTTGTCTCAACAGATGCAAAATAAAAGATTGTGATCTATGTCACAAACAAGTTTCAAATTCTAGAATATTTTCAACAAATAGGCAAATATTAATAGCATAAACAATAGTGCAATGTGCATAAAACATTCCAATACTTTTTTTTTTTTTTTTTTTTTTTTACATTGTTTAGCTGCACATTAGGAGTAAAAAAGATTTATTATTCAAAGAGCACAACTTACCTGCAACTGAACCAGATTCTCTCAAATAACAAGGATTGGTTGTAGATCTTGCTTGGAAAGTTTCCTCAAATCAAAATCCACCTTTAAGTCCACTGCATGTCTCTCTTGTGCTTTGACGGAAGGGGATTTTCATTAAATACAGTTCAGAAAACCTCGACATGCTCCTTATTTGATGATAGTTGTACATATTCGGTTTTTCAAGTCCAACTTTACAGAACATCTGCTCAAGTAACAGATTGCAGTTTTAGTTTAGTTGATATTTAAGGCCTGGATTTTGGAAAATGACAGCCAAGTAGACAGCACCCATGGCAGAAAATATTCTTCACCATTACTGACTTGCTATCATCCAACAGCAGCAACATTAGTTTTGTTATATTTCAAGATATTTCTGCAGTATGCCATTTGAAAATGGAGACTTCCAGCTGAATTCACTGAAAGGTATAGTATAAAATTAATATCAACAGAAAAACTTTCTCAAAAAAATTATTAAAACAAAATAAAATTAAGTTGGCAAAAAAAAAAAAAATTTACAAAAAGAATATCAAATTTGAGGAACTTTTAAGGGTACAATTTAAGATTTCATATTTAATTTTCAATTCTAAATCAAAGAATAATTTGGTTTTTAATTGAATAATTAGAGAATGAGGAACTTTCAAAAGCAGTCAGATGAAATGCCACCCCAAGTCAGGCTGTGTGATCAGGTCCGTTGGCAAGGAGAAACTGTTGTCCACAGATGTGAAGGCAAGTGCAAGTTTTTAGTGGATTTTCTTCAATATCACAATAACACTGCCAATTTTTATGGTTAGAAAGTATATTGTTTGAGATGAACAGGGTCATTTCTTCGATAAAATTTGCAGCAACTGAAACTGTTGTGGCTTTATAGACACCAAATTTTGATAACTTGTAGAGAGCAAACATCACTTCTCTGAAGCAGTGAGAAAATTGACAGCTTTGCTTGTCAACTAGTGTTTGTTTCAGAAATAAGAAAAATGGTTCTGTAATTCAGTACTAGACAGTTTTAGACATGTCAAAGATTCATTTTCCAAGGAGCATCCATCAGCTTGAACTCTATACTTACCCAAAATTCATTTTTGTTAAATGATATTTCATGATTGTTCCAGTTTAGCACAGATAGGCAAGTACAA
>OZ010579.1:9008970-9126470 GCA_963932145.1 Acanthosepion lycidas
ATGTTTTCTTTCCACTTTGTTACTACAGACATCGTTTCCAAAATTTCATCAAGGATTATTTTGTAATTTGTCATTTTTTGTAAACCTTGTGCAAATTGGGTTGCACATGCAGAGTATTAACTTTTCTTTGAAGGAGAACATTTCTATATTCCACTGATAAAGCACAAAATGTTTTGTTAGAATGTTTGAAAACTAACAAAACATGGGTTTGTTCAAAGAAAAAGAAAGCCTGAAAACAGTAAAGCTTTTTCAACAAACATTCAAAAACACTTAAATAATTTCTATTGGGCTTCCACAAAATTTCTTGCTAACATATAAGCAAACAGAAATCTAAAAGAAATATCATTCCATAACCATTAACATTTACAAACTGACATTTACCATGATGGAAAGAGTCTCTACAAAAGTTCATTAGGGATTTTATTTTGTGTAATCTAAATTTCAGAGCAGAAATTAGTAGATAGACCTAAATTTTCCCCCATGTGCAAACATCAGAACAAATATTCTACAAACATCACATCCAAAATATAAAACTGGGAATTTTTTACAAAAAATATTTTTAGCATTATGTATGAATTAGCAGAGGTACTAAGTGATGCCCAGAAGAAAGAAGAAAGAAAAAAAAAAAAAAAAAAAAAAAAAAAAAAAAAATGATCAAGTGTTGTCGGCCATTGAATAAATTAAACAAAAGCAAACAAAAGATTCCATAGGAGTCAATATTTTAACAAAATGCAAATAAGTGTTCTTATGTTGATAATATTCTTGGATAATTGGATAAACAACATTAGTAGCTGTAAAAGGCATTTTTTTTTGTTTGAGATTATCGTGTTACATGGATTTTTGATAGATAGCTGAAACCAAAGGGAAGATAAGATTTTTCACTTTCTAATACAGTTGGGTGCATAATCTATTAAAAAACAAAATTCTAAAGCAATATTATGGACATGTCATGCCTAGTTCACAAAAAAGTCTTCTAGAAAGTTCCCATCCTAAAAGCTCCATTAAACAAGCAAACAAGCTCTAAATCTCTAAGGTTATAAATAGTATCATCTGTACTGACCAGGTAGAGGAATATTTTCATACCTTCAATCAACTTGCCTGCAAAATGTTGTTTTAGCCCTAAATTAACTTAGTTCATTAATTACTCTAACTTAAAATTTGCAGAGGTCAATGCCACCTATTCTATATCCAGTCTCAAGTTAAACATATATTAAACAAAGTCATGATCAGATAAACATTTATTAAGTTGAAATTGTGATTAAATGTATTACAGTGAATTGCCAGTACAATTAAAGTGTTATATAGCATATCTCTGCTATGCCTTTTCTCGGGCAAAACATCCAGGACTAAATGCATTGAAAATGTGCTCACAATTCGACAAACCAATAACCTGGACCATACCCAATATCACCAATCATTGAAAAAGCAATAACAGCACAATATGGTATACAAGCTAACAGAATGAAACAGATTAGCTTTTATATATTTAATATAAAAACTAACTTTCAAATCATTGGTTGATGGATCTGATAAAGTAATTTAATTTATTGCATCTCCTATCTGCAAAAATCCCAATGGATTTTCATTGCACATAGCTTTGTGTCACATTCTGACCTGAAGAAGCCAAACCCAAACCTAATACAAGTCATGTTTGGCAAAATGCATCATCTATAAGCTTTCCCACTGTCACATCATTGCCACTTTTCTTTTTTATTAATCATTTAAAAATGATTACCAACAGTTGACCCAGAAAGGTTGATTTTATCTGATTTGTTGCTTTCAACCTATTAGAAAGGTTTTATTTTACCTTTATAAAAAGTCCCTAAAACCTAAACAAATACAAGAATGTTTTTGTCAATGTACTATATTAATTTACATAATTACTGAATGTAAAATGTTTTTGCAAAGAACATTAGTGTGAAATTTGCAAAGAACATTAGTGTGAAATGAACACAATTTATCATATAGCTTGAACTCAGCAGTATGTAAAATGCAATTTCCAAGCTATATGTTCTGTCATAGGAACAAGTATAAAAATTCCTTTTTTTATTAGACCATTTACATACACACCTAACATTAGAGCTCTTATTTTATTTTTTTATTTTTTTTCAGTTTTGCTGGAAATAGATTTGAACCTAAATGGTTATGTAGAGACATCTAATGAATTTGAATGTGAGTGCCCAATAATTATATCTCTTAAAAAATAAATAAATAAAAGTGTGGTTTTCTTCTGAAGGCTTATTATAAAAGCCAAACGAGCCTAATAACAAAGTTGACTTTTCACTGCAAAGCAGGTCACAAGGAATGAAATGGTTCTTTTTTTGATAACAGTTTTACTTTATTTTAGCTTTTATAAAACATAAAAATTAGAAATATTAATTTGGAGGGACAAACTGAAAAGCCAATTTCTTTTAATCATACATTTTTTGTGGAAGCCATTACACATTACACACTGAGAAACAATTCTAGATATTCAAAATATTTACAAGTGCATTTTAATGACAAAAGAAGCAAAATAGTCAACTATTGTTCTCTGGTAATCTCCAAGAGAAAGCAGAAAAATAATGTTAGTTACAGAAAAAACCTGCAGTTAATAATTATGTCAAATACAAATTTCAATAAAGAGAAAAAAAATTTTTAAATAAAAAAAAATGTAATTAATAGATTACAAAAAAAAAAACAAAAAAACTTTAGCTCAAATCTCAAATTATTTTGGTAATTTTTGCATTTGTATTTATCACTATATAATGAAGATTAAATTTTGATCTGCTGAGATAATAGAAAGTAATTTAAAACAATGTTTCATAGAAATGGCTTAATTTATTTTTCTGTTAAAATATATGTCAAAGTAATATATTATATTATATTATATATATATATATATATATATTAGATAATTACACACAAAGATAATAATTAGAAAATTTGCATGGCTTCAGATGATGCTATAACATTTAACTTACCATAACTTCTGTAAGAATCGTACTCACGAGGTGAGAGACCACCTCTCTCATAGTCATGACTAGAAAAACTGCGACCAGTATCCCTATAAAGATAGAATTTTATGTTTATATATTAAACAAATATTTTTCAGTAACTTTTTCAAATTGGATGATTGTCAGTTTGGAAACTGTGTCTGGCATTGACTGAAAAACAAACATCAAAAGTGAAAAAATTAAATGCTAGCTTAGAAGGAAAAAAGAAAAAAATTTTTTTTTAAATTTCTAAGAAAGGTTGCCGATTATTATATTTAATCTACCATATATTTTTTAATAAGCTTTCTATAAATTATTTTCTACATATTTTTTTTTCTAAAGAGGAAAAATCAAAGCGACACAAATAGAAGATTTGTGTAGAATCATAATCTGTTCAACAACAGAAACAGCAATCTTTTCATCAATACACTTGGCATTCATTTTTGGTTCAGTGACATCCAATAATTATTCTATAACCAAGAATAACTATTACTTCTTCAAACAAATTTATCCATTAGCACAAATTCTTTATAACCCTATGGTATAAAAATGCTCAAAAAGCAAAATCAGAGAATCTGAAGAACCTACTTACCTGCTTGTACTATAGGATCGGCTTCCTCTGCTTGAAGGAGTATGATCTCTAGACATGAATTCCCGGCTTGAATATTCTCGATCTAAATCATCATATCGAGGAGAGATATAATCACGACTTGATCGTGAGCTCCCAATATCTCTGTCAGAGGATAAATAATCCCTAAGAAAAATACAAAAATCAATAATATAAAAGAGGGCAGAGAGACTGTTTAAAAATATTCTTTTTCATAAAGGAAGAAAATAATAATCTATCATGCCAAATTGAAATGATTTACAATTCTAAGTTATTAAAATGTTAGCCTTTATAAAGTGCACAAGATAAAACAAATTAAGACATTATAAAAGTGCTATCTTCAGAGAAAGTAAATTCACAATCAAGCTGTCAACTAAAACAATTGGATTAACTGTATAACCAGATGTCATGTATAGTATGACCTCTGAATTTCTTTTTTGAAAAACTCAATTTTTTTTCACATAACTCGTATAATGCAACCCAATTTCTGAGCATGTACTGTAATACTTTGTGTATAATTTATATTATAATAATGGGATATGCTTTTATAATGCTCTTCAATTTTAAGAATTCCTATTGATAATACTGTATGTCAAAGCTACCAGAATTAAAATTTATTTGGTATTTCACCCTGTACAATCATCATTTACTGTATATTGCGATGCATTTGGGCAAAATATTTTAACACGTAATGGAGAATTATAAGATAAAATAATACCAGTAAATGCAAATAAATATAAATAAGTAGAGGAAGAATAATGAACACAAGTGAGATTATATATACACACATTTATTACTAAAACTGCCGAGAACATCTAAGGCAGTTTATTTTTTCACCAAGTTCATAAGTAAAATTTAGGACAAAATTTTGATGAAATGTAGTTTTCAGATTTTCAGTTTCCATTTCAATAAAATTCCGTTTCTTAGAGGTTCTTGTTGATTTTAGTAGTAATACTTTTACAACTTCTGTTTATATATATAAAAAAAAAAAAAAAAAAAAAAAAAAAAAAAAAAAAAGCCAACAACTAGTCATCTTAGTGAATATCCTCTTAAATATAAAATAGGTGTTATTAAAAATTCCCTCAAGAGAGTGCACGAGAATTCATCCTATCGCATGGTTTTCTCTAAAGAATTAAATAACATAAAAAACAAAAAAAAAAAAAAAAAAAACAAAAACAAAAAACAAACACTTATTAATAACAGATTTCCTATTCAAGTGTTGGATTTTCATATTAGGCCTTTTCTGTCTAAAGTAACTAATAGCAACAAGAATAGAAACAAACAATAACATTAAGATTTTTTATAAAAATCAAATGAACAAAAATTACAAACAAGATAAAACTAGAATTAAGAATATAAAAAAAAAAAAAAAAAAAAAACAGTTTACTATAGCAAAAGAATAATTATTTATTATAGAAAAAATTTAAGAACTAACCTTTATAGTTAAAAATAATTCACCTCTTAGAGCAAAATTAAATAGGACAAATATTATTTATGCATTTAAAAGTCCATTAAGGAATTGTATTTCTGATCAAAATTTGTAAATTTAAATATTAGGTTGGTGCAAAAATAATGACGTAATAATGTCGTTTTTTGACCTTAAAAAATACGTCAAAAAACGACATTATTACGTCATTATTTTTGCACCAACCTAATATATGCCATACTACATGTTTGACATGAAGACTCACAATACACCTTTCTGACCATAACTGAATTAGGCCTCCTTTAAATACTCATGGAGACCTATCAGACCCTATTTGTAACATTCTTGTTGACAACACAAATATAATAGCATCATCTAAAATGTAAATGTAAACATACATATTTCAACCTTGAAATTGACTAACTGTATAGTCGAAAGCACTCAGATAAAGAACAATTTGATAGTTTTTATATAATTTATCATCCAAAAAGAAAAATAAATTATTAGATCACATGAGTGTTCAATGAAATGTGCATGAAAGAAGGATTGCTGGCTAAATACACTATATATCTCAAATGGGGCGCTGTTGGAGAAGCAATACCTCAGTGACGTAAGCATGTGCAAAGATGAACGCAAATTGGAGAAAGGAAAAAGAAGACATTGTAAATTCTTCATTTATAAAGGTACTTGTTGATTTGAAGCGGCACACATAGTGAATGATATTCTGCTGTTCATGTAGCAACAGAAAGAAAGAATCTAGGCTGGTTGTCAGTGGTAAAAAGCTTACTTTTAAGCTAAAGGTACTATGAGAATGTAGGCCTGCCAGGTTATGGTCACCAAAAATCTTTTTTTGTTAACCTTAAAAAACCCTGATCATAAAAAAAACTCACTATATTTGAGTGTATATATATATATATATATATATATATATATATATATATAAAAATAAAAAGTTTTTTTTTTTTTTTTTAAAAATAAAAACAAGTTGTAACAATACCTAGAAGACATTTTTTCACGAAAGGAAGGACGATCAAACTCTCGAGGACTGTATTCCCTAAATTCTCTATAAAAAAAAAAACAAAAAACAAAAACAAAACAAAAACAAACTTAAGTATCAAATGGTTTAAACAAAAACATATTTTTAGCAGAAAATATCCCAGATTAAAATAATTGTATAGCAATTGTTTCTATTTCAGTCTATTAAGAACTGTAGTCAGAATTTTAATATCTCAGGTACTTTTTGTCACTGAAAAACAGCAAACTAAGTATACATGAAAGAAGACTGCTATTTTAATGGGATCAAAATGACAAGAAACAGGGACAAAATTTCCACCCAACTCTTATAGTGTTGAAAAATTAATTTTTTTTCATGAAATAATTAGAATAATGAGAAAACCAAAACTGTGTCTAATGCACATAAGCATTACCTTGGTTTCAAGTACAACCACAAAAAAGAAAAAAATGTTTATGTCTAGAATTGATCAATGTTTCTGTTTATTACTTTTCAAAAGCAATACAATTTTTAAAATTTGATTTTATGAATAGATTTGGAATGGAAGGAAATAATTACTGCAGATATGGTCTTCACAGAAAAATCAAGCCAGAGTGAATGGTAATTTTTATTATTTTTTTTAAACAAGATAAAATGAAGTAACTTGAGCTTAAATTTTTAAATAATCTTCCCCCAATAATTTTAATGTTCAATAAAGAATGATAAAGAAAAAGCATTAAAATTCAATTAGTACATGTGTAATCTTTTTTATTTTATTTTTTTTACTTTGTTGCATGTATCATAAAAAAGGTAAAATAAAAAAAAAGGAGAAAGAAGTTCAGCAAACTGATATTTTGTCAAGTCTTTTTAAACAGTTTCAATTCTGTAGTAGTAAGATTATTTTCTTTCTTCAATAGAAAGTGACATCATAAAAAAATAACGAATGCACACAAAAAACAGAGATATTCTAGTCAATGAGTGAAAACTGCAGCTGATCAACTTTTATTATTTCATTCAAGTCCAGAACAGATGAAGTGCTATTTAAAGCAACAAATTTTAGCAATGGTTGCATTAAACAGTGAATATTTCACTACAAGAATGGAATAAGTTTGTTGCAAATTTATGACAATGAAAGCGAAATTAGGTTGCTGCGTGTGTGTGTGGAGAGGAGGTGTGTGTGTGTGGGGAGGGTGACTTGAGAAGACACTGACCTCTCGTTTCTATAATCTCTCCTCATTTCACGTGGTGGAGATGGGGCAAAATCCCTGCTTCTTAGAGGCCCTCTTTCAGGAAGACCCATGGGCAAACGGTCTCCTCTGCCTGCAAAAAATAAAATTGACAACTCTTATACAAATTTCATAGTATCAAACCTAATTCAGACGATCATGTGAACATCGAGCTATGCCATGAACCAAATATATTCCTAGACTACCCTATATCATTGTGACCATTCAAAGTTTCACATGAAAGGCTGTCACAATGCTAAAAAGAATCAATAGAATTATATTTGAATTCAATATACCAAAGTTTTTTTTTGTTTTTTTTTTGCAAAGATTCAGCAAAGCATTTTTAAATAAAGCCAAAAGAGGAAGGGAAGAACATGCAGAAACACCACAAAGAATGAAGCAATAGAGAGAATACACTTCCTCATAAAATCAGATTTACTGTGCAAGAAATGATGCAAGATGAAGAAAAAAAATTGAAATATCCAGTTTAGGATTAACAGGAAAAAGCAAATCAGAATGATAGCAAGCAAATGATGGAATGTACAAGTTGTTTGTGGTGGTGGTGTTATAGTAAATAAAAATGCAAGAAAACAAGTTAGTTGCAGTTCCCAACATAGAAATATGATATATTTTCCAAAAAAGCCTAGATAAGTCAGCAAGTTCTAAGTTATACTTCTATTAGCAATATCAGTATTTGAAGATAATTTTTTATTTCCAAATATTATGTTAATTTTAAAGTGACAGTTATTTTATTCACCCTCTTCCATGTATTGAATAATTGATTTAATATTACACAAGATAATATTCAGTGTGAACACAGTGTCTAAAATAATTTTAAGCCATCATTTAATTTCAGTTCCATTCAACTAAAATTAGCAGATAGTAAACCATTTGAGAAAGACAATCTTTGAATTGCCACTCAGAAAAGTTAATGCACTATCTTAGACTGGTAGTAGGCTGTCTTGCCTGCAACCAAAATGACAGGCCGAAAAGCAAGACAATATTTATATGCTGCTGCTTTAAAAAAGTAATGAAGATAGTGTAGTGCAAAATAACATGCAATTTTATACTTGAAATAAAGTTGAATGTCTTAAGAAAGAAAGAAAAAAATAATCTTAAAATGAATGACATTTTTATCAAATTTATCTTTCTTCAATGTTTTTGTTTTGCTGAAGTTTTTTTTTTTTTTTTTTTATATATATAAAAAGATGGAAACTATTTTATAATAATATTTCAAGTAACATTTAAATATTTCAATATGCCAAAGAAATAAAACAAAGCTTTGACTTATATTACTTTTAAGAAAAAGCCGAACTTATTAACAACAAGCTAAAGGAGAATTTCTTTTTGTAAGGAAAATTATAGATAATTAAGTACTACATGGTAAAAATTAATTATTTGCAGTGAGTAAATAAAATTAAACATGAATTTACATACTTTTCCATTGAAAGTAGTAAATTTTTAAACCGCATTATAAATGCGGGGGATTGTTCTATAAAAGCTCAACATACCTTTCTCTTAATTTCAAAATGGATAAAGGTTTCAGGAATTAACAGTAGCTAAGCGTTACATACAAAATTGCAATAAATAAATTAAAAATAAAATAAAAAAAGTGAAGAAAGGTTTCATTTTGAGATTGCTTATAATAAAAGCACTTAAAGAATCAGAGTATCAAAAGTGAGTTTTCCAAATGACCCCAGCTTCTCCAAAAAATCGTTTTTTTTCCTTTTACCTGATTTTTTCCAGTAAGTTGATGGAGAATTGTACTCCTGGTTATCTGGAAAGAGATGAAGAGGGGAAATACCCAAAATAGAACACTTAAACGAGAGAACATTGTAGAACCCAAAACTACTCTCAGTTGAATACATAAATGGCATATGTGACCCACACTGTAGCTGATGCTGTAGCATAAATAGTGCAGTGTTATTTGTGGTGATAGTTAACTGCATTTCACACCTAGTTGTTGAGAGAGAGAGAGACAACAAAAAGAAATGCCTAACTGAAGAGAAAAAGAGCTGAAATGAATTGAGAGAATTACAGCCAAAACACTGATAGTGTCATGCACTAGGGAAAAATAATGCAAGGGTAAGTGACAATAACAAGCAAATTAGATTACAGTCAAATAGAATTTAGAGTATCCCCTCCTTTGTTGTTATCACAATATTTCAGCCATTGTGGCGACTGGCTCTCTTCAGGGAATTTCAAAATGAACCCTTCATTTTTAATCTACAGAGATACATTATTCTTCTACTGACCAGGTTTAGAGCTATCTAGCTTTTTTTTTTTATATAATTGCTAGTCTGAGTCTTAGACTGTACTACCCAGCCCAGACACTGTGGGTCTAATGGTTATGCCACTAATCACAAACGAACACTTTAATCGTGAAGCTAGAACTGTAGATTTTTAAGCTTATTGTTATATACTATCTGTTGCTGCTACATTTGATCTCTTTTGGCTATGGTTCTCTTACTGCAAAACAAGCTTGACAGCAACGCTGTCAAACTTGGCTCTCTGCTTTGTGGCTTCTCTTTATGGATCCCATACATTTTATTCTATGCTAAACCTACTGAGGAGGCCATAATAGTCTAGCATATGTGCAGAATCCTTTAGACGTCTGATTCTGGTTCTTTGCTTAGTATTTTTATTTCATTCCACAGAGGTTGGTGACCAAACTTTTCTATTCACACAAAGTTATCCCTAGACATGGACAGCAGAAGTCAAAGAATCTACTCCTATACATTAAGTAAACGGTTCAGTTTGAATTTCCTTGAAGGGCAGCTAGATAACAAAGAGGACATTTAGCATTATTTACAATTGGATAACTCTTCATCTCAGAAATTCAGACAAAAAAATGTTACTAAATCTTAGATTTTAAAATTTTTTTTTCAAAGATTGGACAATTAAAAATGTTTATTGTAGGATAAAATATTTAAAATTTGTTTTTATATTAAAATATAAACTAAGTGAAAAGAATTCCGTTTAAGAATGTATAATCGGTTAAATTAGTGAGTTAAAAGTGTAATTAAATCTTCACCCCATTCAATAATTAGACAAAGTAAGGCACATATTGATACTAAGTGTCATTTATTTCTTGTAAGCCTAAATTGTTTAAATACCTGTAAATTTTGACAACTTACATTAACAACCGAGATATTTGGTCCAAATATATTGTTTTATGAAAAAGCCACAAGACAAAAGCCTAAATCTAAAAAAAGATATTTGAAATCATTTGTTTGAAAAATTTGTTTCTTTTGAATAATCAGATCTCTTGAAATTCTGTGTCAAGAAATTAATTTGTAGATTAACAGCTAAACAAGTCACAAATTTCTACATGAAAAGAAAACTTCACTATCAGATGGGTATAAATTCTAAATAATTTTTAGCCCTTCTGATATTGTTTTTCCATGTAATCAACAGAAAGAGCCTTCCTTTAGAAAAAGGATAGGAAATGTTCTTTCAATATACCACCATATTTTAGTAGTTAACTTACAAGGCTTAGTAAAATAGAATTTAACATTTAAAACTTTTTTTTTAGTTTATCATACAAAAAAAAAAAAAAAAAAAAAAAAAAAAAAAATAAAATAAAATTTTAAATCCTGTCAACTCAAGTTATTAAGTTGGTGCAAAAATGATGACGTAATAATGTCGTTTTTTGATGTTAAAAATACGTCAAAAAACGACATTATTACGTCATTATTTTTACACCAACCTAATAGTAATAATGTTAATTTTCTAATTGGGTTAAATAAAAATTCTGTATATTCAACATGCAACAAGCAAGCAAATCTTAGATAATCTTAAATTAGTAATGGATTTTGATTCAACAAGCACAAGCATTAAAATATGATTAAAATGTGTTCATTTATCAACTGAAGATTTTTTTAAATGTAAGTTAAAAACAGGTCTAACCATATGATGGTCAAAGGAGAGTATTTTTTTTTTTTAAAGACTTTGGACTAGAATCTCATAAAAATTGTTCAATGAACATTACTTGCAACAAACTAAAAGTTTAGCTTACCAAAGCTTGATCTTCTTGGAGGAGACTCCATGCTTCTGGGTGGTCCACGTCTTGGGACACTTTGGGGAGAGAGGTCTCTGGGGCCTCTTGATGATATAGGTGGACCCCGAGAAGAGTCTCTGAACATACTTCGAGAATTGACATGAGGAGGTGGCGGAGAGGGAGGTGCCCGACTCCCGACTGGTGGTGGGGAAAAGTGACCAGGTGGCCCACCACCACGACCTGTAGGTCGAAGTCTACCTGGAGGACCACCCCGGAATGAACTGAAAAATAATATATAATATATAAATTAAAAAAAAAAAAAAAAAAAGTTTTGATGCTGACATTTTGTTTTCTGATTTATCAAAACAGTTAACTCTGGAAAGGTTTTTCAATACATAAAAGCAAGAAACTGCCCCAAGTATAATATTTAATGTTTATCAGCTGCACAAATAACTGAAGATATATAACAAATTAAAATGGCAAGCAAATGATAGGTCATTCTAACAAACAAGTTAAAATTATGATAAGTGAAATAACAACAGGTATGAAGTTGAAATTTAGTTTTCTGAAAGTGACTTTAAACTAAAGAGAGAGGGAAAAAAAAAAAAAAAAAAAAAAAAAAGGACATTTGAATAACTTTGAGAAACAGCATATACATACGTTGCTAAAGGTCTTCCACGAAGTGGCTTAGTTGAAAAGCCTCCCCGTCTTGCTTTTGACAGTTTTTCTCTTGCTGTTCTAAGTAACAAAGATCTACCACGAGATCCTCTGGAGGGTGGAGGGCCACGTCGACTCAGATCCATAGTTTGAGGGAGTATAGCTTGTTCACAGTGGATTTCACGACCCTTAAGCTCCTTAAAAAGATAAACACCAAATAAAACAAGATAATAAATGAATTGCATATTAATTAGAAAAGATTTTATAAAAACTGTAAATCTATAAAGAGTCACTGGAATAAACGTCAGAATTTCTTAACACAAAAGCAAATATCCAAATAATCTTGATAACTAAAATGTCTAGTAAAGCTTGATAGCATTATTAAACTTAAGAGACTTACAGAAAAAATTTCCATTCGTTTTGATATATGAAAGACTTTAAGCAATAAGTAATTTTTAAGAATTTCACAAAAGCTCTTGCATGAATCTACAAGGGAACAGAACCCAAGAGAATTCTGATTCAGTTATTATGGAATAAAACTCAAAAGCTGATTATTTTAGGAATAAACCCAAAAAAGCTTTGCAAAAAGGCTATCCACATTAAAACATAAATAAAGAGAATATATGTGATTGTATTTAAGTAAGTTTAGACAATTTCATAACATTTTAGATTAGGCACTCAAGATGTACATGGAGGGGAAAAAAAAAAATAATTAGCTCAAACATGAGAATATCACAAAGAATATGTATGATAAAAGGTGTTCAACTGTTTATACAAAAATTGAGATAAAAACAAATATGAAAAATAAAATTATGATCTGAAAGTCATGTCTTATTGAAGAATGTTAGTAAAGAGATCATTTCTGATGGTTATATTTTGAAAGTTTTTTTTTTTTTTTTTTTTTTTTTAAATACCATTTAAAAATTTTATATGCACAAGCAAAAAACACAAAAGACAAACCTGTATTTTTAGGAAATTAAGAAAAATGAAATTGTTGGATCAAATCACAGAAAAGGCCTTTTGTGAAACCAAAAACGTAAAAAAAAAAAAAAAAAAAAAATTTACATTTTGATTGGAGTTTTTCAAAGAATAAAACTCACCATGCCATCAATCCCTTTGACTGCATCATCTGCATCTAATGGATTCTCAAATGTCACAAAAGCATAACCTCTTGGCAGATGACTCTTTTTATCACGAATTATGAGAACTGAAAAATCATTAAAAAATATGTAACTTGGAAAATTTCATATTAAAAAAAAATTCTGCAAATTATTTAAAGAAAGGAAGAATGTAGGTATAAATATTGCCTTCTGTGATCAGGTATATAAAACATAAAAAGCATAAGAAATAAATGAAAAAGTTCTCATTTTGGCAACTTTACATTTTCCTTTAGATTAGAAAAACTATTGTTATGCCATTACAGCTAATAAATTTACAGGCTATGCTTGAAGTGCATACATGTAGGATGATGCACATATACTAGAAGGCAATAAGCAGGTTATACTTTTCACTGAAATATATTAGCAAACATTTTGAATTCAAAATCAAATAGAAGGATAAAATCTTTGTCAATTGCATCAATGATATAAAAGCAAAGATAAAAACAAAACTTAATCAATTAAATTAATTAACCTGCATTACTTACTTTCAATTATTTTCCCATATTTGCCAAATAGATTTTCCAACAATTTTTCATCCACCTCAGCACTGAGGCCACCCACAAAGATCTTTCCAGGACGATCTTTCTCAACCATTTTCAAATACTGTAAAATAAAATACAAACAAATCTTTCTACTTGGATAACATTCAAAATGAAGAAATTAAAAAGGATTGTTAAAAAAATAAATAAAAATCCTAAATTGATGCTTTTATTTTTTTTTTGGGGGGGGGGGGGTAGTATAACAAACGTGTAATTTAGCATTTGATTATGTTTATTTCTATCAGTGGTCATTTAGACAGCATTGATATTCTATTTGAAGCAACTGTATGAAAACCTTTGAAAGTATTTGGTTGATTTTATTTATATATATATATATATATAGTGAAAAATATTTTCATACTCATGATTCAATTAATAGAATTATTTTTTTTTTTTCAATTACAATATTTGAATAAAAGGTACTTTTGCTGAGTCCCTACATATAAGGATATTTCAGTAGCAATTAAGCCTGACATTTAATCATTAGCTGAATTTTTATCTGGAATTTTCATTATATAATATTCAGTCTTGTGAGTAATATTCCTCATTAAGTGCATCATGTTGAAAAATATTTAGGATAAATGCTTTTTTCTATCATTAGGTTATGAATTTATTGATGCATCTATATAAATGAGAAAACTTTCAAAATTTAGAACTGAAACCATAGTTAGTTCATCTTGCTATTTTCATTAGTAATTTAGAAACTAAAATCTACAATGTGACACATTTTTTAATTAAGTATGAACACAAGAAATTTGTCACCTACATGTTCTGAACTATTCTAATAATGCTAATTCATAAAAGTCAACGTTTTTATTTTAATGGGTTCAGATATTTGGAGAGAAAAAAAAAAAGAAAGAAGTGATATGAAGTGTTATCTTTTTTATTGTTTTTAATTAGGTAGCCCAAACCTCCCTAGTTTACAATGCAAAAATGGGTCAAAACAGCGAAATTTCCTTCAAATTAAACTGGTGAGATCTTGTTTATTTCAATAAAATTTATATATGTAAACAAAATTCAACCTTTTCGCTTTATAAATATTAGTGATGATTAATTAGAATCAAAACTTTTATAGGTGTATTGGAACTGGAAAATTTTTAACCTAATTTCCAATTCCAAAAAGCAATCTTTAGATTTTTTTTTTTGTTTAAAACTTAATTTTCCATTTCTGGTACTAATGACAAGATATCGATTTTAAACTATCAGTAAAACTAAAATCTATAGATCATGATAACATTTAAGTATGATGTAAATTTATTTATTTATGTGTAAAAAAGTACAAGTTTCTACTTAGCTCTTAAATTTTCCATAAAGTTTGCTAGGTTAAAATCTGTTTCAGTTCAAAATAAAATTTTTATTTTTAATTTCTTTTTAAACATTATTAATTCACACATTTATATTTATAAATTATTAATTTAATAATTATAATCAAAATTATGTAACAACACAAAATGAATTCATGTTGTTCTGCCAGACCCTATTTTTAAGATAAATATTATGTTTTAATTTATAAAAAAATAAAAAAAAATTTAGAATCTTGTAAAATTAATGATGCCATCTTTGCACAAAGGTATGTGAAGGATATGCTTTCTATTTCTAAACAAATAGTAAGGCACTTCCATCACTCACCTGCAGCTTTTGCAAAATACCAGAAATAAAAAAAATTACCAGATCATAAATTTATTGAGAATGCCTAGACAAGATGGAACAGTCAGTATTATATTATGTCCAGAGTATTTGAACAACAAAAAAAAATTTTTCATTGCAGTGATCATGCAAAACCACATTATTTAGAATCCAACCAATGGAAGATTTGAGAGAAATTACTGAAAATGTTTAAACAATTCATTGATTGTACAAATTTATTAAGTAATAAACAAGCAACTGCCTCTTATACCACACATTAAAGTCATTTATCACTTTTTTAAAAAGGGGAGAATTAAAGGGACTATATAATGGGTTAGGTTCAACCCTTTCAGGATGGAAAGCTTTTTAGCAGAAGTCAAAAACCTTATTCTAGCAACATATCTCGATTCCAGGTTTGAAAATAACTAGTGGCTTGCTTAATGACAAGACTATTGCAGAATGGTTCACTCAAGATATCTATTCTATAACCGAAGGAAAAACAGACACCTCACCCAAAGTACCACAAGGTATGGAGAATGACTCATTTGACATATCGAAAGAGAAAAGTGATAACGATAGTGACTTTAATTTCAGTTTTACAAAGTAACCACACTAAATTAAAGAAAAAGAGGAACCAATGTATACAAGAATACAGGATAAAGTAGTCAGTGAAACAAGAAAAAGAAATATATTTATTAAAACTTGAAATGGCAAAATATATTACATTGAAAAATATAAAAAGTGATAATTTTTTTCAGTGGTAGAATTCAAATAAAAATAAATTTGCCAACATGGTGCCTTTAGCCAGAAAATATCATTTAAAAGTGAACGGATCATTTAATTATGAAAAAAGAAATTGTCTGAAAGGCAAAAACAGAAGAGATGATGTTTTTACATTATAATTTAAGAATTTTAGGACTTAAATATGAGTAACTAGGTACTTAAGGGATTTACTTAAAGAAATTGTTCTCTTTATTTTTTAAACTCTTACCCAATTTTTTTTAAATAAAAAGAATCTATTTCATAAGATTTTGTATTCATTTTTCCATTAAATGTTTTATTAATAAATATACTTTTTGTTCATTAAGTTTCCCAAACCAACTGTAGAGCCTGAAAATTATAAATTTTAATCATTGTAAGTATCAAAATCGGAAATTTACAAAATTATCAGAAATTGTATTGAAATCTGGAAAAATATTGGTATTGTCCTATCACTAATAAATAAATAAATATACAATTCCTTCTCATGTGTGATAAGTTTTAATTCAACATCTTTTTAAATTAAGTTACTATTTCAATGATGGATGCTTTTCTGCATTTTCAAAGCTGTTAATTTTATAACAGCATTTTTCAAACTTGTTGCACTTGGCATTGTGTACCTATACATATCAAAGTAGTCTCATCTTAAAAGAAAAAAGGATGCTTGCCAATTTTGTGGACAGAGTTTGAGTTATCTTTCACGAATGATTTCTGGAAAACTTTACTGAGAAATTCAACTCTTACAAAATTGAAAATTACACCTTGTAGAGCAAAGTTTCATATTTATTTTTACTTAAGCACAAGTAAATCAAAAATAGGAAAATGGAAATTGTCCATTTCATGTGGTACCATTTTGACCAACATTGAAATTTTAATTGCTGTCATGCTCAACTCACATCAGTTGTTGCTTTTATGAATTAAAAATAAAAAATATATAAATAAATATTAAACTGAATTCAAATTTATATTTTCAATTTTTTAAATTTTAAATTCAAGAAAAAGGGAACCAGATACATTTTATAAAATATAAAATAAACTGGATATGTTTTACCTTAACTTTGGTGCATGGGTCAACTTTTGCAAACACTTTTTGTAATTTTTTAAAAAGCTGTTATGGAAAGTTATATAAGCATAACATCTAACAAGCAAGTATTTGTTCATGTTTATATATATATATATATATAAGTTTTTTTTCCACACTAGAAACCCCTACATTGGTTTTGAATCAAATATCCATTTAACACCTTCTCTTCAATGGATGATGAATGTTTTTTTTATAAACAGACTGCAAATTCCTTGCAAATTTGATTTATTCATATTAACACACCGCAAACATACCTGCATCATTGGATATTTTTAACATACTGTTTTAGTTAAGTTTTATTGTTGTAATAAGTTTCATAGCAATAGAATAAGTTCATTTTCTCATCAGTTAAAAATCACATTTGATTTAACTGATTATTTTCTAAAAGATCTTGACAGTTTGTAGACTGTCAAGGTGATCAGAATGTTTCATTCATGTGCTAAAATCAGCACTCTTATTAATTTATTTTGCAATGTTTTGTTCACATGCAGTATACTTACCTCTATTTTATTTTATAATTTATATTATTTGTTTTTTCTTTGAATTTTGTATCAAATAGATGTGAAAGTTGGGAGCATTACTAATTAATTAGTACCATATATCTACTAAGCCAATTCAAGGTAGATTACTTAACTTTTTTAAATGAAAGTTTGCCTAAACCAATTTGCTTTTTATAAAAAAAAAAAAAAAAATTAAAACAAACTTTTAGTTCTGTCAGAACTCTAAAAATTTCTTAATTGAGCTGTGATTAAATGTAAATACTATTTTTGTTAAAAAAAAAAAAAAAAAATTCAGGACGATTAAAGTTTTTTTTTTCCAGGGTGATCATTAAAAAAAAAGTCTGGAGTCATGCAGTTTAACACTGCAATTGATTAAGAAACTTTAATTGGGACCCATTCATATCACATGTGGCCACTGAAGATTCCCTACGTTAAAATCCTATTAGTATTTAAAGCTTTACTAAAAATGGTTATTCCATGACTGCAACTGTTATACTGAACAATTCACGTCACTGTCCAGTGCTATAATCTAGTTTTTAGGCCAGAAATGATTATTTTCTTTACAACCTTTATTGGATGATATTGCACAAATGAGCTTTGATATAATGCCACTTTCAAATGATGATAGGATACGGACTGTTTCAGGAATATTGGCTAAAGTAGAGGCTTATAAACACAGACTGCAAATCACAAGGAGAGGAAATGCATGAGGACCATTCCAACTGCCATATTTACTTTGACTTGTATAAAAATACACATGTTGTTGGCACACTGAATGATTTTGAAACCCTAAGTTGGCACATAGCAAAAGGTTGCTGATCCATGAGCTAAATGACATTACATTAGTGATTTTTCACCTGTCTGAAGCCTGTATCTTCACTATTGGAATTGCTACATGCCTATACTAAAAACAGAATTTTTCATTTGTAATACAGATTTCTTTTAATGAGATATTACAATGCATAACATCATTTTTAAATCTCCACCTAAGAATTCTGATGCTAAAATTTAATGATTTGCATGCATGCAAGTGAGTAAACAATATATATATATATGCTATACCCTAATAAAAAAAATTAAAAAAAAAACCCACTTGTACAAAATCTCCAATCAAAATCTTCAATAGCCACATATATTGTGAATCTTCAAGAGGTAAATCTATTATGCAAAAATCACTTGGAGCAGTAGCACAAAATAAAAAGAAAAATAGCATGAAGTTATGAAACTAAAGTGAAACTAGGCAAGTTTGCTTTTCTTAAATTACAAAAGTAAAAATGAAGCAGAACTAGTAGTACTGCCCATAGCTAAATGAAGAAAAAAAAAAAAAAAAAAAAAAAAACACATCAGCATACCATTATGAAAAGTTTTGTCAAAATGTTTGTTTTATTAAATGGAAAAACTTAAGTATTTTTTTATTATTAAATCCTTTCTAACACATTGTAAATTTTGGTTAAAAATCATGTTTTTCTTGTGTCAGCAAGTGGACCAAAGATTAATCTAGGGAATATTAGCATCTTTTTTGCAGCAAAAACACATTGATTTGGAAATGTTTGGAGAAGAAGAAGAAGGAAAAAAAAAAAAAAAAAAAAAAAAAAATTGTTGGATTCTAATGAAATTTTCAATTCTTTTTTTTTTAAAAAAAAAAATACATGTTACCTTCCCCCACATCTTAATTTTATGAAATTGAGAAATTAAAATCCATCCCCCTTAATATAAAAAGCAGGGCTCCTTGAAGAATTTAAATCAATTTGTTTTTTTTTTGTCAAACGGATTAAACTAGGTACCTTCACTGGGCCATGTAAAAAACAGCATTGCTATAATGAAAAAAAGCCCCAAACTAAATAAAAACAAAGTTTTGTCATCAAAATGTTTGTTATTTATTATTAAGAGGAAAGACCAAAGTACTTTTTAATATTTTTTGAAATCTTTTACTCCTTTCTAGCACATCTGAAATTTTGGTTAAAATTTCTTTTTTTTTTTTAACAGCAGCAGCAAACTAGAGAGAGAGAGGAAAAAAAAAAAAAAAAAAAAAAAAAAAAGATTTGTTTTATTTTGCGCTTTTTCCGAAACATTGGTTTGGAAATTCTTGCAAAATTCAAATAATTGTTGGATTTTAATGAATTAATATAGGTACCTCCACGAAATCGCTAAAAAAGAAAAAAAAAAAAGAGCATAGTCTGATGAAAAAGACGCCAAACTTTATGAAAACAAAATTTTATCATCTAAATGCTTATGTTTTTATGAAGAGGATAGACCAAATTTTTTTTTTTTAATTATTTTCCATCTTTAGAATATTCTAAATTTTGATTTAAAAACTTTGTTTATCTTTGTTGCAAGAAGGGGTAGTAAATAAGAGATAATTTTTAGCGCGTTTTTTTGTATTTACACACATTAATTTGGAAAATCTTGCAAAAATAAAAATAATTGTCAGATGTTAATGAAACTTTCAGAAACTATTCACAGATGATCGAAATTATTATAAATATGTTGTTTTTTATAAAAGTCATGGCAGAAATTTTTTTTTTCATTTTTATTAACACCCCTATAACTAATTTTATGAAAAACTCTAGAAATTCGATCGCGCCGCCCCTTACAGATTGCAATAAAAGCACAAGGCTTTGAAGAATGCAAATCATGTATTTTTTTTTTTTTTTTTTTTTTTAATTGTGGCCAACATACGTGAAAATCAGCTCTGAATTGTAACATACAAAACTCAATAAAACAAATATATTATTTAATTTCAAATGCTTTTATTTGTTTTTATGAATATGGACAATATTTTCTGAAAGCAAAAAATTTTTTCAATGAAAATTGAATTTATAATACAATTATTTGTTATTTCTTTTAATTACAATAGATTTTTACATTAAGTTTTTAAAAATATTATAAAATTAGTTAAAAGCAACGCCGAGCTTTCAATTGTGTCCAGATGAGATCGCCATTGTCTAGCGCTTTGAAAATTGTATCGTTTGGACCAATCGGATTAGCCAACGTAATTAAAAATGTAACTTTTGTGCTTATAATCGAGCGGTAATTATAAAGTACGGAAGATCAACCAGGATACAATTTAGTTGCATTAGTTGAGATCAGCATTGTTCTCCGCTCTTAAGGCCTTTACTTTTGCGAAACATGTATGGAGAAGTTAATTTGATTTTTCAATTTCAACTGAGAAGGGTACCTATAAGTATCAGTATCATCTTATGAAATTTAACTACTGCTAAACTTTAATTTATATGATCTTATTTTGATTTTAATCTCAGTTATGTCATTTTTCCATAAATGAAAAATCAAAATTAATAACAAAATAAATGAAAATACAAATAACACAGTAAAATGTAATAAATGTACATAAAATTATAGTATTTTATGTACACTTCTGATAAAAATTCATAAGGTACGTATAAATTAATTAGATACCTTTTTCTTATGAAATTTAATCTCACTCTTAACAGTCTTATTTTTTAATTTCTTTATATTTTCCATAAAGCATCGTAAACGTAAAGATGAAAGCCAAGTACAAAAAAAAAAAAAAAAATTAGAGCGCTGAAAGTTTTTCTTAAAAGTAACGAGGTAAATAATTTGTTCATTTAAGTCTAAATAATTTCACTTCCTTCCATCCGTAGAAAGAATTATCCTCCCGTAAGTTATCTAAACGTCATTAATCACAGCTGTCATCACCTGTCAAAGACGCGAAAGGTTATGACCTGCTTTGTTTTATTTTCAAATTACATTTTTTCGGCGCAGAAGCTAAGTTCAAAATATTTTAAATAAACATTATAATTTCTGATTTTCTTAAAATCAGTTTTGAAAAAATGATAATTGATTTTTAAAAGAATATCAAAGTCAGATTTTCATCTTTTTATCAAATGATTGAAAATGATTATCTGTCCTTTTTTTTTTTGACAAAAAAAAAAAAAACAAAAAAAAAAATTTTTTTAACGAAAATTTCGGACGTGCTAGGAACGATTAAAAAATGTAAAAAAATACCCCAAAAATACTTTGATCTTTCCTCTTTAATAATAATATGAACATTAGACGATAAAAAATTGTTTTCGTCAAGTTCGGCGTCTTTTTCATCATGCTATCTCTGTTTGTTTACATTTTCGTGGAGGTACCTAAATTAATAACAGGACTCTTTGGAGAAAGCAAATCAATTTATTATTTGTAAAACAGTTACTGGTTTCATCGAAAATAAAAAAAATGCAATAAAACTATGATATTATTTAATTAGAAAAGCTTTTCATTGCTTTTGCAAAAAAGTTATACTAAGGACACTATTATTGTCTGAAGAAATAAATTTTTTTCGGTGAATAATGAATTTTTGCAAGAATTTTCTTTTCTTTTTAAATAATATAATACTTCAAAAAAATCATTTTAAATTCTTCATTGCTCTCAAGAATGCAATTTGGTGATATCGTTAAGTGAAGTAAATTTGAAAAGCTCATAACAGTCGTTTGAACCCAAATATTTTTTAGTGAAAAAAAAAAAAAAAAAAAAAAAAAAAACACATTCTTAATTTCTGCCTATGTGAATCTATAGATGACATAATCCTTAAAAAGGTTACGTGATTTAAGTGTTGTCTGACATACTGCAATTATTTAATTTAACTTTTAAATTCAGTTCTGTTTCATAATTAACATCTTTGCAAATCATCCCTTCAAAATATCAAAAAAGTTTTACTTTTCTTAATTGCTATTTCAGTGAATATTTTTATTTGATGTATTTAGTTTAGTTTGGGCCATACTTCAATTAATTAATTTTTTGTTTAAGGTAGAGTAAACTTAAGAATAGAGACGAAATGCAAATTTCATAATGCTTCTTGAACCTTAACTAAAAGTCAATAAAATATCAAATAATTGCTAAAAATGTTAATTTGTAAAAATTACTAGGTACTTAAAAAAAAAAAAAAAAAAAAATAGCATTTATTTAGTTTTTGTAAATATGTCATTTCTGGTCATCCATAAGAGCTGTCATCACCTTAAGTCCATCTCCATAAATAATTAAGAAATGCTTGTATATTGTTTTTTTTTATGCTATATAAGTAATATTTATTTCAAATCAGATTAATTTAAATTTTCTAATTTTACACAAATCTATAATTTAATCTTTAAATAATTTAAAACCTGATAAACGTTTGTTTACAAATTTCTTAAAAATTAAGAAAATGGCCTCTTAAAAGAAAAAAAAAAAAAAAAAAAAGAGCAATTATTTCATATTACTATCTAGATAATTTCTATCTGAAATACACCAGAATATTTTACTTACTTGAAATAATAAATTTAATCATTTAGCCTTCAATTAAAACTAGAATGAAATCTTCAAGAATGCTTTTTCATTTTAAAAATTTAATTTTAAAACTTAGTTATCAAATTTTCACTGAAGAACAGCATAGCATGATAAATAAATGGCCCCAAACTTAACAAAAACAAAGTTTTATCATTAAAAAATGTTTAAGTTAGGAAAGACTAGTAAAGTATTTTTTATTTTATTAAATTTTTTAATCCTTTCTAACACATTTGAAATTTTGGTTAAGAATTTTTTTTTTAGCGGTCAATGTAATATTTACAATTAGTGTTTTTGCACTTGTTTCTCCGTGAAAAACACATTGATTTAGAAATTCTTGCAAAAATCAAATAATTGTCAGATTTTAATAAAACTTTCAGGACTTATTCACAAATGAATCAAATTATTTTTTTTTAAGAAAATCTTGGTAAAAAAATATTTTGTTTTACATATATTAACCCCCACTTACTTAATTTCATGAAATTTTAGGAAATTAAATTACAATCACAAAATTTGTTTTATTAAAAGCAGGACTTCTTGGTGAATGTAAATCAATACCACCCCCCATTAATCATTTCATGAAAATCTGCTCAGAATCTTAAAATAAAAAAAATGGAATAAAGCTATGACATTATTTAATTAGAAAAGCTTTTAATTGCGTTTATAAATAAGATTTATTAAGAACACTATTGTCTTAAGAAAAACATTTTTTTTGATGAATAATGAATTTTTACAAGAATTGTTTCCATTTTTTAAATTTTATTGTTTAAAATTCTACATTAATCCAGTTGGGTGAAAAATTTACGAATCAAAAATTGAAAAGGAACGATTAAAAAATGTAAAAAAAATACCAAAATATTTTGACCTTTCACTTAATAACAAACAAATTTTAGACAATAAAATTTTGTTTTCGTCAAGTTTGGCGTCTTTTTCATCATGCTGAGATGCTCTTTTTTAGCGATCTCATGGTACTTCTTTTTTGACTTAAAAAAAATAAAAAATAGTTACAATTAATTTATGAACTTTTAAACGTCTGTATTAATTTGTAGCGGTCAAATGATATTAAATAAAATCTATCTACTATGCTAAAGGGACCTTAAATTGTGAAAAAAAAAAAAAAGAAATTCCCAGAGTTCAAAAGATCGACATTTTTTTCTTGATTCTGTGTAAGCTAATTGAAAAATGAAATAAACGCACTTTTCTTCAGACATTTAATTTCAATTTTTATGTAAAAAAATTATCTATGGCATTCTTTTTTTTTAGGACAGTTTTATTTCGGATGCATTATTTAATGAAGCCATTTCAAAAGGGAAATAAATCGGTGTCTGTTTGGTGAGGTAAAAAGAAAAAAAAAAAGAAGTCATTAAAAGACTAAAAAATAACAATATCCCAAAAAACCAAAAGTTTAAAGGTTGTTTTTAGTCATTTAATTTTACATCGAATTTCTGATAAATTTTAAAATGATATCCAACCATTTTAGATTTAAAAAAAATTAAATTCTTTTCTTTTACAATTTTCAACGGTTTTCTTTCTCATCACAAGGAAACAGAAAAGTCACAAAAAAGACTTGAATATGAAAATTAAAGTGAAAAAAAAATTCGTTGTAAAATAAATTAATCTTGTAGGCTATTATAACAAATCAAACTACTATTTTACTCTTTTTTTTTTTTTAAAACCTTCTCAGTGGGAAAAATGTGGCCATTTTCATGAAGAGCAAAGCAAAATAAACCAGAAAAATACATTTTCGTAAAAAAAAAAAAAATAAATAAATAAAATAAATAAATAAATTTTAACTAAACTTAATTTTTACCCTCACCCCCAAATGGCCATATAGACAAATATCAAACTTAACATCGACTCACCAACAAGTATCAATAATAAATTAAGAAATTGATAATGAAATCATAATCGCCGATTCGCTCGAAAACATTTTAGATTTTATTTTCAATATTTTTGTTTCAAATTGTATATTTTCTTTCTCCAGATTATAGACAATAGACAAAAAATGACGTTTCGCTTTAAAAATATATAAATTTTTATTATTATTAGAAAATAGAAAAGTAAATTAAAATAAGCAAAAAAAAGTATTTTAAAATTCGTTGCTCAGTCCAATTAAATAAAAAATGATTAGACCACGTGGAATCGAAGTGGTGTATTATAAATGTCTGTGTGCACAAATTTGATTTTTCGGCATTAGTGTGAATAAATGAACGAATTTTACATTTTATCCAAAAAATAAACACGCAATAATTTATTCATTTTTATTTTTACATTGCTAAAAAAAAAAAAAAAAAATCTGAATCCTACTTAATAATTCTTTATATAATGTGAATTTGTACATAAAGATGAGAATCATTTTAAAATCGCGATGGATCTGTGGTTAAAAAGTTCAGACCCGACAGGAAAATGTCCAGTAAAACTAAGTTTTAAAAATCAAGAATAAAATTTAAGGTGACTTTGCTGTTCATTTTTGTTTCTACAGCAAAGCACACAGAAATAGTAAATAAAACTGATAACCGCTTCAGAAACAAGTCTGTATGCATACCAAACAACAAATTAAATTATAACAGATAAGAGGAAACGATAGAAATATTTAAAAAAATAGATACTTACCAAGTAGTGAACAATTTATTTGATGTGTGGGAGTGAATGATGTATTCGCCCAAAAAGACGCACAATTCAATGACTACTATCCAATATGGCGTCTTGACAACTACAATGATCAACGGGATTTCAGATTACATTCGATATGAACAAGTAATCAATTGATATTATATAAATTAATTTCTTTCAAGTTTTAAAAAAAAAAAAATAAAGTTAAGTTTTTTTTACTCATGTAAAAGATTAAACACTTATGAAAAATGTTTACGAAACTATGTATATGGTGATCTCAGATATTTCCGTTAAAACCCGGAAGCCTCTCTACTTAAGTTTTCCCGTCAAAGAAAATAAATAATTTTTTAAATTTAATTTTATTGAAATATAGGCATAATTGTATTTTATTTGAGAATATTTTTCAATATTATTGTTACCAATAAATTAAGATTTAAAAATTACAATATTTCTAAATTTGTTTTTTAAATATAAAAAGTTTACAATATACATGGAAATGAAAAAGTAAAAAAACTTTCATACAATTTTAAAATGTAATTGCAAATTTTTAGACTAGAGTTATCATTCTGCTTTAGCTTTTGGTTTTAGTATTTTTACATTTAAAAAAAAAAAATAAAAATATGATAATTCTTTTTTCATTTTTTTTTTTTTTTGTGGGGGAGGAATTGGAAAATCAGCACTCAAAGACTAGGAAAGTATATTTTTGTGTGCAAATATGATCTTAATTTTTCCGGGAATTTTAAGTTGTTAGGTGGTTTGATTTACAAATTAAGTGAAAACCCCTTACTTTGTGTCCGTTATGCAAGTCGCAGTATTTATTTTTATTAATTACAGAGATGCCTAAAATATTTTTTTTTAAAAGAAGTGTAAATTTGCAATATTTTTCTGTAACAAGGAAATCAATTTGTATTCTTTTTAACCTTAACTCCAGATTACTAATTCAATAATAATAATAATAATAAACGTTTTTATCCTCATTCCGTTTGAGTTATTGCTGATGAGGAAGTAAGTTCCACTCTGACAGCTTTCTAGAACTGTTACGTTGTGCAACAAACCTCGCCGAGGATTCATTCAACCATACACCTAGTTGTACTACCTTAAACACCACACTGTAATCCTCTACTTTATGTGGCTCTTGGGCCTTGTAATTGGTGAACTGAACATTAGTTAAAAAAAAACAGCCTCATTCAGTAACCCGCTACCTTCAGTTGCTTTTTTTTTTTGAGTGAATAGAAAAAATGAAAATATTAACATATTTTTGTAAAAAAGACTGACAAAAATCAGGGTCCAATTAAAGGAAGCTGAAGACTGAAGAGTATATTTTTTTTTATTTACATACATTGAAAAAAAAAATGAAAAAGTAATTATTGCACATTCGATCATGACAATTGAATAAAGTTACGATCTAGTTTTGTTTTGTTGATGGACATTGTATTATTGTGTAAAAAAGAAATTATTTTTAAAAACATTCAACTTTAAAACAAATTTTCTCGAAAATTTCTTAAAGAGAAAAATGTTCATCGAAAAATCACACACAATAAAAATAAAAATAAACTAAATTTTTAACCGAATAAATGCTTCGACCATCATCAGAATCATGAAAGTGAAAGAAAAAAGTTTTTTTCTCACAAACTTCATTAATGTTTTTAAAAAGTGTTTTTGCATAAACTGATTTTTATAAAATCTCTCTTTTCTAAATTTTCAAATATATTATCCAATTATTCTTTATATTCCCACCAAAAATTTTTAAAAAGTCACAGAAAGTGTTACTTTGCTGGAGTAAAGTCGGGAAAACAAAATTTGAGGAAAATAAATCGGCTCCCGCGTAGGAAAAATGTCAAAGAAATTTTATTTAAGTAATATTTAAAATTATTTTTAAGCCACAAAAAAAAAGTTATATGGCATATTTTAAAATATTATTGATGACAAAAGACAACTTTTTATTATGTAAATTAAATTAACTATAAAATCAAATGATTATTTTCTCTGTAACTTTTCCCTCCAAGAGTCCAAGCCAATGTTACTACTTTCCTACTTGAACAAAAATCGTAATTTAATTAACTTTATGATTTGTCTCCTTGTATAACTTTTTTCTTCACGGTCACTTCAAAAATTCCAGCTACTGGGAGTTTAAGGGTTATCCTGAGTGCTTTTTTAACTGTATTTGGATCATGTAATTTAAATAAAAAGACATTGCATTTAAATAAAATGCATATTATTCACTTTTTATTAGGCAATAAACAAAAAGTATCCAAAGAAAGTTTTATAGGTCCTTCCTCTTTCTCGGCGTAGTAGCGCGACTTTTTTTTCTAATTCCTTCCTTAACGTTACGGTTTTGAAAAGCCCTTTTCTTTAAAATTTAATTAAGATAGCACAGTAATTTGTTTTTTGTTATTTTTGTGTGTGAACCATAGTATTTTTGTACCGTACTAAGTTGATTTTAATGTTGAAAACTTTATCCACCTTCTACATTGTAAACATCTACATAGTTTGTTTAAAACTTTATTACTTTTTTTTACACAGGCTCTGGATTAAACACACATTTGATTTTTTTACAAACAAAAATAATTCCTTCTTTACAATTCAAATTCCGTGATAATTTAAGAGAAAACATCTACTAGCAGGAAATTTTAAAATTTTAAGTGGTGACTGTTTCTTGTTTAGACAAGACGCGGGGACGTAAGGTAAATATAACATTTACTCAGTAATGATTACTGAGATTAGCTGAAAATAAAACTATGTTTATGCCATAAATGTAGATAATAAAAAAAACGGTAAAAATTGTGGAAAATTTTATAATCCGTGTAGAAATCAAAAACAGAACTTAAAAAAAAAAATATGGAACGCTTCACGAATTTGCGTGTCATCCTTGCGCAGGGGCCATGCTAATCTTCTCTGTATCGTTCCAATTTTAGTATATGTACTGCCGAAGCGAGTACAATAATAAACCTATCAGACTGGTATATATACTCATATCAACTGTGGCATACAAAGAATAAAGATAGGTCATTTGCATATTGATAAATTTATATTTCAATATTTAATTCTTAAATAAAGTTTTATAATTCTTTTATATTTATACCTATATAAAATATTAATATAATTATTTTAAATAACAGTTTATTCTTTTTTTTAAATTTATAAAGAGATTTAATTCATAAGAAAGTTTATAAACTTACTAATATCGTTTAATAAGGAAGGTAACTCTTTTCTCTTCCGCTAAGCTAGCTATGATCATAAAATAAATTTACCTAGTAATTAATCATAGCTAAAATTTATTGTTACTTTTTTGAAAAAAGCATTCTGTTTTTGGTGAAATCAAAATATCTCACTAATAAATAATTAAAAAACAATATTTTCTTGAGAAACAAATGCTTGACTAATTTTAATTTGACGCATAATTTTTGTTTTTTTGCATTCACTCAAAAAATAACTTACGTCGTGTCGTAAATACTTTTAATTTTAATTTTAATTTTTTTTACTGTTTTGTGTTTTATTAAAATTTCTCTGCACTACTACTTTTCTACAAATAAATTAAATTTTCTTAGATGCTTTTATTCATAAAGTGATAAGGAGATAGAAATAGTGAGGTGGGTTTTTTTACTTTTTTTCGTCATTTGAAAGAATTTTTTAATATTTATTTTAAAAGCAAAATTACAATACGGATTTAAAAAACTTAAGTAGACAGAAATAATTACTATCCGTCTCTAAAATTTTGCAAAATGTTTTAAAATGGACTAAACTAAAAAAATATTTAAAATTCAAAAAATTCTTTTGTTGAATATGCGCCTGTAGTAGAAAGATTGGTGGTTACCATTTGGTATTGACGGCCCAAATCAATCCATACAATTTTTTTTATTCTACGAATATGTTAAGCAGAAATGCAAAACAACTAGAGAAAACAAGAAACATTTGTGATAAAAGACAAAAGGAAAATATTTGAATAACAAATAATTTTCAATGTATTTTTGTAATTAAAATATTTTACAAAAATGTAGATCTTTTTAGGTGAAAAATCTTGTTAGTTTATGTTGAACTCAAGTTTGGTGAAAGATTAAATTTTGTTAATGAGTTCTAATTTGAAAGCATGTTTGTTAGAATCTATTATTGAAGATACTGTAAATTAATTGCAAGAGTAAAATTTACATTTAAGAATTTACTGTTCATGTAAAGTAGTAAATGTTTATAAAGTTGAATGCAATTTTGTGATCAAAGAAGTTATCGACCTTTGATTGTTTTTGTGTAATACAATGTTCTCAAATGTTGAGAAATAAAGTTGATTTGTTAGCAGGAATTTGTTTAACTTCTGCGTAAGGAATTTAGTGAGTGAATGGGAATAGAGTTCACTGGTAAGTTTTGGTGAGTGTGAATATTGTTAAATTTGTATAATGTTCATATGAACAAAAAAACTTAAGATTGTGTGATGTGAAGTTTAGTTGCAATTCGTTTGATGTCACAATTCTCACTGGCGAGTGTGAATGAGTTTCTATTTTTATTTGCTTCAGGTGGCTCACAGAGACTTGGCACGAATTTGGATTTCAGTCACAAGCTGTGAAAATTAGTTATGCATGGGTGGATAGTCACACCTACTTGTACATTTATTAACCAATAAGGGCTTGAGATTTTTTTGAAAGTGTATCAAGTTGAAAGTGTTCTGTGATCCACTTTTGGCACAGATTTGACCAAACTATTTTTAAGTATTGGGTAATTTAGAATTTGGGTTCTACACACCTCTTTAGCAGTAAGTACTTGATATCATCTGTGATAACATCAGTTCAGTGATAGTAACACCAATCTTCTCTGGGACCTGTTTCAAGAAAGAGATCTACATGCTGGACTCTAACAACAGAACGTTGGCCCTCTTACTAGAAACTAATTGAGATCTTCTTTGTTAGACCTAGAAATTCTTGTCACCAGCCTACTCACTTAACTACAAACTACAGATCTTCCAATTGTTTCCCCCTTAACAAGAGCTCTGAAAAAATCTGTGTGAGTGTCAACCCCTTAAGAGCAATTTACATGCTCAAAGAACTTTTAGACACTCAGAGAAATATTTTGAGCAAGCCTTTTTATATAAACACTTTTTTCTTCTTTTAAGTTAAAGGAATTTTCTCCTCCCTTTCTTTCTCTCATATTTTGTGTATATCCCTTTACCTTTTTTGTGTATGCAAATAAACATTTTCTTCTTCTATTGCTACACACCAAGCAGGAGTTTAAATCTTTATTCTTCTGCCTAAAAGAGAGAATTGTCCACTCTAAACTTTCAAGCCATTGTTGTTTTTATCAATTCTGTCACCTTTAAATATAACCCTTTCAACTGGAAAAGCCAGGACAAATTTCCTACAACTTTTAGTTTAAAATATCGTAGAAAATCATTTTTTTTAATATGGAGGTGGGTGTTTTTATGAGGAGTTGATAACTATCTCGATAGACTTATGTTTAGGAACTTTTTCTACACAGGCATATCTGTGAAAATTACTTGACAAATGTAATATGAGTGCCTTTTTATATAAGTACCCAGTAATCTTTAAAATTTAGGCAAATATTCTAAGTAATCTAATATTTTATTGAATTTTAGGTACTTTGGTTTTAAATTTACGATAGTTATTATTCATATTTTCTGATAATGTCATGTATAGATGCCTGTATTTACAAAAATCAGCATGTTTATACACATACACAAAAATATTCAAAATTCTTTTTAAAATACAAGGAGTCGTTGAATTGTAGTAAGCTTTTCCATTTATGATTAGTAAATATAGTTTTTACTTAATAACAATATCACCTAACCACTACAAATTAATACAGAATTTCCAAAATAATGTTTTTCACTACAAAAAATGCTAAAATTTCCCATACTAATTTATAGTCACCCACTGATAAAAGAAAAAAAATTAACAATTTTAAAGTTTGTAAAAAGGATTAAAAAATATAATTTAATAATTAAAAAATCTTTTTGTTTTTTTTAATAACAAAGATTCTAATGATAAAACTTTGTTTTTAAGTTTGGGGCATTTTTTTCATGATATATGCTTATTTTTTAGAAAACCTTTAGTGGTACCTACTTATATGATCTTTGTTGTATAACATTTTTAAGTTTTGATTAAGAAAGCATGCAAAATTCATTCACAATGAGGTATAACAGATAATGTATGTAGAAACTGTATAATTTGTTATGGCAGTCAATTTTCTTCATGTGCAAGAAAAGAAGGCAGTAGCAGACATTATGCTTGTTAGAAAGTGTTTTTTTTTCTATGGGAAAATCTGCCTTTCTACAATATATCAATGGCAATGGAAATTGATTGAAAGCAGATAAAAACAAAAATGTATGAAAAATTATGTAAATTGAAGGTTAGTGGGTGATTTGGGGGAAGGATGATTATTGTGTTACTGGGATCCCAGCAATTTATAAGAATTTGATGGCTTAAAAAAATGGTAAAATTTTACTGATAATAATTTATTAATTATTATTGGATAAAAATATTCATGCAATATGTTGTATATAGAATTAAAGATGTCTGAGTTGGAAGATTGACAAGAATATGGAGGATCAAAATCAGCTTTCAAAAAATGTACAGACTACAAATTGCTGGTAGTCTGCATTCTCCTGAATGGATGTGAAATGTGGACACTGTTGGCAGATACAGAGAGAAGGAACCAAGCGTTTGAGAAGAAAAAGTCAACTTCAACTCTAATGTCTTTGCCTGAACTCTGAAATTTTATTTACTAATTTTTTTTCTCATCAATAGGAGTAGATAGGTTCACCTATCATCCAGTTCACACTCCTCCCAAGTCTTTTGAACAGGAGTAGAGGGTTATCCCTTGTTTCATGTTTAGAATTGGGTTTCTAGTTTTTCAAAAGTCTTTGTTGCTTGGGGCTAATTGATTAAAAAAAAAAAAGAAAAGGTGAGTCTGGTTGTCATGGAAACTGTTGCATTCAAGTGAACAATGTTGGCATGAGTCAGTAGGTTCAGCTGTAATGTATGTCATGATGAAATGCACATTACAAAGAGAATATAACTGAGATTTGAAAGAAATAAGAAATATCTGCATAAAATAATTTAGAACAGAAATAATATTTTCATTTAAAATAGATATTTTTAAGAAGAAAGTAATATTTTATATATTGAATATATATTAAAATAGATTATTACACCTATTACCAATATTTACTTTTATCAAAATATCAATTATTGTATTACAGCAAGTTGAATATGACTTACTTTATCAAAATATATTAAATAAATTAAAACATTACCTATTTTATTAAAATATTCTTTTTTTAAATAAATGACAACTCCCCTGTTATGTCCATAAAGAAATACATAAATAAAAATTAATTATACTGTCACTGTGTTGTGTCCATAAAAAATTAAATAAAAATAATTATACTGCCATTGTGTTGTGTCCATAAAAAATTAAATAAAAATGAATTATACTGCCATTGTGTTGTGTCCATAAAAATTAAATAAAAATTAATTATACTGTCACTGTGTTGTGTCCATAAAAAATTAAATAAAAATTAATTATACTGTCACTGTGTTATGTCCATAAAAAATTAAATAAAAATTAATTATACTGTCACTGTGTTGTGTCCATAAAAAATTAAATAAAAATTAATTATACTGTCAAAAATAATTATAATAAAATAATTATAACAATTATAATTATCATTAATTCACTCATTCTAAAATGATGGGAATTGACCCCACTTTTCTCCTCAGCTACTGTTGACACACAAACATGACATTTTCACTATTGGACAAGCAGCCAACATGGGCAGGCTGTCAACACATATGTCAGCAAAAATTTTGGCTCCTATTCTTTTTTTAAGCCATAATAGTAACATTTATCTCAACAAAAATTCACGGTAAGAAAACCCTAGACACTTTTTGTATTTTTCCAACTAAACTATCTGGACACTCATGATACACATCTATAAAAACATACAAGAAATACAATAAAGTGTATGCACTTTACTTATTCTTTATCTTAGCATTCAGTTGGTTTCTTATCCATGTTTGATCTACATTTGCCCCCAAACTCACAATTTTACTCAGTATTATTGTCTGTCATGTCTCCAATACCACATAACAACCAGATAATAAATAAAACTCATTTTGTTGTTTCCACATCTTGCTGTTTCTCATTTTTACAAGTATTTTTGTATATATAAATGTTAGGGGGTTTGTAATTATTTACTGAGAGTTATAACTCCCCATACACTCTTCAGGATATAGTCAACTATAACTCCCCACAGATTCTTTTTCATTATCTGTGATTTGTCATGACTATTTTGGACAGAGAATGGTTTCCATGGTTTTGAATTCAGAGTAGTCATTTACCTAGACTGTCAACAAAGGCTAGCTGGTGTGAGAAGGGAGTGGATTTATGCCTGTCCCAAGAGCATTTGTGCAAAAGTGAACAAAATAGATAAAGCTGGAATTCAAACTTGGATTGTCAGTTCCACTTTCTGCACCAATAACTGTTGTATTACCTGAACAGCCATTAAAATATTATCTATTTTAAATGAAACTTATTTTCTCTGACTTTTTCTTACCCATAAACTGAAATTATGGCTTTTTCCTACTTTAAGAAAACATACCTTGATAAGATTAAAAAAACAAATAGGAAACATTTATCAATCTAACATGTTTCACTTTTATTAAAGCTTCATCAGAGAATGAGATGTGGAGAAAAAGAAGAAATCAATCCTGGTATTTTTATTTTTGTGTTGTTTGATTTTCAATGGCTAAGCAGGTTTCACATGCATTTGACTGGTTAAACGACATTAGTATAATTTATAGTGTTCCAAATTCAAAGCATAGATTATAAGTTTTCTTTCACATCTTTTTTCTAATTTCCTTTTTTCTAATACAAACTTCAGCCTGTTCATATCTATCTAGAAATCCTTAGTTGATTAAACCCTAATACACAGTTTTTGCTTGTTTGCAACTGGTTTATATTATTATTTTTCCATTATAAAAATGTTATTGTTTAAATTTTCAAAAGCTATATTGTAGTGAAATATCAAGTTCTTTTTACTAGATGTTATCTCTTAATATGCAACAATGACCTTAGCATTAACAAGAAAAAAAATAGGTGGATGTGACAAAACAAATGGAGATAACATGTGGTTGAGATAAATAAGAGTTTTATTTCCCGTGATTTACCAGGTTTCATTGTTTGTCTGTTCTGGGGTATCATATACCAGTTGTGGGAGAAAGGGAGGTGGTAATCAAGATGGAGAAAATCAACATGCACATGTAGTTGAGAGAGATAGATTGGTGAGAAATATTCTATTGTAATAGTCAAAAGTCAGTCTCTGCTGCTACTGCTGGTTTTGTCATTGGTTAAAGGCATCAGTGTCAATAGAAGCACCTTTGGTGTCACTGCTGTTGACCTGGGCAGTTGTGTAGTCTGTTATACTAAATTAAGCTTGTCTGCCATGGAGGTCCATTGCTAATGCTAGCTGGCTTGGATCTGCTATTGTGGTTGAATTGATGTTGGCTTTATAGTTAGTGAGTGACTAAGAAATGGCTGTTATGAATACCAAGTAGGCCTTTAACTGATTGGTCAGAGAACATGTTTTATAACCCTGATATTTTTAGGTGGCATTCCAGAAGTGGGTGCATGGAGCCAGGGGTCTGTTTTCATCATATGAGCTGTGGATGTTGAAGTGAGCACTTCTGTTTTTCAGTTTAACTGGAGTTCTGACAGGATATGATAAATACTTATTAGTTTGATACCTATCACTTTATTGATGGCAAGATGATCAAATTTCTAATCTAAATTATTTGTCCATTTAAAATACTACATTTACTAGAAAATATATTCAGTTTAAATACAGAAAGAGTCATAAAGCTGATTTTAGAAGGCCATACATTTTGGCTTATACTCTTTTGTCTTTAACCAGGTATTTTTGCAGGACCGAAAGGAAAATTAGCACCTGCAACACAGATTTCCACTTCAATTTCATTCAAATTGTGTGTATATGTATGTTTGGGTGTACACATGCATATTTTAATTAGAAAAAAAATTACAATAAAAAAATAAAAATATAATTCAATTTATTGGAAAACTTTAACCTCTTTATTTACATTATTCGGACAATTGTCCTCATCTTTGTCGCCATATTACAATGTTTCGGCCGTTGTACACTCCAGCCTTCTTCAGGTGGTTGGAATATCAAACTTAACCCTTTATTTCACTCACTGGGGTAGACTGTTCCAGTTCCCCATGCCATGTTTAATGGATGTCAGTTATCAGTTATCTCCTGTTAATTTCCCTCTGAAAGTTCTCCACTGCCTTAACCAGGTATTGAACTCACACTCTTCTGGATCCTTTCACTGCATCTAACCAATACCTTTATCCACTATGCCATGTGTCCTTGAGCGAAATAAAGGGTTAAGTTCGACATTCCAACCACCTGAAGAAGGCCGAAGCATACAACGGTCAAAACGTTGTAATAAATATGGTGACAAAGATGAGGACAATAGTCCGAATAATGTAAATAGTGTACATAATACCTCATCTCAGAAATATAAACAGATACTGAAGGGTGATAAATATGGCAACAATGATGAGGACAATAGCCCAAATAATGTAAATAATGTACATAATACCTCATCTCAGAAATATAGACAGATACTTTAACCTCTTTATTCTTATAAACAAACACTCTAATAATAGTAGTGTCAAGGGAAAAACCACCCTTTTTTTTGAAGGCATAAAATATAGGAAATTACCATACTCGGAATCATTGAGTCAATGTGAATAGTGCTTTCCTTAGATGCATAAGATGTGCTTCACCAGGACTACATACAGTTTTAAATTCAGAGTTTTCCTTCTGTAGACAAGTTGCCATCCAAGTCAGTCCCATTAAGTTTAAACACTCCCCATTTATTACTGAATAATTTAAGAAAAATTCAAATGATTTTTATGGTTTAAAAAATTATTTTTTTGGTCGCAAAATTTATGATTTTATTCCTCATTGCACAGTTGGTGTTATCCAGACTGAGTGGGATGTGAATCTATTATTCCAATGTAGTATTTCAAATACAAATGTGTGTACTTGCATGTTCATTGAATGGCACAAGTACATGCATATACATTACATATGCACAAAAATATTAACCACTATTTATTAGACTGTTTATTTATAAGAATAATTTTACAACATTTAAAAAAACTATGCAATGCAATATTTATCATTCACCAATTTATAAAGAAATAAATATGAAAACAATTTTTTATTTGTAAATTTATAAACATTTATTAAATTATTAAAATATATAAACCCGGTATAAGGAAATCCTTATTATTTACAATTTTATAAAGTCTGAATGAATTAGCTGGTTTTGCCAACCATTCTAATAAACAATATAACAAATAAATGGTGTAAATAAACAATCTAATAAATAGTGTTTATCATTTTTGTCACAAATCCTCAAGAAATATGTTTAGGACTTATTTAAATTCTAACTATCAATTTTTTAAAACAATAAACATTGCTGAAGAGTGAAGGTAGTTAAAATAATAGTGGTTTTAAGGAAAAAGCTATCCTTTTGACACTCCGTTTTTTGTGGGCATGAAGGTCCAAGTTTGTCAGAACATGATTCAAGAGACAGATGACAATTGATATTGCATTTAAATTTAAATGCTCTAGTCAACAGTCATATAATATCAGTGTATTTGCAATGCCATATTGTGCTTGGATAGGTGTTGCTGCATGTAATTGTAAAATTATCCATTGATTTTGCTAAATGTTTTACTTCAGCAGGTTCCGTTTCCAATACGGTCATTTTAATTGTTTTTCATAGGGTCTGCTTTGCTGTCATAATGTTTGTCACCTTGATATAATTTGATCTTCACAATTGATCATAGATTTTTGATTGGATTCATATCAGGACTTGATAGTGGCTATTGCATTAACTTCTCTCCTCTAAACCTTTTACACCAAAAAATTCAGCGGTAACTTTAGACATATGAGAAGGAGCATTGTTATGCATAAATACACACTTCACTTTGAAATTACAAGGTTGGAAGTTGTACCATTCAGTCTTGTCCATGAAAACAAAATAGTTAACACTGTTCAATTTAACTCCTTCATAGACTTTGAATGGTTCAGTAATAGTTTTATCAACAATTTCAATCATCACACTTTGCTGCCTTCTTTCTGCCACAGGCACATCAGCATCCGATAAAATCTGTTGTGGGAATGCTGAATGAGTTTAAGTAGAAAACACACATCTCCTGGTATGTATTTTTCCCACAACAGTTATTGTGGATTTGAATGTGAGTCCGTAATAATATAAGAATAAAGTAACAGCAAAACTATATATAAATAAATGCTAATGTATGTATTAACAAAACAAAGGTATATATAGACAATAGAAGATTGCTGCACGAGACAAAAACAATGAATATCAAAGAAGAAAACATTTAAAACTAGAGAATGTGTTTGTGTGCATGAAGTTTGTGCAGTAGCAGTCCTAGAGAAAAATTAAATGACAGTGAAGTGAAAGGTAATCTGCATGGATGTGTATCCCAGTGGGGAACACATTCTCACCACGTGCTAGCTAGATCATATTGTCTAAGAGAAAAATAGAAAAGAGAGGATGACAGAGAATGTTATTGTCTATTCATAGGCTTAAGGAGCATCCCCTAGCAAGGTTTTTTGTGAAGTAAGTGGGAGTAGCCTCACAAGTCCATCCTTTGACCCATCCATCGGGTCCATTGAGCGTCACCAAATTCGCCCATGAAAATTACTTTAGAAAAGTCAATTTTCATGTATTTCTAAGCTTTGATGCTTTAAAGTATTTTTTTTACTGAGAGGAGTTTGCCTTGAGAAAGCCTTTTCCTATGATTCTAGTCCTCAATTTATATTTTCAACAGTCCCTTTTATTGTCCGATGATCTCTGTGAAGCTCACTCAATAACCATTATTTTGTTTTTCGGCATGTTAGATCCTATTAACCATGTTTCAATATATATTAGGAAAAAAAATTAAAATGTTATTTTAGATTACAGAAGCCTTAAGCTAATATTAGTTTAATCTGCATAACTTCAGATTAGTTTTTATAATAAATCCAATAACTTTAATAAAACATGTTGAAACTACCGAAAGATTTAACTCAAGCTTTGTTCTAATATCTAAATTAATCATTTAAAATTTAAAGTTTTTACAAAGCAAATTTGAGTTATTGAGGTTTATGTATTTTGCATAACTTCAGATGGAGTATAGTTGTCAAAACTGAGAGTCTGTGAGACAACCAAATAACACTCCAGCACCAGCTACAATATTATGGGTTTTGGGTAAGCCATACAATTATAGGCCTAATAGCTTTATAAATGTCCACCTGAAGGACTTGATTTTTAAATCAACTGAATAAACACTTGAAAGATCAACTCAATTGACTTTGTCCTATAATGTGTTTCATCCAGTACCAAGTTTATAAACCTTTAGAGAATCTTGAAGTGAGCCCTTTAATTAATCTATTGGGGGATAGGTTTTTATAATTCTGCTGTTCATATCTTGTTCTTATTTATTGTGACATCTATTAGAAAGATGAAATTTAAATTTTTATTATTACATTATTCTAAAATTTTAACACATCAGGAGATTGCTGCCAACAACTGAGCACAAATAATTATTAATTAAAAAAATTAGTAATTAATGTATAATATTATCCATGACTACATGTAAAAGAATGTCATTTTTGATAAAAGTTAAAAAATAACTATAAATATGTAAAAAATGCATATATTGCCGAAAATTCATTTTTTCACAATATAGCTATTTGTGCTATGGTGTAATGCATATTATCTAAACAATAATAATATTGAATATATTTTTTTTAAAACATTGAAGTATATTAAATCACATCTCCCTAATAGCTGTCACAATGTTAGTACTAATCAGTTATTAAATAATAGATTAAATAGAGTTAAGTTCAAAATTCTTTGAATGTTACCCAGACTGATAGACACTTGAAGAAGGCAGGAAGACACAACAGCTGAAGCATTGCAATAATAACAACAAAAATGAGGACATTAGTCCAAATTTAAATATAGTTTAAAGCATGTTCAGTGTAAAAGAACATATCCTTTAAAATCTTGACAACCAAATTAGCATTCTAAGAGTTCAGATTAATTGAAAATCCCTTAACAAAAGTTTGAATTTTCAAAAATATTCTTTAGTGGGAGAAACTCAATCCATGGCTTCAACATATTCAAAGGGAAAGAAAATTTCAAAAATAATACACTAAAAAAAATCTATTAAATCAGAATGGGATAAAAACCATTATAATTCTGGATACATTACATCTTTGTTTCAGTTAATGAAATACTCTGTTAAATGATTGGCTACAATAGTTACAGATTATTAGATAACTTTAAAGATGACAACTTTCAGCAGTAAGACAAAGAAGAACATTACTATTATCACCACATTGCATTGTCAATTACTATGATCATTTAATTTTGAGAAAAAATTCAACCTCAACCACCAAAGAATAGACATTGTAGCTGCAGTGATTTGGAAATATGCAAAACAAAATATAGAGAAAGTGAAGCTGACAGAACAAAGTCTGACAAGATAGAACATCTGCATAGAAGACAGATAATGATTTTATCACAGTGTTTTTTATGGCCAGCAGTAAAATTTAGGACAGGGGTCGGCAACCCCTGGCCCTCAAGCTAAATCCACTGCTGACTTCTACAAGAAATATATCTTGACAAGCGGAAAATAGTAAAGCCTATTGAATAATGCGAAAATGATGGTATCATTATTTGGAAGTACATATGCTTGTGAACAACTTTGTTCAAAAGTGAAATATACTAAGTCATTTAAGATCAAGGTTGGGTGATGACCACTTGGATGATGTTTTGCTCCTGTCATCAACAAATATTTCACCTGATGTGGAGAAATTATTGAACAATAAGCAGAAACAAGTGTCTCATTAAATAATTTGCCATTTCTAACTGTATTTCGTTTGTCATAAGGAATTAGCATTTTTTGTTGATTGTGTTAATTTTTATCCTGTTGTAAAATAAGGAACCTTGTTTAAATAATATAGCATTAATTTTGTTTTTTTTTCTTTAAACTTCCAGACCAAAGCAGCCTTCTGGACAAGGTAGTCTGAGATTGAGAATTTGTTATAATACATTTGATATCATGGCACTCTTCCAAGACAATGCATAGCTTTCTGGTCCATTCTCTCTAAAAGGTTGCTGACCCCTGACCTAGGACATGGTATTTTCAAAACAGTCACCCACTTGACCAAAAGGGAATAAAATAAATAAATAAATGAAAACTTGGCACTTGGTTGGAAGTTACAAATTTCCATTTCAGGCTTACAAAACAATCACAGAATTGAGAATAGTTCCAGGTCATCCATTGGTGGGGTACAGGTTGCCCATCAGAAAGAGTTTTGACACTGCCTGTTAGAATGTAGAGATGGGTAGGGGGTGGTAAGAGAGAATATCTATTTTGTAAAATTACAAAATTGTGGCACAAAGCTGAATAGGAGGAAAACGAGGTGGGGCTAGTCTTCAGTAGCTATCTTAATCCTAGTTAAATCCACTCACATCCTGCATATTCACAGAGGACCTAAAAAAAAAAAAAAAAAAAAAAACATGAGATAAAAATCTGTCCATTTTTTTTTTTTTACAAAAATATACAAAAATTTTGTGATTAATGAAATGATGGGGAGTAGATGAAACCCCCAAAACAAACTTAAAATTGTAACTCAAAATAAAATCTAAAACAATGTTTGTTGGACCCATCCACTTCTCAAAATAATAAGAGAGGCTGCTGTATTCTGCTGCTAGACAGAATCAAATAGCACGCTCACTAATGAAATGGGGAGGGTAAAAAAAATAAATGATGGAAAGGGAAAAATCAAAGGCTGACCCAGCCGTGATGAAAACAGGGGACAAAAACAAGCTGGGGAGATTGGGAATCTCAACATAGGTCAAAACGAAAGAGAGAGCCAGGAACATTTATTCACATTAACTAGGAAAACAAAATAGTGTCTAACTTAACCAGGAGAGGCTTCACAGGAAACCATTGCACTTAAGGGGACTTAAAAGAGAAAATTAAGGCTAGCCCCCATCCTCACAAACCAGGCTTACTTCAGTCACCCACCTGTCACTGAAATCTGTAAAAAACAAATGCTTTTGATCCGATCTTTTACTCCAAGCTGATGCTTAAAGAAAACAACCAGATCCTGATATGAATATTGTTCATCCCATAAGATTCCTTTCACATCGTCCAGTGGGGTGGTAGGAGAGTGTTAGAGTTCTTGTTGGTTGAAGGGAAAAGCTGATCCATTAGTCAGTTATGACTGATGTAGCAAAAGATACCCCCCAAGTGTCATATACTCATGAGCCTCTCCCATCCATGCAAGTGCATTGGTGTAAAGAACAAAATATATTACAAACCGGGTTAGATTCGTTATTTCTTACCATGGCATTTATTTTCACCTTTTGTTACCTTTGTGAATGTATAATGGACCTTTCCCAGTTATTCTACATATTGATGTGAACAAAAATAGAAACACAGTGTGGGGTTATTTGCCCAGTCAGTGAAAAGCTGAGAGAGCGACTTATTGTATGTTTACAAAGCTTTGTAGAATTTATTAGTAAATGACAATAAAAACAAATATATGTTTGACATGAGATGCTTTGTTCTAAACAACAAAAAGAAAAAAAAACACAAGAGGAAAAGGAATTGTCTCATAATTTTGTATTTCCAATTTCAATAAAAATATTTTGTTATCAAATATTGGTATAAAAACTTTTTTCAGTTTATGAAAAAAAAAATACTGTTTATTCAATAAAAATTCTATCAAAAAATGTGTTGCTCAGGTTATTGCCACTGAGTATTTTATTTGAGAATGTGTTTTATGTCTTCTGTAAAAAATTTATGAAGTTTTGTAAAAGTGAGTCTCTCTTTTATATCAATCTTCCAACAATCTTCCATTGTTTTGTAGATGGCATGAGGACATTTCTTTGGTTGAGCTAAGCGTTGACCATTTTCCAAAAATTGAATCACCTGAAAAACAAATGCCAAAATGTTTACTCCAAGGCATTAAAAAAATTATTTAGAACAAAGCACAATATAATAAAAAAAAATTTAAGTACAAAGTGATAAAACCACTAAGAGGCAAGGTTTAATTGAGAGTGAAATAAACAGAGAAAAGATTATTGTGGAGAGAGGACAATAAAAGAACAAGTTTCAAGGAGAATTGACACTGAATACAAATTTTTAAAGATTTTAGTTGATAGGAAAGCAAGAACAGAATTACTCTCCAGAAGAACAATTCTGTCAGGCAAATTTTTGTCAATTTAGCCAAAGTTACCAAAACTTTGCAATATAATAAAGTAGCTATAGGAAATAAACCCTATTTCCAACACAATTACACATCCGCATACATCTCATGTTAAAACATGCCCAAACTTTATTATTTACCCTATAACAGAAAATATTCATAAACATGCCAAAAAAATTCTAGAATACAAAACAGATATTTAAATAAAAGTATCTATTGATTAGAAATTAACATCACCATGTGAAATGAAATATTTGACCAATCAGAGAAAACTGAAAAAAAAAAAATTTTTCTCAAGCCTACTTTCAGGACATCTGGGTATAAATTTCTGGGTATTATAAACCTAATGTTTTCAGCAACCATTTTTACCAGTGCTCATATTGCAATTTTGCTGTTATCATTGCATGTTTTTACCAGTGCTCATATTGCAACTTTGTTATCATTGCTTTTCTCTGGCACTCCTTATTACTGGTTCCCATATTGTATTTATTTCTGTGCTTGGTCGGCTCAGGAGATTTTTGTGGCCTAGCATATGTGCTGATTCCTTAAGTTTATGAATTTTCCAATGGTGTTCCCTGTCTATGATCTCAACATGATCCCACAGGGGACGGTGATCTCCCTTCTCTCTCCATATGTGGTCAGCCACGCCTGATTTTTCTACTTCCCCTCGCATTACAGCTTTCTGGTGTTCTTGAAGCCTTACCTTGAAAGAAGGAGTTCTGATTATAAGTAGATTTGCACATGTGTATCATAACAGCATCATCTTCTTGTCACGTACAACTACAGTGCATTCTGCTTGATTATGCAAAGTAATGTTGTCAATAGATTCTGTTTTTTTGTGCTTCTTGCAGATTAAATTATACTTTCAGACAAGAGAATATGATCAATAAAAAAAAAGTTGTATAGTAACAGGGTTCTTTTTCTCAAAGTATGTAAAAAGGCACAGTTTCAAGTGTTCGGTCTGATTAAGCAATCACCATATAAATCCTTAATATGGGTAAGAAAAAAGGGTGTTACTGAAAACGATCATGCTGAAATTACTCACATGCTTGGAAGTGGTCTGTCAATGCTAGAAATTTCAAAAAGTTACATAGAGACCACCGTACAATCAAAGCATTCTTCTTAGGCAGTAAATCATGCAGAAAGACACCTAAATGATCGCATTTGCGAAAGTTAACTGCCAGAGATCTTCGTAAAATTAAATATGAAGTCTCAAAGAAACCGCGTGAAACTAGTAAAAGAATATTTGAAAGCGCTGGAGTGCCCAAAGTTGGTAAAACTACCCGTTGTGAGGTCCTGAAGACGTTGCCAAAGTGAAGAGTCCCATCAAGAGGCCCCCATTGAGCAAAGCAAACGATGAAAAGAGTTGAATGGGCACACAGTTACATGAAGATCAATTTTAGCAATGTGATTTTCACCAATGAGTGCCATGCTACCCTTGATGGGCCTGATGAGTGGTCATCTGGATGGGTGTTAAATGGTCGACTGGCAGGAGTACGCATTTGTCGACAACAGGGTGGCGGAGGAGTGATGTTTTGGGCTGGGATCCGCGGAAATGAACTAATAGGCCCACAGAAAGTAACCAAAGAGCTTAAGCTAAATTCAAATGCATATTGTAGGCTTTTGGAAGATGCCTTTCTGCCCTGGCTTGATGAACAACCAATTCAGAAAAGAAGATCCTTGATATTTCAGCAGGATAATGCTCCAGTGCATAGATCAAGAAGCACCACCAATTGGCTATCAGACCATGGGTTCAAAGTGCAAAATTTAATGGTATGGCCTCCAAACAGCCCTGATTTAAATCCAATAGAAAATTTGTGATCTATAGTCAAGAGGCAGATTAATGCTGAAAACAAGCAATTCACCAGCTTAGAAGTCCTGTGGAAAGCAAATGTAATTGCCGATCAATCAAACCTTCTGAAATTGAAACATTGATGTCAGCAGTGGACAGACGCCTCATAACGGTTTTGAAGAATGGAGGATGTCATGTTTATTTGTAGCCACATTAACAGACTTGTTTTGTTTTGTTTAACATGCTTTACATATGTATTATGTAATGTAGGACTTAGAACACACAATGTATTGTCATATGCGCCACAATTCAATTAATAAAACTTAGTATGAAATGTGTTTTTCTTGTTTTATTTTCCATTTGCATAATGAAAGTGAACACTAAATTAGGGCTTAAGTTCATAAATCATTAAAAAGAAGCGCGTTTTGTATATTTCGACAACTTAAATGATTGACAAAATAATAAAATAGTATCAACAACACTTTAGCTCCTATTCTTCAGAATATATTGCTTAACTTGGATATTTTTAGGTAAAAATTAACTTTGCATAATCAAGCAGAACGCACTGTAGTATCAGTTGAATTCTTAATTCTAATAGATAATCAATTTAACATAGTGAAGAGTATTAAAGTGAATTTTTTGGTCACAATTCAAACTTAGCATAGGACAACTGATTTATTTCAATTCAAACCTCCAAGAGAGTGACTCATTGCACCTTCTTGGACTAATGTTTTCCACTGACATTGAAGTAGGAAAGCTTATACTGAAACAATTGCTAGGTCTGCTGCTAGGAATGTTGGTTCACTCTATCACGTTGGACAATTTTTCTCACCAGAATCTTACACATTTATAAGTCTACCATTTGTCTATGTATTGAATATTGCTTTCACATCTGGGCTGGTACTTCTGCTATGTATTTAGAGATTCTAGATAAACTAAAAGAAGAATCTGCAATATTATTGGTCCTAGCATCTCAGTTTCAGTTGCTTTCCCACTGCTGTAACCTATCTTTCCTGTGCTTTTGCTGTAAATATTTTCATGGTAATTGTTCTGATCAGTTTTCCCCTTTTCCTTCAGGAATTTAAGTGCAGTACTAGATTGGTAGATAGGTCTCATCATTTTACAGTTGAAATGACTAGATGTAACCATAAGTTCTTTGCTAACAGTCTCTATTCTTGCACTTCTTGCTTGCAGAACTCTTCCATTTTCTTGCTTTCCAGTCAACATTGAACTTCAAAACTTTAAATGCAATGGCAATTGTTATCTTCTGTCTTCTTAATTCTTGTTCTATTGTTCTCTTTCCGTAATGTTTTTCTTTTTCTCATATTTTTCACAATCTGCAACTCCTTGTGTCATTGGTTTTATTGCCTTGCTTGGGTTGAAATGAAAAAAAAAGTTATTCTTATGGTGAGTGAAGGTGAGGTGTTTGTACTCCTTGCTTTGCCTGATCCTAGTAATTAAAATCCTGTTATGTCAGGAGGTTAAACTCAAACAATTCATACTCAGGTACTAATTCAATTTACTGTAATTAAATGTTTTTCATTTTCCCAAAACCTCACCAGAAAAATCAGTCTCCAAGATACTTCTTACATTAGTAAAATCTAGATTATCTAGATTGGCTATTCAGGCTTTTCACATCAACTTCTCAATTCCTATTCCAACTGCTACCAGGTATAGATTCACTCACTTATAAAATCCACACCAGTAACTCAGTTACATTATTCTTTTAACCACTTGTAATTTACCCTACATGGTTAATTAAAACCACAGCAATTCTTATTTCAGTTAACCATAAATGATTGTTTTCCTTACTAGTAAAATCCACACTAGTATCTCTGCTTCAAGCAAAGTTACATGTAAATAAAATATCTTTAGTGTGAATATTTGAGAAAATGTGTTGAACCAAAACTTAAGACTTACTTCAACTCCCATCATATTTTCGTATGGCATCTGCCCAAAAGAGAACATCTCCCATAAAGTAACACCAAAACTCCACACGTCTGAAGCATGAGAAAAATGGCCATATTTTACAGACTCCATGGCATACCTGAAAGCAAAAAAAGAAAAACTTAGGGACCCTTTTTTATTTTAATTATTCATTTATTTGTCCATAGAACTATTTTCAATCAAAAATTTGTGTATTTTTCACAGATGAATTCTTAATAAATTTCTTTAATTTCTAAAGTTCTGAGATTGAAACATTTGACTGAAGGAATTTTAAACAAAAAATGTATTGCAACTAAAATACATCAAACATTCACATAATATGTCTCTTTACATACACAAATTAAAAATAGTTGTGCATTCATGAAGGTCTTTGCCCAAGATATTTATACTTTTGTAATTGTGGACATGTTTAAACATCTTTACAAAATTTACATTGCCTACTGTATATACATTTTCAAGATACCATGAATTGTGGGTTCCTAGGAGCATTTGTGTTATAAATTAACCAGCATTTAGTGGTATCTCTAAACCCACAGAGATATATATTGTCATGCACAATATGACCTGTTTTGGGACATAATTTTATTGTGTTGGGGGAGGGGCTGTCATTTAGCTTAGTTTATACTGCAGTGTATCCAAAATGTTGGCACCCATGAGAAATTGCTGTCAGTATCTCCAGTAATTATTCAATTATTTCCAGTAAATGGTAATTTCTTATTTTTACCAAAATGAGCCAGAACAGCCATGTTATAAAAACACGGTAGGGAAAGTGTTAAAAGCATTAAAATAGAAAAAGGATTGCTGCTATAAATACATATTTTGTGGATGACTTTGTTAAAATTCTTGAAATGAAGTTTGAATGATTTTATTAATATTGTAGCCATAAAAAGTTTTTGATTAACTTTTTTTGTTTTTGCTTAATTAGAAAAACAATTTTATTCTTTCTTTTTAAATTTTCTGGGTATTTTAGCTTTCATTTTACCTTACAGCCTCTAAAAAAGACAAATAAAAAGTATTTTATTGTCTAAAAATTTTGAAACTGTTGCATTTAGCAGCCATCTTGAAAAGTTAAAAAAAAAAAAAAAATGAAATTTTGATAGCATTTTTACAGCAAAACTTACCACAAAAATATTGAAAAACAAATACAACATTAAATTAATTTTAGTGCAATTGAGTTATGTGACTCAGCATTGTTCAGATTTGTAATATCCCTGCTTATTAAAAGAAATCTTTTGAGGGGGTAGATTATGATAAAAATTTAGATTTAAATAAAATGTGATGAGAGTAAAGTCATAATGGAAGAGCAGAACTCACCATTTGATAGGCCACTTGCCACCTGTTGTTGCCCGATAGTAATGTTTCTCTCCCACTGCACGGGACAATCCAAAATCAGTGATTTTGATCTGATAAAAATAAAAGCAGAGAAGTATTTACGGTCAATAAATTTGTTTGTATTGTGATGAATTACTTGAAAGTAAACGAACATGATGCTTTGTGTTTTGGATGTAGGTGACACTTTACAATGTGAAAAGTGAACATGTGCGAATGCAATTTTTATAATACTATCAGCTGATGACTATTCATGAGTTTAGCATATATTTAAGGATTTACTTGAAATGGCAGGCAGTCTGTGGCCAGCAGTTATTAAGAAAGGGTCACATTTGCCTGTGACTCTTATAGTGGACTGTGTGTTCTAAAATTTATGGTATTGGAGTGAGTTTGTTTTCATCCCTCAATGGAGACCCTATATTTTCATATCACAGAAACAGTCCACTTGCAAGAATACTGATGCAGAAACATCATCCCTTGTGTTACTCTTAATGTTGCATTGTTTTGAGGGGAAAGTTTTTAATACGTAAAGGAAGAACAGAACAGAATTATAAGGCTTTGTATATGGCTAAACCAGGAACAAAACTATAAAATCAAATTTCACAGAAATTGGCTTTGTATTTAGATATTGTTTTAGAAAAGATAAACACTTTTGACAATGATAAACTGAAGTATTTAATTTAACCTATTGAAATATTTAATGAAGAAAGGAAATAAAACTATTATTCAGCTGCAGATACATCTGGACCAGAGATGTCTAATCCTTACTTACTAGCTTCAATAAAATTCAAAAGTTTTTATGCAGCCTTGCAGATCATGAATTGTTTTTCCATGCTTTCCCATAAATGAAACATTGCTAGCCTTTTGCTACTTTACAGTTATTTTCATAGCAGATGTTCAGACAAAGTATATTCCTTCATTCCACTAGTCCAGACCTTCATAGCTAGGACTCACCATGTCACATACACCAAATTTACCCATCCTCAATTGTTTCATATTTCATTGGTAAGGAGTGTCATATGCCCCAGTCAACGAATGGGTTATAGAGTGATCATATGCTGACTAGGAGATATATACACTCTCACACCTGTGGAGAGATACAAGCTATCTCTCTCAGATCGTGAGAGTGGACAATTGGTAAACAAAAATATTTTTAAGACCACTGTTCGATTGGGATAATCGAACAGTAATCTTTCCCAGGTCCGCTTCGTTTTCAACATGAGTACTGATCTACAATACAAGGATGAACTATAAGGCTTAGCGATTTTTGATAAATAATTTTAATATATACAAATATACATATATGAAAAATAAATGAACAGATAAGTATGAGTTAAAACATCTGACGATCGGATCTCGAACTTATTTTGGGATATCAAATTCGCCGAACACCAAATGGATTCAACTGAATCCAAACATACAAAATACAAGTATGAATTACTGTGGATTGAATGCAGAAGCCAACACACATATACAAAAGAGATGGGAGAGGAGTTACAATTATTGTTTTACATGTGGAAAGGTGTTTGCGAAAAAAAAAACATAATATTCATGTGTGTGTGTGTGTATATCTTTTCTACTACAGGTCCAAAATGTGATTACTTATCTTTTGTATTCAGTTCTCTCTCTCTCTTTTTTTTTTTATATCAATGTCCTTTCTTTCCTTTTCTCGGCACAAACACAATTTCACACACTACTAGTCTGTAATAGAGGTATACACTTTCTTTCTCTCTTTGTTTCGTCTTTTTCTTTCCTTCCTTTCTTCTGTAGACGGCTTGATTTGCAACAGGGATGTACACTTTCTTTACGCAGGTTGAACCACCAGCATATATTTTTATCCGCGTCTTCAAATTGGGATTCTCGAACAGGAATATTTCTTTATACTTCTGTCCGGAGTTGCCTGGATCGAACTGGATAAGTCATCACTATCAAATGCGTCTTATCTTTCCGTTCGTGAACCACTAGCACCTCGGCTTTGGTCTTGCCTTTTCAAAGTCCAGTGAACAACTGATCTTCGAGTGAATCTTTGACTGTCACGTGACTTAGGTTTTGGGCGCGAATTTTAACTTACTTCCGTCCCCTGTCTAGCTTCTGTCTAGACGTTTTCCTTTACGGGTAATTGGGTCAGTTGACCCTTTTGACCTGCCTTCCCAAAATGTCATAAGACTTCACGTAATCTTTATTCTGTTGCTAGGCAGAAATTAACCTTCATATGTGCGTATATGCATGTTTAGCTTATCTACTTTTAATACCCGTCACAGGAGGAAGTTCTCCCTTAAAACTGTAGCAATGTGGAATGCACTCCTGAAGGCACGGTTCCTTGACCACCACAATCTTGGCCTCTTCAAATCAAGAGTCAACCTTTACCTGTTCTACAAGTCCTCATTATATGCAACCCTTGCACTTACACATCCCCACTGAGTAACCCTCTACCTTGAGTGGAACTTACACTTTTTAAATGGGTGAACAATAGTAAAAAAAAAAAAAAGAAAAAAAAAAGTAAAATATAAAAGCTTAGTAGTACCCACAAGTATTGATATCAGGAGTCATATTCACATAGGTAACACTTTATATTTTCTTTGCATATGTGGCTATATCAATGTGTAGCCAAGTGGTTAGAATGTTCACCTTCTGACCATAAATAAAGTTGACAAACAAAAATGGAAATTATTTCAGACTCAACCTAATATTTCAAATAGAAGTGTTAGTAGCGTGGGATTTTCATCCCAACGCTACTAATGCTGTGACAAGGCCCCATAGTAATAACAAAAGCTTAGGTAACAGTTACTTTAACTCCAAAATTGAGTTCAGCTGTAAATAGATCTGTTCATTTTGGAGAGGATCTTTTGTCATTTATTCAGGAAATACAATGCACATAGAAAATTATTTGCCGTCATATAAAATGATCAAAACAGGGAATTTTAATATTTACAAATGGACCAACCTAATAAGCATAATTACTTTCTCAAATCTTATATAAATAAATATCTCTAAAAATGTGAAAACTCAAAGCTATAAAATTTAGTTAAAACTCTAAAAATGATTTACCTGTTTTTTAGATTCCAACAAAATATTTCTTGCTGCTAAATCTCTATGTACCATTTTCTTGGATTCCAAGTACAGCATTCCTGCAACAATCTGTGAAGCCCACAAGATCAGGTCCGTGTTGATATCAATCTTTGAAGGATAGTCAATCAAGAAATCCAACATGGATCCCTTGCTAATAAATTCTTCCACCTATAAAAAGAAAAGCATTGAAATTCAGAAGCTATACATCCCCAAAATATGAAACTAACATCTGCATTTCAGCTTCCCCCACCTCTTAGAATGGGACATTTTAAGAAGTTTAAAATTAACTTTATATATATATATATATATATATATATATTTTTTTTTTTTTCTTTAAATTAAATTATTCACTCTGACTTAACACTGAGCTCTCAGGATTTCACCCTTCTTGGGATTATACATACAGATTACCAAGATTTTTGTTACTTATATATATATATATATATATATATATATATACATGTATACAAAATGAGAATGAATCGAATATAAATTCCGACCTTCATAACATTAATTTAAAAGAGGGCTCAGTACAATAGCAGAGCAATATTCTTTATTTTAGGATATTACATCAAAAATATATGATTAATACTATACAAATGCAACCATGTTTCAATGTGTATTAACACATTTCATCAGGTGTTGGTAAATGATTGGTTAGTAGACAGTTCATAGAGATTTAAAACCACATAAAACCTCTTTTCAAGTGAAAAAAAGAAAAAGAGTAAGAAAGAACAACACAAGATACAATCTCTTTTCCAGAGAAAAGGAAATGTTAGCAAATTGTGGATAGTCTTGGAAAGAAATCAAATACACAAAATCTGTATTAGTTTTTACCATACCAGCATCAATGGATTTTTACAAATGCCTATCAGCTTAGTAATGCAAACATGATTCAAGTCCAACATTATCTTTGCCTCTCGATAAAAATCTGCATGACAGTTCACTATATCTTCTGTAAAATATTTCAGTGCAACTGTAATCTGAAATAAGTAGAAATGCAATTGTTAGAATGGAAAATAAAAACGTTTCAAATTAACAACATTACTCTGATTTAAATTTGTTTTGTAAATTTTTCCTAAATAATTTTCTTATACAAAAAATAAGATTTTCAACCCTTAGAATAAATTTCTTAGAGTAAAATTCTATAAAATGTTCATTCAGAACAGAGAAGTTCTTACGTGAAGAAGCTGCTACTAAAATTGCAAAATGGTATCTGGCAATTCAATAAGTAAAAAGAGATTTTAAAATTATAGTCCATTTATGACGGTTAACTTAAAATGTTTGATACTTCTTAGAGGAAAGCTGGAAATTTTTCAAATTTAATAAAAAAATAGCTGGCAATATCAAACTAATGTCTGAAAGGTAAGTTAATATAAAATAACTGTTTTTTTTTTAAATAAAATTCTTAAGCTTAGCAAAATGATAGATAAAATTCTCAAAGAGGCAAATGCAACAATTTGTAAAATTTCAGAGTAAAAGTTGACCAATTATTCTCATCTTTTATTGTAAGAATAAACAATAATGATAAATGATTGCAATAAATAATACATGTTAAAAGTTGCATATCAACAATTCAATTATTATTCGTTCATTTATCCTACTTATTTATTTACACATTTCATAAATTAAGCACTGATTATATAAATGTTGACTGCATCAAATAGAAGGAACAATTTCTAATTGAATTTCTGAGATCACAAGTTATCATTATTGACATTATTTACACTTGGACTGTTATCCTCAGTTTTGTTGTTGTTATCACCCAAATGCCTTCAGTCTCAATTTCTGGGATGAGGAATTATTATTATTTACACTCACACTATTCTCCGCATCTTTGTTGTTGTTATCGCAACATTCTAGCTGTTGTTCTCTCTGTCTTAATCTACTAAGATAGATTGTTGTCCATGTCTAAGGATATCTTGTCTTGTGTCTTATTTAGTATGGTTACTGTTCACTCTGTTTCTAAATATGAACTACTTGGACCAGAGATTGAACTCACAATTACTATGTCATCAAATTCCCAAAGCAATATTTTAATCCACTAAGTCTTCATCCCAGAAATGTACAAAGAAAGAAAATTAAAAATACTGGTAGGCTTACCTATGCATTTGTCATTATTTATCAGTTAAAAAGGTTTATTATTATCTGAGTATAAATAATGTAAACAGTATGAAATATTTTAAACTTATACATTGTGGAGAGACTCTGGTCAGCAGAATTTTTAAAAAGCAGTGTATAAAAAAAAAATAAAGTATTGGTATGAGAAATACCAAAAGAACTAAAGTGTTTTAAATTATCTTCAAGCAAAAGGGAAACAACTCTGAAATTACTAGTCATTAGCTATGAATACTTCTTTCAATATTTTAGAAATATATAAGACTATCAAAAAAAAAGTAGGAGGGAGCCATTGTTTGACTATAAAGTTGCTACCATTCATGATGATGTTCAGTTATCATTAGTAGTAGTGGCAAAAGCATGCAAATGACAGTGATTGAGCCACTGGTCTTGAAAAGAGAAATAAAGATTTAACAAACTGGTAGCAGAGTGGTGCAGTGGAAGCATTCAGGGCCCATAACCTAAAAGTCTGTAAATCTGAACTATGCTCTGCTACCAGATTGCAAATCCTTAATTATTATACAGAAGTTGATATACCAGAAAATTATATTTCTGTTATATTATCTTTCTAAGTTACCAAATTATAGGGTATAAGACAGATTTTGCTAATTTTATTTATTTTTTTATTCACAAGAGTAGGTGGCCATATTATTGGTTATATTTTTCATGGGTAAACACACTTGAACAAACTGCCACAAAATAATTTTGTGTGAAAGAATTACTTCATGAAAAATAATAAATTCAAATTACCTTTTTGTTTTTTTTGCCTTCAGCAACTGTTAAAGTTCCTTTTAAGATTTTTCCAAATTCTCCTTCACCTACCAGACCTCCTAAAAGAACAAAATAATTTCAATCTATTTTTTTTTTTATAAACTTAAGATAAATTGCAAGGAAAAAAGACTATATGAAAAAAAGGAGGAAAAAAAAAACATGGAAAAAAAAAACTACCTGTAATAAATATTTTAAGAATATTTGAAGCCATTACAGGAAACCAACAGGTTGCAAACTCCCTCCATTTTCCTCAAACAAATCATTTTGACAAAGTTACATAATGTAAACTCAATTGTTGAGGTTTATTCATTTATTTGCAAAGTACTTTAGACACAGTTACTTTCTTCTAGGCAAAGAACATACATGTAATACTGATTTTCTTCAATAAATTTATAAAAAGCTTTCATTCAGCAGATAGAACAATTTTAAAACCAAACATTAATTTTCTGAAATAAGTTAGTTACACCCAATATATATATATATATATATATATAAAAATAAAAGGTTAATGGTCAGAGTTGAATCAGACCAGGAAACAGTATTAAAAAGTGCTCAATACACATGCGAAAAAATAAAATAAAAGTAAAACTAACACGTACAGCTTTTAACTTTAAAAATCAGAAAGTCAATTGAATCTGTTGCCTTGGTTTCAACCTTACGGTATCTGTAAGGTTGAAACCAAGGTAGCGGATTCAACTGACCTTCATATTTTTTTTAAAGTTATATATATATATATATATATATATAAATTTTGTGATGTAAAAATGAGAACAGCTTTATGAAAAAAAATTATTTATTTTATATAGTAGTTATATCTTTAATCTATTACTGATTGTTTTGTTTTTTTTTCTAAAAGGGGGATTTTGATATATGCAAAGTTAAAAGTAAGCCTTTGTTTTCAGTGTAAAGACTTTCAGTTCACTAACTGTTCTAAAATGGAAAAAACTGCCAATTTGAAGTAACATGCTATTTCTTTCCAAAAATAGAACAATAAAAAAATGCTACCAGATTTAAATTAAGAAGCAAAATCATTGCTTCTGAAATTGTGCAGAATCGCAAGTGGAATTGTCAGAGATGTACTGAAGTGAACAGGTCGATCATGCAAGCTGACACCAAAGTTTATTTGTTTTATCAGGAAATTGTTTGAAGACCAGAATAAATAAACTGTGGATGTTGCTAATGAGGTCAAAGTAGTGGTGGTTGCCATGAAAGATTCTACTACTATAAGCAAATGTACCTTGAATAAGACCAGTCAGTGATCACATAGGAAACTGATACTGAAATTAATTCACAAAGAGATTTTTACTTTTGTGCTGCAGATTTAATCCTTATGGATTAAATTTCAACATTTTGGGTCAGTGTACTGCAGTCAAATAAAAAAAAAAAAAAAAATAAAATAAATAAAAAATTTAGGTTTGATATCATCCATTAAGTTTGGTATTGTCATGATGAGGTGAACAAGTAAAAGTATTTAGTATCAAGAATTATGGATTATGGAGAGAACAACAATGGCTTTGGGTTACATGAACTCTTAATATCACTAGTCAGCTGCATTTCATCAATGAAATTATGAATGTGGAAGTATGGAGTGAAAATATGCCTTCAAGTTTGTGAAGAAGAGTTATGTTTCAGTATGATAGCAATCCAAAACTAACAAAAAAAAAGTTTCTGAAAAAGCAGATCTAAGTGGATGTTCTCAAATTTCTGAGCATGACTCTGGGTTTACATCCAACTGAATATTTGTTGGATGTATTGAATCAAAAGGCAGAAAATGACTAGCTAAGTTGAGAGATTTGAAAGAATGCATTGTGTCAGAATGAAAAAGAAACATTAAAGTAACTGTAAAAATCTAGTTAAGTCAATATTACCAAAATGACAAACAGTAATAGAAAATAAAAGCAGTCACATCAAATACTGGTTTTAAATAAACTTTTTTCATAGTGCTATATTCGTTTTTGAATAGCAACATATTCATATTTTAAGCAACAGCTTCTGTGGTTATAATGTATTATAAATAATTATATCCACTTTGAATGTGTAATGCTCCTGTAGAAATTATAAATTCCTGTTATATTTGTTTTGGAAAAAAGTTAACTTTCCATAAAATGTAATATGGCTGCAGTGATTCATGGGTAATACTGTACAACAGAACAATTATAGTTTTTTGTTGTCCTATTTTGGTGAAAGACTAACGTACAGTCAAAAACTCTAAATCTCAAACACTATGACAATATTTAAACTCGGTGAATGTATGTTTTCTTATATGCAAACAATAACTAAAAAAATAAAATATTTAGGATCTTTAGGCTATTTTGTTTAATTGATGAGTGCTGCTTGAATATACAAAAATAGTTGACCAGGGTAGTATTGGATGATAATGTTTTTAAGGTAAACAAATCTTTGTAATTATAATGCTCAATATCAAGAGAGAGAATTAATAAAATTTAATGTTCACTTATATTGTCTCTACTCTGACTTTTACAGAATTGCATTCACTCTTCAGAGACTTCATTGTAAAACAGGACTTATTTTCAAAAATATTATTTTTAAATGATTTCTGAAAATAAATCTGTTATAGTGGAACACACCTATTCTATAGTTAATAGACTCTTCCACTTATAATAAGTAGGAGTAGTAGGAGTCACAAAAAAAAAAACCCCAAAAAAAAACCCCAAAAAATGTTTTTTTGTTTTTTCTTCATATTTCCTGTAAAAAATGAAAAATAAATAAATAAAACTGTTTACTCCTACGGAGTAAAGTTTTAGGTGGGGATGTTAAAGTGGAACACACCTATTCTATTGTTAATAGACTCTCCCACCTATAATAAGTAGGAGTAGTAGGAGTCGCTCAGTGGTTCGGCCAGTCAGTCGATGCCGGACGACCGTTAGTCGGATACTAAAGTATCAGCGACCACAACTAGATTACTCTGCGTTATACCTATTATATCAAGTTCCTAACGTTTTGTACGTCGAACCTATTTTAGGACCGACTTAGCACAAATACAAGCCTCCACTGTGAAACCACTCCATAACAAAATCCAATTTTACAACTGAGTCTCCTGAAGAGTGGATATAATCTATGAAACTCAGAGTATAGATAAGTGAACTACACACACACGTCATATTTTTGTTGTATTCACTAATCTATGGTGAATAATATTTTTTCTTATTCTAGAACTACTTCCTACTATAGATGGAGGTATGGTAGAGTAATGGATTGCAGCTCGTATTGAGGAATCAGAGAGCCAAGTTCCAATTCCAGTTGAATTCATTACATTCACTTATGTGCTAATGTTCCAGTAATGGGTAAATAGCAGGACAGACAAGGTCCTATAGCATTGGGTGGCTAATGGTCTAGGAGAAGAACAACTCTGAATTCAAAACCTGAAGAGGGTTTTTTTGGAACCTTTGTGGCACAATGTGCACCAATTCACTGTATTTTTTTTTTTAAATCATTTCACCACAAACAAGGTGGGAATGCCACTAGTACACAGAGGGTTACAGAGAGTGAAGGTGAGAAAAAAGACTGGGTGTAGGGAGACTGAGAAAGGGATAAAAACTGAACAGGGTTCAAGAAGACAGATGACGATTGATGCATTTAAATTCTTGAAGATTGTAGTTAACAGGGAAGCAAATAAACAGAATGGAGTTCCACAGGCGGGAAGTGCGAGAAATGAAACTGTTGGAGTAGAAGTGGTGGTTACATTTACCTAATTAGTAAAAGGGTGGGACCTAGATGCCAATCTAGATGTATGCTTAAATTGATGTATAGGAGCACCAAGGAAAAAAGCTTGTCAGAACAGTTGCCATGAAAATATTTGTAGAAAAGACAGAGGGAAGCCATATCACATTGGTGAGAAAGTGACTTTAAAAAAACGATGAAAGAGGCTATCATCATCATTATATATATATATATATATATATATATATATATATATATATATATAAGGTTGGTGCAAAAATAATGTCGTTTTCTCTCATATGTTACTTTTATATATGATTTCTGAATTAATTCCTTGATATATATAGCCATGTTATATATCATTTTGAAGCGCGTTTTTCGCTCTATCAAATCGTGTTATTCGTTACCGTTCTCAATCTCTTCATTCATTTTTTTGCAGGCTTATTGACAGCATGGACAAAATTCAAATCCGCACGATATTCTTGTTCCAGTTCAAACTAGGTCAAAAAGCCTCCGAGACAGTTCGTGATATCAATGATGCGTTTGGCCCAGAAACCACTAACGAACGTGTGGCACAACGGTGGTTCAAGAAATTTCGCAATGGTGACGAGAGCCTCGAAGATGAAGACGGTCGCGGCCGGCTGACTGCGGTTGATAACGAACATTTGAAAGCCTTAATTGAAGCCGATCCTCGCAAAACCACACGAGAAGTTGCTGTTAAACTCGAGGTCGACCACTCAACAGTTGTTCACCATTTAAAGCAAATAGGGAAGTCAAAAAAGTTGGATAAATGGGTGCCGCATGAATTGAACGATAATCAAAAAAATTGTCGTTTTGAGGTGTCTTCTACACTCCTTCTGCGCAACAAAAACGACCCATTTCTCGAGCGGATTGTGACGTGTGATGAGAAGTGGATCCTCTACGACAACAGGCGATATTCGGCACAGTGGTCGGATGCCGGAGAAGCTCCACAACACTTCCCGAAGCCGAAATTGCACCAAAAAAAGGTTATGGTGACTGTTTGGTGGTCTGCGGCCGGTCTCATCCAACACAGCTTCTTGAATCCGGGCGAAACGATTACGGCAGAGAAGTACTGCCGACAAATTGACAAAATGCACCAGAAACTCCAACGTATGTGCCTGAGATTGATCAATATGAAGGGACCAATTCTTCTCCATGACAACGCTTGCCCACATGTTGCTCAACTGACCCTGCAGAAGCTGAACAAATTTGGCTACGAGACTGCCTCATCCGCCATATTCACCGGACCTCTCGCCCACCGATTATGACTTTTTCAAGCATCTCGACAACTTCCTGCGCGAAAAATGCTTCAAAAGCCGAGATGATGCTGAATTGGCCTTCAATGACTTCACCGCTTCCAGAACTCCGGATTTCTATGCTAATGGGATAAATAAACTTGTTTCTTGTTGGCAAAAATGTGTCGATTCTAATGGTTCTTATTTCGATTAATAAAGTTTATTATGAAAGGAATTATGATCTTTTGAAGTTAAACGTCAAAAAACGACATTATTTTTGCACCAACCTAATATATATGAGAGAGATGGAGAATTAGGAGATTTAGTTTACATTGTCATTGTGCCCTAATTTACAAAATGCTAGTTTAAAAGAATAAAATCTCTTAAATGTTTCAATTTGCCAGTTGTGATAGGAACAAATAAATTACTAAATAACCTTATAACTAGACTATGTAGTAATCTGGAATAAAAGAAAAATTAAAAGTTAAGCAATAAAAATACTTTAAAATACAGATGACAGTGGTAATTAACTATAAAGAAAGAAAAAGTTAGATTAAAAGAAATAGTTAAATAAATATAGAATATTCCCAAGATGCATCAGAACAAGTTTTACTGCTGAATGTTGTGGGCTGATGGTGCCATTTTAACCCCTCTAAAATACATAGAAACATTACATTCGGACAAGGCCAATGCATCACCAGAACACCCACAACATAGCAGTTTATAGGCTAATACGCACCCAGTTTTATTCTGTCAAATGGAATAAATGAATGTCCTTCATCAACTGCAGGCACACTTGGCTGAGGAGATGGCTGGAAAAGAATATAAGAAATTTAAAATTAATGAGAACATGACATAAATTTCTTATATTACCATTATATTTTTTTGGATAAAGTTCTCATTCATTAAAATCTTTTCAAATGATGATTATATTTGTTTGTCAGAGAAACATTAAGAAATCATTTCTTAAAAGTGCTTATTCTAAGCAGGATTTAAGCCAAGGATTGCCTCTTTTAATTCAAAGCACACTTGGGAGATGTGTGTGAGTAGGTTGAAATTAAAGGAGACAAATGATGACTTATTTATCAATGTTTCAACTATAAAGCTTTCTATTTTCAGTATACACTTTTTAAAAAAAAATAAAGTTCACCTAATACAAAGCCCAAGAGCCATTCAGTGTAATGGATGTGTGGTATTAATGTAAGAGAAGGAACCAAAAAGTGAAGACTATGAGGATATGGAGGCTAGATAATGATTGACTTAAAGATGTTAAGATCAAAGTGTCCAGGGAAATCTATTCCACAAAGAAGCATTTCTTTGAGAAAAAAAGAGTTCAAGTGGAACTTCCTCCTTACAATTGGATGCAATGCAGGTGGAATGAGGATGATTAGATTCTATGAAGACATGTCAGGTCTTAGTTGCAAAGATCTGAGCTGGTGGAACTAAAGAATTGATATTATCTGAATAGTTTCCAGGAATGATAAAAAGTACTTAGTTTAACATACATGGAAATTACATAGTTGTTTTTTTTCTGAAATTAAAAAAAAATAAAATTTGTATCTATGATCAACAGAGCAAGTATTATTTTAGTAATATATTGTTTCATGTTTATTCCTATTATTTGTTAGCAGTTGAAAATCCAAAATTAAAATGGTTAGCTTTGTTTTGTCATGGTATAAGATGTTATAGTGAAAAAACAAATATAAGGCTCAAGGGCCACTCAAGGTAGAGGGTTACTGAGTGAGATGGTTGTAAGAGGGAAAATCAGGAAGTACATATTATGAGAATGTCGGATAGATATCAGTTGACCCTAGACTTGAAGAGGTTAATATTGTAGTTATCAGAGAAGTATCTTCCAGAGTAACAATTCTGTTATGACATTGTAACTTCAGCTAAAAAATAAAATGTAAATAGAAACACAAATGGTTGGTTGGTTGGTTGTCATTATTTCTAAAATATAGTAAACATCAGTTGGATTGTTATTTAAAATATTCAAGGTTACTTAAAATTGGCCTCATGCCAAATTAAGCAACATTTCAAAGAATGCTATTATGTTATTCAATAAATCTTTGCAGCTTGATTGAAAAGCAGGTAAGTATAATGTTTGTTTTATGAAATTTTTCTTTTTCTTAAACCATGTAATTTGTATGATTGCATGAATCTCAGTGCCTATGCCCTTGCAGAAAATACTTTACGACAGATACAAGATTTAAAACATTTGATTTTTTCTGAAAGTGATGAAATTCCTTTAATGAAAGGAGCAACATTCAAAATCCTTCATTCACATTTTTGCTGTTAATCATTGAGTAAGTGACATTCTGGAAAAGAGAATTGTGATTAAAAAGATAAAACAAAGACTTCAGAATAAAGCTTACTAGACTTGGCACTGGTGGGGGTGTTCTTGTGGGAGCTGAGATCTTCATAGCATTTGGGAAATTTATAGCAGGAGCAGGAGACCTGGGAGATTCTGCAAGGAAAATATATATTTTAAAAGAGGGATATTATTAATTGCAATAAAAGTGGACATTAAAATCAAATATCAGTGGACAAAAAAAAAAAAAAAAATATTTTTACACTATTTATATTTTGACTATTGTACTCATCTATGTTGGTTTTATCATAATGTTTTGGCCATTGTGCCTTCCAATCTTCCTCAGGTGTATATTGATCTGAGTAACTTACAGGGAATTCTGAACTGATCCTTTATTTAATCTACAGGGTAGACTATTCTCATTCCACTGCACATGTCTAGGGACATTGTATAATTCTTATTCTATTTAGTACTGTTATTCATAGCCTAGCATATGTGATGATTCTTTCAGACTGAAATAATCAGCACGTATGCTAGGCTACGAGGATCTCCTTAGTAGGCTTAGCATAGAAATAAATCCAATATGGGAGTCATTAATAAAGAAAAAAGACAAATGACAGCAGGTCTTCAACTGCAGTATCAGTAATTAAAACATATGAAGCAGCAGCAGCGTAATCAGCTGTGAAAGTTAGGTTTGAAGGTTTAAGTTTACTCCAGCAATTGTCCTATGGGTCAATGGCCTAGTAAAAGTATTGGTTTGTGAATATGGTGACATAATTGTGAGTTCAATCCCTGGGTCAGGCAGTGTGTACTTGCATTACTTGCAAGAGTGGAACAAGAATGGTTTAAAGTAGGTTAAAGGGATCAGTTTTGGAATTCCCTGCAGTTTACCCAGATTGATATACACCTGAAGAAAGACTGTGGGCGCAACGGACGAAACATGATAAAAACAACAAAGATGAAGACAATAGTCCAAATATAAATAGCGTAAATAATTATAACTCATCCCAGAAATTCAGATAAAAAAAGAAAATAAATAAATTATAGTTACTGTAAAGAGAGAAATTGAAAAACAAAAATGATTGGGGATAGGGTGTTGAGACAAAAAAAAATAAATAAAAGTGAAAACTTAACCATTTTTCATTAGGCACTGAAGGACTGAAAAATGCTCACAGTAAATAAAATAGGAAACTAAAGACAGAATATTATATATATTAAGTAGGTTCTATTATGTATACTTAAATGGTTCACTCATAAAAGAATAGGAATAATTCTTGCGAGTAGAGAATATTTTTTGTAGATTAGCATTCTTTAGACTTTCCTTAGGCCACGACAATTATTAGAATTGAAAAATATTGTTTAAAATGTTTTGTTTTAACTAAAGAACAAACAGGTACATAAATATTTTAAAGAGATTTGTTTAATTAAAGAACAAATGAAAAATATTAAAAACAAGCAACTTCTGGTGTCTTATCATGTGATGGTGTTGAATGTAGAATAAAGAGTTTTAAAAGGTTCAAATCAACACAACACCCCCTCAATAGGGGAAACGCTGTTAGATAAGTTACAATGACCAATCAAAATACAAGTATATGAGAATTTAAAAAACTTGACAACAAACCTTGGTTATAATTATTAAAGTCTCAATGTTAGGGTTAGACTAAAATAGAAATCATTCTAATTGATTAATATTAAATTTTACTATAAAATTGAAAATTAAAAATTCCCAATTTTAAATTTAGCCTGTATTAGGTTTAAAATATAAAATTATTTAAAGAAGAAACTATAGAAAAAATACATATATTTTATTATTTATTTTGTTTTAATTGAAAAGCTAAAATTAGAATAAACATTAATCTAATGAGGATGTAAAACATCGTCACAACTTAAATACATTTGGATTGATGATATGGGCAGATGACATAAACAAAAACACGTAAAAAATAATCAATCCAAATAAATAAATTAATAAAATAATAAACAAATTAAAAACTGTCCCCTGCCAAAATAGTAGAATAGACTATTGCAACCAAACTAAAAATTGGACAAATAAATAGCTTTATCTTCCCAGACCAAAACAAACTATTAAATAAGTAACCTAAGCAAATCTCACCAAAATTTTCTTACTACATTAAAAAAACATAGAAAACCGAAAAAAAATAATATATAAAATAAAAAACAAGTAAAATAAATTAACCCAAATAAATAAATAAATAAACAAGCCACTCCTACCAAAATAACTGCCAGAATGGATTATCTACAATGCACCACTGACCCATATATATAAATAGTTGAGAAAAAAATCCAATACTCGTGCCTTGACGATTGCGTCTAGCATGAAACAGCCTGCCGGCTCTGAGTGTTGACTTCCATGTTGACTTTCATATATATACACACATATATATATATATATATATATATATATATATATATATATATATATTGTATGTATTTAGGCAGCATTTTTTCATTGATGCATGTTTCATATATTAAATAATATTTACAAGTTTTGTCTATTTATTTTAAGCAAATTCCTTTTTTTATTGTCTGACTAGCTTAATAGCATTATCATTTTAAGATGAAAGAATATCACCATATTGATACATATTTTTTAATCCTATCTAAGCATTTGGCTTACATAAGCCATTATCAAAGATGACTATTACATTACAATAAATTAAACAATACACAGACATAGCAACAATGATAGTCTGTTTTGTTTGCATGGAAGATTTCCAAGCAATGACAAACTTGTGCATCCAAGATGCTGGAAGCAAAAATCGCACCATGGCCCATGGCATCTGTCATATGCCCGAGTCGATGAATGGGTTTATAAGGCGATCATACTCTGACCAGAAGATATATACATTCTCACACCTGTGGAGAGATACAGCCTATCTCTCTCAGATCATGACAATGGACAATTGGTAAACAAAAAAAATATTTTAAGAACACTGTTCGATTAGGATAATCGAACAGTAATCTTTTCCCAGGTTCGCTTCGGTTTCAACACGAATACTGATCCACAATTCAAGGATGAACAATAAGGCTTAGCGAATCTTGATACAAGAACTTTAATATGTACAAATATACAAAAATATTAAAATAAAAGAAAATATAAGCATGAGTAAAAACATCCGACGACCAGATCTCAAGACTTATGTTGGGATATCAAAATTTGCCTAACTCCAAATGGATTCGACTGAACCCGAACGGACAAAAATATAAGTATGAATTGCTACGAATGCAGAAATCAATGCCTACACAAAAAAGATGGGATAGGAGTTACAATTATTATTTTGACATGTGGAAAGGTGTTTGTAAGAACATAATATTTATGGATGTATGTGTATCTTTCTAATACGGGTCCAAAATATATGATTACTTATCTTTTATATTCAGTTCTCTTTTTTTTAATCATTGTCCTTTCTTTTCTTTCCTTGACACAAATACGATTTCAGACACTGTCCAGCTGTAACAGAGATATACACTTTCTTCCTCTCTCTGTTTTTCCTTTTTTCTTTCCTTCTTTCTTCTGTATACAGTTCAGTTTCCAAACCTGACTCACTGCAACAGGTATATACACTTTCTTCCTCTCTTTGGTTTTCTTCTTTCTTTCTTTCTTCTTTACACAATTCAGCTTGTAACAGAGATATACACTTCCTTCCTCTCTGGTTTTCCTTTTTCTTTCTTTCTTTCTTCTTTACACAATTCAACTTGTAACAGAGGTATATACTTTATTCCTCTCTGGTTTTCCTTTTTCTTTTTATTTACACAGTTCAGCTTGTAACAGAGATATATACTTTCTTCCTCACTGGTTTTCTCTTTTCTTCAAACGCAGACTGTATTCTCAGCGTACAAATTTCTCTGCGTCTTCAATTTGGGGGTATTGAACAGAAATACTTGTTCTTATATTTCTTGTCTGGAGTTGCCTCGGAGGAATCGGACAAGTTCCATCATTATCAAATGAGTTATCTTTCCATTCATAAATTATCAGCGCTTCGATTTCGAGTCCTGCTCCTTCAAAGACAAGACAGCAACTGACTCCCAAGTAAATTTCTGACTCTCACGTGCCTTAAGTTTTGGCGCTAATTCCAGCTTACATCAGTCCCCTGTCTAGCTTCTGTCTAGACATTTGTTGCTACGGGTAATTGGGTCAGTCAACCTCTTGACTTGCTTTTCCAAAATGTCACAAGACTTCCATGTGACCCCCATTCTGTTGCTAGGTGGAAATCAACCTTAATATATACATGTATGCATGTTTAGGCTATCTGTGTCTGTCACACATCACTACGTGAGAGTGAAAACGAGAAGTGTTAAGTATGGGAAGCTGTTCTGTTATCAATTATAGGCATTTAAGTATATTTGTGAAGTTTTCATAGTTTATTTTATTCAGGTTAGGTTTCAACTGTTTTATATATATATAGCTTCCAGAATTTTTAGTTTTTGTTTATAGTGTTCATGGCGTCGTGAAAGCGAGTTTATGGTGTGACCAACATAAATATTATTTAATCCGCTGGAAATACAATCTCCCAGAGGGCACTTGAATTTGTAAACTATGTTGTTTTTTTTGCAAGTCGCTAATGGGGGGTGGTGGGGAAGAATCATTGCAAATAATTGAGTTGGATATACTAGATTTAGTATAGTATATGATTAACTTAATTTTTTGCTAGGATCAGTTGTAGATATATTAGTATTTACTAATTGTTTTTTTTGTAAATTTTCATCTTTTTTATAATTAGTATGCATTTGATTACGATATAGGAGATTAATATGTTTGGGATTAGTTGAAGTAGTATTATGTTCTATTTGCTTCGTATCGAGACTTCTAAGAAAGCATCTTATTTGTTCATCAACTATATAGTTTGGAAAGCTATTATTAATAAGTGTTTGTTTTATATTCTTTAGTTCACTGTAAAAAATCTGTTTTGTGGATGAATTAGTTATATATGTCTCAAGACTAGATGAAAATCAATGTAAACTTTCCTCAGTTCCAAGAACATCTTTGTTATAGGACCAAGCACACTGATGGTTGTTTAACAAATACTCAACTATTTATAGATATATTGACATGCCTATGTAAATTATCCAAATTTTCTTTCCAAATATTGCCTGGTATATGTTTAACCTCTGGCTTGATCTACCTCTAGAATCAGTGTCACATGAACATTTAAAAATGATAAATTACAAACTAATATGGTGAGGAGGCAGAACAGAAATAAATTTATGATTGCTAATAATTTTGGAATCTAAAACCAGATGCAAGTAAACTCTTTCACATTGAATATTCATTATCACTGGCATGGTTTTGAGACTTTAATCATTTTGCATTCTACCATAGCTAAAGAACTGCTACATCATTTGCATTTGCAAACAAAGGATTTATGCAAGTTGTAAATCCAATAGTTACATTGACACACACAAGTAGAAAATAGTATACCTTGACACTCAAGTGTAGGATTTTACACACACACACACACATATGCCTATGATTGATCAGATCTAAATTTGCATGCCCTGTCAAGTTCTCTATGAGAGTGAGAAACATGGCTTTTTTTTTTGGCAGAGAACACATGTGACCTGTGCATATTTTTGTTTGACAAAGTAAGTTACTACTTTTATTACTACAGCATGTTCACAAGATAACTTAAAAACAGTTTGACAAACTGCTTTAGTAGATCTAGAATTAAATATATTTGTAAAATTTAAAAAGATTTCAGTGAAACAAATACAGTTCTTTTTTTGTTTTTCTTTAAGGAAGAAAAAACAAATGTAAGAAAACTTAACAAAAATGAAGGAAAAATATTGTGAGAAAAGTTTTAAATGTAAAGCATATGAATTCATTTTGTACTACTGAAGTTGATCAAATCAAAATTAATGAGTAAGGATGAACTGAAAATGACCATACTAAGCATAATTCTATCCTAAATGATACTGGATTACCATGCTGATCATCAATTAAAAATAAAACAATTACCTGGCAAATCAGTGATTATACTGGCAACAAAGGAATTTAGAAGTGGAATTGGATAAGGAGATTCCCCTGAAAGAAAATCAAATGTTTTTAAAAGTCACTTTAGTTTGTATATAAAAAAAAAACAACAAAAAAAACATTTTTTCCAATTTGCATGGCAATTGATGATGAGCATATTAAAAGCAACAAAAATTGATGCAACAAATTCTAAATTCATTTCCAAATTTATTTTGTCAGTTTATCTTAGCACAAGGCCAAAATAGTAAAGAACTTGAAGCTTGAACTCAAAACTAGTATATTTCTCTGTAAGATGAACTTACTCACTATTGTCCTGATAAAATTCCATAAGATTCCACTCCTTAAAGGAACCAATCTCTAGGAAATTTCAAGACATTTACAATGGTGAGGACATAGAAGAAAAAAAAAAACTGGGCAAACATAGACCTTCATGCACCCCCCCTCCAATGTCAAAAGAATAAATCTTGAAAATATAAGTAACTAATGTATTAGTAATAGTGGATTAGTGTAAATCTTGAAATATAAGTAACTAGTGTTTTAGGACAATTTAATTATGATTGTTTCTTTGGAACTAAATTTCTGACATATATTTCAGCCTGGAATTTGATGAAATGTGCAGAAAGTAACAAATTTCACAAGCCTTAGGGGTAGGGGAAATGGGAGATTTTTTTAATTTTACTCAAATATGAGAATCCATTTCACAAATAATGTTTAAACAAAAAAAAATAAAAGTATCTGTCGGATTTAATCCATTTCCTAAAAAAATGTCTTTATTTACGTTAAAATGCAAAACAGAGTAAATATGTATATTTCGAGAATTGGGAAGAAGATGCATCTTCAAAAGCACTATTCGGGCCTTGATCAGGAGGTCCTACGTGGCTGAGTTTGTCTAAGGTACATCAGATCTAAGGACGGTTTCCCCCAGTGGATACAGGTTTGAATCCTGCTGGAGGACATATTTTTCTAACAAGATTTCTCAAATATTCAGGCTGGTAGATGGAAATAAATAAATATACTGTTTAATAAATAAAGACAGAGCATCTACTCATTTAAAAAATAGTATTTAAACAAATAAATTAAAAAATGTGTGAGAGAGAGAGAGACAGAGAGAAAAAGTGAGAGACAGACATATGTGTTCTTTGAGATGCCTAAATTAATCTTAACTTAAAACAAGAAACAAAGTTACTTTTTGAAACTTTATATAAGTGTGTGTATAATATGAACCAGAGTTGCTGAAGCTAAAAACAGAGCATAAATTATAATCCTTGAATAAAAACAAAAGCCCCCGTAGTACAGCTATCCCTATGTAATTTGTTTTTGAGAAGATGTGCCATATTATCCATTAAAATCTCAATACCACATATATATTTCACTAGAATATTTAATATTTTATGATGTTAAGGTATAGAAATGATTTGGATGTTTAGCCATTGTATGTTTCTTCTAGTTTCCTTTTCAAAACTTATTTTCAAAAGATGATTTGTTATGACATTAATGTTATCAAAACATGACAGATTTCCTTTATTTATTGTTTTTTTAGTCAATTTTGGTGAATTTCCTGACTTTGAGACAAAAGACATTCAAATATGCTGATTCCCAAAGAACATATATAGCTGACATATCAAATACCTTTTGTAAACAATTATCAACATCTACTTACTTTGTGTTTCATTAAGTATTGTGCTGAGTGTATTTCCACTCGTTTCAAATAAGAGGATTTTTTTTTTGCAAAAATTTCTGAAACCTGTACTCATGTATAATACAATGCCTCTTTTTTACCTTTTTTTTCAAAATTTTTTTAACCTTTTTTTGTTCAAAATTTCCCACTTTATACACAAGAAAATATGGTAACACTTGAACTATAAGTTAATAAATCTGAAAACTTTACTTAATAATAGCTGAAAAATAGAATTCATCTGGCAAAATTAATTTAAATTGAATTTTTTTTTAAGCCAATAGCATTAGTTTCAGACATTGAAGACAGAAGTTACAGAAGTAGAATCCAGAAATGGCTTTTCGAAATGTCTTTTTTTTTGTAGAGTATAAATTTTTCTTATTACTTCTGTGCTTTTATAAGACAATAGATACTGAAAATTAAAGTAGGTGAATAAAACATTTGCAGAATAGCAAAAGATATTTGAGGAGAAATGAATATTGACTCACCAATTGCAAGGCCAATTTTCAGTCTGCAAGGCAAGCCATCTGGTCGAATGTTGTAATGATGAACTAAATGTTCTAGTGAGCTGAGATATGGACCATTGTCAATGAAATAAACATCTTTTTTACGATATTCCTGAAATTAGAAAGAATTTGCTTATAATTTTATGAAATAAGCTGACACAATTAGGTATATAAAATCATAATATAAATCATTTTACAGTACTTATATTCAGACTATTGTCCTAATATTTGTTATCTACATTATGACTATTGTCTACATCTTTGTTGTTGTTATTACAACATTTTGGCTGCTGTGCCCTTTGGCCTTCGTCAGGTGTATATCAATCTTGGTAACCTACAGGGAAATTCTGAACTCAACCCTTTATTTAAACTATAGGCATAGATGGTTCTCTTTAAACAAAAAGTTTTTTTCTTTCACTCTCAATAATCCTAGTATGAAGTCTGAAGGGAGTTCACACTAACAAGCTGATTCTGTTATATCCATGCAAAGTTTATTGTTTTGTAAATTTCAAAAGGATTTACTCACACATTTTTGTATGGCATAGTGAAAGATATGACTGTTGTGGCAAATGCTAATGACAAACCAATCTTCATGCCACTTATTCTTTCGGATAAGAAACATTCCTTCAATAAGACCTTGACGTTTCAAAAGAGTTATAACACCCTACAAAGAAAAACAGAAATCAACAATTGAAAGTAATCGGTCAAATTAAGTTTCTAAGTTTTCAAGAAAATATATTTATAGTGTCACTGAGTGAAACTGATTTAAAAAAAGTACCTTTATTAAAATGCTTAATTTCTACTCTATGGTGATTTAAAATTCTCTCTTGTTGTAGTAAGTAATCATGATTTAGAAACCTTTTGATCACACCAAATTTTATTTAATGTTAAATTTATCACTGTTACAGAATTATGCTCTTAATAATAAACCTTTTTAACTGATAATGAAAAATGCATGAGTAGACAAACTAAAACTTTAATATCCTTAGTACATTTTTGTGATAAAAATAGATATTCTTTAAAAATACTTCTATGGTCTTTATAGCAACTAACATTTTTGTTATTTGTTAATAGGTAATGTACTGAACAAAGCTGCATGAATTGATGCAACAGTACTTATGAACAAATTGGCAGCATTAAAAAATTCAATATGGAAACACCAACAAGGGAGATAACCAATGTTCACTTACTTGCCGTTGCAACTCTGGATGTAACCAATATTTTGAATCTGTCTTTGTGGCTGGTTGAGTGTAACTTTCTAGGTAAAAACAATTATAAAATTTTTTGGAAAAATTGTTCTTTTTGGTAACAATTATAAATTAACTCGTTTATATTCAATAGGATATCAAGTGAAAATGTAAAATCTTTGGCTATAATAACATGCAATATACATATAGACAGTTATATAGAATAGTTCAGAATATATACATATATAACTTTGAAGGACATATAACATTCAGGAATATCACTATAACTGAAAAATACATATTTATAATTTGAACTGAACTGGAATATTGTCAGTAAAATTCAGTTTCTCAGGTCATGTATTATAGCTAAGATTTCTTTCCTTTGGTGAAATTGTGGTCATTCAACTGTAACATTCATCATTGAATCTAGTCAATGGTAACCAATAATGTCACCCTATCCTCATCGACAGCCACCAATAATGTAGCCCTATGCCCTGCATTGGTTATCAAGTTCCTTCAGACCACCATGGTTACCATTTAGCTGACTCTTCAATTGTTAGCACATGATTCATTGTTGTAGGTATTGTGATGGTAGGCACAGTTCCACTCAACTTAGCTGGTGTTTGTTCATGACCATTCACTCCTGTCATGTTTTTGATCTCAGAGGGTGAGATGATCACTGATGAATCAAACTGAAGTGAAGGCAGCTCAAAAGTTGGAGCTACACAAAAAAACAAGAATCTTTTGGAATAAACAATTAACTTGGGTTAAAAATGTAACAATGATTTGGTTTATATATGATTTGTTGTATACAGCTGTCTTAACCCTTCCTACTTGTTGTTATAATCAAATGACACTGGGGTCCCCTTTGGAGTCTGCAGCTTACTTTAGAAGTAACTTAAATTTCTAAGTTCTGGTCTTTGGGGCCAGCACAAAGAGATCAAGACGTTTTGGTGTACAATGTGGATTCCAGTAGTAGTAGTGTGGGGACTCTCTAAGTTGTCTAAACCTCCGGCTTATATGGAGCCCTGCATCTGGCAGGAATGGGATTGACTAGGGTCTGAGTTTGGTTGTCTTCTAACCTTTTCTAAATTTTCATATCTAAAAATACATTTACTCAATTGTTTTTCCAAATTTGAGGTTGTCCAGCCTCCTTTTGAGAGTGGTCAGAGGAATCAAGCCATCCCTTAACAAACTCCCTTCATGTCTCAACTTGCATCATTACTCCATATAGGTGGTGCTAATCTCTCTCTTCCTTCTCCCACTTTCTCAGCAGTTAACATCAGCCTGCTCCTAGGCCTAGTGTGACAAATCTGACTTCTAGAAGGCATAGTGAAAACAAAAGTCATTTACTCTGGACAAATGTTACAGAAATTATAATGACGAACATGTCAAGTTGGGCTATCTCTGTGAAGACACTTCTCTTCTGGGTGGCTGATTCAAAACGGATGTTTTTTTCCTGGCCCTTTTAGAGGAATCTGAAATGTTATTTTGGCAACAACTCTGGTCTTTTTATTGACAACATATGTTTTTACTTTATCTGACATTTTTGTGTATACCTTAATGGTCTCTTTCTCATTGGCAAGAAGTGGGGAAGGACAGGTAGTCTTGGTTTTGCTCAATATTACTGAATTCTGTTTAGTTAAATTTGGGTTTGATTTTCCTTGGAATTATTTCAAAATGATTTTCAGCACATTTCGTTTTTAATTTTCTTCAACTTTTCAATTCACCTTCCTGCAAATTTCAACAATTACCATCCAGTTAGTAGACTTTCTCCTCTTCCTTCTTTCTCTTTTTTTTGTTCAACCTCTGGTGATCTCAGCATCACATAATCACAAAAGCATGAAAACTGTCAGATTTGTCTAAAATATTCTCTGACATTTAAAAGTTAAAATAAATACAGTAAAAACTTAAATGGAAGTCATAGCAAAGAACCCAGTCACAAGGACCAAGGAAAAGAAAAGAAAAAAGGAGGAAAAAAAAAGGTGAGAAAATGATTACCTAAGAGTTTGATACATTTAGTGTGATTTCGTTCAGAGGCTATATCTAAAGGTGTCTCTCCAGTGAGTGTCCTTGGAAAAGGAGGACAATAATTCTGTAGCAGAACCTGAACAATATGAAAACATACAAATAATAAGAAAACATGTGAAAATAAAAACAAAAACAAAATATTCATGATGTCAGCTGAACAATTATCTGCCTTCTTGAAGATTACAATACTTCATTCTCTTCATCCATGCAGTCAAGAATTATTTTGAGTTGTTCAAGTTTGAATAAGGTACTTAATAAACTCCAATAATGGTTATTGAATATAAATTACCTAATTGTAAAAGGCTGTTGCTTCTCAAAATAAAGCACAATATATTGCGATAGGGATGGTTAACCTATATTTTCCTGGCCTCATTTTAACCTGATGCTTTTCCCCCACTATATTTTAACAATAATTATAAATTATTTTTCTGGAAAGTGAAAATTTCAACAAAATATATTGGAAAATATCCAATTTTTTATTTGAAATTAAGAAAATAGAAAATTTAATCAAGATGGTTATAATATATGGAAAAATAAAATGTATCAGTTTAAACTAATGCTAGAGTATAGGTTAAAATAAAATGTAATTCTCTTTTCTTTGCATAGGATAATCATATTTAAAGTTTCATGAATTTTCTGACCCACTCATTTAATATTTGTTTTATACAAAATAAAATAAATATTTCAACAAATTCATCATTAATGAATAAATCAAACTAATGAGAATATATTAAATAAAAAAAATGAGGAATATTTATCTGAACTTCAAACAAATGATTTTAAATGGAGTTGTTGTTACCACATAAAAAAATTGTTGGTGCATTTGTATCTGTTGAATCTTTTTCAGCTAAAGCCATGACAAAAATAAATAGGAATGTTTAATTTAATCTCATCCTTTATTCAACCATCTAAACAATTTGTGATTAGGCAAATTAAAATTTGGTGGACTTGGCATTAGCAGATTTTAAATATTTCATTTGAATTTTAAAGCTACTACAGGTTACATTCAAAACAAACCATTTATAGAACCTTCTTTTTTTTTTTTTTTTTTAGATATTTTCTCCAATGAGGCAAGATATCTTTAATATAATTCATTATGTCAGGACATTGATTTAACCATAAGTTTAGCTTACTATTTTATTGAATCTGCCAGTTTTTTCGTTGTATAGCATATATTGCTGTCTGTTATACAAAAGATGGCTGTTTAACAAAAGATGCCTGTTTTAACAACTGTAAATATCAAAATAGAACCTTCCTGTTCCTTGGATGCCCATTTTTTAGAATTGATATTTTCCATGTACTTTTTGGATGATCAGTGTTTCAAATTGTTCTCAATATTGTAAGTGAAAATCTATCAAGTTTGATAGTGAGCTGCAGGTTGTTCAAATGGAACTTCTTGGTTAAGTAATCTCCACATTTGTATTTATCTAATGTTCAAAAATGGATTAAATAAAAACTGATCTGAAAAGATGATTCCAGCCACCATTTCAACTGACCATTATTCTATAAATTTTAAAGACAATCCTTCATCAGACTCTAGAGATTGTCACTACAAAATCACAAAAATGAACAACCAAAAAGAAAAAGTTTGGAAAGAAACTCCCAACAATATTAGAAAGAACTATAATATTTAGTGGATTTGAGAAATATAAGTTTTCATAAAAATTGTTTTAATAAAAAGATTTTACAACCAACAGTAACACTGATCAATGAATGCCAAATGTTCCCTGTATGAAATTTTGCTATTACCATTTCAAACTGATTGTTTTCTGTTGAGTATTGACTGGTTTTAAAGAAGTGTTTTTTTTTTCTGACTGCTGTACTATAATAACTCATGGAATGAAGATACTGGTCAATCTGAATATGACAAAAGCTTCCTTCCGTTCGTTACTGAATTCTTTAAATATAGTTTTTGGATAAAGATAAAATTCTCACATTCGGTACAACTTGCTTTATTCTATTTACAGATTAACCAATAATATATCTCTCTTAAAAAGGTGATCATTCCTATATTCCAGGAGTAGAAGGCATTGTGAAGTATTTGTGTTGCTATTTATCTTGCGATTTTATAATAAACTGAGTAATTGTCAAAGAACATAACTATATTAAATGCTTCAGTGTGAGTAAAATATGATGTCTGTTTATTTCTGTCATATCTATGTAGGTTGCTTGACCAGAATATTTTTTACTACGAGTACCAGATATAAAAATTATAAGCAACAAGAAAATGCAAATATTATTTCTTTCAGAATTCATTTTACCCTAGAGGTTGTAGGAGCACAGATAATGAAAATCAACTTTGTTAGGAAAATTCCAAGTGAAACAGTGAAAGACTAAGTTGTTTAAGTTTGAATACATTTTTTTCAGATACAGGGAATTAAAAAAAAAAAAAAATAATAAAAAGCTCTTGCCTTAATGCATTTATGATGGCCCAACTTGGCAGCTTCATGAAGCGGATAAAATCCTGTAAAGTTACATCTGACATGAGGATCACAACATCCATTTACAATCAGTTCTGAAATAATATCACAATGTTTATGGTGGCAGGCCAGCTGAAAAGCAAAATAACCATTAAGACTTTAAAAAATGTATGGTATATCAAGAAAATTAAATAGAATGCAAGAAATTTTAAATTTTTTAGCTACAAAAAATCATTGCTGTATTTGTTATTGACAAAAAACAAATAAAGGTTTTTGACAAGTTGATTCATGTATTTTTGCATTTTGATTGGTTAAAAAAATTGAATAAAAAGTGGTCAAAATATTTTTATTTTGATCTAAGCAGGTTAAAATGTTGTAAACACAAAATTTCACTTTCTGATAAATGCAGTATAAAGAATTTATTCACTACAAGGTTTTTATGAAAAAGATATCTCTTTCTTAAAAAGAGCCAAAATTAAAATGTCTACAAATTTATTCTTACAATGAAAGATTAAAATGAATTTATCATTTAAAGAATAAATATATGAAAAGAAAATGCTGAATAGTAAAACCATAACTTACTGATTTTGTTAATGTTCAAGAGAATTTATTTTGTATAATGTCTTACATAATACTTTTGCTAATTTTATTATTTCTTATAATTTTGATAGCATCATGCATTGTACATTCTAACATAAAAAGAAATTCAAACATTTTCATATTTTTAATACAGGATAATTAACTGACAACAAAATCATTTGTGATGATGTCTGAACAATTTAATAAAAATCTGGAGAACTGAGACAGAAAAAGATTATGAAAATGAATGGGAGGTTCTAAAAGCACATTCACTTCTGGATAAGAAACATACAGTAACAGCATGTCCCACAAAAAAAATTAAATATATTCTAGGTTTTTCTATCACTCATATAGTGTTTTTTGAATTGTCATTTCCCAGGAGCTTGTTAATGAAAAGTACTCCAATTCTTGAAATATGAAACCTGAACATCTAAAGGCGTGACAAGCAATGTGACTAAGTATTAGGTAATAGAAAAATTTATTTTCAATATAGAAATAAGGAGTAAAATGATTTTTAAAAATCCAGACATAGTTGAGAGAAAAAAAAATCAGTTATGCATTGTAGCATTGTACATACACATAACAAAATAAAAGGTCCTAGGAAGACAAAATGGCTGGGAGCAACTGGCATTGTCTTTGGCAGCAGAATATACTGACCATGATAGCCAAGAATTTTATGGATTTTTTTTTATTAATCTATTTTTCTTTGTGCAAACTTTATTCACAGTAAATAGCAAAATCTTCGTACCACTTTGAATTTAAACTCTGAAAATAGTTACAAAAGAAATTTTAAAAAATGTTGTTTTTAAAAGATGATTTCTAGGACAGATACAAACCTGGAGAGGTGTACACTTGTGCTGATTCTTAATATTTGTTTGTGGAGCATGTTTAAGTAGAATTTTGACAATGGCTTCATCTCCTGTGTGACAGGCAATGTGCAGTGCTGTATCCCCTAAAAATAAATTAAAGCAATATTATTAAAGACTAGCCTACAGTCTGCCCTTTCAGGGGACTTTCAGCTAGCTCCTGTGGAGAGCCTTCAGCCTTTTACCTTCAGCTTTCTATGTACATAAAAGTTAGAAGAATTTAGAAATAATAAAATTATTTTATATTTATTCAACACCTTAATTCAGTATAATCTTTTCTCATATACACAACTGATTTCCGTAATTTGTTTACATTTATTTTTATGCAATTTTTTTTTTTTTTTTTTAATTCACCATTCTTTATGATCCCTTCATATAAAGTCATTCTTAAAAGACATTAGAGAACCTGAACTATGTAATATTTGTAATATGCCTGCTAGAAAAAGAAAGAAAACATGAGCAACATACTGTGCCCCGCTTACATTCTAATTGCAGTTTAATTAGAGGATATTGAGTGCAATTGTGACAAAAAACTAAATTAAAGTTAAACCTTTAATAAGGAATTATTTTTTAAACCTTTCACTGTTGAATATTTAAATTTAACTTTAAATGAGTTATTTATTTAATTTTTAATTGCATATAACTACAGTAGTTATTAACCTGTTCCTTCAAGTTGTTTATGATTTGCTGAGATTGAAAAACAGATAAATGGACAGACATGTACATTGTGCTTTATTATTACCAAAGATTAATTTGAAGAAAAGCCTTCAGGTGAACTTTAGGCTAGTAAAAAATAATAATGCTGTAAATAATTGATGAATAGTAATTTTTCTATTCTTGTGATTAATGTATGAATGACTGCAATTGGTCCAGTAGGGTGAACATATTATGCATGCACCGTTGTGTTTATTTGACATGTATGTATAAATCCCAAAATGAAAAATGGATGGATGAATACACGTACACTGCACTTTATTATTATAGATATTACATTCATGTACAGCCTTCATCTGTCACAAATTTTAATGCATGTAGCAACCATTAATTCAGAGATAGAGAGATAATAAATGATCCCTTCTTGTTATTTAACGCCACTCTTTTCAGGTCTTATCAGTTATGAATTGTGATAGGACACCAAAGGTATTTCCTGGCTTTGATTTAGCTTTTACTTATATATTTCATTAAAGATGACTGACAAGATACTGCGATTAAGCTCTTTATTCAATTCTTCTTGCCTTTGTACAAGTGTTTTCTTTTCTGGACATAAAGTGTGTAAGAACTACCCAAATGTTTTATACATCCAAGGCTTTTCTGTTAGTCATTATCAAGGATGTTTCGTTTTTTTTTTTTTTTTAACTGAATATGTAGACTTGTATATCTACAGTTAAAAATAAAGAAAAAGTAATGGAACTATTAATAATAACAAAGAAAACACTTACACTCAATAATATCAACTATGAACATGACTACAACATGCTGGCCATGTTTGGAAAATAAAAAACATTCTTGTCACTATAGATACTCATATAAAAATCTATATATTCAGTTGACCCAAGATTTGAAGATGTTAAGATTGTAACAATTAGGGAAGCATCCCTTTTGGAGTTTGTGAAACAAAGTATGAGTCCTTGGGAAAAAGCTGTCCAAATGGAACTTCCTAACAATATAAAGAGAATGGGGACAATCTGTTCCAATGTACATAGCATGGTGTGTCTTAGCCATAAAGGTCTGAACTGGTAGAACTCAGAAATGTACCTCCAGAACATTTGCAATGGAAATAGCAATAGAGTAGAAATAAGCTTGTGACATTTGTGAGAAAAAGGTTGTAGGTTAGAAAATAATTCATATATAATAATTCAAATAAAAAGCTATGTAGATATTTCCAAACTCTATCAAGAGTGGAAAGTGAGATTTTTAAGACAGAAGACATCATTACATACAATAACATCAGTTCAGACCTTCACTGCTAGAACGTTATGTTACTTCAATGGAGTTAAAAAACAAAAATAAATCATTTCCTCCATGTTCCAAAGATAAGAAAAAAAGTTCCACTCAGAGAGCTTTTGCCCCAAGAACAGCCACTTTGTGAAACAGACTCCCACATGGGTGCTTCCCTGAACACTAATCTTAACCTCTTTAAGTCTAGGGTTGATTACTCTCAATCTTCTCTTGTTTATCTCACACACCTCATTCAGTAACTCTCTACCTTGAGTGGCCCTCATGCCTAGTATTGAGCAAATTCTATATTATATATACTTTTTCCACTTTGTCATATCTTTCCTCCAATATTGATCTTCACATATAAAAATTCATATATTGTTATCCCATATACACACAAATATACCTCACCCTACATTGATAATTGGTTCCAGAGGTCACAACTTAAGTCATTATTTGACCTAAGTCAAAATAAACACACCATTAACTGCAAATAAGCACTCCCCATTGCCTATTAAAGTAATTATTATATGTACATGGAGTATTCTGGATAAAATAATTTCCAGTGATACAGCTTTATATTTAGCATCTGCACTTTTCTTCAGAGCAATGGGCAAAAAAGTATTCTAAATCACAATTGAAATGTAATTGAAAGAACATCAATGGCAGAGCACAGTTGTAAACAAGTCTGAATTCAAAATTGGTGTTGGAGTGGAAAAGAATGCACGAGTACCACCTACTGAACATACTTTATTATGCTAATTTTTTTGTTTTTGAGGATTTCAGGAGATTATAAATAATTTTGAACAATAAAAAATATTAAAAAATTAAAATCTTCAGACACACTGGGTTGTAGATTAATATTGTTTCGTTTTTATTATTATTATTATTTCATTTAGATTCCTCAACTAGTTTCGGCCAACATGGCCATCATCAGGAGAAAAAAAAATTTCTGCTTGCTGGTAGCAGTGTACAGAAATGAATGTCTTGATGGAGAAAATGAACTTTTGTCTGTAGTTTTCATTTGTTTTTTTATTTTTCTATCTTTTTAACATGAATTTTTTTTAACATTCTTTGTGTTGGTCAGTCTCTTTTAAGTTGTTATTTGAGATAAGAGCTGGATGGATCCATGCTGCTCTGAATTCCCCTGGTCAGTTTGACAGTTTTATTGGTCCCTGGAGAGGGGATGTGTCTCTGTTAAGTGTGTGTGTGTGTGTGTGTGTGTGTGTGTGCGCGCGTGTTATTTGGTTCTTAGGGAGTGAGTATGATATGTGTAAACGTGTATATTACTGTGGGTGTGTGTTATCATTTGGCTTATTAGGGAGTGAGTGAGTATAATGTGTGTAAATGTGTATATTCGTGTGGGTGTGTGTATAAGTGTGAGGTCTCAACACCTCTGTAAGCATGTCTGTCTTCTGTGGGTGAGAAATGTGGGTAGGTTTTGATTTGTAGGGTTATATATTAATACTATCTATATTGTTAAATTTATGGTTTAGCCAAGCTGGATAGTGTGTTTTTAAACGTTGTATCCACTTATTTTCATGGCACTCTAAAATCTTTCCAATGTTACCTGCTCTGAACTTTTCTATTCTTTCAATTATAGTGAATTTGGCATGGGTTTTGAAATTGTTTTTTTCTAAGTGGAAATGTTCTACAGGTAATAATTTTTCATGGGGAGTCGACTTAATTCAATTGCGCTAATTATTAATTCTGTAGTGAAAGGGCCATTCAGATTTTCCTACATATTGTTTCTGGCATAGTGTGCATTCTAGGAGGTAAATTATGTTATGACTTCTACAGTTAGAATCGTGGTAGATTTTGAAAGTAGATTTAGTGATTGAGCTAGTGAATGAATTCATGTGTCTAATGTGTTTGCAGCATAAACTTCTTTTGTTGTTACATGTTTGGGAAAATCTGGTTGTTTTTGCTGTTAGTTTATTACAGATTACCTTGTCCCCTGAAATGTGGTTGCTACCTATGATTTCTTTTAGGTTCTTAGGTCTACGATATGCTAGGCCGGGTTCCTTAAACAATTTTTTTAGGTCTGGTTTGAGATGTAGTATTTCCCAGTGACTTTTGATTATTTGGGATAGTGGAGGCAGAGTGGGGTTGAAAGTGGTTACAAGAGGAATGCGGCTAGATTTATTTTTAATCTTGTACATTAGGGTGTCTTCTCTAGGTGTGGAAATTGCTTTATTTATTTGTTCCCTGATTAGGTGTTGTTTATAGCCATGTGTTATGAAATGATGCTCCAGATTTTCAATGTGTTTATTTAATTCTTCATTGTTGGTACATATCCTTCTGAGTAAGTGTTTGTGAATAGGGAAGGTTCTCTTTGAGGTGTTTAGGGTGGGAAGACTTAAAGTGTAGATAGTTGTGGGTGCCGGTGATTTTAGTGTGTAGTTTTGATGTTTCTAATATTTTTAACGGATAATGTAAACTCGGGTAAAACAAACCTAAGGCGAGGTTTGTTTTTACTTATAATATTTAAGAAAAACCAACGTATTTACAAAAATGATTTAACTCAAAACAACTTGAGCTGAGATATCACTGTGTGTGTGTGTATATATATATATATATATATATATATATATATATATATATATATATATATGGATATAGATAGAGTAAAAAAAAACAAAAAATCAAAGTAAACCTTTCAAATGCAACTATCAACACAAAACCTACTAAATTAAAAAGAAATGAAAAAGAAACCAAGAAAAAATAAAGACAAAAATAATGGCAAAAGAAGGGGTAGTAAACATGAAAAGGAAAGACAGTCGCCTAACCTCAGCAATAACCCAAAATGCTCAAACCTTATAGAAAATAATGTTACTGAGCAGTAACATTAACCAACAAAACAGCACAAAGAGACTAGATACAAATAGTTACCTCAAAATTTTTGCAAATGCAATCATCAGACAACAACCTGAACCTATGTTTCTTACCTCTACTTATATATTCTTATTATAGTTTCTTTTGACTTTTTAGTTTTCCTTTAAAAATCAAAGGAGAAAGAAAATAAAACAATTTAAGTTACTTCCCAGCCATACTGTTTGGAAGATACTGTAAAGAAACAGATATTAACAAGATCATAAATTTTCTTGTCTTTTAAATATAAATTGTTTTTCAAAATTAATTTCATCCTTTTTATATCTTTGGATTGCAAGAAGAAAAGGTATTGACATTTTAAAATCAAACTTTTTTTTCCTGGTCTTTACTATTTTTGTTTAGTTCACTACAATTTTGTGAATATTAATCACTTAAATTTTTCTTTTATCTGTTATGAATGGCAAAATTATGGAGGGCAATTCCATCTGCATGGAACTTGTTGCATTGTGAATAGTTCTTGTAGCGCTTGATGGATGGAACCTTTATTTTGACTTTGACTTATCACAACTCAAATTTCATCATGTATAATTTTCTTTATTTTGACTTATCACAACTCAAATTTCATCATCATGTATAATTTTCTTTATTTTGACTTATCACAACTCATTTCATCATCATGTATAATTTTCTTTATTTTGACTTATCACAACTCAAATTTCATCATCATGTATAATTTTCTTATAATAAATCACTTTACTGATAATTGTTCTCACTCACATACGAGATATAAAATAATTTCTGAATTAACATCCTTTAACTTATTCTGATTAGTGTCCACCTCATAACAAGAAAGATGCAGACATCCATGTGAATCGATGACTGTAGAATAAAAATATTAAAGTACTCTTACTTACCATCAGCATTTCTTGAATTTATATTGGGACATTTGGGGCTATTAAGAATCTTAATCACACATACTTTATTTCCTGGAAGAAAACAAAAATTAATTTAAATGTATTCTTATTTAGAATATAACAAGAGTAAATATTCTGTGATTCGAAAACATGAATGAATCATTTCATGACAATAGATTCAACACACACAATTCTTTTTTATTATATTTTTATATTTAGAAAATGCAAAACATCTCACAAGTGAACTATACAAGAAATCCATTTTTTTTAATAAAATTTATTAAAACCTCTTCTGAAGTTGAAAACGTTGTACAGATGAAATTGTAGAAAGATCTGTATTGTTACCCAAATCAATTCTATGAAAAAAACATTGTCATCGCATTAACAAAATTTGACATTTTACAGAAAGGAATTAACCATGTCACTCAAACAGGTTGCATTACTATTACAGAGCAATTACTCAATTTATTCATTACACTAAGTCAGCAATTCCTAAAGTGGATGGTACTCCCCTAAGAGGGAGATCAATGGGGTGGGGCCAGTGAGAAAAAAAAAAGGTGAGCAGCTGGAGAGTGGCAGTGGCCCATCTGAACTATAACAGACACCATATACACCCATTGTACCTGAAGTGTATCTTGCCTTCACTTGCAAGTGTATCCATTTATATAAAAATTAAGGGAAATACATATTTGACATGCAATACTTGCACCAAGAAAATCCAATCAAAGGTTGACTATACATTTGTGGGGAGGGAGCGTTAGGATTGTGTTTTGGTATACAAGAGGGACAGCAACCCAAAAAAGTTTGAGAACCACTGCATGATGTTAACCAATTCATATTCTTTGGGATTAAAATTCAGCTCACTGAATATAGGTTTTTATAGATCATCATACTGTAAAAAGGCTTTATTACATTTTAAGATTGCAAAATTTCAGAGAAAACAAATGTCTAATCAATCACTGGTTAATTTTCAGATTAAAGAAATAGCATCTTTTTCATTCAGGGAATATAAAGATAAAAAAAATATTTAAAAATGTAAAATAACATTTAGGCAATGCAAGATTTAAGGGTAAATGCTCACAAGTTTACATTTTGTAACTCCATCTATGAAAAGGAAAAATAATTGAATTTTGTGTCAAGTTGGTTAAGAATTTCAAGAAAAATTTCTCTTTTTCCATAAAGTGTCATCATTGATTGTTGCTTTCTCAACATTTTATTCCTGATCTGAACACATTCTTATTTCCCACCTTTCTTGGGTCCAATGCCTATTGGTATCAACAGCATTCTGAATAAATGATCTTCACTAGGATCATCCATAGTTGTTGAAATTTTTAATTTTTTTTATTATAATCTATCCTGTTTTTGTTTTGTAGATATAGTATCTGGTAGTTGGGTTTTGAATTTGGAGTTGTCCTATTACACTGGCTAGAGAGCCCAGTCTACCCCACAATTTAATTCACAATTGTGGATGAAGAAATAGATTCATACCTTTTCCAAAGTTATTTTTGCAAAAGTGAATATAACAGACTCAACCAGAATTCTAACTTGGCTCACCCATTTTTCATTTTAAGATGCTAACCTTTGTGCTACACACATATTCATATTGTTATCAACTCAGATGTAATTTGTTATTTATAAATCTTTTGAAAAAGGAGAAAAATTTCTATAAAAAATAATTTGAAAATAGTAATCCTATTGTTGATTACAGTTAAGGGGATTCTCTGTTGCTGTAGCAGGTTATGATAACACAACCAAGAAATTCAAGCAAACAATTGTTCAGTGATCTGAGTTACTCATAGTGACAAGGACAAACCTTTTCTTCAATCAAAGAAGTTGTCTACAGAATGTCAAAGTTAATGAAGTATGAAACAACTTTCAGTTCTAATTTCATGGTTGTCAATGACAAGTAAATTATTGATAAGTTGACAAATGAAGTTATACAAAGGGATTCAGTTTCTTTTAAGATTTTAACTGATGAACAGAAATTGATTTACAGAAAAGATGAAGCATTGTAAATGTGTTGAAATGGATTAATTACTTTCTACTGAAAATAGTTTTTGATCTCAACCAATCTAATTTTTTTGTTTTATACTCTCATAATCTATATCCCAAAAATAGGTTACTGCTTGCACTTTTCAGAACAAAGTCACATATATTGTTGAAAGAAGGGTTGGGAGATAAAGATATTGGTAAGAAAGCAGCAGTAAGCTATTAAGGAAACAGAAAAAGTCAAAAAGAAATTGCTATTAATAACTTGATTCATGTAAAAGAAAACATTCCAGAAAAAACAATTTTTCATAAACCAATGCAAAATAAGATTATTTTCTTTCATGAAATTCATTTTACAAGTTGATTCATAGCCTTTAATTTGGTGTTATGTTGTTTGAGCAAAGAAATTTTGCAAGCACATTACATCTTACATACTGCTAGTAAACCTGAAACAATTTCATATCTAAATATATTTTTGGTGTATTTACACTCCATTTGCCTACTTTTAGGTGGAGGGGAAGGCCATTTTTCTTTTGAGTAAATTTTCCCCCACCTCCACACAGAGTTTATTAAGACCACCTCACTTATTAATTTCACAATTTTGATCCTTTAAATTAATTTCAAACCCCTCTTTATTTAAATAAAAATAAAAATTGCATATTGAGAAAAATTTACCTCTTTCCAATTAAGACCCCACCCACCATGTATTATGGACCGAAAAATTACCTTTTTCTTTTTATTTAAAAAGATAAAGATTTTATTTATTGGCAACAATAGGAGTAGATAGGTTAGACTATTGTCCAGTTTACACTCCTCACATTTCTTTTGAACAGGAATAGTGGTTTGTTTCTTGTTTAGTATTGAGTTTCTGCTTCCTTCTAAAGTCAATTTCAACTCTATACTTCAAACATTTCTTCCTAAACTTTAAAATTTTATTTATTTTTTATTCTTTTCCTTCAATAGAAATATTAGGTTGGTGTAAAAATAATGTAGTTTTTTTACGTATTTTTTAACGTCAAAAACGACATTATTTTTGCACCAACCTAATTGTCTATCACACAAACCTCCCTAGTATTTTTAGAGTTTTGTCCTTTGTTTCCTATTTGGGATTGGGTCTCCAGTTCCTTCAAAAGTTTTCTCATTGTCTCTCACTCCTAGTATCCTCTTGAATCTTAGAAGCATTATCATCTTGATTGGGGTGAATTGATAAAGAAAAAAAAAAAAAAAAACACACACTAAATTTCAGGCCAACTCTGAAACTCTTACCTGCTATCACTAACAAAAGATTTAATAAATTTTTTTTTCTTTAACACATTTTTTTTTAGATTATTTATAAATAATTAAAACAAGACATACCTTAAAGATAACATCTGACCTAATGGTTAATGCTGAATTAATAGCAAATATTCAATTTTAAGTAGTATTTCCAATTTATGTCCCATGAAGAAACCTGTATTAGTTTGAATTTTTGAGTCATAACTATTAATATATTTAATAAATATTCATTTACAGTAATTTCAGTTTGATTTTAGAGAAAAAAACAAACTTTCTACATTATTTATATTTGGACTAATGTCCCCATCTGTTCTTATCACAGCTTTCTTCCAATGTCTGTTGATGCATGTCACCTTCAGGGAATACTGACTTGAACACTTTATTTAATCCTTTAGCAACAAATTACTCATCTAGCCTGTATCCTTGGTAACTTGACTGCATGAATTTAAGTGTAAGTTGATTGGCTACTAGGTCTCATTGTTTTACTGTTGAAATAGTTAAGTTCTATTCTAATAATTTCCTTTATCACTTTCTAAATGGTGAAAAAAAAACATTAGTCTAGAACCTCACCTGATAGACTATCATATACTATAAGTTTTTTATGCTATAAGACATTTGTGTTCCTCACACCAAAACAATAAGTGTATTAATGATATTGATTTCTTTGAAATCATCATTCAGCTGAACTTGGTAATATGCACTCAAGCCAAAATTTTGTAAAAATATTTCAACCAAGATAATACAATTAACAACTTATAATGAGCACAAATCTCCATCTAATGTGGGTGAGTACTCATCCCTGTCTCAGTATCAACTCATCAGCCTCCTCAGTGTCATTAGCAAACTATTTGAAGCTATAATCAACAAGAATGTTGTTGATTACCTTAATAGGAATAATCTCGAGTGATAAGCAGTATGTATTTCAATTGGCTTAGTTCACTACTCACATTCATTACTGATAGAATCAGTGAGACACTAGACAATAAATACATCTCAATGACAATGCATATTTTGAAGGCCTTTGAAAGTGTGTAACATAAACTGTTCTTGCACAAGCTCTCCAGCTATGGAATCACTAGAAGTTCTTCCTCATGAGTAGGTCCCAGAATGTAGATAACAGTCAGTTCACCAAAGCCCAAGTGATCAATGCAGGGGTCCCCCAACGCTTGCCAATGAAGTCCAAAAGTCCAACTCTCTTCATGCTTTACAATAGAAGACTAGATCTTGGCAGCTGATCTATCCTCTGACCGAGCTGAATGAGGGATGAATCTTCCTACTTTACATAAATGATCTGCCAAAGAGTATACTCTGATCATTTGTGAATATCTATGCTGATGATACAACGGTGTATATGTGTGCACCTTCAAAATGATAGATGACAAGAGCTTGGCAGCTGATCTTTCCTCTGACCTAGCTCTAACAGATTGGTGGGGAGAAAATTTGCAGGTCACATTCAATGCCTTGAAAACCAAACTGGTGATGTTCCACCATCACCAAGCAGAATTTACACCTATTGCGATGAATGGATGTTCTCCCAGAGAGCATGCATGCCTTGAACACCTATTGGGACTTAAGCTCAACACACACCTCATGTGAAACATACATATAATCCATTGTTAAAGATGCTGGAAAATGGTCAGTTCTCTGTACCACTCCAGTAAGTACCTAACTCCTGCTATCCTCTACTTTTACAAGAGCCAAATTAGGCTGAAAAGGGAGTACTGCTGCCATATATGGCAGGAGCTGTCTAGTCTTCACTTTCTAGTCTTGATAGAGCTAAAAAGCTTCTCCATGGTCTTGTGGGTGATGAATTATATTCCATCTTACAACCTCTTTTCCATAGGTAAAACATTACAAGCCTTTATTGTTATTTGCATGGAAAGTGTTCAGATGTACTGCATTCCTTAGTTCCACCAGTTCCTAACCTCCATGGATAAGATCCATCATACCACACCCAATGTAGCAAATCACTCTCATATGCTTCATTTTCCATTGGTGAGATGTAAGTTTCCCTCTTACAATAAAGTCTAATTTAGACCAAGTTTACTTTCTTACTTCAGGCCACAAGATTCTTTACAATCAGAATTTTATCATTGTAGCAGTGGTAGCAAATCATCAAAATCATTTAATATCAATTTAGATCCTCTTCGCATTGGAGCTTTCTTGAAGAAAGTGTTTTTAAATTTCCTCCTTTCCATCATCCTGGCTGAAAATTCTCTTTATACTGACATACTCTCTGCACACCTCAAGAAAGATAACTCTTCTGGTTCAAATATCTTCACAACAACCTTATTGAAAAGGCAGGTAAAAAAAACACAAACAGCCAGTCATATGAGTAACATGTCTTATAGAAAAGTGTCCATGTTAATGACAGTGATAGTGAATACCTAACTACCTCAACCATCAAACAGGTTCCTACAGGTATAACAATAAAATATATCATTAGAATGATTCATGTTATCAAAGATAGAGTAATAAAGAGGAGGGGAAAGAATGAGAGAAGAAAACACTGGGAATATTTCAAAGTGAGTTTGATGAATTACTTACGTTCAGCAACTGCCATGTGTAAAAGGTTTGTCTGTCCTTGACATCGAAGTGTGTCAGGCAAAGGATGGCCACGAACAAAGTCTGTGAGTGTACAAGGGAGGCCATCTTTTTTTTCTTTATGATGCTTGATAATATTGTCAATTCCTATCCAATAGAAAAAGAAAACAAAAAAAACTTACATCATAAATCATCCAAATAATCACTCCAACCCTGGTTTTCATATTAGCTTTAAATCATATAAAAAAAAAAAAAAAAAAAAAAAAAAGAAGAGGAGGAGATCACTTTCTCAGTTCAAGATTTAGTCACTCCCCCACCCCCCACATAGCTTCCCTGTGCCTTTTCTATAAATATTTTCATGACAATTATTCTGATGTGCTTTCCTCTTTGGTACCTAGACTTTATGCATGTAAGTGTACTAGAATGTTATCAGAAAGAGCAATACAAATGCAGAAAGACATGTGTCTGTTTCATAAATTACACAAAAGTGTTCGATAAAGTATGCCACAAAAATCTGTTGGAACTGCTCAGCAACCTTGTTATATATTGGAAAGATATTAGAATAATCAAGGATCTATACTGACAGTAAATGGTCTACACATGGCTAGAAAAAATGAGTTCAGCAGATATACAAAAATAGAAAGGGGTGTAAGACAAGGATGTGTCTTCTTACTGGATTTATTCAACCTTATACAGCGAGGCGATTATGAGTTTGTTTGTTTGGGTTTTATGGCATATCAACCACTGTGGGTTATTTAATGCCAAATCCAGTTTATATGAATTTTAAATGCCTATTTTGTATAGAATAAAAAACGTATAGCTGGCAACATTATTGTTTCAAAAAAAAAAAAATGTATAGCTGGCAACATTATTGTTTCAAAAAAAAATGTATAGCTGGCAACATTATTGTTTCAAAAATGAATGTAGAGCTGGCAACATTATTGTTTCAAAAAAAAATGTAGAGCTGGCAACATTATTGTTTCAAAAATGAATGTAGAGCTGGCAACATTATTGTTTCAAAAAAAAATGTAGAGCTGGCAACATTATTGTTTCAAAAATGAATGTAGAGCTGGCAACATTATTGTTTCAAAACATGTAGAGCTGGCAACATTATTGTTTCAAAAACTTAGAGCTGGCAACATTATTGTTTCAAAAACTTAGAGCTGGCAACATTATTGTTTCAAAAACTTAGAGCTGGCAACATTATTGTTTCAAAAACTTAGAGCTGGCAAAATTTTTCTGAAAACATTATCTGAGACCTTGCTGTTGGATGCAGTTTATCGCCATACCCAGGACGCGGATGTAGTTTACCGTCATACCCAGGACGCGGATGTAGTTTACCGTCATACCCAGGACGCGGATGTAGTTTACCGTCATACCCAGGGCGCGGATGTAGTTTACCGTCATACCCAGGACGTGAGCAAAACCTGGAAAACTAGGAGTTCACTATTTACCCATAGCTGGGACCCTAACAGGTGCTACCACCCCGAGTCAAGGTAGACCTGCGAACACCAGCAATTAAGAGGTGGTTCCACGCTCCTCAAAACCTCCAGATCAGAGACCTTGCTGTTGGCTGCAATTTAACGTCATACCCAGGACGCCTCATTGGGGCGGGGTCTTACCCCTCTACAGAGGTGCAGTCGGCGTATTCTAAAGCCCCAGCCAACAGGGCTGGGCGATTATGAGAGAACTAGAAGTCCTACCAGGATTCATTATTGGTGATGACAATCTTAACAACATAAGATATGCAGATGACAGTGTTGATAGCAGACATAGATAGCAAACCCTCTGAATCATGGTAGTTTTCCAACTATTTTCTTCTACTCTTATTTTTGCTCATGGGAGGTGATATTTTTGTAGGGTAGTTGTTATTCTGTATGGTGTTCCTAAAATTGATCAGCTCCTGTGGGAGTTTCAATCCCTAGGACAGACGGTAAATGTTATAAACTCTGGTTTAGCAGAATTAACAGAAATGACATCACAAGGACAAATTAACAAATATGAGATATCTTATAGTACGAACAGGGAAAATAAAACAAATAAAAGGATAGATTCAAAATTCTAATAACCATATCTGAAGAAGGCAGCGTGAATAATGGCTAAATTATTGTGACTAAAACAATCAAGATGAGGAAACTAATTTAAATAAATTGCCTAATAACAATTTTATGAATTTACATTTTCAACTCTAATTAATTTCATTATAATATTTATTGACTTAGAAACAAGCATACAGCTCTCTTTTATTAACCCTAATCAAATAAATTGTTTTTGTTATCCTGCAAATCACTTTATTTTTCTTGTGACTGGATTTGTTCAGCTTGATGAACATATCAACCCACTTTACCATAGGACAGGCATGAGCAAGCTTTTATGATATGTGAGCTTCACGAGACATGGCTCATCATCACGCAAGGTGTCTTACTAAAAAATTCCAGGTATTTTTTTGTTGAAGGTACCATACCCATTTTCACTACAGAAGACCATACATGTAAGCATCTGCCTTAGAAATACACAGAAAAGTTGTTTTTTATCTCTTTGGTACAAAGATATTTTCTATAAAGAATTAAACTCTTGGTATAATATTATCACTGATATCAATGTGAATAACACATACTGTTGCCATGATACATAACAGAGTAATTAAATAAAAAAAAAAAAAAAGAAAAAAAAAAAAAATGAATACTTGAAAAATCAATGTATTCAATATGAATATGATCAGTGTATCAAAAAAAAAAAAAAAGTGTAATATCTTCATAATCCATGAATCAAAAAACATTTATTTTTTGTTGTTTTATTGCTGTTAATAATATATTGCTGGTAATAACATTTTTACAAAGTATTTCTGGTATTAAAACCTATTTTTATACTTTCATAGTGTTTTGACTCCAGTTTGGTGGTTAACTATTTGTCTGTAGCTGGGACCCTAACAGGTGCTACCACACTGGGTTAGGCTGGACCTGGGAAAACCAGCAATTAAGAAGTGCTTCCACGTTCCTCAAAACCTCCTGATCAGAGGCTTGCTGTTGGATGCAGTTCATTGTCTTACCCAGGACAGTAACTTTTGCTCCTTTACCATCTCTTTTTGTTCCTCATCTGTCACCCTCATTCATACAGACTTATTAAGTAGGTTACTCACTGTTCAACCATCACCCACCCACCCGTTTCTAAAGTCAATAACAACATGTACATTGCCATGACACAGGGGTTAGCAAGTAAGTCTAACATTGTAGTTGAAGAAATCCCTATATAATTATGATTGTCCTAAATCAAGTATGAGCAAGATTTTTCAATAAGTGACCGACGAGACATGGCTCATCATCAAGCAAGGTGTCTTACTAAAAAATTCCAGGTAATTTTTTGTTGAAGGTACCATACCCATTTTCACTACAGAAGACCATACATGTAAGCATCTGCCTTAGAAATATACAGAAAAGTTGTTTTTTATCTCTTTGGTACAAAGATATTTTCTATAAAGAATTGAACTCTTGATATAATATTATCACTGATATCAATGTGAATAACACACACTGTTGCCATGATACATAACAGAATAATTAAATGAAAAAAAAAAAAATGAATACTTGAAAAATCAATGTATTCAATATGAATATGATCAGTGTATCAAAGAAAAAGATTTAATATCTTCATAATCCATGAATCAAAAAACATTTATTAAAACTATTTTCTTTAAATTACAGATGCATATTTAACAATCTGACAATTAAATAATTTCATTTGTCATTTTTAAATTGAAAGGTAATGTTAATATAAAAATACATGATGAAAATGTACATAAAAATAGTAAGATTGGTTTCTAATTTATTAATTTCATGATAGGATCTCCTCAGATCTAAAATAAACATGTAGATGGGAAGACTGATTGGTAGAGAGAGACTAAGTAATAAGGATCTGTCATAAAGAAGTAAAAAAAAAACCCCAAAAAACAAATAAATAAATAAATAGAATGCTGATATTTTCTTACCTTGCATAATGGGTCCATCATCAATCTGAAAACAATTGTCAAATTTGTGGCGAATTTGAAAATGCAGAACATTTTTATCAAGTACAATGGAAATGACTTCATCACTGGGATTGTTTCGACTCTTCCTTACAAGGAACTTGCCATTTAGATTTTCACCCTGATTAGATTCTGTGAGGAAAAGAAAAAAAAAATTAATATGATAGATAGATTTAAAGAATTAGTGAAATCATTTTTAATTCAATATTTTTATTGCTTCAAATGTTATTTTTAGTGGATACCCATATTTGAATAGATGCCCTGTTTATATTTTAAACAGTGTGTATTAATTACATCTATTGACCTGCAAATTTAAGAAATCTTAATAAATAAAATATGCTCTTTGGCAGGATTTGAACCTGCGTCCACATTTTTAGGAGAAACCATTGTTTGATCTGGCATGCCTTAGACTGCTCATCCACAGAGAGCCAACAGTCCAGCAAGTTTCTATTTTTCCTTTTAAGGGAAAAAGTAAAAGAAATAATCTGAACAAGGAAATGTGCTTTCCTTAAAATGGAAAATACAACCTTACAGGGATGTTCACTATATATATATATATATATATATATATATATATACCATTTTGCTATCTTTTCAGCAACTTCAGAATTCCATCTTAATAGTCATAGAACATTTTAGCTTTCTCAGCAAACAAATGTCTGAGGTATAATTCCCAGTCTGCCAGACAATTGAATAACTCTTCATTAAAAGGAATCTTAACACCAGAATAAATTTTAATGTAAAAGGTGCAATATCTACTGTAACAATTTTTTCTGATCACCAAGTAAATATGTAATCTCAAGTTGATGGAATATTATATCTTTCTTCTTAATGAATTGTGGACATTTTGCATTGATGTTTTTAGTTAGTCTAATTGGAGGCAGTACTTGTTTGAATCAATCATTAACTTTTCCAAAATGTTATAATAGAAGTTCCTTATAAAGTATCCACTTTTCATCACCAGTCACAATTAAAGAAAAAAAAAAGAATTTTGTGATGTTTATGTAGAAAATACAAAAAATATAATTCAACAGTTTTTGGGTTTTTTTTTTTTTTTTACTTCTATGAATGGTACACATGAATTCAACATAACCAAGATAGTGCAAATCATTTTGAAGTGGAAATAGAAGGCATAGATTAGATAAGAGTGAAATATCAAGCTGGTTGCATTAAATTTGATGATAATAAAATCTACAATACATCTGTATAGACTTGTTACAGTTAATAATGCAGAAATTGTATCCATGAAACTATAGTGTTTTATGATACAGGCTGACGTATGTTCTATTAAAGGCCAAAACTAGAGGCCTATTTCAAAATGTTTGTATTTCAGAACTTTTGGCAGAAAAGTTAACTCTTTTGGAAAATATTTCTAATTAACCAATATTTAGGGATAATCATGTGCTGAAAGTTAAATAAATGAAAATATATATAATTTTCATGTGGATACTGGGAAATATTAAATAAAACAAAGAGGAAGCCAAAACATCTGGCAAAAGATATGATCCACATAATGTTGAAATTTTGTCAAAAACATTACTTTTCACATACATTATACAAGTCTACGAAAATTTCAAAACTTTTACATTTAGTTCTTTGTTATATCTATTTTAATCTTTGAATTAATTATCCAACTTAAAACTGTTTTAAATGAAACCATATCAGAATTATGAATTCTGGAACAAAAATATAACATGAAACAAAATAAACATGAAAAGATCTTTTTTTTATTTTTTGTTATTGTTTAGAAATGAAGTAACTATTATTATGCTGACTTATTTTGTTATAAATATACATTTTTATGATTAGAGAAGTATCCAGAAAAATAACTCTTAAAAATATATGGTCTATCAGCAGGATTATGGTTAATATTTTGTACATTTAGTTTATGATATCTAAAAATATTACATTTACATATATATTTTGTTTTTGAATGATAGAATAAAAAACATTTTTTAAAAAATAATTTTTACAAAGAAAAACAAATTATAAATTAAATTTTATTATCAATATATTTGTTATGAATAATTGATAAATAATGGTATTTTTAAATAAATTTTCAAGTGTAAAAACAAAATAGAGGAAAAAAGTATTTGGAAAAATGGTTTTCTTCAAAATTAAACAAAGCATTATCAAAGTTAACTTTCTTGAGAGAGTTTTTGTTAAATTTGAAAGAGGAAAGATTAGAAAAAAATCAGATTTTTATAAATCAAGTAAAATGGCACATTTTATTTTGGTTAGCGCAGACTCCCTTGTCTAGATATCCAATTTCTTTTCTTAAATTTTGCAGTGTGAAAAGTTAGATTACAGTATAAGAATTGTGGTAAAAATTCAATGTACATTTTTACCTGTTAGAAACAGGAATACAGATTCTACAGAAAAAAAACTGAAACTTTACCATCAATGTAATTGCTTTTATAAACCAAAATCTCAAAGAAAATTAAATTGACTTTAAGGGAAAAATGTTAATAAACTTCCAAGTGACTAGATGAAGACTCCAAAATGTTTTTGTGAATTTGTTTTTGTAATAAATATAAAATATAGCATGTTTGAAAGTATTAAAATAAAGAAAAATCTCATACTTACTTCAATTAAATAAGCTAAAGTTATTCTAAGCATAAAAGTAAACATTTCTTTGAATTTCTTAAGCTGAATACAGTTAAGTTACCACAAACCAAACTAAACCATATTACTTTTAAAATAGGTTTTGAGTTCTAACCCTTAGTTGCACCATGAGTAGACCTGAAGTATAGGATATCATGTATGAAACTCAGCAAAATTGTGGGTAAATATTATCCTGGTTATATAGAAATGTTAAAACCCATAAACCTAACTTCCTGTTACATCTCATAATTTCTCAAATTACTACCTTTATCACTTATCGCTCTAAACCAACTGATCCAGCCATACTTACAAAGTAAATATAGTGTTGGTTTCAACAATAAATTTCTTGAAATAACTTACATTATCAGGGGTAGATGTTAGTATAGCATTAGAGATTTAAACTTCTAACCAATGATTTTTTTTACAGATAGAAGCAGCCTGACAAAACTGCATCTGAATTCTTTCATGCAGAAAAAATTGTATCCACTGGCACTGCAAAACTGTCAACCCATGAAGAGTATTTCAATAAGCTCATCCACATGTCAATTTCAATGAATTGGAAATGATGTTGGCAATGTTACAATACCAAAGTTGGTCCCATAGATGTTGATATAAGAACAGGAAGAGAAAAATTACTGAATGCAAGTCTATATCAGGAACCTATCAATCTTGGTCACCTTCAGGGAATTTCAAACTGAACTTTTTATTTAATCTACAGGAGTAAAGTGTTATTGTTTCACTCTCTATCCATCATTCTTATTTAGCACTGCTCAGTTATTGCTTAGGCAGTTTCCAATAAGTCTGTATAACCCAATCCATGAATTGAACTCAATCATCAAATTCATGAAGTAATACTTTAATCCATTAGGCTATTGTCAATCTCGAACCTAGAACTTGGAATTTTAAATCAAAAAAGTTTTTCTTGCCTGCCTACTGCTGACATCAGAGCATCAGGCAGGCAAGCTGGAAAAGGAGATTATATTTAAGACAGTCTTTCATGATCACAAAGCCATGATCCGCTCCTGAATTCCAATATGAAGTCTGAAGAGTAAAATGGGCAAATTGTTGTAATGAAGTCAATAGCCTGAATGTAAAGAAAAATGCAAATTGAAGTGATCATTTTTTCTATTATGCACAGGATCTCATTTATTTTCATGAATTTATAAAAGGCCAACTTTTTGCTGAAAGACTACATGATGGCAATAAGTTTAGGAACAAGTCATCTCTATAAATAAGAGAAAACTAGAGAAATAGCAGTTCAATAAAATAGACGAATGTTATATTTTCTGACAGACATACTTAGCCAGCCATGATCTGAAATTCATCAACATTCAGTCAAGCAACATTACTACTACAGTTCCTTGAATACTTTGAGAAAGTCCAAGAATTGGATTTTTTTATACAAGAAAGTGTAAAATTTCAAAAGACAGGGTGACATGAGGGAAGGATAAATTAGCTAACAAGAAAAGTTGGGAAGATCCTGTCTAACCATAAGTTAGATAACACTACTCAGGGCAATTAGCCATAAGAAGTCAAAGTTTATTGTTACAAAAAGAGAAAAGTTTACTAATCATATCTTAGCTGATAAGACATTGTGAGGAAAAAAAAAATTATTTTTATGACATTGTGTATGCGTTGTGTTTTTAAAATAGAGTCAAGAAAATATCAAATAGCAAAATAGATTGAAATTTAAGTCAAAATTAATATTTTCTTTAGTCATTTGTAAATATTTATTTATCAGTATATTTATTATTATTTAAGGATCTACTTTCAATTCAATAGGATTGAGTATTTGAGTGTGTAGAGCAAGAAATTTTCTACACTATTATGTATCCAGAAAGGCTAGCAAATTGCAAAAGACAGAAAAAAATAGTATGGAAAATATTTTAAACTGTAGTGGGACCAGAAATTCTAGTATTAACATTTCTTTACAGTTGAAAATAAACACTTTATAACTAATTCAAGCTGGAAACCAGTTTTCATTTTCTTTTATTTCATCCTTAATAAGTTACTGAATAGAAGTGGGCTGTTCTCTCAACTAAAAATGGTTCAGAGTCACTTATTCATTGATCATTAAATTCTCTTCAATTAGTTAAAATTATCAGGTTATTTCTGAGAAGTTATGTAAGCAGAAATTTTCTTTTGTCAGAAAAAATAAAAATAATCACAGGAGAGAATTATTTGATTAAATCTGGTTCAAAAAAAAAAAAAAAAAAAAAAAAAAAAAATACTGCCTTTATAAACTTAATAACAGCCCACTAACTTCCAAAGGAAAAATAGATGGCCATGAAAAAGTTTGTATGCAATGCATAAAAATAATCATGCAAATAACTGAAAATGTTATTAATTTAATTAATAAACAAACAAAAAAAATATAAAAAATAAAAACAGGCAAGGAAAGTAAAAATTAAGCATTTTGCAGCCAATCTAAGTAAATGGCTGCTTGTTGTTGCATTATTAATTAAATGTATTCAGTTTTATACAGGAACATTCTCATTTCTAAAGGTTATCAAAAACTAGGTTAGCTGGAGGTTGAGGGATTGTTTTTTTATGGCTTATCAACCTTTTGTAGGTTATTTACAGCCAAAACCTATTTTAGATTGTAGGAGGTTGCTTACAGTACCCCTTGTTTCCAAGCAGTCTCCCTTTTAGGTATGACTGGGCTTGACACTTGCTTAACTTTGATGATTGAACAAGAACTGGTGATTTGAATGTAAGTCAAGAAACAGGGGCGAAAAAAATATAGTCAATCAAAGTGAATAAATGGAGACAAGACAAGATTTAGATCAGAGTTAGATTTAATGTCATCCTGTCAAGAACATTGGTTTGGAACAACTGGTTAGTATTTTGGGGGATGATCCTAAATTTTTAATTAAAATCTTATTATATTTATTCTCTAAGTAACTAAAATCATTAAAAAAAAAAAAAAAAAAAAAAAGTTCTTACTACTTACCAATAGTACTGTATTTTAGTAAATAGTGTAAAAATAAACAAAATGTAATACCTATTTTTAAACTGGTATATGAAACCCAAAGGAAAAATGATGGTTGAATGATGAATTTAGATATTTGTATAGCATAAAAAGTAGAAACTAATTGTTAGAATTAAGTTTGATTTAATTTAAAAAAAAAAAAAAAAATTATTTCTGTCAATTTTTGGTTAAAAATTTTGAATAAATCAATAACAAACATTTATATTTTCTGCTTTTCATAAATTAAATTCAAAATACAAAGGAGAAATTAAGTGATAAATATAGAAAATTTTATGACACGAGTTGTAAATGAAAAATTTTGTCATGACACGAGTTGTAAATGAAAAATTTTGTCATGACACGAGTTGTAAATGAAAAATTTTGTCATGACACGAGTTGTAAATGAAAAATTTTGTCATGACACGAGTTGTAAATGAAAAATTTTGTCATGACACGAGTTGTAAATGAAAAATTTTGTCATGACACGAGTTGTAAATGAAAAACCAGTGAAAGTTGAGATGTGCTAATATTTTTCATATAGAAAATTAATGCATACAATTCTTAAAATATGATAAAAATTACTAAGCATGAAATAACATCTTCATGTAAAATTGCTTACATTTATTCATTTTTGAAACTTTAATATTTTCTCTTTTCTAAGTTTTATTACAACCTGTACTACTTCTATGCGCCATGTATCTTCACAACATGGGCAATCATGGCTCTCCACAACCTTCTATCCCTTGTAGTTGTAGTAGCATTTGTCCCTTTGTTAAGCCTCCCACACCCTGTTCAGTTATTTGTTCACACAAGCCTGTCAGGTGGCTGGCCTGCTGCCTTCTCCCACCCCTTTTGCCATCAATATGTCCTGTAAGTGTCAATTTCTCCTTACCCTCCTTCTTCATTATGTATTTAAGAAATTTCAGCAGTTTCTTTCTGATTCTGAGTATAAATATCAGCTTTGATTCCATTTTGCTTAAACCTTCTTTGTAGTTTATATGCTCTGTTTAATGGTATTCTCAGCATCCTTCTGTAGAACCCCATTTATGCTGCCTCCAGTTTTTTCATCTGTGAGTAGATTATCCAGTATTTACAGCCATATAAAAAGATTGATATTAAAAAAAAAAAAAGCAAAAAAAAAAAAAAAGAGAGTACAGCACTCTTCTTTGTTTTTAATGAAATTTCCCCATTTTTTGATACTTTGCTAAGATTTTGGAAAACATCTTTCACTATTCCAATGTGCGTTCACATTTTAGTACTACATTTTTCATCCTCTATTAAGATACTTCCCAGATATTTAAACTTTTTTTCTTGCTTGATGTTAGCATCTCCAACTAGTAGTTTGTAGCTTGTTTTTTTTCCCTTGCTGACAACCATCCATCAACCCTGACCTTGGCAACTGGGACTCACAATACCAAGGGGAAATCATCCCCATTCCCTTCATATTCTGTAAGAAGTAAGTTCCACTCAGACAGCTTCTTCCCAAGAACTGCTGCTTTGTGAAACAGACCCCCGACAGGATGTTTTCCCCAATCACTACAACCATAACCTCTTAAAATCTAGAGTTATCTTTCCTACATAATCTCATGAACTTCATTTCCTGCCTTTTCTTATGCCAATACAATACCACACATTAACCCCCTATCTTGATTGGCTCTTGGCCCTTGGATGAACATTAGGATAAAAAAAATCTTAGCTAACAAATATTAAATGTATATTTTGTTCATTATAAAGCAACATGATATATAATTTTCAGGCATCTTTTATCATTTTCAGAATTTTCAAAAGAAATAATTTTGGATGTTAAATGTTGACAGTATTTGGTGTCTCATGAGAAATGAGTTGTGATTACTCTAGGGATGGCAGACATGTCATTCTATCCAAATTAAAATCAACTTGTCTCATTCAGTATGTGATGCAATGGAATAACCAGTCACCCCCATGAATGATTACACTATCGGTAGCAAGTACCTATAAAGTCAACCATCTATGAGGACAGAAGCAGGAAAGAGTGAGAGAGACAACGCCAGCACGTCCGACCTTCCAATTAGTGGCACTCACTACTAGCTGTGTGTATAACTGTACCGTATTTCATATTGTACTTGTTGTGTACAATAAACCTTTCTTTATAGTATCCACCTGGTGTTATGTGTTTATTCCCTTAGCACAGAATATAACCAGCTTTTGTATCACAGATTTTCTTTCTTTCTTTCCTTAATGCAGCCCAGTTTTAATGTCTTCAGTTTCGATTTTCAATACAACCACTTTTTAGTCGTACTCCTAACTTATCTTCTAAAACTGTTGTGCAGCCTGGTATTTTAGTTCTGTTGTTCTCCATTTTCTATGATGCCATTCATTCTTGTCACTTCTGTGAAATGACATGATCTAAAAATGATGCCTGCACTGACAAATATACAGGGTGATGCAAAAGTTGCACACCATAGGGATAATTTATTAAAAGTATAATTACATGACTATTTTATTTACTAGTTATTTAATTGTTATATGTGCTGTTTAAAATCCCTTTTTCAAAACCCATTTCAATTCTGTGCCTGAATGTTCATTTAATACATCAGAGAGTTATCTCTGTCATTTTACTGCATTCATACTTAATCCTTTCTTTAAGTTTCTCAATATTTCTTGGGCACATTCAATAAACAACTGATTTTAAATGGCCCCCACAGAAAAAAAAAAAAACGTTGGTGGCTACTCAACAGGACCTCTTTGACCTATGTTGTGTGACTTTTGCCTTACCCTGTATAAGATTTTCCTTCACAACATTTTGAAAACTTTATATAAGCCTCACTACTCAACCCATTGAATAGGATCTTATATTTCATAAGACAGTGAATAAAGGATATAATCTGGAAGTGTTGAGATTAAGGAATAATTCAGCTTTATAGTGAATTTCCTGTCAAGAATGCCAAGAATCAAGTCCCTCTAGAATTACAGAGACTAAATGCACACTCATTTATAAAACATTCATTTTGGGCTAAGAACGGAAGAAAAAAAAACATTGAACATGACCTTATGAAAATGATACCATACAATCTAAGCTAATAGTTGTAAGCCAATTAATGATATATTTTTATGTTCAACCAATACAAGGCTCGTGAGGCACTCAAAGTAGAGAGTTACTGAATGAGGTGTGTGAATATGAATGTAGGAGTAGGAAGTTAAGATTATGAGAATATAGAGTATAAGTAATAATTAACTCATGAAGAGGTTAAGATTGTAACATTCAGGGAAGCATCTATATCAGAGTCTGTTCAACAAAGCAGTAGTTCTTGGGGAAACTCTGAGTGGAAAAGCCATATGTAATAGGGCAGTGACCCTGATTGAGTCATACAAATGCATGGGAAGTGGTTTGAGAGACTTAATAATTTTGAGTGAAGGAGTAGAGATATCAGGAGAAAAATATGGGAGAGTGGTTAATTGGGTTCGAGTCTGATGGGGAAAAAAAACTCCAGGTTTAAAAATATTTCTTTAAACTCATAAAATACTTAAAAGGAGTGCTTTGGAAGAGTTTGAACTGAAATGAAACAAAATAAAATTTAGTAAAATTCAGCATAACTGAATAAATCCCTGTCCCAACTCTATAACCCCAAAGAAGTTGGCATGACATGACTAATGAGTTTGCCAAAAGTTCACAGGATTTTTGATAACTTTAAGGTTTATTTATTCAGCAACCTATCCAGCATATTCATGTTGATTTCAATATAAATTTTGGAAACTTAAAAATCCAAGCCAAAATTGAAAAGCACCTCATAGCATGCCCACCTCCTTTATTTGAGAAGCTAATTAATTGTATTTATTTCCAAACTGAAGTCTATATAAACAGAGTATGCATGCAGAAAATGAATTTGAGAGAGTTACTGAGCGATCTTCACAGTACATGCCTCACCGTTCATTGTGCATTAGAGAAAATTTGCCAAAGTTATTCACTGCTAAGATGTTAGCACCATCAGTATTAGAGATGGAAGGAGGAAGGTAAGATAGAGGGTGATAAAGAAAAATAGTGAAAAATGAAAAGAAAATCCTTTGTAAGGAAATGTGAAAGGGATAGAAATAAAAGAAGAAAAAACAAAACAAAAAAAAAAAACAAAAAAAAAAGATTTACTACCACAAGTTTCATTACTCCTTTACCTTATTGATCTTGGGTGAAGTTTTAATGATATTCTTTTTAATTTTGGAGAATAATGGTAGACACCATATGTACGCAAATACTCTGGTATTTATATATGAATTCATTTTCAGTCATTAAAAGTAAACTAGAAAAAATAGAAACACCAACAGACTTATGGCCACATCACATTAAAACACCGGTTCCCATATGATCACCAAAGTTAAGCAATATTGAGCTTGGTCAGTACTTAGATGGGTAACTGCTTGGGAATACCTGGTGCCGTAAGCTTTGATATATGGGTGATGTAATAGATAATGGCTTGGATTTATGTGGCAGATGTGATGAGACAGAACCTGGGACGAACACAACTGGTTGCGACTTGCCTTGTCCCTGCCAAAAAAGAGCCTGTATTTGTTTAGCATGTAAAGCTACTGCAGTTGAAATGAGGGAGAAAAAAGCACTTACCGTTATGCCGTAATCCATCCTCGACCAGATAGTGTAAAAAAAAAAAATGAGGGGGGACTTGCATTGCATTTCTATGCAATAAAGATGCAATGCATTATGGGACAGAATTATGGGTATATGGACAAATATAAAAGCAACTAATTTTTCCCAGTGGGGGGGGGTCTTTGAGTGACGTTCACAGTTGGCGGCTGGAAAAGTCTGTTAGTGTGATTTTGAGACAGAATTCAAGAAGGAACGATTTGAGGTTGGAATACCAGCTGGGAGAGCTTGAATTTACTCGTTGGTTGCTGTTTTCCTTTTTATTTCACCACAATTTATTAATCAAAGAGCTGAGTTCCAATTCCTGTTGGGTTTATTATATTCACTTATATGTAAATAACCTTGGGAAAGGCATGAATCCACCTCTTCTCCCTCCCAGTTATGGGTTAATTAATAAGATTTGTATCACTAAAATATTTATTGGCATCACAAAAATTCTTACAATCTAAAAATATTTTCTGGCTTTAAATAACATGTAAAGGGTTGATATGCCCTAGAAAACAAGTCAATCAATGATTTTATAGACTAGAAAAGAAAGGTTTTCATGCTTAACACAAAACAACCTGCAACAGTTTATCTAGTAAGATTTACTTAGTTTGTCACGGTAATGGAGCTATCCAGTGAATGTAATTATTATTGAATGCCTCTACTTTTGTGTCCTTTTCCCAGACTAAACTTAGCAAATAACATCTCATTGACAGGAAAGATTGTTATTTGAAAATTAGTTTAAGCAGAAGCAATCCTTATCAAGAAATTATTAAAAAGATTTTTTTTAAATGTCAAAGAAAGTATTTGTGCAATATAAAATGCTGATTTTTGTTTCTAACAGAATTAAAAAAAAAAAAAAAAAAATTAAAATAAAAAAAATGAAGGGATATTAGAAAAATAAATAGTAAAAACAATATCTGGGAAAGAAAGGAAAAAAAAATGTATATTTCTGTCAGCATCAGTAAAAGAAAAACAAAAAAACGATGATTATTATCAATTGTTGCTTGAAGTGAAGATAACATTTTTGGCAAGAGAGTTTGAGGCATTTTCCAGACAAATAGAATTGAGGAGAGAGAGAGAAAGAAAAATACAGATTTAGTTTCATTAAGGCAGCTGCTTATTTTGTACAGTAAGAGAAAATCCAAAGTAGACCACAATATTCAACATTGGCTATTTTGAAAAGTTCTTGAATTGTTGTCTAGAGTCAAGTCACCAGAGAGAAAGGAAGAATGTGTTACTGAAAACTGGGACAAAGAGAAAACCATTTTGTTCTGACAGATGACCTTTATGGATTTTCTTCCAGTAAAATGCTAAGCTGCAAAGCAATTTGTCTGCCTTGATTATCAAATGCTTAACTGCTTGAGAGGTCACTCAAATCCCAAACCAGGCTCTGATGCTATCAAATAGCAGTAAAGGTTCACTTATAAATTATCAATGGGAAAATGTTAAAGAAATATACTGGTCCTGAAATTTTATCATTTCTCAGCTAAATTTCTGATGATGCCAAATATAATAAAAATTATAATAAAAGGAAAAAAAAAAAAGTGAAACGAATCAATTAAATTGAGATTCTATCTGAATTACTGAAATGAGGAGTTAATAATTATTTACATTTGGATTAATGTCCTCATCTTTATAGTTATCATCATCATCACATTTTGGCTATTGTGTCCTCAAGCTTTCTTTACGTGCCTATTGAGTGTTGGTTCTTAATTTTGGTGGCATAGTAATTATCAATTCAATCACTAGACTAAGCAGTGCAGACTTATACACAATGGAAATATAGTGAGCACTAAGTTAGTAGTACCAAATTAAGATGTTCTTAGACATAAACAGCAGAACAAGAACTATCTGTCCCCATAGATTAAATAAAGGGTTTAATTTGAAATTCCATGGAGGCTGCCCAAATTAACAGGTACCTGAAGAAGGCTAGAGAGAACACCATTGAAAATGTTGCAATAATAACAAAGATGAATGCAATTAATGTAAATAAATTAGGCTTCATCTATTTGTCTAGTTTAAGGTTTGGTGAAGCTGAAAAGATTAGAACAATTATTTTGATTTGAATTTTATTAAGGAAATAGTTTATTGACGATTATAAACTAAGCTTACATATGTTCTACATATTCACAAACATCAGTGTATGTGTCGAGAGAGAGAAGTAATGAATGAAAGAGATTGAATTAATGTGAAGGTAGAAATTGATCTTGATGCTTCTGGGGTTCAGTAAAGGAACTCATTAAAAGTTTGTAATATGATAGAAACTTACATTCAGTTAATTTCAATAAAATCATTTAATCTTTACAAGATCAGAGATGCTTGACTTTAAATTTAAATTAAGAAAAATCCTTGTATGTTTAACATTTTCAATGTAAAATGAAAACTGCTGTTTGTTGTATTTCTTTTCCTGTTGTATTTCTCAATTTAAATTCATCATTTACTACAAAAACTAACATGACTGTCAACAAAAATCAAAATCTTCAACAAAAGAAAATATTGTCTATGAATTTGCTGATCCACTTGGAGAATGACACTAATAATAATAATAATAATAATAATAATAATAATAATAATAATATTAAAACGTATACATTGGTTATAAAATCACCACATTATCATTCCCATTAAACAATAATAGCTTAATTAAATCGAATATCACCAACCAACAACAAAAAACAGTAAATCCAACAAATCTTTACCAATAACACAAAAATACTATCACATAAAATTTGAAAAATGAATGTGTTATGCCAAAAAGGCAAAAACAAAAAAAACAAAAAAAAAACAATCTAATACCAATAAAATATCAAATTTTGGAACAAATCTGTGTTGTAATAGACAATTTTTCTCTCCAGAATCTATTTTGCATATCTATAAGTCTAGCATTTGTTCATGCTTTGACTATTGTTGCCACATACGTGTGCCTTTTCTATAAATACTATAAATCTATAAATTCTAAAAATGGTAATTGTTCAGATGTTCTTTTCACTTTGGTACCTAGACTTTATGAATTTAGGTGTAGTACTAGATTAGCATCAATTTCAGTCAAATTAGTTTGATGTAACTGTAAATTCTATGCTAAGTTTCTTTGCTTGCACTTGTCACTTGTGGAACACTCTTTCAGCTCTATGTTTTCCAGCCAACTTTAATCTTGAAAAAATTAAATGCAATGTCAATCATTATCTAATGTCTCCCCAATTACTCATCTATTGTTTTTTCTCCTTAATAATGTTTCTGTTCTCATATTCTCTAACACTTAGTAAGTGTCATAGTGGCTTTACTCCTTTACATGGGGTGAATTTGATTAAAAAAATACTATGGAATTTAAATGGTGCATGTATGTGTGTGTGTGTGTATATCTTCACATGTAAACAATTAATGTAGAAGCAACAAAATCTTGGGTTTCTACAACAGACTGTTTCTTTTTTTTTTTTTTTTTATAGTGGAAACTAGGGAAACAAATTTTTAAATGTCTCTAAATGATATAAATGGTTATAATGGTCCAACTTATTTTTGGAGCCTGTACTGTTAAATTATAGAGCAAAAAGAAGAAAAAGAGGAAGGAAATGTTTGTCTTTTCATAGAACTTAAACAGCATCACCTAATGTGCATTTGGTGAAGCTACGTGGGGTAATAAAATTTCTGGTTCCTTTATTACTACTGTCATGGGAAAATGTATTTCTTCTCCGTTTTTTCTTATTTTATTTACTGATTTTATTTAATTTCCCCACAATACTAAATATATTTCAAAGAAAAGAAAAATGACAACACAAGCAATCATGTGAAGAGGAAAAAACATGATCCATTAAAAGAAAAAAAAAAAAAAAAAAACATTGTGTGCAGATTAAATATTTAAAAAAAATTAAAAACAATGAAACTGACATAAAAAAAATAATAAAAATAAAACAAAAACTCTTTGCCATTGAACATTTTATATTTAAACTTTCACTAGAATCCAAGAAAATGTTTATATATTGAAGCGTAAATGAACTGGTGTTCCTCTGATGTTGCTTGTATAACACTAAATACTTTTTCAATCCACCATTCTTGATTTCCTGCACACGTCACTAATATACAAATTCTTCTGTTTCTCACTGCTTCAGCTTTTATCATACCAACATGGGGGCTGACTGACCAATTAGTGTTTTTCACTTTTGTCCTCAGTTACCCAGGCAAATGGCATCCACTAGTCTGACCAATCAGCACATGAATTGCTATTGATTGAAACACGTTAAACTGTACAAAAGCCAACGTTATGGAATATACACTTTTTGAAATAATCTAATGCGAGGAGGGGAGATACATGCTATTTTCAAGGAACAAAATTCCACTGCTATGTGTTGTGTATTGAGGTAAGGGACTTATTTTTCTTTGCACCAGTTGCAAGCCACTCCGACTTGCTTGCTCCTACATAATTGTTCACCATATGTGTGTGTGCGTGTGTAATATATATTGATAAGTTTCGATAGTGGCACTTTCGAGAATTTTCCATTTAAGTTACTTTCTCTTTTAATAAGTGTGGCATTCTTTAGATCAAAATTGTGGTTGAATTTATTTCTATGTATAACTAATGCCTTTGATAAGTTGTTGTATATAAGATCACTTTTGTGTTTATAGATAACACATAACTTACTTAGACGTTTTAGTTTGCCTGATGAATATTTGCGAACATTTCTTAAATTTAAAAATTTTGAAAAACTAACGTTTTTGCTCGTCTATAAATACTTGTTACAAAATAAAATCCTTGCATTTGCCTTGATAAAGTCCCTTGGAAGACGAAATGCATTAAGATAAGTTTTCCTTTAGTCTTTATCTATATTGTCCTTGTTAATCCTTAATGAATCAATTGTATCTGCAATAAGGTAATCATCCTGTTAGTCTGTATATTTATTGTATAAAAAAAATATACAATTATGGCACAAGGCCAAAAAGGGGGAAGGGGTTGAGGATGGTCTACAGTGACTATCCTATACCTAGCTAATCCAGTTCACAATACATTCACTCATTACAATTTGAGCATTCACCACAAAAACTCATCCGTCACTACTCAATCCGCCATATACTATAATACTGCATCCTCTCAGGAGGACCTACAAAAAAAACGCACCTTGTGACATAAAAATTTGATGATAATAAAATTTATACATAAAAATTTATGGATGAATGAAAATGAGAGGGGAGGGGGATGAACCCATAAACAAACAAAATATCAAAGCAAACATAAATATAACTGATGTTAGTAGGACCCGGTCCAACCCTCAAAAAAAAAAAAGAAAAAAAAAAAAAGAGACCGCTGTATTCTGCCCTATGATAGAATTAAGCTCTCTTGGTAAGGGAGAGGGAAAGGAAAAAGTATAGACAGACATGGGAAAATCAATAAAGCTGACCCAATCGAGATGAAAGGGGGACCAAAACAAACTGGGGAGGTTGGGAATCTCAACTTGGATCATAACCAAAGATGTGGCCAGGAACAGGTCGAGAACAACACTTACATTAACTAGGTACACAAAGCTTGTCTAACCTAACCAGGGGAGAACTCCACAAGAAGCCACCCCAATGTGAAATAGGTAGACCTAAAAGAGAAAATCAAGGCTAGTACCATTCACATGAACCAAGCTTGCTTCAGTCACCCACCTTTCACTAAAGACTGTTGAATGCAAGCGTTTTCTATGTTCTAATCTTCATCTTGAGCTGATGCTCAATCGGATCAGATCCGTGGCCAGTAGAGTTAGAAATATTATAACACCAGAATATGGGGGGTGACACATTGTCACATGCATATCAATAGGCACAAGCTTTTCAAGAGCAATACAAGCCGTCAACTTGCCAACATGGTCCCATAGGAGGTGGACCCGAGGACAATAGTAGAAGGCGTGCAAAGCTGTTTCTTCCAAGCCAAAGTCACATCGTTCACAGTCTGGCAAATCCGCCAAGCCCCCCATATGAAGTCCTTGTCATTGAGAGGTAACCTATTCCAAGCCAGTTACCAGGTAAGTGAAAACTCAGGGTTGCTGAGGTAATCTGCTGCTGGTGCCTAGGATCAGAAGGAGCGAATCTCCTCCTCCGACATGTCAAGCCGCTCACATAAAGGATCCTGCATGGCCCCCTCCACTAGATAATGATAGAAGACCTCCCTAGGCTGTGAAAGGTCACTAGACTGAGGAATGATTGTCAAGGCATATCGACATTTGTGAAGGAAATCTGATTGATCCCAGGTTTTACAACAATGCTCGACCCGCGAGATGGGAGGACTGATAGTAAGGAAAGGGAATGAAATAATTGAATCTCCTGTCAATGTGTGGCATAAGAAAGCCAGCCTCGAGGTGTGTTTGTGGTTCGCCAAGTGCGGCAACCCCAGCCCCCCATGACATGGACGTTGTGCACAGACTTCTGTCGACCTGATGCTTGTGTCTCCTCCATAAAATGGAGGATAGCGAGCGCTTGAGCGGCTTCTTAGGATCTTTACAGAAAGGAAGTACAGACAAGCAATAAAGGACAAGAGGAAAAATGTAAGTGGCACAGGCCTCTGCCCTGCACTTCATGGACAACCTCCATCAATGATAAGTCTCACTGGCTGCGTCAACCTTTTCCCATTCTTCTAACCAATTTTTCTCCAGCTGGAGGTCGGGTCCAAACCACACTCCAAGAATGTGGACAGGACCATCTGTCCAACCAAAAGGCCGTGGAAGATCAACCCCCTTCCAGGCACCTAACCGCAAACCGGAACACTTGTTGCAGTTAATCTTAGCCCCTGTCACCTTTTTGTACTGGTCAGGCACCTTCAGTACCATCTCAATGTCACTGCAGGATGACATGAAGGTAGTTATGTTATCGGCGTATGCAGAAACCCTGGCTTGAGCACCTCCAGGGACAGCAATTCCATGTAGGGCTGGACTGCACACCCTGTCCCTTAGCCAGCAAAGAAGAGGCTCCAATGCCAAAGCATAAAGTAGTAGCAACAGTGGAAAACCCTGACAAACCAACATAGACAGCGCAAAAGCATCTGACAGCTTCCCATTCACCTGTACCACAGCACTTGGGGTGCGATACAGGAGGCTAATCCACTGGCAGAACTTGGGTTCGAATTTGGCAGCCTGCAGGACAGCAGCAAGGTAGCAATGGTCAACCCTATCAAATGCCTTGGACTGATCTAAATTGGTCAGCATGGCCTCATTGTTGTCTTTTACACCCTCTATGATCGTGTGGATCAGATGCAGGTTGCTCTGAATTGTTTGATCCCTTACAGCTCAAGTCTGCTCAGGACCCAACAGAGACTTGGCAACTGACTACAGACACTCTTGTAAAATCTTTAACTCTGTGTTTAGTAGAGTTATGGGCTTATAATCATCTAAATCCCGCCCAACATCCTTGCCCTTTTTCAATAGCGTGATCACACCCCTGGTGAACTGGTTGGGGATGGCCCCCTGCCAGAACCAGTTGTTGAACATGACAGTAAAAATCAGGACAAAGATGTACAACAGCCTCAAGTACAATTCATAGGGCAAACCATCCAGACTGAGTGATTTGCCTCTGCTGACCTTCAATGCTGCATAGACTTCGCCCTCTGTGATCTTTCCCTTGCAGCTAGCCACTTAAGTTGGCGAAAGCTGAGGAAAGTCAGTCATATAGCTGCAAAACTCCTCATGACGGAGACCAGGCTCCTTGGTAAACCGTCTCTCAAAATTCTGACGAAACGTCTCGCGCATGACATCAGTGGCCCGAAGAGTATGTCCCTCTGAGGTTTTGACTTGACGAACGTGCTGACCAAAACCTCGACGACGCTCTTCCTTGCGCAATTCTGCACCCATGTTCACCGCTTCGGAAGGCATCTTGCTTAACCTATGTCTAATTACCATTCTCTTGTTAGTCTCAGTATTGACAACTGAATAAATGAAACATTTTCAATATGGCTACCAGCATTTTATAGAAGCCACCACCTGGTGGCACTAAACAACAACCAAAAGGCAAGGGCAATAACTACAACATTAACACTTCCCCCATTTCTTCAAAGGCACACAGAGTACATAACAACACAAGCAACAAAGAAATTTTATAAAACCTAAGTCAAATATTCTTTGGGCTCCATAATATGTCTAAGAATCTTGGATGAGGGAACACTACACTTAGTAAGTAAGCCAGTTATTTGACGACTTGTGGGCACCCATTTAATGTCAGAAAATTCTTTATTGATCAACATTTCATGCAAGATAACAATCTAATTCTAAGAATCTGAGTGCTAGATTGAGCTGATTTGCAAACACCTGAATTCTCTGTTTTGCATACAACAGGGATGTTATTCACAACATCCACAAAAGCCAACAATTCGAGAAATAATTTCCTGTAATATATACATGTATCAGCCATGTCAACCATTGTCTCAGCAGCTTGTGTGCTCTTCACAACTCTTTATACATCTTGACTACCAGGAAATAGACATGTAGTTGCTATTACTACTGACAAGAAATATTATATGCCCAGCCTGGGAACCTCTGTCACTTACATTAGCAAAGGAAGCATCACTGGCTATCATGAACCTCCCAGATCTTGTAGGGTCAGCTGAGATTTCTGCCTATTTTTTTTTTTTTTTTTTTTAATACAGATTTATCTACTCGAGTAATACTTTTAATTTTTCTTCCTTTGAGAAAAGAACTGTAGTCACATACATCAATGCACAAATCTGGTTTGGTCTGGTCTGGGTGACCAAACAATTTAATTGACCAATAAGCACACACACACACATCACATATTGAGTCCTGGTATTAATAGTGTTCATTGTAAAATAACAGAGCTAAAAATTATATATTATTAATATAACACACACACACACGCACACACTTATAGCATTATTCAATACAATCATCAGGTGTTGAGTTAAGACTGATCATTACATAATTTAAATTCTGGTATATATACTGGATTAACATAGTAGTGAAGCAGTCCATATTTACAGAGATTGTTAAAAAAAAATAAAAAAATAAAAAACTGTATTTAAAATAAACATAATTAGAGAAAAAAATAATATAAAAACACACATTCACAAAAATACGTCAAGTTAAAAAAGTAGAAGTTAAATATAAACATCCAAGTAATTATAAAAATAATACAAAGTTACTCACAAATATTATGGCACGTCTACATATATGTGTGTTTGTGTATGTGTGTGTATATATATATATATATATATATATATATATATATATATATGGAGAGAGATATGGTTACATATGAATAACCACATTTAAAAAAAAATACTTACATATCACCATGTTTGACATATTGTTCACATAAAAAAAAAATAAACGTACAAGCAAGTAAATATAAACTAATTCAGGATAGTGATGTGGTTTCTGTTATTTGGTACAGTTCTTTGTGATTCTGTGGTGCCAGTCTGCAAGGTTTGATGAAGGATTGTCCTCACTGAAGCCTACATACTTTACTTGATCAAAGCCATCTTACTCATCAATCTGAGAAAGTGGTTGTATACAGCTGATAGTTTAGATATTTTAGAACAAGTTTGATACTATGCATGGCATCCATATAAAAGTTTTGATCTGATGACACTACTTAAGAGCATGATTCTAGTTTTTAGGTTAATGATTTAATTTTGTAGCATCTTGTGGTGTTGGGCAAAACTACCCCTAACACATCTATGTTTAATTTCCATATCTCCTGTAATAAATTTGTTATAACCGATTCATATGCCAAGATATCTGAAGTGTTTACTAATTCCATATCCTGAATTTTTATGAAGAATTCAGGGTTGGTGCTATCACTGCTTACATTCCAATTCCAGATCATTGTTTCTATTTAGGAAAGGTTTATCTTGAGTTTTACTTCTTGGAATACTTGGTAAGAAAGGATGCTGATTTTTATTTTTTATTCAAAATCATTCTTGTCTCAACTATGAATGTCTATGTCATCAGCATAGCTTAATCTCCTGTGAATTGGCTTTGGGAGGGAAAGCAGGAATTCTGTTTTCTATTAGTAGATTCATCTAGGATATGGGATGGTATTATATATTTTAAGAATCTAATTGGGTAGTAAATTAATAACTCTTGGATTATTTTTGGGTAGTTTGCTAAATGAAGTTAAAAATATATTTTATCTCAGTTTTTTTTTTTTATTTCCGTTTTCTTAAAAACCAAAAACTTGAACATGTCATTCTTCACTATTATCAACAAAAGCATTTTTTGCCCAAGAATCATTTAGAGATCATCTCCAAAGTTCTTAAAGAAAAAGTTAAAAAATTCTAGAACAATATATTCAAAATTTTAAATCTTAAAAATTTAGCTTGAATATGAATCAATATTCAATGATCTGACTCACTGGTCCACAATCAATTTTGTTGATCGATATGAAAATGTGGGTCAAGAATTCACAGCAAGGACTAACATTTCAATAAAATCTTTGTTTTTCATATTAAAGTGTAAAAACATTTTTTTGCTTAATACAAATGTTTTCTATTACATTTAATACAGTGTAGATATACACATGTTTATACCTTTAAAGAATGGTTAGCTAAAAAGTAACACAAAGTTGATAGAAAAAAAAAGGAAAGAAATTAGATTGGTTATTTCTTTTAAACTGAAGCATTTATTTTTGAAACAGTATAAAATGGGGATTTTGAAAACCACTGACATTTAAATTTAATCCTCTCTAGATATTTTAAGAATGTATCATTTTTCATGTTAAAAACTTTATATGAATAGATATGTATCATCCTTGACATCACCTCTTTTTATTGTTGCAGTAAAAAGAGGTGGTGTCAAGGATGGGATTTCTTACCAGTTTTACTGATAGAACAATTTTTCTGATTGATCCAAAATGGTAATTTTTAGAAAAACTAATTTTGCATGTGTATGTGTCCTCAATAAATCCAAACTTTTGGAAAAGAGACTAATTTTGCATTTGTATCATCAATAAATTCCCTAGCAAGAAGAGAAATATCACAGGAAAAAAATAGAAACCAAAACTGACATTATAGTTAGAAAAAAAGTTCTTGTAAAAAAAAATAAATGTGTCAAAAATAAAATATGGCTGCTGAATACAGGAGATTTTACATTTATGTAACTAGAGTATAAAATTTAAAACACTTTTCCCAATGGTAAACAAGTAGTTCACTTCAGTTAGAATCTCACATTCCATTTACTCAGAAATATTTTCTCCTGGGACAATTGTTAGTTGTCATATTGAAACTAAAAGAGGTGAAAAATTCATTTTTCAAGTCACATGATAAAGAATATTGTGTTTCATATTTCTATAATTTTATTAGACCAGCGAGTTCAGAATAAACTACATAAAAACTAAAATCAGCCTGTTAAAAAAAAAAAAAAGAAAAACAATGTTACATACTTCATACAGTTAAATTTGTTGGTCAGCCATCAACCTCAAGGGGAGGGATGTACATTTGATATGCTATACAAAGAACACTAATAATCCTGTTTCCCCAATCTAACATTAGTTGGATTATGCCCCCACCCTCAGATGATCATAGCAACAAATTATCCCATTTTTTTTATCAAAGTCACAAAAATGGGATGCTAATATGATTTGATTTTTTTTTTTTGTAAAAAAAAAAAAAAAAAAAAAAAAAAATATATATATAGTTACCATTTCTCAAAGGATTTAAGATTTATTAATTTGAGATGAAGTCTTGCCATTTATTTCATGAATTAGATTAGTATCCTAATCTTTGTTTCAATCAAGTAGCACAGATCAAGGAATTCTAGCTAAAATAGAAGTCAATATTAGCAAAATAAATGTTACTCATCATTCCATACAGATTTTTAGATACACTTTTATATGCTGGGCCTCTTCAGGACATTGGCAATTATGGCTCACCACAACTTCCTGTACTTTGTTACTCTTGTGGGAAAATGAAATAAAATCAATCAATAAAATAATAAGAAAAAGAAAAAGAAATACATTTTCCCCATGATGCTAATAATAAAGGAACTGGAAATTTTATTACCCCACTTGGTTTCATCAAACACCTATTAAGCAGTACTGTTCAAGTCTATTTTCCTTCATCACTATCTCTCTTGTTCCCCGCAGAATGTGGGAAAAGGAATCCCCCTCCCGCAGTTACTGGAACATGTTCATTTCTCTGGTTCACTAATATCTGTACTCTCTTTTACACTTTCCAACACATGACATTTGCATGTGTCTTCCAAAATCTCCAACTATGAAGTAAATCAACTTTTTCTTTGGTTGTTCCAACTCATTGCAACTTGAGTCCATTATCCCCATGTTGATCCCCAACAATGAAGTAAGTACAAAAATTTTCTTGATCATTGCAACATTGTGCAAGGCTGGCTTGAGCTTGACCATTATAACGATGCTTAAAAAAAAACAAAAAAAAACAGACATACCCAAGAGATATTAAGAACTTTGTTTCAGTATAGTGTTTATATATACATATAAAAGAGAACAAACATCCATAGTAGAAACCCAAGTTTTTGTATGCTGCTTCTTTAATTGTTTACATGCGGATAATGCACCTCACCTACAAGATACTGACACACAACCTCTAAGTGCCATACTCTAAGCAATGTGTAACTGTTTACCATTCATCTTTCTTCCTGTTCTGCTAGCCATTCCCCCAAAAGCATGAGGTAGGCTATTCATTTCCCACTGCTCCTCCTTCCTTCAATATATCCTGTGGGTATTAAATTCTTCAAACTATTTTTCTGCATTTGTTCAAGGAAGAAAATTACAGATAACACCAACAACAAAGATGAGGATACTACTCAAAATAGTTCTTGGGATAAAATCATTAAAGAAAAACTAAAAAAAACTTAAGTTTAAAACTCTTTAGTTCATTGTCAATTTTATTTATTTTAGCCACTTATACAATTGATAAAAGACCTGATGTATTTTGTTACTTCAGATAAAAAATTCTAATTACTGAACATCACTTAAATTATGAAATATATCTTTTAATTCTTTTCTTTCCATCTGAATTTCTGGCATAAAGAGTTTGGACTTATGTCCTAATCTTTGTTGTAACATATTGGTTGTTGTACTCTCTGGTAATCTTCAACTGTCAAATTTTGAATTCATCTCTTTATTTAATCTACAGGAATAGATTGTTCCTGTCCAGGGATATCTTTTGTTTTAGCATGTTGCTCAGTTACTGCTCATACAGTTTCAGCTTGTCAGTCTGAGACTGTATGACTGACCTAAGGATTGAACCAACAATTACTATGCCACCAAATTCACAAACCAACACTTGAATTCACTAAGCTATTGTAATGGACACCTGAAGAAGGCCTAATAGTCTGAATATGAATAAATCTTTTTTTTGTTTTTGTTTTAATAGTGCAAAGAAAAACATTAATGTATAATTTTGAGGACATGATAAGTGATAGATACAAGAAAATCTGTTCTTGGAAACTTTTTGGTCTTCTAATGTCTAAGAAAAAGTCTAACAATATTGGGTGTTAAACAGGTGATCATCTTCCAAATAGTTTTCTAAAAACAAAAAAACAACTGCTACTTATAATACCAACAATCTGTTTGCATACATCAAACTAGTGACAAAAAAAAGATTTTATGGTGCCATCACTTACTAATTTATGAGATTTCAATTTCTGTTAAGCTAAAATCTTTTACTAATTAATTTTTTACTAGTTTACCCATGCGATAAACAATTGCATTAATTATATTTCCTGCAAGAATAATTAATGATATTTATTATAGCAATTAACTATTGTGTATTATATAATATCCTGCTTCTTATATAGCTACCTCCACTGAATTTTTGATACCTGTAGTTTAAAATAAATTTAAAAAAATGAAAAAGCATTGTTGAAGATTTCATTTTAGCTTTAACTGAAAGCTAAATGATCAAATTTAATATTTCTAGTAAGTAAAATATTCTGGTGTATTTCAGATAGAAATTATATAGATTGGAATGTCAAATTTTTGCTGGATTTTTTAAAAATTTTCTTAAAAGAGGCAATTTTCTTAATTTTAAGAATTTGTAAACAAAGCAAAATTATCAGTTTTAAAAATCTTCCAAAAATAAAATATATATTTCTGACATGTTATTTGAGTAAAATTAGAAAATTTAAAGTTAAATTAATCTCATTTGAAATAAATATTACTTATAGCATAAAAATGATGGGTCCTGTTTTTCTTTAATCTTTATTGACATATCGATAAGTTTCAAGGTGATGACAGCTCTTATGGATGACCAGAAATGAAATAAATTTACGAAATCTAAGTGAACACATTTTTTTAGTTTTTAAGTATCTAGTAATTTTTACAAATTAACATATTTTCAGCAGTTATTTAATATTTAATATTTTACTGACTTTTAGTTAGGTTTTAAGATGCTTTATGAAATTTGCGTTTCGTCTCTAGTCTCTTAAGTTTACTACGTTAAACAAAAATTAATTTTGACCCCAGCTAAAACAAATACATAAAAAAGTATTTACTGAAATAGTAATTAAAAAAAGGAAAACTCAGTTTGAAATTTTGAAAGGATGATTTACAAAGATGTTGATGATAAAAATGAACTGAATAAGTTAAAGAATTGCAGTGAACCAGACAATTTAAATCACGTAACCTTTTAAGGATTATGTCATGTGTGGCTTACCATAAACAGAAATTGGGAATATTTATAACCTAAAATTTTTTCTTTAAAATTGTTTTTAAAATATATTGGCTCAAATGACTGTTATGAGCTTTTCAATCTGATTCATAAATGTACTTTTCACTTAACAATATCACCAAAATGCTGGCTGAAGTAATGCAGAATTTCAAACAATTTTTAAATATCATAAATTATTTAATTAAAATTTAAAAAAAATGAAAACAATTCTTGTAAAAATGAATTATCATTGAAAAACAAAAAAAAAAAAAAATTATTACTTCTTAAGACAATAGTGTCCTTAATTTTATTTATCAAATCAATTAAAAGCTTTCTAATTAAATAATTAGATAGTTTCATTGCATTTTTTATTTTGTAATTCAGATCAGATTTTCGGTGAAAGGGCTGTTGTACAAAAAAAAAAATTGATGATATACATTCTCCAAGGAATCCTGCTTTTAACTAATTTAAAAAAAGGAAAAAAAAAAAAAAACCCATCTAAAAATTTAAATTCTCAAAATTTCATGAAATGAAGTTGGTGGTAACATGTGTAAAAAAAAAAAAGATTTTCTATGAAAAAAAAAATAAAAAAAACAAAAAGAAAATCATTAATTTCTGAATATGTCCTGAAAGTTTTTTAAAATCCAACAATTTTTGCAAGAATTTCCAAATTAATGTGTGTTTCATCAATAAAAGTGAAAAAAAAAAAAAACAAAAAAAAAAAAAAAAACCTTTATCATTGGTTTGGCTGCTGATGTAAACAAAACAAGATTTTTAAGTAAAATTTTGAATGTGCGAGAAAGGATTAAAACATTTCCGAAAATAATAAAATAAACGTTTTGATGACAAAACTTTGTTTTTATTGATTTTGAGGACTTCTTTCATCA
>OZ010579.1:9139116-9159462 GCA_963932145.1 Acanthosepion lycidas
AGCATTTTGCCAGAGATTGCTTTACTTCTCGAAATGATGTTAACATTATCGTTGAATTGGACTGGGTACATATGACCTTATCGGACATTGATAAATGATGTCACAGTTTCAAACTCTAATGTAAAAATGTCTTATCTTGTGAAAGAGATACTTGCTATTGCAGTATTAGTAGACTGAATGCTCATGAACAGTTCCTGGAAAAGTCTGATTCAATGAATTTTTTGACACATTAAGTAACCAAAATAAAAATCTAGAGAAAATTTCTAGGTGTAACAGGAGCTTTTGTTTTGGAGATGGAGTGGAGGTAAAAGCCACTAAAGCAGTTAAATTTCCTGTGGCTATGGGTGGTGTAAAAGGTGTCAAAAATGATTTACCCCTGCTATTAAGCCACAAATTAATGAGAATTGTTTGAATGGTGTCAGACTTTAAAAATAACTGTTGTTGGATTTTAGGTAAATGCCCAAGATGGAGAACTATGACTTCTGGACACTACAATCTTCTCTTGACTAACATGCTTTTGGAGAGAGGGGGGGGTCGGAATATCACCTAACGTAGTGTTGCATGTTAAAGCTTTAGATAAATGCTCTAGAGTGGAGAAAAAAAATGAAGGCTGAGAAATTACATAGGCAGTTTGCACATTGGTTAAAAGTAATAGATGTTTTCATAAAGAGTTTCTGGATCTAATCAGAGATGTCTATGATTCTTGTTCGGTTTGACTAAAGTTTAGAAGCCCCGTCCCACACTTCAACCAGTGGTAGGATTGCCCCTTGAAAACAAGTTCAACGACACAGTATATCTGGATTTAAAGGAGCATGGACATTATCAATATTGAATTTTACACTTAATTGACACAGCTACTTGGTACTCTTCTGCCAGACTGATTAAAACGAAAAACAGAGAAGAAAATATATATTTATGTGGATATTGGAGCTCCCAAGTGGTTTTTGAGTGACAAAGGGGGAGAGTTTAATAATGAAAGGTACCAACAGATAAATGAAAAATTAAGCATTGAAACTTGTACTACAGCTCTGGAAAGTCCATTTAGTAATGGTGCTGTAGAATGCCACAGTCTGATAGTGGCTGAAGCAATGAAAAAAACATTAGAAGATGAGAAATGTGAGCCAGAAATAGCTCCGGTTTAAGCTGTTAGTGCCAAAAATTCACTTCAGAACCACTCATGCTTTTTTGATATAGAGTCTACAATGAATTCAAGGTATGAACTTTCCAACTCTTCAAGGGGTTTTATTAACATCCCTCAATGTGTGTCTTTGTATCTTTCCATTTTTAGGGGTTTATTTAAACACATCTATATATGTGCATGCAACTTTTTCGAAGGTTTTTTTTTTTTTTTTATAAACACACCTAAATGAGTGTATCTTATCTTTTCCTTTATAAATGTGTATATGTGAATTTATCCTTCTTTTCAATGATCTTATATTAGGTACCTCCATGAGATCGCTAAAAAAATAGCATAGCATGATGAAAAAGATGCTAATTATTGATGAAAACAAAATTTTATCATCTAAATTTTTATATTAATAAGAGGAAAGATCAAAGTTTATTTTAATTATTTTTTTAAATTTTTCCTTCTTTTTAGAACATACTAAATTTTGATTAAAAAAAGCCTTGTTTCTCTTTGTATCACTGGAACTAGTAAAATAACAGATAATTTTTAGCACGTTTTTTTTTGTATGACACATTAATTTGGAAAATCTTACAAAAATAATTGTCGGATGTTAATGAAACTTTCAGAAATTATTCACAGATGACTGAAATTATTATAAATATGTTTTTTTTATTAAAGTCATGGCAGAAATATTTTTTTTTATATTTATTACCCCTCCCATAACTAATTTTATGAAAAAGTTAGAAATTCAATAGTGTCAGGTTTAGTGATTACAATAATTAAAAGCACAAGGCTTTGAGGAATACAAATAATGTTTTTTTTTTTTGTTTTTAATTGGATCCCCCCTACCTGAAAATCAGCTCTGAATTGCAACATACAAAACTCAATAAAACAAAGATATTATTTAATTTCAAATGCTTTTATTTGCTTTTAGTTGTTTTTATGAATATGGACAATATTTTCTGAAAGCAAAAAATTTTTTCAATGAAAAATGAATCTTTCCTCATAAGATAGATCTTTTTTTAGCGCATTGTAAATTGTATCACTTTGACTAATAAGAAGACCCACAGTAATTAAGAAATGTAATTTTGTGTTTATAATCAGGCTGTAATTATAAAGTACGGAAGACCAACCAGAATACGATTAAGTTGCATTATTTGAGTTAAGCATTGCTCTCTGCTGTTAAGGCCTTTACTTTTACGAAACACATGTGGAGAAGTTAATTTGATTTTTCAATTTCAACCGAGATGGGTACCTACAAGTATCAGTATCATCTTATGAAATTTATATGATCTTAATTTTATATTAATCTCAGTTATGACATTTTTCCATAAATGAAATATCAAAATTAATAATAAAATGAATGGAAATACAAATAACACAGTAAAATGTAATAAATGTACATAAAATTATAGTATTTTATGTACACTTCAGATAAAATTTCATAAGAAAGGTACCTATAAATTAATTAGATACCTTTCTTATAAAATATGAAATTTAATCTCACTCTTAATAGTCTTATTTTAATTTCTTTATATTTTCCATAAAGCATCATAAATGTAAAGGTGAAAGCTAAGTCCAAAAAACAAAAAAGAATTAGAACGCTGAAAGTTTTCCTTGAAAATAATGAGGTAAATAATTTGTTCACTTAAATGTAAATAATTTCACTTTTCTCCTTCTGTAGAACAAATTATCCTCACGGAATCCGTCAATATGTCATTCATCACCTGTCAAGTGACACGAAAGTTTATGACCTGCTTTGTTTTATTTTCAAATTACATCTTTTTGGCACAGAAGCTAAGTTAAGCTTAATTCAAAATATTTTAAATAAACATTATAATTTCTGATTTTCTTAAAATAAGTTTTGAAAAAATGATAATTGATATTTAAAAGAATTTCAAACTGAGATTTCCAGTTTTTTTATAAAATGGAAAAAAATGGTTGCCATCTGTCAATTTTGCTGACTCAAAAAAAACAAAAAAATAACAAGATTTAACAAAAATTTCGGAAGTGCTAGGAATGATTAAAAAATGTAAAAAAAATCCCCCCAAAATAAATTTGATCTTTCCTCTTAATAATAAACATTTAAATGATAAAATTTTGTTTTCGCCATGTTTGGCGTCTTTTTCATCATGCCATGCTCTTTTTTTTTAGCGATCTTGTGGAGGTACCTATCTTATATTCACCACACGATGTATAAAATATCCAAATAAATTTTTATTTGTTGATAAACAAATCTTTATTTTCTATTTCATTTTAAATTCACTTGCCTTGCTTCATCATTGTGTTGTACTTTAGGTTAAGATTGCTTTATTCTGGACAGCACTTGGAATAATTACTAATGAATCATTGCCACTATCTTATACAAATTAACCACAAGAACCAAACACTTTCTGTGCCCCCAGAAGTTAACTTGTCACATAACTGCTCCTGCAACAGACCAATATTTACACTGGATAATAGCTTGATTAAAATGTTGATTTGTGAATTTGGTGAACAGTAATTGTGAGTTCAATCCCTGCGCCGGGCAGTATGTATTCGAACTCAGTGGAAACTGTGTGAGTAGTACTAAAAATAAGTCTACCTTCGTAAAGGGTTCATTTTAGAATTCCCTGTGGGTTACCTGAGTCGACATACACCTCAAACTAAGGTCAGAGGACACAATGGCTGAAACACTGCGAAAACAACAAAGAGGACAATGAATAGTCCACATAAGCCAGGAATTAAACGACCAATATTTGTAAAAGTTAATTTTATCATCATATAATCTTTGTAGCATTTTTCTAAGTAAAAAATTTGTAGAAAAACGTTAAAAAAAAAAAAATTGTCAAATGTACATACAGACATTTTATTTTTGAAAAATTTGTAATTTTTTATGTGCAAAAAAAAAAAAAAAAAAAAAAAAAAAAAAATTTAAATCACCCCAAAAATTTGATTAAAAAATATTTACTCATTTATGAATAAATTGACATATAAAAAGTAGTTATTTTGTAAGAGTTCTTAAAGACAGAGAATAGATGTTATTGTTAGTGGTGGAATTAATTTTGACTTTTGAGATTCCACAAAAATAAAATTAAAAAAATTAAAAACCTCAAACAAATAACTGCAATACATTTTAAAAAACATCAGATGTATGTAGCTAAAAAAACATGTTCAGACACTAAAAGATGCTAAAAAAAATGAAACATAACCACATTTACTTTTTTGATATTGAAATTTTATTTAACCATTAAAATGTTTTATTCAACATTTAAAAGCTACGTCCGCCGAACAGCCTTTTAGAGTCGCCCAGGAATCCAAGTTAACATTGTTTTTTTTTTTTTTTATTCCCTAGTTTTTTCACCTTCAATGCAAAACTGTTTGGAAGAAACAAAAATCAATTAACGACGTGGTTTAAAAACTAGTGTCACATGAAGAATCCAAAGTCAACAAGTAACGACAGGGACTTCATTAAAATAAAAAAAATTTTAAATCCTTTTTTTAGAACCCTGCAAATTTTAATTAAAAATTTTGTTTTTCTTAAGGCGTCAAGTGACCATAAATTATGGCAAATTTGAGTCTTTTGTGGTGAAGAAAAACACATCGAATTGGAAATTCTTGCAAAAATCAAATGTCGCATATCAATAATTGTCACATTTTAATGAAACTGTCAGGACTTAATCACAAATGAATGAAATTATTTTTGAAACATTTATTTTTTTAGAATCTTGAATCTTGGTAATTTTTTTTTTTTTTTTTTTTTTTTTTTTACATACTCTCCACCACAAAAAAAGAAGTTTTTTTTTTTAAAGTGAAATTTCGAGAAATTCTTTTTTGTATCGCTTTCTATACTAGTTATAAATTTATGGAGAATTTAAATATTTATTTTTTTTTATTCGAGCAGGACCCAGTTACAGAAAATCTGCTCTGAATCGTAAAATAAATAATGCAATAGAAACTAAGACATTGTGACATTTTAAAAGGTAAATTTTTATTTTAACACCCGAGCGCTAATATCCCTTCAAATTTTTCCAAAATAGTCTTTTTCTGTGCAAATGTATATGCTGAACTCAAATCAACAATTAGATATTGAAGAAACCTACATTTTTGGATGTTAACGACCCGAAAAAAATTGGACTTTTTCCTGGTCTTTCATCAGCCATTACCGGCTTATTGATAAGTAATTCAGTGCTGAATTTTGTTGGTGGACGTATACAATTTGGGCCTATTTACTTCCTTCACAGTAATTCCTTGTAGAAATTAGTATGCGCTTCCGTAAAGCGATTTTTTTTGTACTTAATTTAAGAAGAACTTTCAAATATATGTAAACATCGACAAATAAAAAAATAACAAAGTAATTTTTTTTTTAAGAAGAAAGTTAACTTTCAAATTAGGGTTAGGTGTTTTTTTTTCTTTTGTTATTCTTTTATTTGTTGATGTTTACATAATTTAAGAAAGTTAACTTTCAAATATAAGTACAAAAAAAAAAAAAATCGCTTTATGGAAGCACATACTAATTTCTGAAAGAAAATAGTTCACCAGTGAATGACGCTTGGGTGTTAAAATGAAAATTTACCATTAGAAAAGTTTTTAATTTCTTTTATGAATATGGATGGACACTATTATTGTCTTAAAAAATATTTTGATGAATAATGTATTTTTACAAGAATTGTTTAAATTTTTTTTTAAATTTTAATTAGACATTAAACTTATTCTGTATTAATTTGTAATGGTCAAATGATAAATAAAAATCTTTACTAATCATAAATGGAATAGCTTACTGCGACCTCTAATATTTTAAAAAGAAGTGTGTGTGTGCGCGTGTGACAAGCTGATTTTTGTAAATACAGACATCCACGCACGAAATTATCAGAAAATAAGAACAGTAACTACAGTAAATTTAAAATTATTTGGTAATTTTCTAACATTTCCCCTGGCAAGCGTCTTCATAAGCAAGGCTATAAAAGCAAAGTTCAAAGTATCTAAAATTCACTAAAAATATTAGACCGCTTATCAGGTTCTGGTTATTGATAGAGATGTGTCAACTAGTCAACACCTCATAAAACACCGATCTCCGTGTTAAAGAAAATGCTTGTGTGATATTTTTAAACTGAAAGTTTTAATTCAGATTATTTAAACTTTAGTTTAAATCAGTTAATTTTCTCAAATTTTCAGAAAAGTATATTTTATTTTGAAAGATTTTTTTTAATAAAGAATATTATATTGTTTTTTAATATGACCGATTTTAGGAACTTAAACAAGAAAAAAAATTATTCCAATCAATTTATTTTAAATTCAGCTTAAATACAACAAAGTATTTTGCTCATTGGAAATTTATTAGCTTAAAAAACTAAAAAAAAAAGATTTTCATTTTTAATGCATTTTAAATTTTATGTATATAGCTTCTTTTTTTTTTTTGCTGTGGTGGTGGTGGTGCAGGGTACCTAAAACTTCATGAAAATAACATTTACGGTAGTCTGTGGGACACAAACGTCAAAAATAGAAAATCCCACAAGACTTAAAAAGCGCGCGAAAAAAAATAAAAAAATAAAATACGGAACACTAGCAATGCATTGATCAAGATATTGACATTCATGTGTAAAACTAAAACCTTATATAACAATATAGTTTAAGAATAACATTTTTTTATTGAAAAAAAAAAAAAAAAAAAAAAAAAAATGATGTAGGATAGGATTTTATGAAAAATTTCTCAGTTAACCTGTAGAAAAAGACAACACATTTATAAATGACAAGGATTTTTATGAAACTTAGTAGAAATGCATAATCTTATTTTTATACCACATTGTCGTTAGAAGTTAGTCGTTTCTAGTTAAACGACGATACTTTTGAGTTTAAATACATTGTTTTTATTTTTAATAGTTTGTACATGTTTGATCTAATTTCACTCGATGTGTGTGTGTGTGTGTGCGTGTGTTTTGAATTATTCTGAATTTAAGAGTTATTGGCGGCAGTGAAAAGTGGTAATTCAGAATTATTTTCTTTTTGAACACCCATACCAAAAAATAATCTAACAGTTGGTAAAATGAAAAAAAAATGAAACAAACAAAACTAAAAGTCTTAAAAAAAGGTTCCCACTCGAAAATGGTAACCTTTTTACATTTTTTTCTGATTCTTCAATTTGGCTTCAAAAAAAAAAAAATTCTTACAAACATCAACTAAACGGTTTAAAGAGATGAATTTCAAAATCACATTAAAAAATTACAAGTAATTTAAAAAAAATTAAATATTAAGTATAGATTTTTTTTCTTTACAATCTGAAAGGAAATAAAATGGCTGAACACCTCCCCAAATTAAAAAGTACACATGCGATTTCGAAAAGGTGGGGAAACTGACTTCCAAAAGTATTTCCACAACGTATTTAGTTATTCATTCATCAAGTGAATCTGTGAATCATGTACTGCAAATTCTGTTTGAATCGGATAATTTCTTGATTTTTGGCAAATAAAATTAAAAAAAAAGAAGATTTTTTTGCTTTCATTTCGGAAGAGCATCTATTTTAGTGGTACCTAATAAAAGAATAATTAAATTACATTCTGGAAATTATATTTTTCTAAGAAATCCATATCGTATTTATTTTTTTTTATCAGATTCCTTCAAGAGACTGAAATAACGGAAGAGGCGTCCTTCCTTTGCACTAAGAGCTGATCATATTCTACACACTTGACTTCATCCCGATCAGTCGTTTGTTTCTAGTTGGTCATTTATTTTCAACGGAACTTTAAATAAGGATGATCGTTACGCTTGCTATATAAAAAAAATAGTATAACAAAAAATAAAAGATTGGCTATTGCCACTAAAATACCCGTTTTTTTTTTTTTTTTTTGTCCTTTTTTAACATAAAAAGGCCCATCGCCAGTGTTTGAAGATGGGGCTGCAAGTAAAAATGTTTTAATGCAGTATGTTAATTTGACTAACACTAGGCTTGGGGTAACACTGACTTGTTTCCAGATAGAAAAAAAGGCATTAATAAAAAAAAAAAAAAAAAAAAAAAAAAAAAAAAAAAAAAAGGAACATTTTTTTTATTCAAGTACCCCCGCAAACGTCCCAGATACCTTGAATTTAAATTAGGTACCTCCACTAATTCGGTATATGTAAGTTTTAAAATAAATTTTAAAAATGAATAGCCTTTATTGAAGCTTTCATATGAAATTTAAAATTTACTATTTCAGTAAGCAAAATACTCTGGCGTATTTCAAACAGAAATTATATTGATCGGAATCAATTTTTTTTTCTCAGTAGATCAAAATGGCCATTTTTGACACATTTGTAAACAAAAGTTAATTCTCGGTTTTAAAAATCTTGCAAAAATAAAATATATATTTCTAAAAAATTTTGGAGGAATATTTGCAAATTTAAAGTTAAATTAATCTGATTCGAAATAAATATTACTTAATAATAGCATAAAGTGTTGTATACAAGCATTTCTTAATCACGAGGTCTCGTTTTTCTGACGTATCAATAGATTTATCGACCACCTAACGTATTGACAAGTATGTGTTGTGAGGGAGAATATTTCCCTACAAGTTTGGACTTTGCCGTCGGACGAAAGACATAAAAATACTCCTACATCAAGAGGAGTAGCAGTAGCTTTTGCTGAAAACAGTCATTCACAGATAAACATTCTTTTTCCTAGTGTCTAGTATTCTACATCATGCTTCCCTGTAACAAAACGTAATAAATTTGTTGTTAAATCAATTCCGGTTTTCTAGTGTTGTTTTAGATAAGTCAGTTACAACAGTATGGTAACGAGGAATTGCAAGCAGACGATAAATTTTATAGGAGGATTTTTTTCTGTAATGTGGGGTGGTGGGGAGAGAAAACACTTAAAAGACGTGACCTTTTAATAATGACAATATACGAACTCGAATATTTAGAAAAATTAGGACGTTTAAACGTACACACACAAAAAATCGAAATTCTTTTTAGAAATATTCGGAGTAGTTAGATTGTATGATTCGTAAATAGTTACACTATTGAAACTTATTTTAAAATATTTAAAAATTTCATAAATTATTCAATTTAAAATTGTAAAAGAAAAAAAATCTTGTAAAAATTCATTTTACCTCGAATTTTTTTTTCTTCAGACAATATTGCCTCTTTATTTATTCATAAAGCAATTTTTAAAAGTTCTCTAATTAAATATCTTTTTATTTTTTCCAAAAACTTTGGTGATTTAAATTCTTCAAAGACTTGATTTTTTTTTAACTAAAGTCACTAGTAAAAATCATCACAATGAATTTCTCAAGCTTTCATAAAAAAAAATAAGGCGGGGGGGGGGTGAAAGGTGTAAAATAAAAAATATTTTTACCAAGATTTTCTAATAAAAAAAAAAATTCAAAAATAATCTCATTCATTTGTGAATAAGCCCTGAAAATTTCATTAAAATCCGACAGTTATTTGATTTTTCCAAAGTAATGTGTTTATCACCGCAAAAAGGGGCAAAAATTTGCTATGCTAGAAAAGTTAGTACAACCGCTGACGCAAGAAAAACATTTTTTTTAAATCAAAATTTCAAATGATTTAAAAAGGAATAAAAACTTTAATTACATGATCAAAAAATACTTTGGTCCTTCCACTTAAATCTTAATAACAAATATTTTAACGATAAAACTGTTTTAATTACATTTTTTTTTTTTTTTGAGCATGCTTTCATCACGGTATGCTGATTTTTTAGCGATTTCATGGACATCTAAAAAAAATGCATTAAAAAAAAAAAAATGAAAAATCTTTCTTAGAGCTTTAAATTTTACTTTTGATTTATCTAATATTTCCAATAAGCAAAATACTTTGTATTTCAAACCGTATTTAAACTTAGGACTTTTTTTCTCCGTGTCATTTTAAAAAAAATCTAAATTCGTCCATATTGAGAGAATTAAAAAAGTAAAAAAACTCTTTCAGAAATATACTTTTCTGAAACGTTATTTGTGAAAAATTAGCTTAAGCAGAAGCTGAAATGAAACAAAAATATAAACTTTTATATTTTAAAGCTTACAATTTGAATTATTCAATGACTACCAGTATTTAAAAAAGAATAGTTTGTTTTTATTTAAATGTGTAAAACAAAACGTGACGAATTTTGTAAATACACCTTCAGAAAATAATTGGTAATTTTCTCTAAATTAAAAAAAATGAAATGAGTGATGGGGTAACAGATTAAGGAAAATATATTTAAAGATTTAAAAAAAAAAAAAAAAAAAAAAAACGTTTCAAAGATAATTTCATTCATTTGTGAATTCTTGAAAGTTTCATTAAAAACCCAACAATTATCTGATTTTTGCAAGAATTTCCAAATCAAGTTGTTTTTCACCGAAAAAATGACGCTTAAGTTAAAAAGTTAAATTTCTCGTACAAATTTATGGTCCCACGTTGCCGTCAGAAAAATAAGATTTTTTTTTATCCCAAATTGTCAAGAAAGATTATAATTTTATCTTTCCTCTTAATAACAGATTTTGAGGATAAAATTTTGTTTTAAGATTTTAGGAGGCATTTTTTTTCATAATCATATCCTCTTTTTTAAGAGAATTTTTGGAGTACGTACTTTCAACACTAAGTAAGTTTTTTTTCTTGATCAATAATATGTACGATGAAAAGTGAAATAGTATCAATCGCTGAAAATATATTCGAACATGTAAGAAACAGCACACTAAAATTAGTTCATATAATTTTTTACAGTTGGGGTGGTGGCCAAGTTTCCAGAGTGGGGCAGGCCCCCAAAGCGACAGATTGAGTGAAATGGTATTACTATCTCGAGCGACTGATGATGATATATCTTCTTAATCTTACTAGTCATCATCTCATCATATAAGGCGCGGATACAGACAGGTGAGGGAGTACCAATTCACACACACACAAACAAAACAAAATACTTTAACTTTTAAATATTTCAATGAAGAAATTTTATTTGCTAATTTAAAATCCCAAATAATCATAAATTAACCAGGATCTTGAAAAATATTTAGTTTTTTTCTGAAAAACTAAATATTTTTCGTTACATGATAACATTTTCATGTAACGAACTGTAGTGTAGTGTAACAGAATGGTGACTTAAGTTACAACTTATTTAGAAATATTTTTACTTTTTATTCTTTGGTTCTGTGATAAATTTAGTTTTGTCAATTGTAACGTTCAAGTTCAACCAAGATGACTCGAGAGCCACTGACTGTAGGTGGGATTACTAAGTAAAAAAGATGTTTATGATGAATAATGTGATAAATGAAGAAATACGAGTTGGCATAGGTATGATGGTTGACCCCTTGGCTTGAAGAGATATAGATTGTAGTTTTCAAGGAAGCATACATGTGGGAATATAGTAGTTCTTGGAGTTGTGGAATTTTCGATATTATTTTACACTACAGTACACCAGTTTCATTCCTGATGCTCTTTAAGTAGTCAACTGGCCAATGACGGATAAATTATAAATAGGGTACTATTGACCATGATGCACATTAGGTCAAAAGGGGAGACGAGTGTACTGTAATACTAGTAAAAAATTACCGAATTTTCTTATCACTTTTGAAATACGGAGGAAATGAGGGTGATTTGACTCCATGGTAGTACCAATGCGTATCTTAGATATAAAGGTCTGAATTGGTGGAACTCAAAGTGATGAAGTTGATCTGGACATTTGCCATGGAAATAGCGATAGTGTTGCGACTGTAGGAAAGAGGTTGCAGAGTGGAGAATATGTCTAACACAAAAAACCACGTAAAAACTATTTTTTTAACTATCATCAACTTATCAAGGCTATTTTAATGTGGATCCAGATATGGCAACAGTACTCCATAATTTTATCCGCCTCTTGTAAAGAGGATGAAAGCATAGAATGAATCGGGTATTTTCTGAAGCAATAAGTTTTTTCAAGCATTTCAAAAAAATTTATGGGTCATACACGAATTCCACAAGAGGTCTGGAGTGAACTTGAGACCCAATAGGAGTTCAGTCACATGGCACCTCATTGAGAAGCGCAACTATTCACAGTGATTGGAGAGAAAAAGTTAAACAAAAAGCCACGATTCATATGTAAAAATGCCTAGAATAAAATAAAAATGTTGTTCATCAACTGCACCCTCCATAATTTTTTCAATTTGAACCCCATTCTGCGCAAAATTGTGGGTTGCACCATCGGTACATGCATGCATACATACATACATACATACATACAAATTCAAATTAAATTTCTTCTCTTCGTACCATGGTTATTTACAACAACAAAAATTAAACTAAAAATGGAGATTTCCTTTTCCAAGTCTCTTTCATCATTGTTTTAAAATAAATATGTACTCTCTGTAAGTCAGTTTTTTTTTTCAGTACATCATCACCTTTTTTTGTGATTAATAATAAGAATGTTTATCCATTCATGAAATATATCAATTTTACTATAAATTTTATTGTAGAGAGTATTTCGGTAAATAATCGTACCGAGGAAAAATATGTTGCGCTTGCCTTTCAACAACAGAATCTGTCTTGTCTTGAAACTCACTCTTCCAAATTCTGATCATTTGAAGCCATAGGAAACATGCAACTCTCTCACACTCACCAAGCTCTCTCCGACGGATGATTCTTAAATTATTTTTAAACGGTTTCAAAAAGCAACGAACAGGAAAAACAGGTCATGAGATGAAAAAAAAAAATCCTGTACAAGAGAAAGTCAAGTTTTAAAAATGTTTATTGATTTAAAAATGGCAATTTCTTTCTTCGCAGACATTCGGTATATTGTTGATTTATAAAAAAAAAAAAAAAAAAAAATGTTTGGGACAACAAATGTGATTTTTTTATTTAATTCGTGTACACTGTAAAATGAAAAATATATAAGTTTTGTTTGGAGTCTTAATTTTCCAATAAACATGGATGAAACTTGAGAACTAAAACAAAAAAATAAAAATAAATAAATACTTAGAAAAGGAAAATATTTTTAATTTGGAAATACCATTATTAGTCAATCCCAGCAAAAATCTCAGATTTGAGAAAAAAAAAAAAAAATATTTGCTAATTTTTCACCAGGTGGGAAAAAAAAATATTTGGTGTAGTACTGTACTGTAATAAATAAACAAAAGATAAAAAAAATATTAGGTTGAGCAACATATAACAATGAAAGAATACATATAAAAAAAAGTATTTTGTTTTTTAAAGAACAAAAACAAAAGATTCACAAGAAGTCAAAACGAAATATTTTCCCTAATAGTGTTGCATTTTTTTTATACAGACTTTCACTTAGAATTTTCAAATTAAAGTTAAAAATACAATAAAAAAAGCTATCAAAGAATTTAAAAAATCATACCCAATTTGATTTAAAACTTTTACTGTTTAAAAAACCAAAAGAAAATTTCTAAAAATACTTTTTCCTTCTTCAGATCGCTTCAAATATTTTTTTATTTGCTTTGTTTTTCTGTTTCTTTGTTAAATCTCTTTAAAAAAAAAAAAAAAAAAAGGAAGTGAAAAAACAAAATAAAAATGTAGTAAAAGTGGAAAAAAAGTCCTAATCTTTTAAATTTTTATTCTACACAACACAATTTATAAAAAAAGAATCAGTTCTTAAATTTATTTAAATTAAGATAAAAAATAAAAAAAAAAAAAAGTTTTATTTTTTGTTATCCTTATAATCTTTCCCTTTGCTTTGTATAATTACTCAATGTCAATGTAGTATCCGGGTCGGTTCAAATTATTTTTTTAAAACTTATGATTTAAAAAATAATTTTGATCAAAAGAAATTTAAAACTTTTTTTTTTTATTTTTGTATGAAACTTTAACGAAGTTGTTACAACATTTTTTTTCTGAGATAGTTTCAAAATATTTTATTCAAAGTTCAGTTGTATAGAAAAGAAGTGAAAAACTTTTAAAAACTTTTTTTTTAATCTTTGTAATTAACGAATGGTTAACCTTACATTTAAAAATAGACTATTGCTTATTATTATTTGTTATAATCGGCAACAAAAGCTGTCAGAAAGTGAACGAAAATTGATTATTACCATTTTCTTTTAAACTACATAATTTATCTTATAATCATTAAAATAAATGAGATGAATCAACACTTACGGAACAGCAGTTCTTCTGCTTTTTCTCGGCTAAGATTGAAATGGTAAAACGCAACACTTCTATCAGCTTCCTTCAGAGCAATTGTTTGTTTTTCCAATATTTCATCCACGTTTTTAGCTGATTTTAAGGTATGTAGATTAAAATTACATTCCTTTTCTATATTAGCATAAATTGGTGAATCATCCATGGTGCATAGATTTTTTTCACAAAAAGTTTTAAAACTTTTTACTTCCTTGTTTCTTATACAAACCAAATAGGACACTTCGTCGAACCCATCATCAGCGTCAAGTAGAAAAGTTGACGACGGTGTCCGTTTAAAATCAGTCCTTTTCACATTCAATTCCGTACAAGATCTCTCTCTCTCTCTCGTCAGAATGTGGATGATCATGGCACTCTAAAGCTTCCTGTCATTTGTTACTTAACAGTAATACTTTCCCCATTAACTCCTCTTTCTCTTTCTGATACTTGTTCTTTCATCAATTTGCACAGAATTATTAAGATGTTATGCACTCCTTTACTTTGCCCCACCTACCGTCAGTCTATCATGTGAGTATTAAATTCTTCAAGCCTCTCTTCCTCATTATGCATCTAAAAAATTTAAGGTGTCTTTTTCTGATTTTTATGAATAGTTAGTCTGCTAAAATGATCACTAGGACTATAAAAGAAAGGAAATAAGCTTTCTCTTCCTCTTTATATCTTTTTGTCCTAGAATGTGGTAGGTGCAGGATGTTTTTCATTGCCTCCAGGGAAATTTCTTTTCTTGAGTAACCATCTGCTAAGCTTCAAACCCAGGCATGTGGTATATCACAGACACGTTTTCTAACAAGAAAGCCAATAATGTTTTTCCTCTTTTCTATATGCACACAAATATATTTTCTCTCTTCTTATATTATTATTCTTTATATAAAAATATGTTAAATTCCTCCTAGTGTTAAAATTTATATTAATTTGAAAATATTGAATTCAATTTCTTTAAAAATTTTCAACCTCATCTTCGTCCATTACAACTTGTAGCAGCTATCTGCTATATTGTTTACAATCATACTGGGATTTCTTCCTACTTAATAATAATGGATAATTCTTAGTCTTACCCACACATTTTTTCTTTCTTGCTTTGAAGTTAGAAGGTTATAAGCACTTGATTGTATCCTGTTTGCACATGAATCCTTTCTTTTTTAATGTCTTATAATTGCTTTGCTTTACTTTGCTATTATTTTATATTTGCCTTACATTATTCATTTTTTGTATCATTTTGCTTTTTTCTTGTTTTTTATTATCATTTCAACCCAAGCAAGACAATAAAGCCACTAAGACACAATGGGTTACTGAGTGTGAAATAATATGAGAAAAAAACATTATTAATGAGAGAGAATAATAAAAGAACAGGAATTAAGAAGACAGAAGATAATAATTGATATTACATTTAAATTTTTGAAGTTCAATGTTGACTAGAAAGCAAGAAACCAGAAGAGAGTTTCACAAGTAAAAAGTGTGATAGAAGAAACTCTTAGCATAAAACTTACAGTTATATCTAGCCATTTCAACTGTAAAATAATAGGACCTTGCTACCAATCTAGAATTGTGCTTGAATTCATGAAGTCTAGATACCACAGAGGAAAGTTCATCAGAACAATTACTATGAAAATATTTATAGAAAAGACACAGGGAAGCTATGTTACAGTGGTGAGAAAGTGACTGAAGCTGAGATGCCAGGTCAGGATCAATAACTTTGCAGATTCTTCTTTGTACTTTATCAGGAACCTTTAAATACATATCAGAAGCACTAGACCAGATATGACAGCAATTTTTATTATTTTTGTTATTGTGTTAAATATAATCTGGTTGAAATAAAATTCAAATTTTTTTGATGGTTAGGTAAGAAATGTTAAATAATAGTTTCAGACTATAATTTTTTAGTGGCAGTGTATTTGGCTCAGACTTTCTGAGGCTGACCTTGGGGTCAGCTGGTAGACAAAATAGGGATGTTGATTTTAATTGGCTGAGCCAAACATGGGAATGTTAGAATTAGAAAGAGTTTTCAGTGAGTTAAGTTTTATGCCTTGAAGAATGCAGACATGTTAATTTCATGTCCCAGGGAACTTGCTCCCAAGTCGGGGTGATAGAGCGACCCCACTGGCTAGTTAGAAATGTACATGTTAACGTGTTTAATAAAATGGATAAGTTAAAAATCCCTTTTGTTGACGTTCTCATTTTACCTCTGAACAAACCAACTAGCAATCATCCATCCAAGAGAAGAAAGAGAGAAATACAACTTTATTATGATTGCCTCAAGACCGTCAACCAAAAAGACCTTCCCAGAGAGAGAGAGGGGTATAAAACAATTGCGAATCTTATCAGATTCACTTATAAATGCCCACTTATTCAACATGATACTCTTTTCTATTCTCTTTAGATCTTTGTTCCCTCAAGTCTTAATTTTCACCTGTGACAAACCTGTTCAGGTTTTATTGCTATATAGGATGGTAGACATCATTTAACATTATTGTTGTATAGATTAATAAGAACATAAGACTAAATGATTCATATCTAAAATTTATTCAGACTTTGTCATTTAATATAAAGAAGCATGATTTGGGAGCTTTCTTTAAACATGAATATTCTCACAATTTCAATTTGGTACTTTAAAAATCAATATATCTTGTTCTAAACAGAAAAGAGCTCAAAACATCAAAATAAGAAATGATAATGTGCCTTTGTATAATTAATCACACTTAATTTGCATATGACAGCCTCTTTCCTTTAAACGTGGTGAGAAGTGAAAACATAAAAAGAAAAATGAAGAAACAAACTATTTTGCATTTTAGGCCTAAAATGCAATACTTTGGCAACACATTCAACCTGAGAGTAAGTATGTTTCAGAGTACCAAATATCCAATGAAAATTCAAATACCAATTACATGATTATCAACACTAATTGCATTAAGCATTCTGATTGGTTAAGACCATGCAGCATTTTAGATCCATACAATTACTATAAATAACATATTTAAATGAATGAAACTATACGTGCCTATTTACATATATTTATGCATAGCTTGTACATATCATATATCAACTAGCAAAAAATAATGAAAGCTGAGAAAAATGGCTGCTGAAACCTCCCGACATGTGGACTGAACAATTACATAAGTGTTCATCTATGAAACTCTGGAATTGATGTGCTGAATATAACATCAATCAGGCAAGTGATAAATTTTATGCTTGTATTAATCATATATATATATATATATATATATATATATATATATATATTGTTATATACATATGTAGCCAAAAAACCCTAACCACACACAGTTTACACTTAGCAAACACTTTCCCTTCTTACCTCTCTATAGTATAGTATACCCATTCATCCTTTCTCTATCAATCTGTAATAGACTACAAGAACAATCAAGTCAAACAGGTTGATGACATAGCAACAGATCCAAGTGAGCTCTAAAGATAGATTCTCACACATATGCAGAATCACATGATCAAGTATGAAACATCGAGTGGGAAAATAATGAAAGGAATTAGTTGGAATCCGAGTCTTAAGCGAGTAACATCCCTTTTTACTTGTTACTATCAAGCCAAGGAAATTGCACAGTGGAGATGAGTTCAAATTCAACTCACCACAGTATGCTGCATATATCAAATGCACAGGTGAAATACTAAGCATGAGAGTCACCTAAGACAGGCGTGTATGACCCACTCAATTGGATACAGGATAAGACTTATACAGTGCTGAATCTTCCTACCTGAACAATGAATTCTACATTGCAGAATATGTGAGGAAGAGAGTAAACGACCAGCTCTTGGTGTCAAAACTCATAACAGTAAATAAAGAATAATATATCAAAATATATTGCTGCATGGGTGAAACAAACTGAACTGAATGTAAAAAGAACAAAAGAGAAATATAAAACAAAAGGAAAGAGATAGAAAAGGAAAAAGAGAGAACCTTATTTTATTTCAGGCAAATAACTAAAAGTAAGTAGGCTTTAACTATTCATATCAGATATATGATGCATATATCTTTCCACACAGAAATGTATAGCAAACTTCTTTCCATGAACTATTTTGCATTAATGTTTTCATGTATCATCTTGTTATAATTAAATCTTATTAGATTATATATATTTTCGTTTGTTGTTCATTACTGTTAATTGTTTCTCTTCATCTGTGTATTTGAGCTTGTAAGAGAATCCTTCCACTACAGAGTAGTAAACCTTGGTAATCTTCTTTGACAACCAGTTTTTTTTTTTTATTTTATTATCTTTTCTTTTTAAATTTTGTATTGTGACAATTGGTCTGTAACTTAAATTGGGGGCTCATCTGGAATTCTCTATCAGCGAAAATACATGTGACGACCAACTGACAATAAAATAAGATGGCAGTTATGGAAGCTTTTTTAAGAAAACTATCCCTAGAACAACTAAACAAATTGTGAAAAATGATGTGCTAGAAATAGGGAAACACAGAGAATTAGATATTAGAAAGGTGGTAAGAGAGGCAAGCTTAATGAGAGTAATAGCTAAGCATATGCTCAATAACAACATATTTGAAGAGGAAATGCTAAATCAATTACCAGTAGATGCGCAGGAAATGTCACAGGCACAATTTAACCTGGAAAAGGCCAAAATAGATGCTAGGACAGAATTAGAAAAGGTACATATTGAACAGGAAATCAGATTCAAAGAATTATAGATAAGTAGACAGGACAGTGAGGTAAAGCAGCAAGAGTTTGACCTTAAAAAACAAGTTAGGCTAGTGCCTAAATTTCATGAGGACGAAGTAGACAACTCTCACATTTTGAGAAGACAACAATTAATTTAAACTGGCCGAGGAGTGCCTGGCCAATGTTATTACAGTCTTATATGAGAAAGCCCAAAAGACTTATGCATCTCTTTCAGTGGAAGACAGTGCAGAATATAATTTAGTAAGGTCATTGATCCTAAAAAGTTATGAGCTTGTTCCTGAGGCATATTGTCAAAAATTTAGAAATCATAGAAAGTTAGAAGCCCAAACTTATGCAGAGTTTTTAAGACAGAAGGAAACCCATTTTGACCAATGGAACATGGCAAAAAATGTTGAAAACATATGAAAAACTAGAACAGTTAATACAGGTTGAAGAGTTCAAAAACTGTATAGCCATTAAGATTCATATAGACAAAAGAAAGACAGAAACTGCTTATGAGTTAGCCACATTAGTAGATGAATATACCCTAACTCATAAGAGGAGCAAAGGCAAACCTAATTTAAGAACCCAGACTCCTAGTAAAGTGAAACGCATGAGTTATGAAAAAGGCAGGAATATACAATTAGTTAGAGACTAACTGACAATCAGGTGGAAAAGTAAACCAATGACATGCCATTACTGTCAGAAGACAGGGCATAGTATAGCAAACTGTTGGACTTGGCAAAACAATTAATTAAATAGCTCAGTACTTAATAAACCACAGAGAGTGAGATCTGCAAATAAAAGGGCAGAATTATATCAACCAGTAGCAGTGTTATTGAGAAATGATTTGGCAGGTAGAAAAGGATGAACTCTTCCCTAAACAAACTGAGAAAACCAGTAAGAAAGAAAAATTTGAATAAAAAGCTTAGAACAGTTAATGTGATATCGGTTGCAGTGACTCATACACAAGCGAGATTGATAAATAGTCAGAAGGAAGACAATCAAATAGATCTGTCCCAAACATTTATGAACTGTAATGCTAGTTTACCAGAGTTGAATAGAATTAGAGAAAGGAGAAGCATTGGGAGTGATGAAACTACTTCATCTACTATGTCAAGGAGGAACCTGATCACTGAACAACAATCTGACCCTTAATTAACGCAAATCAAGCAAGGGCAGGGGATAATAAAGATAATATACCAAAGTCAAAAATGATGAATTAATGCAAACATGGAAACTATCTCAGATTCCAAATTTTGAAGACAGGACAACTTATGAACAAATTGTTGTTCCCAGCGCATATCAGCAAAGTATATTAAGAACAGCTAATGAAATTCCATTAGCAGGACACTTAGGAATTAATAAAACATGTGAACAAGTTTTCAGGCATTTTTATTGGCCCAGAGTTAAAAAAGACATAGTGAAATTTTGCAAAACTTGTCATGTATATCAAATGGCAGGAAAACCAAATGAAAAAATCCCAGCTGCACCCCTACATCCTATTCCA
>OZ010579.1:9159662-9164662 GCA_963932145.1 Acanthosepion lycidas
TACATCCTATTCCAGTTTTTGAAGAACCCATCAGTTGCATAATAGTAGATTGCATAGGTCCATTACTGAGGACCAAATCAGGTAATAAGTACTTGTTGACCATCATATGTGCATCATCAAGATTTCCTGAGGCTATTCTATTGCAGAATATTTCAGCCAAAAAGGTAATGAAAGCTCTCACTAATTTCTTTACTTAGGTGGACTTATCTAAAGTAATACAGTTGGACCAAAGATCCAATTTCATGTCAAAGCTATTTCAACAAGTGGTTAAATAATTGGGCATCACTTCTGTAAAAGCGAGTGCTTATCATCCACAATCACAGGAAGCTCTGGAAAGATTCAACTCTACCCTAAAGAATATGATGAAAATTTATTGTTTAGATAACATGAAAGAATGGGATGAGGGCATTCCGTTTCTAATGTTTGCAACTTGTGAATCAGTACAGGAATCCCTAGGTTTTAATCCATTTGAACTTGTATTTGGACATTCAGTATGAAGTCCATTGCAATTGATAATGAAAAAGTGGTGACAAGATGACCCAAGCAGAGATCATCTTCTAGATTATGTAGAATGATTCAGAAAATGAATATCTGAAGCAAATATGTTAGCTTGAGAGCACTTCAGAAGTATTCAAGGCAAAAGAAATATCATTATGATAAAAAAACAGCTGAGCAAAAATTTGAGATAGGACACAAAGTTCTAATTTTATTACACACAAATAACCATCTACTTAAAGCTAAATTTCAAAGCCCATACAAAATTAGGAGAAAGATAAGAGAACTCAACTACATAGTGGATACACGTGATCATAAAAAGAAGACAAAAATATCACATAAACATGATTAAACTTTACTTCAGAAGAAAGAATAATAGACCCATATTTGCTATCCAAGAATCTTGTGAGGTTAGGCACCCTAGGAAAAAAAGGGAATTATACATAGATCAAGATCCTTCACATAAACTTTAGAATTCTGAGATATTAGCTGATCTAGATAGCAAATTACATTTACCAGAGACTGAGAATGATGAGTTAACTGTCCTTATTTTTGATTACATGTGTTTATTTTCTAATGTATCTAATCAGTCAAATATGGTATCTCATGATGTAGATGTAGAAAATGCTAAACCAATAAAGCAACACCCATATCAGTTGAATGCCCAGAAAGCAAAACTCATGGAGGATGAAATACAATATATATTAAGAAATGGAATTATTGAACCAAGCCAAAGGGAATGAGCTTCACCATGCATATTGGTAGAAAAACCTGACAGGTCAATGAGATTTTGTATGGATTATTGAAAGGTAAATAGGCTTACCAAACCAGTTCCTATCCCATTCCTAGAATGGATGATTGCGTAGATAAAGTTGGAAAGGTTAAATATATCACCAAGTGCAATCTTTTAAAAGGTTATTGGCATGCACCATTAACTGATAAGGCTAAACAGACATCAGCTTTTGTAACACCCAGTGGAAGTTATCAGTATCGTATTATGCCTTTTGGTATGAAGAATTCACAAATAACTTTTGTAAGATTAATGAATCAGTGCTTGAGAGATATACAAGGAGTAGATGCATATATTGACAATGCTGTAATATATAATGATACTTGGGAAGAACACCTCTTAACTTTGAGGAAGTTCTTTGACAGGCTTAACTTAGTGAATCTTATAATTAATTTAATGAAAAGTGATTTTTGCCAAGTAGAGATAATCTATCTAGGACATGTTTTGGGGCATGGGAAAATCTCTTTGCTTCATTCTAAGGTCCAAGGTCTGAGATATCTGATCTCTGATAATGTAGAATTATTACAAAGTTTTCTGTGTATAGCAGGATATTACCATAAATTCCGTGGGAATTTTTCTGGATTTTCTTCCCCACTGACTGACTTGTTAAAGAAAAAGGTTAAGTTTATATGGACATTGAAATGTCAAGAAGCCTTTGATAAAATCAAAGAAGCCAAATCTGATGCTTAAAGCTCCAGATTTTAGAAAGCTGTTCATTATCACAGTTGACACAAACAACTTAGGAATCAGGGCAGTGTTATTACAAGCCAATGATCACAATAAAATGCATTTGATTACTTACAACTCTCAAAAATTTAATAAACATCAGAAAGCTTATTTTACAATACTAATATCTAGTTTACAATACTTTGAAATTTATTTGGCTATGTCACAGTCATCTACTGTAATACTCACAGACCAAAATTTGTTGGTTTTCATAGATAAACTGAAAAATAGGAATAGACGTCTTCTAGTGTGAAGCTTGGTGTTAGAGGAGTTCAGTTTAAAAATTGAACATATTAAGAGCATGAAAATAAGTGTGCTGAAGCATTGTTTTGCATCTAAATTTATGCCTCTAGTGAAAAAAAATGAATTGAAATTCCTTTTTTTCTTTTGGATGTGAAGATGTCATATTCTTATGAAGCCAAAAACCCCTAACAACACACATTTTAAACTTAGCAAACCATCTCTCTTTCCACCTCTCTATAATATAGTATATCCACTCATCTGCTCTCTTTCAATCTGTAATAGTTGTTGCTGACTCCAAGAACAATTAGGTCAAACCGGTTGATAACCTAGCAACAGGATGACCTAAGCAAAATCTAAAAATAGATTCTCATACACTTACAGATTCACGTTCTCAAGTATGAAATGTTGAGTGAGAAAATAATGAAAGGAATTAGTTGAAATCCAAGTCTTCATTATCATCCTTCGACCTCCTTATGGTTGGTCAGAACACCCTTGACAATCCCTTTTCAGGTTGTTCAGTTCTGCATTGCTGTCCCCAGATCCCCAATGTCCAACCTGGAGTCCTGAAGTATGATGTCTGGGAAAACCAATTTTTGTGAGAAGACACTTCGAGAAGGATGCCATAGAAGTAAAGATGAGATGATTTTCCTGTCTGCTTGATAGCAGCAGCTGGCAAACTATAATCATTTTTGTTTGAACTCAAGAGAGATTTGTCTCAGTTATCCATAAATTGTGTTAAGCATTGCATCGTATCTCCAACTGATGTTCTGGATTTTTCTAAATAGATTTGTATATGTCATCTTTTAAGTTGAGCAGATAATGTTCAAGTTTCTGATCCATACAGTAGGACCAGTTCAGTCAATGTTCAAAAAGTTTGGACTTTTAAGGAGGATGGAAGATTCAAGTGCTAAATCTTGTGAAATTTGTTAAACACATCCCATGCAAGAGCTTTGCAGATGTTGAAGTCTTTTTGGGAATCTATTATGTGAGATCCAAGATATTTGTAGTCCTGAAATCTTTTGATGGATGTATTATTGAGTGACTTCAACTCAGATGGGTCAGGGACAGTTGTGATAGATTCTGTCTTACTCATATCATGATGCTCCCTTTAATTAGTAACTATCATATTTATGATAATCCATTCTTGCATCACTGGATAGAGTGCTCTAACTTTCTATCCTCCAAAAACATTCTACAGTCAAAGTGTTAAATCCTGTCTGTATCCCATTGATTCCATGACTATACTGCCACAGCTACACTGCCTCATTGCCTATTATATAAAATGTCATTTGGCTGAATTCATTTTTTACAAATAAGGGTGCATGAAACTATTCAGTGTATCTCTAATTTTTTGGCACTTCAGCTTCTATTAAACTTAACTGAAGCCATAATTTGTAAGAGTAATATATTAATCAATAGACAAGACACTTTGCTGGTAGGTAGCAAATGAAAATGTCATGATCTTTATACTGAAAGAAATATACTTTTCCATGGCAAATAAAATATTGCATTTTTTACATGCAATTTGATTCAAATCCAATAATTGAGTTAGACTTGGACTTATCCTAACTATTCTTTTGTATGAGCTAAGTCTTCTTGCAACAAGAAATTCATCTATTTCATGTTTACCGTTTACCAAAATATCAAATTTTCTTCATGAATACCAATGTTTCTCTTAAAAAAACATTATTGCTATAATTAAATAATGGCATAAACAAATTGAAAATCTTCATGCATAAAATCAAAAATCCTGAAGGGAAGAATAAAATAATTCCCATCTTTAACTGGAACTCTTTGTCTACTGTTTGCCAGAAAGGATAACAGAATAGTTTTTCTTCTTTATAAATACCCACCAACTATTTTTTCTAGAAATAAGAAGGTTAACTTCTCTAAATCAAGAGGGCAAAAAAGGAAAAGGCAGAGTAACATTGACAAAAAGAAGCTCTATAGAAATTAATTCAGCTAAAGATCACTTTAATCAAGAATCAAGTTTCACAAGGAACTAAATTATTTTTCACCATTTAGCTTCTGAAAAAAAATCACAAGCCTAACATTTTTGCACACACCATTTTTCAATGACCTAATGCATGCTTAATATTTTCTCTATTACATGTGACTTTTTAAAAAGGTTTGAATTAAAGCAATCTAAACACAAGGAGAACAAATTAAATTTCACAAAGTTGTCTGTTAGTCATACCAACATTGTTGGGTTTGTTGTGGGCAGTATATTGGGGATTATATTACCACTTTGTTATGGATTGTATATTGGGCTGCCAACAGATATTGAATGACAGAAGACAACAACAGACAAAATAAAGACTTGAGTAAAAAAAAATATATTGACAAGTTTATTTTCATTAAAGAACATACATCAACAAAAATAAGGTTACAGTGCACTAGACAAAAATATCTCTGCATGTTCATATAGAGGGTGAAGAGAGTGTTGTCCTGAAAAGGACAGATTTGTAGTTGCTGAAGAGGGTTGTCCTGAAAAGGACAGATTTGTAGTTGCTGAAGAGGGTTGTCCTGAAAAAGAATTTTGTAGCTGGTGATAGGACAGTTTATTGCATATCATTGCTGCTAGATGGGATGGATGGAGCAGAAGCTTATGGCAAACTGGAGCTGCAGATGATGATGGCTGGCTAGAAATGATGATGAGAACCATGGCTCAGCGGTCGACTGCCGGAATAGATATTACATCATTTTTGATGATTTGAGGTCTTTTTATATCCTGGTTCAGTTTTAC
>OZ010579.1:9167162-9359662 GCA_963932145.1 Acanthosepion lycidas
GAACTCTCTTACTTTTGATGGCACATAGGAAGTTTTTAAAACCTAAATTTATCAAGTTGGAGCTGAATTTTGGGGTTTTGTCAAGAAATATCATAAAAACTGGTTTGATGACAATGATGATAATGTTAAGGGGTTAGTGAAAATGAAACACACTCTATTCATCTTTCTCCATTAAGTGGTACATTAGAAAACCTCCTGGCCAGGGGATTGAGTTGTTTGGATGTAATTTGAGAAATCATGTATGGAGGAAAGATGGTGATGCCTTCAAGCAAAAGAACACCATTCCAACAGTGAAATTTGGTGGTGGCATCAGCATGGCTTGGGGATGTTTTTCTGCAAAAGGTACTGCCAACATATCAGTAATAGATGGTAGAATGAATGACGCAGTATATCAAAATATTTTGGAAGCAAATTTAATGATTTCAGTTGAAAATCTTGAACTTCCTCCTGATTGTATCTTCCAACAAGATAATAATCGTAAGCATACTGCAAAATCCATGAATAAATGGCTTGCTGAAAATAATGTAAATATCCTGAAATGGCCAAGTCAGTCCCCAGATTTAGAACCCAATCGAGAATCTGTTGCATTATTTGAAAATTCAAATCTAATTGAAAGCTCCAAAAAACATCCTGGATCTGAAGACCATATGCAAAGAAGAATGGAACAAAATACGAACTAAAATTTTCTAATCATTAATTGAGAACTACAAAAAGGGGTTGGTTGCTGTAGAAGTGAATAATGGCAATTTTACAAAGTATTAAATGAAGATTATGTATTCTTCTTTGTATTATACAAATACTTTTTTCACCCATTAAAATGGATAAATGGGATTTATTTCTATTAAATCAGATTTTTTTCTGTTTTCTACATATATTTAGTTATTTTGCATCTGTGTACAGTTAATTATATGAAAAATATGTTTATTTATTAGTTGGAAATACAATAAATTAAAAATTTGTATGTGTACGAATATTTATTTCCTCCCACTGTATGTCTGTATATATATAAAAATCATACAGAGTGGAGGCACTTTATAAGGGAAGGATGCAGTGCTTTTTTAGGATGAATGTCTCAGGGATGCTTAAATCAAGTGTGGCTGCTAAAGAGGCACTCACTCTGATTTGCCAGCTAATATGCAGTCTTGGAAATGTGGTGTATGTGAACACATGCTGTTGTTGAGGGCAGGTTATATAAATCATCTGAAAGGTCATTATAACAGCCAGAAGCAAGCCAACTATGCCAACCTGCCTTATCATCCTGCCAACAATACCTGCATTGTTTACAACAAGGCTTGTCAGTCATCATCTGGACTGAGGAGGCACATGGTAGTACACAGGAGAGCTGTAGAGCATGAAAATACAGTGAACCCAATCAAGGATACAAAGTTTATCTGTCATATACATATGCCTAATACCCATGAAATTGGATGCTGGTCTCAAGAGTCATCTTAGAGTCTATGGATGCTGAAACAAGATGGATGCCATCACAAATGATGCAATGTGTGAGGAAGCAGCTGTCATCTGAGTAAGATGTGGCAATCCCCATATATATATATATATATATATATATATATATATATATATTCTTAAAATACATTTATAAAATGCAACGGTAGAGGTCATCAGTGATGTTACCCTGGCTTCATTACGGATTTCGGGTATTGCAACATCTGATCCATTTTGCCAGATACCCTGACCTGTTAACAGGTCTCCCCTCTGCATAATTTTAACAACAGAAAATATATTAATAATATATATATATAAAATATATATATATGGGTGACTTTTGCTGTATTTTGCAATTAATTTTGATTATTCCCAAATTTAATTCCAAGTTATAAAAGGTGTGACCGTACAAAAAATTTTCACAAAAAATCTCATAAAAAATTGCTAGAAACAATTGCAGTGATGAAAACTTGGAAATCCAAAAATATCAGGATTGTGGGTTCAGATCCGGCCCAGAATGTTTTTAATTTACTCACAGAGTTGGAATGATTCAAAAATGACATGATATGTTGGGCTAGGAGTAAAGTTGAAAAAGTGTGACACAGTGACATTTGCATTTATTTTATATATATATATATATATATATATATATATATATGTATTTAATAAAAAATAAAATCCAAAATTACCTCATATGGGAAATAGCCTATTTTGTCAGACAAATATATCGGTCGTCTTTATTATCAACCATGGTGTTGATATAAAAACAAATTCAAATTTCCATAATATAGGTTTAACTTAATTAGCTACCATATTTCCATAATATTCACTCCCCACTAACTCTTCAAATGTCAACATTATAACTAATTCTAATTTTCTATATTTTATTCCTACCACCTTTATATTCCCTTTCTACTATATTAATTATAATCTATAAACTTTTCTCTACTTTAATATCTCCTCAACTCTTTTGAGTATTTACTTTTAGACTCCTTTTTATTCCTCTTTTAATTTTAAATTAATATTTCATTCTTCATATAACCCCAAATTAATGTCATAAGGTTAATATTCGGGTTTAATTTTATAAAACTTCATCTCTTTAAGACAAATACTTTCCACCCTCCCCTGACCCCTGTCTCAAGTATTTCATCTGTGTGAAACTTTGAAATGAATAAATTCTGTATTAGTTTTTTGACAGGTTGTTTTTTTTTTAGCTTTCACAGCTAAATTCTATTTCCTGTCCCTCCTTCATTGTATAGGCATAAGCTCCCTTAATTTTCATTCAAACAATTTACAGTTCAAATAAATGTTTTTTTGAACAATTATTCTTTAACAAATTTCTTGATACAAAAAATTCTGTTGTTTAGTCATATTGTCAAATTTTGAAAAATGAGTTGGGTCATGAACTTTTCAGCAAATCTTTTACAACTTTTATTGTAGAATATTATATATATATATATATATATATATATATATATATATATATATATATATATATATATATATATTCACACTCCTTCCCAGTCTTTTGATCTGGAGCAGAGTTTTATCCCTTGTTTCCTGTTTAGGATTGGGTTTTTAAGAGTCCCTTCTAAAGACTTTTCATTCTTTTTCATTCTCAGTAGCTCCTTGCATCTTAGAAGCATTATCACCTTGCTTGGGGGAAATTGATTAAAAAGAAATATATATATGTGTGTGTGTGTGTGTGTGTGAATAAAGCATATTTAGGCAGCAAGTATTCATCAAAACAAGTTTGATTAAAAAAAACCAAGAAGGTCTGTATGTTTAATTTTTATTGTATTTTTCCAATTTTAAAATAAAGTGTTGTATATTGTGATCAAAATTGTGGGTAAACTGTTTGAAGTTCATATTTATGTTGTTTATTCAAGTACTTTCAATCATCTCAGTCAATTTCAAGAATCAATGTGGTGCCTGTGTGATAACCACAATTTCATTGCCTGAATTTTTGTATTTTTTGGAAATTTTGTGGAGGCAAAATTGGATAACCTGGAAAGCAGAACCTTGTTGTTATTGTTGTGGAGGTTAATACCGTCTTTGCCTTAGCAAACATAAATCCAAGTGTCAAACAAAAGAGGCCATTGAGTAGGGGTAAACAAATGTATAATTTATTTACATACATACAAAGACTGATAACTTCTATCAGTTGCTCTTGTTAAGGCAACAGAGAGAGAGAGAGATGAAATTTGAAGCAAATAGACACTTGATGATGGTCGTACCTGCATCTCTTTCTCAGCATGTTGGTGTTGACATGAAATACTGATCTGTGCAGGATCTGTTTGAATTTGGGTATATATAGTTTTTAGTTGGCTTGAAATTAAGGTTTTGGTTTTTGAGTAGAAGTGGTTCTAACTTTTTATATTATTGATTTTGTTTAGTTAAAGCAGATGTATGTGTGGAGCCAATGCACAGAAAACATATTTACACAGTCTGCTTTGGGTTGTCAAGCAGTCAAAATCTGGTTTGTGTAGAAAATGAGGAGGTACAACCAGGCCACCCTTCTAAAAGATTGATCAGGTGAAAGCTGTATGAATTAATTAGCAATAAATATATATTTTGAAGTCTTTGGTAAATGTGACTTTTCTTCCTGATTTGCTTTGAATTGTTGGTGTATTGTCAAATTGTGATATATTATTAGATTGTGGTGTTTCTTGTACATCAAGAGAATGTGTATGTGGTTGATTTTGTTTTTCTAAGAAAGATGGTTTTAGTCTGTCTACCGTGATAGTATCTGAGTTATTCACTTTTTGTATTGTAAAATATTTGTCTGTTCTGTTTGTATTGTAAAATATTTGTCTGTTCTTTTTATGGACCCTGATAATTTGCTGAAAGTGTTTTTTAATTGCATTATCTTGTACAAAAACATACTTGCAGTTAGACAGGTTTGTTGGAGTGTATATGTGTTTGGTTGAATTTCAAGTAGGTTTGAATTGTAATTATGACATCTTACTTTTTAATTCTTGTATGAAATACAATGTCAGGTTAGAGTGTACGTCATCTTCAAAAAAATTGTCCTGGTAGTGACAGGGGTGTACCAAAAACTATTTCAGTTGGTGTGCAGCCAAGGTCTTCTTTAATAAAGTTCCTTATAGAGAGAAATATAAGGGGTAAGTTCTCAATCCAATTGGTTGGTTTCCTTCATGGCTAATGATGTTTTGATTTGCTTGTGGAATTTTTCCACTAATCCATTAGTACATGGTTGATATGTTGTTGTTTTAATATGTTTTGTTTGAAAGACAGATGAACAGAATTGTGTGCCATGATCAATGGTGATGACATTGGGTACTCCAAAAATAGATATCCAATCTTTTAAAATAGTGTTTATGATTGAAATTGATGATGTGTTTTTGAGTGCAATCATGGTAGGCCAACATGAAAATCTGTCAACAATAGTTAAAATATATGAATAACCTTAACAGCTTGATAGGGGACCCACCATGTCTATATGCATGTGAATCTTGCATCTGGGTTGAAGAAAGTACCTATTGGCATATTGATATAACATATTTTATTCTTCTGGCATTCTATGCATATTGATATCCAATTTCTAATGTCTGATGCCATGTTTGGTGAAACAAAATGTTCACTTATAATTTTTACAAAGGAGCACTTCCTTAATGGTGGAAGATTATGTAAATGTTGGAATATTTGCTTCCTCAGTGTGGGGGCAATGTATGGTCTAGGGTTGATTAATGTAGTGTCACAATAAAGTATTTTATTGCTGAAATAGATATCTAAATTGTTTAATTGCTAGATATATAATTCTCTGGAAAAGGTGCTATAATTTGTTTGAGTCTTGATTAATTTTGCTGAGAAAAAGAAAATAGGTTTTATTACTGAATTGATTTCCTGCTTAGTTAAAGCTCCTATCAGTGTTGGGTGTGTCTGCAGTGAGAAAAATGCAATTGTTTTTGTCTTTGTTGATGTGTGAGAGTTTAGTGAAGTTATCAAGGGCGGATTTCGCTATATTGCAGGCATGGAGGGCATCTTGTTGTAGAGTGATGTTTTTGTTTTTTTTCTCTAATATAATGGTTAATGGTAATGGTATAAATGATAGATTAGCGATTAAACAACGATAATAATGTATCAGCTCAATAAACCTTCTTAACTGTCAGATAGAAATAGATACAGAGAAATTTTCAGCTACTTCCACTTTTCCTGGTAAGGGTGAAATCCCATTTTGTTCTATGTGTGTGACAATAAATGTTCGCACTAGCCGGAGTTGGGGCGCTCAGAATATTTTGCTTGTCAGGCTGCTCTTTTGTGGAGGAGAGGTGCATTCTCCGACATTTGTTGTTTTGTGCTACTACTACACGATTTTGTGGCGGTCAGCATGCTGATTGGATGAGCAGGGGATGCGGATTGAGAGCGAGAAGAATGCAGGAGTTTTTTGATTGCGTCGGCTGTTTTTTGGTGTGAAGGAGAAAAACGGTCTGGGACATTGGCTAGCAGTGCAGTTGGGACCGAGGTGACGTGGACTATTACGTTGTTTGGTGGACTGTTACAACGGACTATCGTTTTGGAATTGTGATTTGGCTGAAAGAGTTGTGGTCGAGAGACAAATCTATTGCAGACATTTGTTGATACTTCAAGTTGACAGTTTTGTTTTTATTTTATTTCTTTTCTTATTTTGTACTGTGTCCAAGAAATTTAACCTGAGTGGTACCAAAAGTAAAACTGATTTTAAATCCAAATTGAGATAGTCTCTGAAAGACTTGTTGCAGGTGGTCTTGGTGTTCTTTAATATTCTTGCTTGTAATGAGAATATTGTTAATGTAAGCATATACAAATGGTAATCATCTTGGGACTTAGTCAATTAGACTTTGAAATGATTGGGCACCATTGCTTCTTTCATTGCTTTTTTTTAGCACTCCTTATTACTGGTTCCCATATTGTATTCATTTCTATGCTTGGCCGACTCATGAGATTTTTGTGGCCTCATATATGTGCCAAAACGTTGTGAATATGGCAATGAAGATGAGTATAGCATTTCGAATAATGTAAATAATTCAAGTAATCATAATACCTCATCTCAGAGATATAGACATAATTTTCTTCTTGTTACAAATATTTTAGTCTGATGTGCAATAGTGAAACTCCCAAATGCTACACTTTTTATTGTAATGTTTTTCTTATTTTAAACTTTTGACGGCATTAGTTTGTTTTTTCAAACAACACAGTAAAAAATAGTGCCTATGAACTTTTCGTCCTTCCTGATCCAGGGAACAAATGGCATCCAATTGAACTTTTATAGCCCAAACAGAGTTGTCACCAATGTTTTATGATTATCCTCTTTCATTACCAGGAATTAGAAGTAAGATTTTGCTAGATCAATCTTTGAAAATATATGTGAACTGTGTAACCTGAGTGCAAAGTCATTTATATAGGAATTAATTTACGAAAGTCTACAGAAGGTTGAAATTCCTTATGAACAAGGTGTAGGAGAGATGCATAAGGGCTTTCAGATGGATGGATTATTTCTTCCTGTAGTATTTTGTGTGGTTGTAGTCATCATGGATGTGAAAATACTGACTGTCCAGTAGTTTTTATTCAATGTTTTGTTTTATGTTTAATGTTGTCAGTATTTTTAAAATGTTTCATAATATCCTTATATTTGTTAAAAATTTCAAGGAATTCTGTGCTATGGCAAGTTATTTTACTGATTCCAGTAGATCTGTGCTGTAAATGAATTCCTGTAATACGGATATTCTTTTCAGTGTCTGAAAGTATTTCCATGTTTTGTATTCACCAACAAGTTGAAATGTGCAAAAAATTTGCCCCAAGAATGGGTGTCTGCATTGTATGAATGTCCATATAAAATTAATGTCAAATCTTTTGTGCCTTAGGTATGAATGCATGTACTATTTGAGGCTAGTAGTTTGAGGAGACAAGGATTGGTTTTGGGTCTACATGTAGGTGGAATGACACTGACTTTTGCTCCAGTATCCATTAGGAATTTATAGCTGTTATTTTTGTCAACTACATAAAATCAGTTGTGGTAGTTGTGATCACTCAATGATAAATACCACCGGGGTGTGTGTTTATTCTTCCACAGCTAAGCCATCTTCAACGTGGCGTATGGTCACGTCTATATGAAGTACTTTTGAATGTCCGTTATTGCTGACTTAACAATTGCATTCAAAGCAAACATTGAATGGTAAACTTATAAATATACAAGATAGATTCTGGTGAGAAAAATTGTCTACATATACTCTTTCCATTTCATGTCAGTGGAAAACGTTAGTTCGAGAAGGCACAATGAATCACTTTTCTGGAGATTAGCATTAGCCATACTGATGGAAGGTAAACATGGTTCTTTCAGACAATTAAAAGAGAGCAGTTTCATTCTGAAGGCATTAAAATTAACGATCCATTCTTTGCTCCAGTTAACAACAGTTTTATTTTTTAGTTGCCAATTTGACTTTATTGGACTGATCATACTTATTATTAAGACAGGAGTAAATAGTTGTGTCATCAGCATAGATACTGAACTGAGAACTGATAAAGAAGGTAATTTATGAAAATTAGGAAAAACATAGATAGAGCCCTGGCAAACAATTGCATTAGTGCTAAAAGAGTAGCCACTCAAGACAACTTTCATTTCATGATTTGATAAGAAAGACTGAATTTATTCAGAGATACCATGACCTTTCAACTTGTGAAGAAGACCAAAATGCAAAACTCTGTCTAATGCTTTTGAGATATGTCCAAAGCAATACCCCAAGCTTTACTATTCTTATCTAAAGCTTGAAAGACTCTTTCAGCAATAATCATTAATACATCAGCAGTTGACCTAGAGAAACAAAAACCATATTGCTTATCTGAAAGAAAATCCTGCAAGGTGAGATGCTGACCCAATTTGGAATTAATTAGAGCCTCTAGAACTTCACCAAAATGATGTAGAAGGTTAATAAGCCAATAAGAACAGAGATTTCACCTGAGTTCTTAAAGACTAGAACTACAGAAGATTTCCAACAAGTAGGAAAGCAAGATGTAGCAAGGCATTTATTGTACAGTTTAGATAGAACAGGAGACAGTTCAAGAGCACATTTCCTAAGGATCATTGCAAGGATACCATCAAGTTCACATGCTTGTGAGGATCCAGTTTAGAGATGTTAGCAGAAACCATGGAGGGAGTTATATGTGTATCACTCAATAGAGACTCGGTTCTAAGTGGAAAGTCAGGCAAAGATACTCCAGATGAGTTAAAAGTAGAATTTGAAGAGAATTTATGAGCAAAACATTCTGCCTTATCAGGAGATGTTTCCTCAAATTGAGTGAAGAATGAAGAAATAGAAGACTTACTCTTATTTAAGACACTATTACAGAGCTGCTATTAGTCATGAGAACCAACCTTGTTAATGGCTATACAGAACCTTATTCTATCAGCAAACAAAAAACTATCCTCTTTGGGGACATATTTACAATTATTGTGAGCAGACAAAAAGAGGCATCTGTTGTGGTCACTGATCAGAACTATTATACTGGTAAATTTGTATTCTCATGATAACAAGAACATAAAATCCAGAATAATAATCATATCCTGTTTAAGAGCACACTTGTAGCCCTCAATATATATAGGGTGTATCAAAAATACTTTTACAAATTTTGGGGTCTAGTTCCTCACACCAAAACAAGGACAAAAGTTCAGATAAACATATGTCCACAAATCCTTTGTTTTTGAGTTATTAAGTTTAAAGAATGTTTAAAGTAGATGACGCTGCCATGTAGACTAGGTTATATTCCTCATTCATCTACATTTGAGACTAGTCGGTCTTCAATGTTTCATGTGTGTAGCAGTGAGTTAACTGAGAAGTGTTCCATTTAACGATGGCAAGATATTCATATCGTGAACAGGCAGGTATGATTTTTACATATGGCTACATGAATGGTAATGATGCAAGGCTGCATGGCTGTATCAGATTGTGTTTTCAGACTGAAGGCAGTCGAGTCATCCAACTTTTGCTGCTGTTTATTGTCATGTTGCAGAGACAGGATCCATGGCACCACAAATTATGGCTCAATGAAGACTGAGATCCGCTCATACACCTGAGCACAAAGAACACATTCTGCAGGCTGTCAGAGATGATCCAGGTATCAGCACCTGTTCAGTGTCCCTAGCATGTCTTGCGTCTCATAGAAAGGGGTTTCAAGAGCAGCTCTTTCATCCATATCATTCACAACGTGTGAAGGGTCTTTCACTCTCTGATCATTTACTATGGGAGAACTTTTGCCGATGATTTATTGCACAAACTGCCAATCCATTGTTTGTTTCTTCAGTCTTGTTTATGGATAAGTCAACCATTTGGAAGAGATAGAATAGCAAATTTACAAATCCAACATTTGTGGATGGATTGGAATCCCCATGGTACCCTACAGGCTAGACACCAGCATCAGTTTATGATTAATGTGTGGGTTGGAATTAGAGGTAACAGTCTGGTGGGTCCATGTGTTTACCCATCATGTCTTACAGGAGCTGTCTATAGGGACTTTATTTTGAACACACTTCCAGACCTCCTAGAGGATGTATCTCTGCCACTAAGAAGACACATGTGGTTCATGCATGGGTCTCCAGTACATTTTAGTCACATTGTTCATGATGCACTGGCTGACACCTACCATCAAAGATGATAGGGTAGGGGAGGACTGGTTCCATTGCCTGCATGTTCACCTGACTTCAATCCTTTCAGTTTTTATCTGTGGGGCCACCTAAAACAATTGGTTTATGCAACACACATTAATTATGCAGAGATGCTTCATAAACGTGTCATCAAGGCCTGCAAAACCATTTGACACTGTGTAGGAGTATTTGAAAGTGTCTGCCAGTCAATGGCCCAACAAATGTAGAAGCAAGCAGAGGACATTTTGGACATTTGTTATGAATTGCTGTGTTGAGGTACAATTATGGGCTTTTGGACAGATGTTTATGTGTATATTTTACCTTGTTTTGATGTCAGGAACCAGACCCCAAAGTTTGTAAAAGTATTTTTGATACACCCTGTATATATAACCTTGGACCTGTCATCATTACAGACAATACAATAGCTATCTATATTTCTGAGATGAGGTATTGGAATAATTTACATTATTTACATTGTTTGATTGAAATTTTGAACTGAATTGTTCTAATTACATGAATCATGCCTCTTCAGTTATCTCCCTTTAACTCAACTCTCCAAGTTTTTTTTGTGAGTTGGGTCAAGTCACTGGATCCAACCAATGCTTTTATTCCAGAGTTCATTTACCAGAGCTCATATTGCAATTTTGTTGTTATTATTGCTTTTCTCTAGCACTCCGTATTACTGGTTTCCATATTGTATTCATTTCAATGATTGGTCGGCTCAGGAGATTTTTGTGGCTTAGCATATATGCTGATTCATTAAGTTTTCATATTTCAATAATAACAACAAAATTGCAATATGAACTCTGGTAAAAATTGATTACTGAGATATTAAGTTTATAAGTTCTCAAAATTCATACACTGATGTCCTCAATGACACATGGCCCAGTTGAAAAAATTGTTGGTTGGATCCAGTGACTTGACCCAAAGAGTTGAGAGTTCTGACTATGACAGGTATTGAACCCACAAAAAAAAACGTGGAGAGGTGAGTTAAAGGGAGATAACTGAGACACCCGGAAGACACATGGCATATGGAAGTAAAACAATCTACCCTGGTCTATGAAATAAAGGGTTCAGTTCAAAATTCCAATCACTTGAAGAAGGCCGGAGCATATAATGGCTAAAATGTTGTGAACATGACAATAAAGTTTGAACAATGTAAATAATGAGCAATACAATAGATTGGATAAAAAACTGAAATTGAAATGTTATATCAAAACATACAAAAACTTATAGAAGAACAACTTATAAAAACAATAACAGAAATTTGTGATCTGCTCAAAACTAAAGCAATAAAATACAACTATGACTAAAAGAAAAAAACTTGTCTAAGCTCCTAACAAAACAATTAAAAATCACTACCAAGGAACTATGTAACCATAGTCATATAATTTAAAAAAAGCAGATATAACCAATATTGTCTTAAATAATTAATTAAATCGTAATAATTGTATTAAATCTCATTATAATTCAAAATTAGAACAAATACTTGATGATCATACCAAATTTAGAAAATTAATCAACTGAAATTGAAAATCAATAAACTGATCACAGCTAACAACTCAGTACAAGACAACTTATAACTTGCCCAAAATAATTGGTGACTACAAACCAGGATACATGTGTGGAACTATAAAAATACATAAACCTGATTTCCCTCTTCATCGTATTATATCCCAAGTCCCCACTCCAGTTTATCAGTTAACCAAAATCATTAACCATCTCATTACACAGCTAATAAATACAGCATTAAATCAACTCAAAAACTAATCAAAATCTTAAAAACACAAAAACCTAATGTTGATGTTGAAAGTTTATTTACCAATATCCAATTTAGAGAAATGATTAATATAATTATAAAAAATATTTATAACAATCCATCTCTCCCCCCATTAAACATTAAACCTAACATATTACGGAAACAACTTTTCACTTGTGCCATTAAGGTTCCCTTCTATAATCATCAAAATGATATCTATGTACAATGTGATGGCATTTTCATGGGTTCAGTTCTGGGACCAACATTTAGTAACTTCTATATGACTAACCTTGAAAATAGACTATTTAATGCCACTAAAAAACCATTCATCTACCTAAGATATGTAAAGATGATATTCTCATCTTAATTAAAAACATAGATAAAATAGAGAAACTGCAAAAAACATCCAAAAAACTTTGTTCTTAAATTCACATATGAACTTAACCAAAATAATAAAATTCCTTTGTTTAATGTATTCATAGACATCAATAATAATATATTTACTACCTCCCCATATAAAAACTAACATAAACACGTGCATTCTGAACTATAAAAGTGAATGTCCTATTACAAAACAGCTATTATACAAAATTTAATAAACTGTGCAAAAAATAACTGTTCCATGAAAAAAATTTCTACACTGAATTAAAAAACATTAAACAAACTCTCATTAATAATGACTTTCCTAATTACATTGTTGATGAAAAATTAGATGAGCTATTAGAATTATTATCACTAATCAAAAAGAACATAATACTAGACTTATCAACCTACTATACTGTAATCAAATACATTCTAAGTACAATACTGTAATCAAATACATTCTAAGTACAAACAAGATGAAAAAATCCTAAAAAAACTATATGTACTAATATATCCCCTATTGATCCCAATGAAAAAATAAAATTAATTATATACTATATTATAGTAAATTTAATACAACCAACTTAATCATCTGCAATAATACTTTTCTGACAATTAATGTTTTGCAAAAGACCAACATTGGATATCAATTTAAATACCCTTTGGAAGATTGTATCTCTGACAAAAAATAAATATATATGTTGGTTTCATGACAATATTATTAAGGAGACTTGAACTACATATGTTGAATTCAAGCTCTATCGCACAACATTTAAAGAAATGTTCCTATCCACATTCAAAAGTTAGAGAAATATTAATTGAAAATACAAGCATACTCCTTCATGAAAATAAAAAACAAAAACTTCAAATTCTGGAGACCCTGAATATAAGAAAAATACCACCAATGCTAAATAAAGTTAGTTATAAGTATAGCAACAATGTTTTAAAATGTCTATAATAGCAATGTTTTTAAAATACTTAAATTGTAATTATAAAAAATTACAATTATATAAATTAAAGTTGCCTCCCTTAGATAAAAACATTGGAAAATCATAATAGCTTTAACAGTTAATTTTTAAAATAATTATAACAGAGCACATTTTATGAACATTTACAAAAAATTCAAACTATCACTTACATTCATTTTTGTCATAATAATTCAGCCTTGAAGATGATCTTGGATGAGATTGAAAGTATTTGGGAAAATAAAAGAAATGAAAAAACTATAATACCTTCCGTAATGAATTTAATATCAACATTAAGAAGTCAATCAGAGAATTAGAGAGGATTAAAATAAAAATAAATAGACATAATATGTCCAGATTATTCAACCAAACATTCTTGAATGAAGATAAGCTGCCTAAATATATGTATAATCAAGGGGTTTGCAGTCTGGGAAGTTAGGTGGCCAGATGGAAGGGCTGATGTGGTCGCAGAAATTGTCTGACAGTCATGACTGGGTTCTCCTGCTTGTGTGGCATGGTGCAGAGTCCTGTTGCAAAATATTAGGTTGGTTCAAAAATAATGACGTAATAATGTTGTTTTTTGACGTTAAAAAATACGTCAAAAAACGACATTATTACGTCATTATTTTTGCACCAACCTAATATAAGGTCTTCCAGCTGTCACCCTCTTGATACAGGGCAGCACTACATCCTCAAGGTCCTTGATGGAGGCCTTCATGTTTAGTCTGAGGTCCTATGGGAAGATGAATGAAGGCATAACATCATCACCACTAGTGATTGCTCCAAACACTTTTGTAATCATCATTAGACTCATCAAACTCAGTGTGTAAGCTGCTCTCTCTTGAGTGGTTTCTAACACATCTATTTATCATCTCTCAGTTGTGTCTCTGTCCTTGGACAAAGTGCATTCAGGGGCGACTCCATCAAAGGACAGAGTCACAACTGAGGAAAATTATACTGAGAAGTGTCAATCATTGCGGAAAAGCTGCTTGAGGCTACACCCTCTCATTGCAAAAGAGAGAGGGATTGGTGCTTGCACCGAGGCCAGTGCAACTGACAGTTGTGGGAACTGCAGGCAATTTTTGTTCCTAGCCTGGGTGTACGCGCTCTGGTCCCCATCTTAAAAACTGACCTTGTGTCACAACTTGTCATAGTGGGGAGACAGAGTAAATGCCTAGATTCATCAAACTCTTTCCAAATCCTCTGCAATGTCCTCAGATTGACACCTAAATACTCTGAAATATTTGTATTGGAGCTTCCAGCATGAATGCCAAGCAGTGAATTATGTCATGGCACTCTTTTTTTTTTACAAACTGTGCCCAACTGACCCTACTATAGTGTGCAGTCAATAAAATCAAAACCAAACAACTCACATGTGCAAAATCAAAAATATAAAATGGTGACAATTTACCCATCGCACTCTGTATATTCAAAAGTTTAGTCATAGAATAGAAAAGTTGTTAATGATATGAGCGTCCTTGTCAAATGGATATCTGTATGCAGTTGTTGCTTCTTGGGAACCTTGGAAATGGTCAATTTGTGAGGGTCGGATATTTCATGCCTTTAAATAAAATTAGTTTCTCAAAGTCAGGGACTTCAACATTATTAAAAATGATTAGAATTGAAGGAATTTACTTTAAGTTGAGGTCAATTTAATATATCTTGTATAGATGCCATTCACTCAATGAATTCCCTTTTTTATTTCACTATAGTATTTAAGAAGAAAAACTAAAAATCCGTATAAATTAAAATTTAGTGAAAGTAATGAATCATAGTGGGAACATTATCAGAACATATTCTATTAATCAGATTCAGACAAAATAAAAACCTCTTTTTATTGAAAATTATTAATAAGATATGATATCCCTACTGAGTGAATACCAACTTAAAATAAAGTTTAATTAACTTATAATTTAAAGAGAAAGAAAATTACTCAACATTTAAAACATATATCAAATTATTAATCTGTAAAATTTCAGCCCTTAATTATATCTATTTATTAAGATATCAGAAATTATATACTCTTCATGTAACACACTTTGGAATTGGACTGGGCATTTTTCTGTTAAATATTCACATGCATTTTGTTTCTATTATTGTGTTCATGCATGAGGTATTAATGAAAGGACAACATACTAAGTATTCAGTATGAGTTGAAGCAGTTTGCATGATAATACATGTAGCAATCAGATGTAATAGTTCAAGTCAAAGTTATTAAATAATCTTCTTGTGTCTCGTTTATTCCCAGTTGCATGAAAATTATCTTCATTTGAATAAACTGAACAAAAAAAAATAAAAATAATAATTTTTTTAAATTACCTCAGCTATTTATATAATATAAAAATGTTGGATTTGCATTATACCTGCTTTCTTTTCCTTTCCTTTTTTTTGTGAGTGAGTTGAATATTTTCACAAGGTCAAATTTTCATCTCTTCAACCTTCCACATCACCAAGCCCAGAAGACTGACCATATTTTTTTTTCTATGAACTCTAAAAGTTCATATTCAACATTTACCAACATAAATCATGTTCCCTTTGACATTTTAACATCTTCAAAGATAAATCAATATTTTATTGGCAATTATTGTATGAAATAAAGTTCAATAAGAAAGAGTTTTTTTGTTTTTTTTAAGCATTACGCCCCGAGCAAGGCGTGAAGCCACTAGGATGCAGGGGGTTGCAGAAGATTTGGAGCGAGAACAGATAGGAGTGATAGAAGAAAGGATGAGGAGAGAGATAGTGGATAGATCAAGGTAACTGGAGATGTCAATTGACATTACATTTGAATAGTTGGAGATTATAGCTTTCAGGGAAACAGTAATAGGGAAGGGTGTTCCACAGGGGAGAGGTGCGAGGTATGAAGCTATTGGAGTAGAAGAGACGGCTACATTTAAAAGTTTCTACAGTGAAAGGGTGAGAGTGGGATGCCATTCATGAAGTCTGGGAACCAGTGAAAGCAGCTCATCGGAGCAATTACCATGAAAGTATTTGTAAAAAAGACAGAGAGGCGACAGCGCATCTGTGAGAGAGTAACTGTAAACGAGATGCCAGATCAGGGCCAATTATATTACATATCCGCCTCTGGATCTTGTCAAGAACTCCAAGGTAAACAGAAGGTGCCCCAGACCACATATGGCAGCAATACTCCATGCAAGGGCGAATGGTTGATTTGTATATTTGAAGTATCAATTCCGGGGAGAAAAATTTCCTGGCGCAGCGCAGAGAGCCAACTTTCCTCGCGGTGGACGAAGCAATTGACTCAATGTATTTGTTCCATCTCAGGTCAGCAGTCAACGTGAGACCAAGCAGACGCAGAGAGTTGCTCTCAAGAAGTTGACTATCAAACATTCTAATGAGGGGGCAGGGAATGATCTCTATGGTGATTAATAGAGAGTAGTTTAGTTTTTGAGGCATTAAAGTTAACCAGCCAATTCTTGCCCCAATTAACAACCGATTGGAGGTTAGAATTATCATCAGTTTTGAGCTTTGTCCTCTTAAGTGAAAGCAAAAAAAAAAAAAACTAATTTGTATAATGGATATTTGAGTTCAAATAGCAAAATCATCTGACAGAATAAAAGTGATTTTTCCTTTTGTAATGATTAAAGTATTGATTATGAATGATCAGCCATAATGATTTAGCATTGAATTTACTGTAATAACCCACTTTTTATCCTTGTTGCAAGAAAGAAATAGGATATACCAACCTCAAAAATCATTTGCTTTCCATTAATTCCTGAAATTGATCCAGTCATGCAGATTAATTGATATTTATTTGAAAGAAAACTGAATTTGTTTATCAAACATTTCTTTTTAAGTGAGCATTAATCTCTTTCCTTGATTCAATTAAATCACAAACAATGTCAAATGTGTTTCTTGCAGCTCATCATGGAAAAAAGGTGGATTATTGCTTTTTACTAAAGGGAACAACATAGCATAAAAGTGACATCATTATTTGATGGCAGGATTGAATGATGCAGTAGACTCATTCAAATTCTGAGATCTTCTCCAGCTCCTAATCCGGGGGTTGGTAAACCTTTTGAAGAAAGTGGGCCATAAAGTATACAGTGTCTCAGAGAAGGGCTATGATGTCAAATGTACTATAATAAATGTACTATGATAAAAGTCCTGACCTCAGACCACTTTGTCTAGAAGACTGCCTTCATCTGGAGGTTTAAAGGAAAACAACCAAGTTAATGTTATATTATTTAAACAAGGTTCCTTATTTTACTGCAGGAATAACAGGATAATAACTAACACAATCAACCAAAAATGTAAATTGCTTACTACAAAAGAAATACAGTTAGAAATGGCAAATTATTTAATGAGACACTTGTTTCTGTTCATTGTTCAATAATTTCTCCCCATCAGGTGAAATTTTTGTTGATGACAGGAGTAAAACATCATCCAGGTGGTCATCACCCAATCTTGTTCTTAAATGACTTTTATTCCATTTTTGAAAAAAAGTTGTTTGCAAGCATATGTACTTCCAAATAATGATACCATTACTTTCATATTATTCAATAGGCTTTTCTATTTTCTGCTTGTCAAGATATATTTCTTGTATAATTCAGTAGTGGATTTGGAATTAAATTTTGATCTAAAAAATTTGTCGATTAGCTCCAACTGATAATTTTCAGCCATTTGCTCCACAAATTAATTAGATAAGTAATGTCTAGGTGTTAAGTTGACAGGCTGGACAAAAATATTAGGTTGGTGCAAAAATAATATCGTTTTCTCACAGAGTAACATGTGTGAGAAAACGACATTATTTTTGCACCAACCTAATACTTCACAGATGTTGCCAACCCCTGTCCTAATCTATATGCAAGAATTTCAATAAATATTTCTTCTAATGTTTTGCCCAGTGAAATTGATGAAGAAAAAATGAGAGACAATATGAATGAATTTGCATGTAAGGATGCCTGCTAGGTTGTGTTCTATTTAGGACTATAAAAGGGAGGAGCATAAACCCTCTTCCTTTCTTTTTTTCTTTCGTATGTAGTAGTGACAACCTCAGGACTTGTCTCTTCTTAAAAGTAGAACTGGAGGAAGAATTAAATGTGAGAAAGCGAGAACAGTCCACAATGAACAATTGAAAAATGTAAAAAAAACTATGTGTTTACTAGAAGACTATATCTTCAGTTTTCATTCTTTTATTTTTATTTCATTGAATGTTGTTATGTTTTATGTAAGAACATTTATGGTTTCATGTAAGAATATTGACACCCTCACACCATTGCTCCCATCATACAAACCCACAGACACTCTGTGATAGAGTCACAATGATAGTCGCATGGGGTAGTCAGGTAAGAATTAATCCCACGTGAAGCGCTTCATAAGTAACAAAAGGAATATACTTATAGAAAATCATTTAGAAACTTCAATGACTTTGTCTGGCACAGTTGCAGGTCACCATTGGGCAATATTTAGTATTTGATTTGCGAAGACATTACAAATCAAAATCTTAAAAATTGACTGATAATTAATGTGAAAATTTTGTTTTGGCATCACCCAAACATTCATGTTGGTAATTCTCACTCCTTTACGAAGAATAGAACAAAATTCCTTTGTTTTTTCATTTAAGCTGATTACAATTTCTTAGTTTTCAGAATGAAAAAGATGACCACAAGATCATTCAAACACAAATCCATGAAGCTTATAAATAAGGCACATGTAGATTATTGTGATGTGAATAAGGCACATGTAGTTTACTGTAATATAAGGCATATATATACAGTACATGTAGATTATTGTAATATGAATAAGGTACATGCAGATTACTGTGATATGTATATGGCACATGCAGGTTACTGTGATATAAGGCACATGTATGTTGTAATATGAATAAGGCATGTGGATTACTGCGATATGAATAAGACACATGTAGATTGTTGTGATATGAATAGGCCACATGTATTAGGTTGGTGCAAAAAAAATGTCGTTTTCTCACATAGTAACATATTATTTTTGCACCAACCTAATATATTATTGTGATATGAAGGACATGTATATTGTTGTAATATAAATAAGATACATGTAGATTAGTAATATGAATAAGGCACATGTAGATTGCAGTGGTATGAATAGGGTACATGTATTTATTATGATGTAAGTAAAGTATCTGTAAATTACTCTGAAAGGGTTTTAAATGCCCTACAAAAAAAGATAACCCTTTATGAAGTAGTCAAAAAACAAATGTTAGCGACTTATGACAGTTATTTTTATATACACAAAACCCTTTCAGAAAAAAATAAAAAAATAAAATAAAAAAATAAATAAATCTCCATAGACGCTTAACCAGACTAGACAATGTCATCTTCCGGTTTAAATTTAGACACCCCAACCTTACCCTGACTTGACGTCTTTGAATGTAACTGAGATATTGATACAAATTATTAACCCTTACGGCCCTTTTCTTTAAACAATTGCTCTAGCCGTTACCATAGACATTTTGATTTCAATAATGAATATGCTTATAAAACATGTAAATTTCAGAAATAAGTTATTCCAAAAAAAAAAAAAATTTCGCTTGAAGATGGAACAGAGCTTAGTACTTTAATTCAATTTAATTCAAATAATTATATTGAAGTTTTCGGCTCTTGTTTTGAAACATGAGAACTCTTATGTAGCGTGTTGGAATCATATTTTTAAATAAATAATTATATTTATGCTCTACTTTTGTATCAAGCACTATTTTTTAAAATAATAACAAAAATACTAAAGAACTTTGGATTATTTACCTAACAAGTTCTTTCCTATTTTCTATATATTTTCACATATATATATATATATATATATATATATATATATATATATATATATATATATATAATTTGTATTTATCATCCATTATATTTTAGAAAAAGTTCTTAAGTGTCTAAATACTAAAAAATTCCTTCTTAATGTAATATGCAGAAAAAAAGAGAGAAAAGAAATCAGCTTTAATAACTCACAAGATAAACTAAAAGCTTTTATTGAGTGTGTATAAAAGTACTCAGCACTGACTTTTTAGACAACTAGAGGCATAATACACAATAAAAAAACAGTTGGGAGTATTCTGTATTTAGTATTCATTTGTACTGAAAATTAAGAATAGTAATATAAATTAGACACATGCATTACAGCATATTACTTCTTTACAAGTTGGGCAAGGTAGTAACAGAAGTGAAGAAGATGATTGCTGATGTCTATTGAAATGGTTTGGTTGGAAGCAGTATATGTTATAAATGTTTTCTTTGTGACTTCACAAAGTATAGTACTGTTAATTACAATTTCTTTATACTGTTTTATTTTAAAATTGTGACAAAATACGAATAAAAAACAGCAAGATTAGAGCAGACAAACTCTCTCTTTTGGGCACATGCAAATAAAGAAAAAACTCCTGCTCGGCATGTAACAATAAAAGAAGAAAGTGTTTATTTACATATTCAGAAAGAAAAGGGTAAAAGGTTAACGACAATTAAGTGTGAAAGAAAGGGAAAAGAAAATGTCCTTTAAGGGAAGAGAAAATGTTCATAACAGAAAAAAAGGCTTGCTCAAAATATTTCTCTGAGTGCCTAAAAAGTTCCTTAAGTGAGTAGAATTTTGATAAGGTTTAGAAACACTCACAGTTCTTGTAGAGTAGGAAAATTGTTGGTAGATATAGGAATCTTGCAGTAAAAAGAGGTTGGAGTGAGAATGGAAAAAATAGCGAGAATGTGAACTTGTAAAATATTGTTCTCAAATTAAATTCCAACACATGGAGATAATTCAATAATTCAAAGCTTCAAAAAACTTGGATGGATCCAGAACAGATTTCAGCAACAACAACAACACCTAATCTTTCTGAAAAAAAAATATTGTTAAGTATTTAGTTGGATATAAAAAGTGTATTGCATTACATATTGCTGAAACCTGGTGAATCTATTACTGCAGAAGATTCCATTTGAAAAATCTAAAAATTGACTGTTGCAACTGAATAAAAAAGAACAAAGAAGCCAGAAATGTATAGTAATTAAAGGTTGTGTGTTGGTGTATTGTAGGTGTGTGTGTGTGTGTGTTCAAATATAAACAATTAAAGAAGAAACAACAAAAATTTGGTTTTCAACTATGGCCCATTTATCCTGTTTTTTTTTTTTATAAAAGCTGTAGAAAAACAATGACTCTTGGGTATGTCCATTTTCTTTACTGATCCAGAAGTAACTTAGGGTAAGTAATGATAGGAATGGTTATCATAGTCAAGTGCAAGTCAGCTTTGCGCTGAGTTGGAACAACCAAAGTAAAGGTTGTACTTACTTCATCAGTGGACGTTCTAAAAAAAAACATCTGAACACTATATTGGAAATTGAGAAAGGAATATGGTTCTGTTCTTTTCAGAAGTGGGGTAATAAAATTGTGCAGATGACCAAAACACTTTCCAGTTCCTTTATTACTTGAATCAGAGGAAAAATATGTCTTTTTTCTTTTTTTTTATTGTTTCTTTTATTAATCTTTATTATTTTATTTATTGATTTTATTTCATTTTCCTAAAATATTTTGTTGTTTTGTTGAACCAAAATACTATGAAGTTGAAGTGAAAAATTCCTCCCTTTGTAGAATATTTACCAAACTTGTTTCCAGCAAAATATCATTTATTTTGATTAATGAAGCATTCTTTATCCGATCAAAAATTTTCAAAATTTCATTAGCAGTTTTATTGCATTTTAGCCAGAGTTAGTTTATCAGGACAGAATTTAAAAACTTCTGTAATATCAGAAGACATTTTGATAAATAATAAATGTGTATGGGAGCTGCTGAAAAGTTATTCAACCTAATTAAAAAAAGTTTCTGAAAAGTAAGAAGCCTTATATTTGGTCAGATTTTGAGTAATCATACTTATTATAAAACCCAGGTTGTGTGTGTGTGTGTGTGTGTGTGTGTGTGTGTGTGTGTGTGTGTGTGTGTGTGTGTGTGTGTCTGTATGTTTATATATTGGATCAGATTTCCTACATTTTTCAACCGATTTCAACAAAACTTCACAGGACTATGTAAAATTACCTTGCGGTGGTTCTGACAGTGCCAAAAACTGGAAAAACACAATTGTGTTTGCACGAAATCAATTTGAAAACACGATTAAGAGGCATCGCAGGAATGAAAGGGGGACAACTCATATCGAGTTATACTTATTATAAAACCCAGGTTGTGTGTGTGTGTGTGTGTGTGTGTTCGTTTATATATGGGATCGGATTTCCTATATTTTCCAACCGATTTCAACAAAACTTCACTTTTTTTTGGCAGGTAGTGTTTCTTATTGTCTTGCACACTTTTTTCTTTATTTTTACATTCAGAATGCTTTCAAAATTCCATTTACAAGACAATTGTTTATAATAAAAATAAAATTCTATTTAATCGATAGACTCATAACGATTGAATTGAAAACAATGTTTTTGTTTGAGTTTGGGTTTTTTGACCAATTCGTAAAAAAAACCCAAAAAACAAAAAAAACAAAAAATAATAATTTAAGACATGCGTGTCCGTCAACCTCAAACAATAATCTTTGTCAATTTTATTTTTCAGTCTTTATGATGATCGATACTTGTGGATCTATCGCTTACTGTTCAGTTACATCCCCGGGCAACGCCGGGCTCTACTGCTAAAAAAATGGCTTATGCTGAGAACTTTTTGACATTCCTCTTCAAATGCAGTTATAATAACCACTTTTCACACAAAATTATCCACTAGAAATCAATAAACAGTTTACTTTTTTATTTAAAAAAAAAAAAACATTTGAAATGTTGCATATTTCTGCAAGCATAAGCGTTTTGTTTTGAAAGCTAAAGACAATGAAATAGTTGATCTTTAAAAAAAATCAACCAGTCCAAGATGTCTACAATACAAGGGAGATAACTCGTGAATAGTTTATCTGGCCTTTGAAATAAAAGAAAATCGTAATTAGCAAACCGGTTGGTTGTTTATATATTTTGAAAATTTATCTGCAAAAATTTTCTGAGTCAATATAACTTTATGGAAGTTAAAATTTTATGCTTCATATTGCGTTTTTTTAAATATTTTTATGAGTGTTATTTGGATCAATATTTTATTCTATTAAATTTAATTCATTAAATTTGAGACTTTTTTTTTGTTTTGTTTTCTTGAAAAATAATTTTCCTGACTGAAACATACATTATTGAGTGATGCTTTTTTTAAAGTAAAATAGAAAACCAGATACTATCTGTCAAATGAAAAAAACTGTTGACTTTGAGAATTTTCATAATGATTCAGTTTTTATAAGTAAATTTACAACTTGTTTTATTTAAAACTAATTTTGTTGTTTCTAATAAAATTAAAAAAAAAAATTAATGAAACCACACAATATGTTCAACTCATTTTTTGTAAAGAAAGAATTCTCTGTCAACAATTAAAAAAAGATTATTTATCAAGAAACACTGACATATTTTTATCTTCTTTGCTTGTTTATTATCAACTTATTCATTGACTTTTATTTAATGGATTCTTTTCTTTTTATTTTGCTTAGGTTTAGTTAATTCAGACAGTTTAGTTAATTAGCTGGGCAGACTAGGCTCACTAACTATGGTTGGCAGCCAGTCTAGGAGATGGAAAACAAAATGGATTTCAAAGCTCTAACACCTAAATCTGTACAAAGATGGTTAGATATAGGGTATAGATACTATGTTGTGCAGATCTATTATGCACAAACGTACATACATACAAAAATACAAATCACATACAATGCCAAGAATTCATTCATTAATAAATCACCACTATATTACTACAGGCAATTTACAAATCACAGTAATGTGACAATTTTGTAATCACTCTATTTTTAAGTAGTCAATTTTGTGTTCTTTTGGGAGAAGTAGATCACAGAAGCTTTCTTAAGTCTCTCCAAAGCTCGCTCGCTGATTGGTCAATGCCAACCAATCAGATCGTTTGCATATGAAAAATAATTCTTCCCGCACAACGATTTGGAGCCTATAATCGCTTATTTAAGCCAAGATTTTTCTTAGGCCAATTAGCGAGAATTCAACTGCCAAACAAATCCACAACAGTTGAAACCATGTGCCAACTTTCTCGCTCACACACACACACACACACCCACACACACCCACCTCACTCACATGCTGAACATACCTTGTATACACTCACATAAACTCTTCTTACGGAGCAATATCTTTCAAGAACAATCATTACAAGAGACTCTCATGAACATTCTTCCAGTGAACTTTGAGCTAAATGACTATTTCTTATTGAACACTAAAATAACAATTAAAGAGAGGCAACTCTTGGTTAATTCAACCTTTTCTTACTTAAATGCATCTTTCCTTCACATCATTGTTTGATATTGTATATCTTGTTTAATACATATTTTATGTGTAACAATGTCTTTTGGTTATCCTTTTCTGCGTCAACCCTGTTTCCTAATCTAAAGTTAAATTAATGTGGTGAAGTCTGCCACAATATCAGTAAAACAAAAACATAATAGTTTTCTACAAATATGCATAATCCTAATGGAAAGGGATTATCCAGAATATGATTGACACCAATAGATATTGTGCTCAAGAAAGATAGGTGGATGGATGGAGAGATGTTTATTGAATACTACTTGACTAATATGTTTAAATATTCTATGAAATTTGGAAGTAGACACAGTGAGAACTCAGTTGTGACATTTAAAATTAATAATGAAATGAATGTAAAAGAGATTTTAATTAATAGGCTCTGACACTTGTGGATATTGTTCTTTAATCATTGACTTTATATTGACATTTGTAAAATAAAATAGATTATGGTCAAGACAATGAGGATCAAAGTGTAGTATCTGTTTCAGCAGCCAACAGCTAACCCACAGCTCCAGATATCAGTAGCCGTTCCAGCTAGCCAGCCATCATCATATCCATTTTGACATTGGCCATCACTCCAGCCATCTCTAGTAAGCCACCACTTCCTGCTGATCTAACCATCTTCAGTAGGCCTCCAGCTCCTGCAACTCCAGCTAGCTCCAACAGATTTCTTGCTCCAGCCATACTTCCGAACAACAAAGATATACAATAAACTGTCCTTTTCAGCATAATGCTCTTCAGCAACCACAACAATGCTCTCCAGTGACCATGAAACTGTCCTGAAAAAGACAACACTCTCTAGCGACTATCAAAACTGTTCTTTTCAGGAAAACACCATTCTCATCCTCTACATGAATATGCAGAGATATTTTTTACTTAGTGCACTGTAACATTATTTTTGTTGATGTATTTTCTTTAACAAAATAAACTTGGCAATATAATTTTTACTCAAGTTGTTTTGTTTGTTGTTGTCTTCTGTAATTCAATATCAGTTTACAGGCCAAAATATACCACATGTAACAAACTCATCCACAAAGAAGAAGGCATGAAAAAAAAAAAAAGAAAATTGATAAAGTTTAAATTCAAAATTTTTATTTTCCAGAAATATTTGAGATGATTTATAAAAAAAATGATTTTTTTTCTTTTTCTTTTACTCTATTTTCTTCTTATTAAGACAGGAAAATTTCTCAATGGCTCCTTTTTATTAATTTTATAGAATCTGACTTCTACATTTCATGGATCACACCTAATTTCCATAATTATGCTTTTTAACAACATCTTGATTGGAAAACAAATATTAAATAATATGTATTTTTCATGTGCAAGTTTGAAATTTGAACAAATTAAACGGTTTTAGGCTCCAAGCTAGAAGTACAACAAGACCTTTTCTGATTGGTTTATTAATACCAAGGTTATATTTACACCTATGTGCAAGTGTTCAAACTGGAGAACCACCAAAATTATGAAAACGTGTTCTCAAGCCTATCACATGATCAGCAAGTAAGTAAATTGGATGCACTTGCATATTTTCACCAGTGAGAATCCATGACATTCAATTATCTGAAGTTTTAAAGTTACCTTGTTAACATAAAAAACAAATTTTCAGAATTCAATCACTCACATCACACTGGATAATCATTTGTCACATAGCAAAAGTTCTCAATTACAGAACATTGTTTCATCCAGAATTTCTCTAAATATTTATTATTATTTCTTGACAATGTTACAGACAAAGAAAGACAACTTTAGCACAACTAAGTTTTTCCCAATTTACACTGAAAATTTATATTTCACAAACACTGTTTAATTACCTCATAAACAGAATTATTCTTTCACTCACTCTGTGAAACTTATATCACCACAACTACAACAAATATTTCTTCAAGTAAACTCACACACTATATATCCAAACAGCAAAATAACAGTTTGCACACATAATTAAAATAACAAACATCACAAAGATTTCATTCACAAATCTTTACTCATTTAAGCAGAATGCTTTGTATCTTTTATGCTATATAAATCAAAATATTGTTTGTTATTCAAAAGCTGTTTTTGTATTATTCCTCATTTATGTTTATTGTTTTGTGTTTTGTTGAAAAACAAATTTAAATGTGTGAGGATAGTTAAGTTTAACACGCAGTTTAATTCAATCTACAGTTGATAACCAACATTAATTAAATACAACTACCCTACTTCACTTCAACTAGGGACTGTAATGCACACTATTTGATACATTGCCTTTTTATTTATACCAGGTGCATGGATGTTATAGTAGTCACAAAATGCATTCAAATATTTAACAAAAAAATGGCTACATTTTAAAATTTATTACTTGAATAGAATATAATTTCTAATAATTTAATAACTATAGAAGCTTAAAAGCCAAAACTTTGCAGAATAATAATTAGATATATTCTAAATATTTCATAATTCTTATCTTTCTCTATAAATTATAAGTTAATTAAAGTTTAATTTTAAATTGTTATCCACTTAATATGGATACTGTATTTTTATTAATAATTTTCAATAAAAAGAGGGTTTTATTTTGTCTGAAGTTGATTAAATAATAGAATATGTTTTCATAACTTGTCCATTATAATTTGAATTTGTTAATTTTACAAATCAGGTTTTTTAAGTTTTTTTTCACAATCATGACAAAATCAAAAGATAAATGATCAGTGCCAAAATTTTGCATAAAAAGAGAAAAAAAAGATGAGGATAAGATTCTGAAAAATCCTTCAATTTCAATAAAACTCTATCTTGAAATTTAACAACAAAGATATTAATCAATAACTTTTGCTAAATTAACTGCTGACTTATAATGCTGGCATAATTTCATTATGAAATCCCACAAGGTAGGTTGTTAGCATAAAATTAATATTAAAAAATATCAATAAATTGTAACCAAATATTTGTCTTTCTTATGACAGAGAAGCAATATGATTATCCAATCTGATTTGTTTAATGGCATATCAACTCCTTATGCATCATTTAATGTTTAAATTTAGTTTTTTGGGGAGCTTTTGTAATTTAAAAAAAAATGTATTGCTGGTAATTTTTATCTTTCTTTATCAATGATGTATTGCTGGTACTTTTTTTTTTTACTATAAAAATGTATTGTTCGTATTCTTACTACAAAAATGTATTGTTATACTTTCATAATGTTTTGACCCCAGTTTGGTGGGGAGATCACTATTTATCCATAGCTGGGACCCTAACAGCTGCTGCCACCCTGGGTCAGGATGAACCTGGGAACAACAGCAATTAAGAGGTGGTTCCATACATTTCAAAACCTCCAGATCAGAAGCCTTGCTACCAGATGTAGTTTATCATCATATCCAGGATGATGGTTTGATTATATAACTATACAAGTGTAGAATTAAGAACAAAAGAATAGTTTTATTTGTTTATGGTTGTTGATTTTCGTTATTATTATATTATTACTGTCTGCAGCAGATTGCAAACTTATGTGACAATTGTCTTTTTATAAGAATGTCAGTCATTGTGAGTTTTTCAAGCCTATACATCTGCACAAATGGTCAGGCTGATGAGGGATGGGCATTTTTATTGAGACACCATCTGTAGACATCTTGCCAATCAAGGCTAAAAGTGTCTATCTGCCCATTAGGTGAGGACTTCATGCCACAACAACCATTGACAACTTCTGAACTGTTTCATCTTCTCAATTTCATTTACAAGGCTTGGGTTAACTCAATGGTGTTGCATCCTAGAATCATTACCCCCCCCCCCCAGCTGATATTATCAAGAAGACAAATTGACCATGGTGAGATTCAAGTCCTTGGTCTCATGGTTGGAACACTAATACTTTAACAACTCAGCTGAACATTTATGGTGAACCTCAGGATAACCATGACTGAAAAGATTTATGTTTTGGTTTCAATCCACAATAGGAATGATTGCAAAATACTTTCCTGTCCCAATTTATAGGCAGAAGCATACAAATGTATGCTGGGAATTCTTTCTAGCCAATAAAATAGGCCGGTTTTTGGTTTTATCTGATTCAGTGTCTGTCTGTCTTGTCTTGAATTCAGACCGATACGTTCACTTATCCAAACTTGGTCTTGTGTGTCAACCCCAATTGCTTTGCCTGACTACTGCTAATTTGCCTAACATATTTTGTTTGCTTGCTTTATGTTATTTTTTGTCCTGTTCATTTCTTTTCTTTTTCTTGTTGTTTATTGAAAACTTTGTCAATTCTGTTTGGCATTTCTGCCATTTATTTTACATTTAACCATGACCACTCACATGTTGTTTTGGAATTAAGAAGAAAAACATTATATTTTGCTTTATTGTCTATTAGAAAAGCTTGTCTGTGTTTTTACTCCTTTCATTATAGTTTAGTATAAAGTAGCATAAAATTGAATGAACTTGTTTACTAATTGACTATACTTTTATACCTTTTAGTATAAAAATGTGACAAAGAGAAGTCACTTACAGAGAAAAAGGGTATGAGTATTCGGTTTGATATACTGAAGACAAAATAGAAACAAGTCAGTCACAGCTGTTGCCATAAATGCATCTCAGATATGCTAATATTGTTTGTCCTCTCCACCTGTTGACTAATGAAAAAATTGTTCCATTGATAAAAGTGGTTGGTGTTCTCAAACTGTGAGGCAGTTTATTTTTCTACCCCGTCTGTCAGCTTGTGAGCGACTGTTGCCCTGTGCATTGGATTTCTGACTGTTTACATGTATTAAGATCTTTTACATTGAAACTGTGATTCATGATTTCGACATTTCTTTCTGCCTCCTGGATCTTTGAGTTTGGACTTGCAATTTGTTTATTTCATTTGAGCTGCCATAACAATTTCTGAACAAGCTATTTCAGCAACATGGCAGAGGGCAAATTCAATGTAAAATTCATTCCAGAATTTGACAGCAGTGGGTCACTAGTAGAATGGGTCAAGAAGGTTGCACTGGTATGCAACTTCTGTGATGTGAAGAGGCTCAAAACTATCATTGCCCTTTGACTGACTGAAAGGGCATTTGCAATGTATCAGCAATTGACCAGAGAGAGAGAGAGTGGATGCAGCATGCATTAAGGATGTACTATACACTGCATTTGCTGCAGACAGTTTCTCTGCATATGAGCAGTTCGAAGCTTGGAAACTGTAAATGTTTACCTGGCTGATTTGAGAAAGTTGCCAGTACTGTTTGGAGGAATATTTGACCACACAATGGTGTGCACATTTGTTCATGGACTCCCTGCCTTTGTATGACGACATATTTGGTTGGCCTCCAGGATGGACTCGCTGTCACTTGAAGAGTTACTGGCCTGGGTCTGGGTGCTTATGAAGGAAGAGTCAGAAGAGGAGAAACTAGTGGGAGCTGCTACATGGCCCACCTAAAGTAAACATGTTCTCCCAATTTTGGGCCTTTCTCTGAGAATCAAGTGCTACAGGTGTAATGGCCCCAACCACTTGGTGAGGAACTGCCTCCAGAAGGGGCAGATGACTCGGGTGCATTGCTGCCACTGCCATAAGTGTCAGGAGCCAGGGCATGTGTCATGAGATTGTCTGGAAAACGGGTCAGGGATCGATGTGTCAGTGCCAGTTTCGTCCCCCTCCAGGATGTAAATGCAGCACTACCAGTTGTAATGCTTCTACATACCACCCTCATGGATACAGGTTGCTCACATTCACTTACGAACATATCTAATATTTGTCCATGGAATAAACAAGAGATGGCTGATGGAAGGGTCCTCAGAAGTCGATGAGTCACAAGCATGGAAGTCCACATAGACAATGGTGAATCAATATTGATGTTCTTGTGGAGAGCAAATTCTTAGGATTTGATATAGATCTGGTGAAATCCAACCAGAACTAAGTAGACAAGCTGACAAAGGTACCACAGAGATGGCTTGACACAGTGAGGAAAGAGATGGAACTGGTGAAAATTTTCTGTGCAGTGTCAGTAAGCAAATATGACTTAGACAAAATAAGGTTACTACACTGTCAAAGTGGGCATCCTGGCATTAAAAGGACCCTGTACATTGCAAGGCAGATTGATCCCACAGTCTCCAAGACAGAGGTTAGGGCTGTAGTCAGAGAATGTAGAGACTGTTAGTTCATTGACCCATTATTAGTATGATGGTCAAGAGGAAAGTTAGATATTAGTGATGTGTGAACCTGGGTTAAGATGGACACCACACATCATGGATCTTTGAGTTTAGACTTGTGATTTGTTTATTTTGTTTTCTAATTAAGCTGCAATATCAATTTCTGAACAAAAAATAAAACAAGTTTTAAATTCTAAAGTTTGAAATATTTTTAGGATTCCATTTTGCAAATATATCAAAATAGTCTTTGAAATCTAATCTACATTGTTGTTTATAGCTACAAAATCAATTAAGCAAAGATATGAATCTAGGTTAACAATAAACATCTTTAAAAAGATACAGTGCATTAATGTTGAGATTACCAACATTTTTATCAGTGCAGAAAAACCTGAAATAATTTTGACATAGTGTAATATACTCAAGTATAGTGAAAGTTTTTATGATGAGTTTTTTAGGCAAAAATAGAGGTTTCCACTATAAACAGATAAATTTTTTGAAGAGGTCAAAAACCATGCATTTTTAGTGACCAGTTGCATTATACACAGGTAATTTGTTTCTGATAGGGTTAAAATTCATGCCAAAAAACTACAGGGGTTGCACTATACATAAAGTCAGCTTATACAGGAGTACATAGGGTAACTTTTCAAGTACTAAGTATTTGTTAGTCAGTAGAAATACCTGTGCACAAGTAAGGATGATTTTCAATTGTTATTCTAGGTATAGCTAATAAAGCTATAATAAAGTATTTTCATAATCCAACAACCCTTATGCTAACACACTCCAAAAAACAAAACAAAATTAGATACTTATACATTGGATACTAGTGGGTCAGTGGGATAGACTTCTTAGACTAAATGAATCCCACTAGACCATTTTGCAAGCTTATATATAAATATTGTTTGTATATTCCTTGGCTTACATATATAAGAGTGCTCTATTTTAATTTCTTTTAAAAGAGCTTTTTAATACACATAAATTAACAGTTTTGTTTTATTTTCCTATTTACAGTGCTGTTTGGAGCAACCTATTTTGAGAAATCACTCAGCATGAAGCACCACAGTAAATGGGTAAATAAAACAAAAATGTTATTTTATATATATATATATATATATATATATATATATATATATATATATATATATGTCTATATTTCTGAGATGAGGTATTATGTACATTATTTACATTATTCGGACTATTGTCCTCATCTTTGTCGCCAAGGACACATGGCACAGTGGATAAAGGCGTTAGTTAGAACCAGTGAAAGGACCCAAAGAGTGTGATTTCAATACCCGGTTAAGGCAGTGGAGAACTTTCAGAGAGAAATTAACAGGAGATAATTGATAACTGACATCCATCAAACATGGCACATGGAACTAGAACAGTCTACCCCAGTGAGTGAAATAAAGGGTTCAGTTCGACATTCCAACCACCTGAAGAAGGCCGGAGTCTACAACAGCGAAACGTTGTAATAAATATGGCAACAAAGATGAGGACAATAGTTCGAATAATGTAAATAATATATTTATATATATATATATATATATATATATATATATATATATATATATATATACACACACATGCACACACACACATACATATATATATATATGTATATATTAAAAAAGACAGATATTTTGTGTTGATTAATTTTAATGATCAATTTTTCCAAGTTACAAATAATCCTTCTCAGACAAGGTGAAAATTCCATCAGAAATTGTCTGAAGAAAAGAACAGGAAGTATGGTCAAAGCTTTTAACTATCTTAAGTTATCATCAGGGTAGATAGAGATAATTGGTATGGTTAGTAAAATTTTAAAATGGTGTAACAAAACTATTTTTTAAAATAAACTGTTAGAAGTATGTGATATAAGCAAATGGAGTGCATTTTGTGATCTAAAGTCGTAGATAATGAGTGTTGTGATGAAAGCAAAGAGAAGGATTATTTGTAACTTGGAAAAGTTGCTGATTATAATTAATCAACACAAAATGTCTGTTGTTTTTAATTGTATTTACCTTTAAAAAATTTGCTGTCTTAATACACTATATATATATATATATATATATATATATAAATGTATGTATGTATAATATTTCATTAAAGACGACAGACAAGGTACTGCGATTAAATTTTTTATTTTAATTTTTCTTGTGTTCGAACAAGTGTTTTCTTTTCTGGACACAGAGTGTATAGAAACCGTCTAAATTTTCTGTAATTATGAATGCTTTTGTCTATACTTTTATCCATTATCAAGGATGATTTTATTTTTACTTTTTAACTGCATGTATGGATTGTGTATATGTATAATGAAAGCCATAACAAAAAAAAGAAAAGCCAACATTCAATAATACTATGAACATGTCCACAATGTGCTGACTCTGTTTGGAAAATAAAACATTCCTATAACTCTTGATACATAAATAACTATATATATATGTATATCAATCATTAAGGTTTCTTCAGGTGTGTTAGAGGACCCAAAAGTATTGGTTTTGTACTTTAAATGAGAAAATTATTATACATAGTTAAAAAAGTGAGACATGATTTTCTATGCATTTTATAATTAAACTTGGCTCTCACAAAATATCCTCCTTTAGTCTTGATTACTGCAGCACACATTTTTGGCATTTGTTGCAAAAATTACTGAAAGTAAATACTGAAAGTATTGATACTATTCTTTTTTCAATGACTCTAAGAACTCTTTTTCATTTTTTTTTTACTCTTCACTGTTCATCCCGTGCTAATTCTGTAGACTCTCCTATTGTGAGTGATAAATAAGGGTCAGCAGTGCATGGTGCCTTTTGTTTTACACATGCATACTAGCCAGGACTCTTGTGGAGAAAATCAGGTGAGGGAAAGACATATTTCATTTGTGCTTTCTTAAGTGCGATGTTAGCCCAGCCTTCCTGCGGGTGACAAAATCACACTGAAAGATTAAATTTGTTAAAGCAGGATTTTGATGGTGTCTCTGCTTCAGAGCTTGATGAAGTTTATCATGGTGCTTCAGTCTACTGTCTTCAAAACCCTTTAACTTAATGAAACATATCTTATGCCACTTCTTTTGTTTTGATGTTTTGGCTTCCCAGGTTTTCAGAGCAAAGTTGAGACATTTCAAGTTGTCTTTCAATATTTTTATAGCGTAAGAGTGGATGTTCAACTGAATGCTTGGAGTTTAGTAGTTGTCCATACAGCACCTTTTTTGGAAGCCTATGCTCGTCCATTCTCACAATATGACCAGCCAACCTAAGTTGTATCTTTGCTAGAATGGCTTCAATGCCTGTGATTTTGTTACATTTCTTCAGTATTGCATTATTCTTGACCCAGTCATCCCATTTTATATCACATATAGCATGAAGAAAGTACATGTGAGAGTGTCAAGTTGGTTTATGTGTTTGTGGTACAGGATCCAAGTTTCAGCACCATAGAGAAGGGTTGAGAGAATGACTGATCTCTATATGTCGATCTTTACTCTGAGAGACATGTCTTTGGTATTCCATAATCTATGTTTAAAATTACTGAATGCTGTGTTGGCTTTGGCTATTCTGGATTGTATTTCTCTGTCCATTTTTCCATCACAAGAGACTGTTGATTAAGTTTGTGTGTATATATATATATATATATATATATATATATAGAGAGAGAGAGAGAGAGAGAGAAGGAGAGAGAAGCAGAGAGAGATTGTAACTCATATGAATTTACATATGTTTTTATTTATCCATCAAAATAAAATTGTATTCATGATAAAAATTAATATAAAGATTCAGTGAGTATTTCGCCTAGTTATTAAAGAAAGATGTTTGTTCACTTTTCTCAGTAAAAGGGAACAACTTTTTCTTTTTACTTTTAATACTCAACAAATTTAAAAAGATTATTTACTGTCACTTCAGATTTTTTCTACCAAATTTGAATATAAAATATTTCATTAAAAATTTTTTTCTATATTTTTTATAGAATTCCTGAGGAGAATTTGCAGAGTTTGCATAACTGAAGGATTTTTTGGAACTTCAGTTATGAATCAATGGATAAAGAATGTAATTAATTTTTAAAGTAGTCCTGGGTATGATGATAAACTGCATCTGGCAACATGGCCTCTGATCAGGAGATTAGAGGTTTTGAGGAGTGTGGTACCACCTCTTAATTGCTGTTGTTCCCAGGTTCACTCTGACCTGTGGTGGTAGCACTTGTTAGGGTCTCAACTATGAACAAATAGTGCCTTCCACCCACAAACAAAAACAAAACACTGTGAAAGTATATTATATGAAAAAATTACCAACAATACATTTATCTGTAGTTGAAGACATACAATTACATTCAAAATATATTTAGTTGAAGTCATAAAATTATGTTCAAAATATTTAGATTTTGACATTAAATAACCCTTGATATGCCGCTAAACAAAATCAACCAACCATCATTTTTAAAGAATGAAATTTGAATACAAACCTCTAAATGTTTTTTCTAAGTCTAATATAGAAACATAATATGATAAAACAGGAAAAATAAAATAAGATTTTTTCCAATTGTGAAGACAAATAAAGATACTGTAGATGTTGGTTTTTGCATTCAGAATGAATGAATGCTGAGTGAACAATGGTTTTGAGGGTTTATTTTCTTTTTTAGGAATACAAATTGTATCCTGCTTGTGAGCCACACTTTGTAGATCACTGTACACTGGAATAGAGAGAGAATGAGGCCCCTTCTTCTTTGTAGTAGGCAGTTGTCCTGATTAGATCTTTGAAGTCTCACTTTCTGATGAAAATGTAGAGGGAACTAATCTCAAAGCACTCTCTTTCTTTGGTTTTTATTGAGGTCAGTAAGTGGTAAAGGGGTATGGTGAATGGGTAGGATTGTCTTTTGCTTTGGTACAGGGTTGTTGATCTTTTGTTTCACTTAACCAGTGTATCTGGTTTTGATAATGAAGTTAGCTGATTAGTCTGTCCTAAAGAATGCTGGCATTTATGTTAATGAGGTGTTAAGTAGACGATAAGTAGGTGGTACTTTTCAGGAAACTTAAGAAATATTTTTATTTTATTTTATTTATTAAAGTTAGCCTACTGCAACAACCTCAGTTCCATTACTTTAACATGGATGTTTTTGTCTACAATATTTTTAGTTTGTATCATTACTGATCACTTATTAACAGGTTTTGCAGAAGCAGATATGATTTGTCATTCACATATTTATTAGTCGTTTACTAATTTAGTTAATTGCACAATTATGTGTTAATATTTTACTTTTTAATAAAATAATCTCTTCTGGCTGTAGTTTATAAGAATTAAATTCTCTAATCAACCTATTCTCTATTCAACCAATAAAATCACATCAGAATATCCTGTGAATAAACAATCATTACAAGGGCAAATACTGCCAAAATATTTGCGGATTTAGTTGCAGACTTATCACATGTTATTTTTGGATGATTTAGAAAATAACAATAACTTCTTTCACCACTCCTGCAATTTTGAGAAAAAGAATTTCGTGAACCAGTGTGAAATTATTTTCTAACTAATATAAACCTTGTATCCAAAATGTTCACACCCGTATATGAATTATATTTTGAATCCCCTTATGAATATAAAAATAGAGGCATACTTCTTCTCAAGGTTCAAAATAATTTTGGAGGCTAGTTTGATCTACATGTGCACACACACACACACATACACAATGGAAGAGATAACAGCCAGCAGCAGCCAACTAAGGATTTGTCTATGCACTGACAGACACATTGGGCTGACTGTCATAAAGTAAGTATTCACACATTTCACAGTTCAATAAGAACACTTTATAAAACAAACTTCACTGTAAGGAAAATTGAACATTTTATTGTTATTGTATATTTCTGGAAAGAATATATAAATATTATTTCAACTAATTTTCTGCTTTTACTTTTCCTTCAGAAAATAAACTTTTATATGTTTCATTTAAAAAATGTGTTGTTGTTGTTGAATATTCGGAATCCCAACACTCAGCAACAAAACCTGGGTAGACGCATCTCAACAAGTTAATATGTTAGTGATAATATAATTACATTTGCTTGATTTAACCTTTCATATAGAATAAAATCTCTTAGCAGATATTTACAAACAAAAAATATGGAATGTTATCAATTAGTTCAGAACTAATATACATGCAACTGATAGGTCTCTTATGACTTGTAGCAGATCCAGAATATCCAAAGATAAATGGCTGATTTTAAAATTACTGTATTTTCCTATTTTTATATACAAGTGGGATTAATATATGTTTCTTTTCTATATATTTATAAATAAGTGGATTTTAAATTGTTTATAATTTGTTCACACTAAATGAAAAACAAGGTAATCTCCATTTGCTACAGAAATTTGCTTCTTTAGTTATTCATGAAAATAAGAATTTATTTGCCATATTCCAAATACTGAGTTTTTTCATAAGACACACAGTTTTATTGGTTGATATATTATTTCAGTTTAAGACTGACCACTTTTGTCATAAAGAAAAGACTAAACATTTTTTTAAGCCTAGACTAACTTTTATTAACTGCTGTCTCATATCTTTTTAGTGTTTTATAAATTTTCTTGCCATTTACTTAAAGGGAGATAATGTAATATTAAATTCTTAATTTGATAAGGAATTTGTAGTTTAAAAGAACTTTAAAAAGAAAAAAACATTTGAAAATTATGAATATACATTTATGAAACTTTTCTTAATGATCTTTATATTAAAAACATTGACTAAGTATCAAATATATCATTGACTGAAATTATTTCTCTTATCCAGTAAAAAAAAATTGAACACATTCAATATGGCGCACTGCCGACTCATGGCCTTTTCTTAAGGTTATTCAAATAACTTTTAGATTATAAAATTAATTCCTCATTTTTAAATAATTATTTATAATTCAACTATAAGAAATAAGATGTTATTTTACTCGAATTCACAAATTATTAATTTGGAGTTCATTTATTTTATGCGATACTAATATCCGGTTCCGGCTTTCGTTTCAAAGCGTGGGACTTGCCGGCTTTAAGATGTTCAAGAAATTCAGTGATAAAGAAATGGTGTCGAGCGTGAATAACGCTAAGTCATCAGTACAGAGAACGATTCGGCAGAGTGTCTCTGAACAGTATCCGTTTATCGAATCTGTATTGCCTCAGATTTTACCTAAGAAAGATGCCCTAAAGGTGGTTAAATGTCATGAACACATCGAACTGCTGGCGGCCCCGAATGGAGAACTGCTTTTTTTTAAACAGAGAGACGGACCGTACATCCCAACCCTGAGACTTGTCCATAAATACCCGTTTATTTTACCCCACATGCAAGTAGATAAAGGTGCTATTCGCTTTGTGCTTAGTGGCGCCAATATTATGTGCCCCGGTTTGACGTCTCCAGGTGCTAAAATGACGAAAGTCGGTGACAACACAATTGTAGCTGTTATGGCTGAAGGCAAACAAAATGCTTTAGCGATCGGACTGACCAAATTATCTACGGAAGAAATCTTAGAGAAAAACAAAGGAATTGGCGTGGAAAACTTGCATTATTTGAACGATGGTCTTTGGAATATGAAACCTGTTAAGTAAACAAACAGTTGCTTTTCCCCTTTTTTCTGTGGTAATAATCAGAACTTTTTGAAAACAGCATCTGGAACGTCCATCCGGAGAACCCAACATTTTTATTTTTATTTTCTGTCTGTTTTGGACAGACGTTATTTAGTTTCTATTTTGTGGTCGCGAGGAGGTGGTTACCTGCTATTATTTGGACATCTGACATATCGACAGTGCCTAAGTACATGAACACTACAGACACACCCTGTCTTTTTGGTAGAAGAGAGAATCGTTGTGTTGATGTGCTCTTTGACTTCACATCTCTACATGTCTCATGTCCATTTACTTTTTTCTTTTTAACGACAGAAATCAAAGCAGACGTACATTTGCTGTTTTTCCTTTATTGTGTGTATCTTGTGAGATTATAAATTTGATAAGATTAATCGGTTGAATAATGTGATTATTAGGATTGTATTTTAAGAAAAGTTTCCAGATACCAAATTCCCCAAATGCTGGATTTGGATGAAAATAATATCCAAAGAATTTTTACTTAAAACTTGATAATAACCAACTATCTTCAACCGTATTCTTCTGTCTGGCATTGAATAATTTCACTCCAGTCCTTAAAAAAAAAAAATAAAACAAAAACAAATTCACTTTCCTCGTTTTTTTTTTTTTTTTTTTTTTTTAACCTTCGTAAAGTGGATAAATATGGCTAAATGATATTACCGACAAAATTTTGTGCCCTTTGACCCCCCAATTTCCTCAGTCACGTGGGTTTTGTACATGTTAACATCTTGTTAATGAAGAAGAAAATGAAAAAAAAATGTCTAAAAAAAATCTTTTCTGATTGTCGATCTGGGGGGAAAAATGAATCGTCCCAATAAAATTCTACTTGTGATAAAAATTGGATATTTTCTTTATTTTTTTTTTTCCATTTTAAATTTTAATGTATATTGTTTTGTTTTTTTTTTTTTTCTTATTTGGTTTGTTTAAAATTCTAGTTTGGCAATACAATTTGTAACCAGTAAGTTGATTTTGTTTATTTTTTAAATCTGAATTTCTGGGATATATGTTATTTACAGTCGGACTAAAAATGAACTCAGCATTGTTTTAATTATAACAACAACAATGGGGAGGACATTAGTCACTAGCTGAGCGTAAATAACTCAATTTTTCCACTTCATGGACTGCAAACTGCAAAAAAATCTTAAATCCAAGATTCATTGTCTGTTTTATCATAACTTGTCTCTTTTTCTTTTAGTTTTAATGAAATTGAAATCTCTTAAATGCAAAAACTGAGACGGTCGTGGATGTATAATTTAATTGAGATCTTCCCATATCTATGAACCTGATTAAAAAAGTTTTTGGCTACAATAATAATTTTCAAAGTATTAAGTTTTTTTTCTTTTTAGTTCCAGCATTTCATGATTCATAGAAAAATCTGTTGTACTACACGAGTACCTAATCTAAAATGATCAAATGCCAAACATTCTTAAAATGATTGACTTTTGTCATTATGAAGATACATCAATAAATCCATAGTCTAATAAAAAGACAAAAAAATATGTCCAATTATTTTTTAAAACGATTGCCTTGTTGATACACTTTTTAGTAGGCTAATGCTTTCTCGTAGACTGAACAATGAACATTATACAGTGAAAACTTCAGCGGATAACTATCAAATTTAGTGATCCAACTACTAATTATCCAGCATATTTATGGTTAATTTTTATATATAAATTAACAAAACATCTTTGTCTTATTTTAAAACTTATTCTGTAGCCATTTATTTCATCAGTTAAAATGACAAATTTGAAATTATATGAGACTGATTTTGATATTTCTTTAATATAAACTGAGAAAAATAAACTTTATAATTGCAGCGTCTTCTTTTCTATAAGACTTGCAAAAAATTGTCTTTATTTTCATTTTTTTTATCAACATTTTTCTGTATTTTACATTTTTTTGATTCTTGGAGCTTGATTTTTAGCAGTACTGATCACTATCTATTATAGCAACTTGATTCATTGTTACAAAAGGTTCTTAAATGTAAAGCCACTTTGAATTGTGTGAAGGAAAAGTGGCATACAATTGATGAATGGTAGGGAGTTAGATAGTATGACCCAATACTTTGCAGCTGCCAAATTTAATTATAATTAAATATAATAATTTTAAGTGACAGAACTAATTTCAACTCTGAACCTCAAAAGAGTAATCTGCATTTCAAGCCCCGTGCTCAGTTTCTAATAAAATTTTCCCTGAATAGTTCCATTTAGGTGTAAATGTACAGAATTAATTCGAAAATAGCAAAGAAATTTTGATAGAATCTACCGTTTTGGAGTTATCGACAAAAGTTTGGACTCATTCACGTCATGGTGGTTGAAGTTGAAATTAATTCTGCACCCTATAATTTCAATTAGTCTCAAGTATGACTAGATTCCTGCTGCCATATTACAAAGTGGTTGGTTCAGGTTGTCTGGATTTTATCACATTACTTTGGGGTTCATATGGTCCCTTGGTTTGTTGACTGAAATCTAATTTCTTCAAATCCATGCTTTAACAAAGCTTAACACTTGATATTTTATTATTATGGTAATAATTTTCAAATTGAGTATGGTTAACAGAAAAACATTTGGTTTGAGACTTTTAGTGGTAGTTATTCTTTCCTGATAATTGCTGCCAATGGTCAATAGAACTTAACATCTCACTGATGTGGAATCCTCCACTTCTGTTATTATGAGAGGAAGATTCTTTGTATAGCCTACCAACTATTTTAGGTGTTTGTTTGATGATGTATGATCAAACTATAACCATCAATCAACTTTCAACTTTTCTCTTCAATGACTTAACCTGGATTTATGTGTTGGTCTAAATTACCCTTTGATTTAATAAAAATTAGGGAAAAGCATATACATGTTGGTCAGCTGACTTATATATATCTGTGAGCATACTGTCACATAAAGCAGGTTAACACAGCTTCCCTTTATGGCTCCAAACTAAAACTCTTCATTGCTTTCTTTCTTTCATTCTTTTTAAATTCTCATTAGCTCGGATTAATTTACTTTAGTCCTGCAAGTTCCTCAAAAAGGTATCTGCATGCACACCACTGGACCCTTTTTGATTATAATAGTTGTAAACATTAGTGAAGCAAATTATAGAGTTTAATATTTTCTTAATGCAAAACAAAGATTTCAGTGTTGCTTTTTTTTTTTTTTTCAAATATTAAAAAGGTGAAATATTTCAATGTTAATTGTTACAGTTGATTTGTTTCTAAATATAAAAACTTTTTTTTTTTTTTTTTTTAAACATTTTGAAGATTGAACTGAGTGCATCTTGAGTTTTATTTGATATATTTTTTTTATTTATTTTTTTTTTTTTTGTTGCTTATGTGTAATTGTCTTTAACAGGAATTAATGATCAAACAACAGATGAATATTTTGTTGTCATCTTGTGTGTGAAACTATGATTGGAATACCAGAAAGGGATGATGTGGGATTTTTATCTCAGTTTGAAGTGTTTCGTGTCTTATGATCAGCAATTAAGTCTGTGAAATGGGGTTTTTAAAAGCATCCACTTAGTTGACCATAATAAAATAAAATGAAAATGTTTGTAAATTTGTAAATATTTTTTTTATCTCTGAATTTCTGGGATGAGAAGTTATTTGCATGCAGGCTATTGTCCTCACCCTCATTGCTATTTCAATACATCAGCTGTTGTCTCCTCTGGCCTTCATCAGTATATATTAATCTGGGTAACCTATAGGGAATTCTGAACTGAGTCTTATGGGGTAGAACAGTCTACCACTGTAGATTAAATAAAAGGTTCAGCTTGGAATTCTCTGTTGGTTACCTGGATTGATATACACCTGAGGAAGGTTTTTGTGAAAAATACCAACAAACTGGACATTGAAGATTTCCAGTCACTGGCTCATATGAACAGACATATGGGATTGATGTAGTGCATGCTGTTTCTCAAGAGTTGCCAGTCATATGTCGTGATAGAGTTGAGGAGAAAAGCTGATCTGTTAGTTTGAGCTGTCAGAAATTGGACCCCTATATGTTACCTACCTACCTATCTTTTCATCTAGACTGCAAGTGAAGCCCTAAATAAACAAAATTTACTGAAATGGTTTGATTTTTCATGTCATGCTGTGGTGTTTCTTTTCCTTGTAGGCATGCAGCAGGCATTTCTAGGCTTTTATGCAAACTAATACAAATAGAGATGCAGTATGGGGTTTCAGTGAATAACTGAGAGAGGGCCTTATATACTTACATGTATTTTTTTATATAACAAGTATACTAAGATGGGTAGGCTATTTGCTTTTTCTATCCACTATTTAATGGAATCTGAAGATTTTATAACATGTGAACCCACATTTAGTTGTTGAGATAAAATAAATTTTTGCTGCTCTAAATGCTTCAGAGTTTGTGAGACAAATACAATCTGGTAAGAGGATAGCTTTTTGTGTTTTTTTTACTTAGTGTGGAGAACCGATTACAAATCCTCAATAGTCATGTTTATATTAAATGAAATTGTACTATTTTTCTTCTTTTTTTCAATAAAATGTCAAGTTGAATAATTTCAAATTTAAACTTTTTTTTTACTTTATGCATATATTATAAAATCATGACCTTTATTTTATGAGAGCCATTTTTAAAAATTTGATTCTTTTGTTTTTCAATTATACATAAAGTTTTGTGTTTGTGCAATCACAAAAAGTTAATAATTTCTTAAAAAAAATTATTCAAAACCATCTCTATTTTGTTTTTCTTAACTAGTCTGTCGGCAAATTATAGATAGAATGACATTAACTTTAATAAAAATCTGCAGTACCATTTTGATGTCATTCTAAAATTAAAAGTTTCGATCATTCCGGAAGCAGAAAAGTCTGAGACAAAGCTGAGATTTTGCAGTCAACTCTAACAATGGCAGGGGTACAGCAGTGACATTTTATTGGCATATTCAAGAAGTGAACCGTTGTTCAGGATTAAAACGTTTTTCAAAAGAATAGATTCAACAATACATCTCTTAAAATGTCTATTATATAATGTTATGACATAATAATGTTGTTTTTTGACATTACAAAATATGTCAAAAACAACATTATTACGTCATTATTTTTGCACCAACCTAATATATCAGAGTGCCATGTTACACAGCAAATAAGATTCAAGCCTTTAGTAAAATGAATAGCCTGTTTTTTTTTTTTTTTTTTTTTTTTTTTCAGTTTATTCCTCAAAGTTAGAATCTAATAAAAATCATTCAATAGTAAATTGTTTCAGGAGAATCTGATTTCATATATAAAACATTTTTGTAGGGCATTTGAAGAGCCCAAACAATTATTCAATTTGTGTAAATTTGTATTGCCAAAAAAAATTGTTATATATTAATGTGAACTTTTTAAGAATGAAGAGTTGAAAAAGTCAAATCATTTTCTATGCATGCAAGTGATTTTGCTAGGTTGGCTACTTTTTCATTTAAAGATTTCAAATTGCTTGATATTCATTTTATTCATTTAACTTATTGTTCCTTAAGTAGTGTGCCTTGAAAAGTAACCATGTGCACCCCACATTAACAAGAATAATTTATGAATTATTTTTATATTTAAAATAAATCTTTATTTTTAAAAAGCTATAGACACCAAGCCGATGACTTCTATATCAAGTCAAATCTTTGTCATTTGATATTTTAAACTGGATGCTAAATTCCTTAATCTTTAAAGAGTGAATAATCCTTTCTCTTTTGCCTTTCTGTAAGGGATTTAAATCAATCATTATTGACCTCTCTTAAAAAAAAAAAAAAATTCTTCATAAATCCCTTTAAATGAAAACTGTATTGCTTATCTTTGGGAGTCCTAAATCAAAATTTCTTGATTAATTTTTCCTTATTAAAACTTAAAGAGTGCACCCTGGAGTGGAAAAGGTTGAGGAACACTGATTTAACTGAAAAGTTCCATGCTTAACCAGAGCAAATATATGCGACAAAGGGAGATAATTCTTGAGTCTAAGGCGCTTTAATAAATTTTGAAAATGTTTAACCTTCGAGCCTGCAAAAAAAAAAAAAAAATGGTGTCAGGACAGTTATTCCCTTGACATGGCTATTACTGTATACACATTTGACTCTGTCTCTATTTCTGAGATGAGGCATTGTAACTATTTACACTATTTATGTTGTTTGAACTGTTGTCCCCATTTTTATTCATATTCACAGGACTTCAGCATTCTTCAGGTGATATGTGCTCGTAGACAAAATAAAGGTTCAGTTTGAAATTCTGACGTGTATCAGATTAAGAAGACCAAAGCTTACAATGGCAAAACGTTGCAAATATGACAATGAGGACAACAGTCTGAACATAGTGTAAATACTTTCGACTCTCTTGCCAATGTTTATTATTTTTTAAAAGTGATTAGAATTTTAAAACCCAAACACATGAAAGTGGAATTATATTTTTTTTAAAATCTTGGCAATGACAACAAAGTTAAACACTATTTATTAGATTGTTTATTTACAAGATTATAAAAATATGTGAACGAACAATAAAATATTTATTATTCAACATTTTATAAAGACATAAATATGAAAATAAATTTTTTTCTTCCTAAATTTATAAAAATATGTGCACAAGAAAATTTAAATGTGTAACAAGTAACTAATTATAAATTTAAAAAAATGCATTTTCACTAAAATAGATTGAGAGCATATCTTACTCTAAAACCAAACATTCTTTTAATTTTTGATGAGACCACACTCAATATTTTGAGTGTGTATCTCCCTATTCATTGTGTGGACAAAGTTTTCCTTGTGTATAATTACAGAATGCTGTAATTTTTTACTGGGTCTTACCTTAAAAACTTGCTTTAATAGTTCTTTATAAAATGGTAAATAATAAATATTGTGTTATAGTTGTTTTTTGATAATTTTGTAATATTTTATAAATTTTTGAATAAATAAAAATTTATTTCTTTATGAAATGGTAAATAATAAATATTGTACTTAGTTCACATATTTTTATAATCTTGTAAATAGACATCACTAAAGGAGTCAAAAGTTTATATGATATTCACAGTATCAGGGTAATAACTACCCTTTCAACATAGCCTTTTTGTTGGCACAAAAGTTAAATATTGCCCAAATTTTGTTTGCTTACAGGGGTATCTTGCCACAGGGTAATAGTTGACAAGTTCAGATCATTACTTATATAGTGTTTTATCTTCATTGAGTGCCTTGATCTTGTAGATCAATCTATGCTTGATACATAGATGTTTCTCATTGCTTTTCACTAAGTGACTTCTCTTTCTATTGAAAAAGAATACATTATATACAGGGTGCCTCAAAATATTCTCATTTAGAAGTTTTCTTAAGTAATTCAAGCAAGTAGAACCACTTATATTTATTTTAAATGTACATATTGAGACAGTATTTAAAATTGATATCAGTGACATGACAGTGGAATCACAAGCAGCAATTAACATTTTGATAGGTTTCTTGGACTTCTATGAAAACTTTCCATCGCCCTCTCTTGCTTAACAAGGTGTAGTTGATATCCATGGTCTTGTGGAACTGTTCTTGTGCACATCATGTATAGTACCATCATCTTCAAACTTATTGCTAAATCATGAGACTAATCTGCATGGATGACTCCAAATGAAACTTTTCAATACCAACTCTGAACGTCAACTGCATTTTCTACTTTCAAGATGAAGTTTATTCAAATCTGAACTTGGATGATAATAATACTTACGTGTAAATCTGAAAAGAAAGCAAGTTGTCTTGAACTATACACTGTAAAAGTGTATATACATTTTTTTTTTTTTTTTTGAGATACCAGGTATATAACTTTCTTTAGCAACTCATCTTTCAAGGTGGACATGTATATCTGACCATAAAACTTTAGAAACTAATTGAAGGAACTAAGAGCAGTTTATTTTTTCTCGGGAATGAGCACTTTGTCATATTCATGTTTTGGCTGTTGCACACTCCATCCCATGCAAGCAGCAAGAAAAATAAAGGCAAAAAAATGGCACCTCCTTAAGAGAAAAACTGTAGAAACACTGTAAAGCTTTAACATGCAGGGAAATAGAAAAATCAGATATGGCTGACCATATATGGAGGGGAAAAGGGAGATTACTGTCCTCTATAGGATGATGGAGGTGGGGGTTGAAATGACAGACTGGAAAAGACAAAAACTTAAGGAGTCAGTAATACTTAGTGCTAGACAAAAAACAATAACAAAAGATAGTAATATGAGCTCTGGTGTTAAAAAAAAAAAAAAAAAAAAAAAAAAAATATCACTGAGACATTCATTTTATAAGTCCCTAAAATAAATTCACCATGGCTCAGTGGAAAGTATTGGTTAAAGTAATCCAGTAATTTGACCCAGATTTCTTAGTTCAATACCTGGCCACAGCAGAGGTGAACAAAAAACTTGGAAGAGTTGAGCTGTGTACAACAGCCGAAACATAATATGACAATAAAGATAAGGAGAACAGACCAAGAAATTTTTATAGTTACAAAACATCATCGCAGAAATATAGATGCCTTTGAAAAGACATGTATTTAAAATGCAATGTAATTTCTTTCAAGTATTTTTTTTAAGTTAAAAAAAAAAAAAAGTCTAAAACATAAAAACACACAAATTTATATTAATTTAAATGAGATGATATTCCTAACTAATAAATTTACAAAAGGCATGGCAGGGAGGAGGAGGAGGAAATTGTTTTAATTGCTGACAGTATTTCTTGAACAATACAAATCTTCAAATTACTTAGTTTAACATGGTTTTTCATTTTATTTCATGCTAAGACTTTAAATGTGTGTATAACAAAAACTGAATTACCTAAAAACAGCTTTTATTGGGGAGGGGAATTTTTGAAATTCAAAATGGCTTTGTTTATTACCCCTGAAAGTAAAATGTATTGTTCCCAGAAAGATGCATGTTTATATATATATATATATATATATATATAAAAAAAAAAAAAAAAAAAAAAAGAGAAAAAAAGTCAAATTTAAATTTTAGGCAGATCATAAAAATAAAAAATTTCAAGTTCTGTTGTAATTCTACTAATTCTATCATTTAATAAACAGAGAACAAGACCTGATGCCAGTATTTAGTCACAAATATCTTTTCTTTCTCAGTTTAAATATCACAAAATTAATTTAATCAAAACAAATGAAAATAGTTTTAGCTAGAAATTGGCTCTTGATGTTTGTGAAAAATGTAAGTTTTTTATTTTTTTAAATACATAAAATGTTTGAATATTTATAAATGTCTAAATCACCAATGGTGATTTTTCTATGTGTAGCTTAGATGTGGCACAAGGTCAAAAGCATGGTGAAACCAGTTAGAATCAAACTCACCATTCAGTTCAGTGATCTAGCAAGATAAGCTGGCTAACTATTATACCACATAGAAGTGCTAAATTTTTTTTTTTTTAAATTCAAAGCTTTCTTAAAAAAAAAAAAAAAAAAAAAAAAAAAGAAGAGTGGGGGTAATTTTCAGTTTTTGGGAATTTTTCTTCTTTGGAGGCATGAATGAAAATTAAAATAAAAATCTGACACTTTAAAAAAGAAAAAATATCATTTCACCCCTTGAAAGGTGGGAATGACACTAGTATGCAGGTTAGAGAAAAGACTGGGCATGAGGTGGGACTGAGGAAAGGATAAAAGCTGAATGGGTTTCAAGAAGATACATTCATAGATCTATTAAAGAATAAACTATCAATGGCTTTTGAGATTTAATTTCAACACACACCTCAGTAACTCTATATAAAAGTTCACCCATTATCTTTTGCAGAAAATTGTCATTAATCAACTATAATGGAATTTCCAGTTATCTGCAGTTGATTGGTTAATCACTGGGTGAATAATTGTTTTTCTTTCTTCTTCAAGTGATGCTGCAGATATTTAAGTGATGGAGACAGAGAAGATCTTGCAAATAATGGAATCTGCCATATTAGTAAAATAAGATTTAACCCCAAGAGTCAACTCACTTTGCAGAAGGTAGATAGGCAAAATACATATGGGCCACATGTGTAAAGACTTTGAAATCTTATATCTGTAGTATGTGCTTAATGCCAGGAAATACATGCAGACTGAATCAAATTTAGTGCCAATAAGGATTCTTTGTTCTAAGAAAAATTCCAACTGCAATCACCTAAGTTGATACCAAAATATACTTTACACTCAGTCTTAAAGGTTGACCTGGAAGGTGACTCCATAGCCACCAGATCCATACCTCATACAGGCTGTCCTCGATGTGTAAACAGTCGATCAATCCAGCTGCAATCATGCTATTCTATCAATTAATGTGCAGAGAATCCAGACCAAGATTTTTTTTGTTCACTGTTGTCTGAAATTATGTTTGCCATATTTATTTTCTTTAATAGTAGATTGATTCAAAGTTCCTTCTAAAGTCTTATTCTCCTTCACCATCAGTAGCATATTGCTAGTCTTAGTAGCATTATTGCCTTGCTTGGGGTGAATAAAACACACCACATGTTCACCTTTCATCAGAATTTTAGAGTTTCTTGAATCTAACTCTTTCTAAAGTATCAAACCTAAACAATCAACATATTTCTATATTGATGACATTAATATATCTTTGCAAAACAATATTACCTGAACTTGTAGATAAACTAAACAAAGTCGAATGTATGATAAAATTTACTTATGAAACAAAAACAACACATTACCTTTCCTACCTAGTGAGTGTGGGAAAAAAAGAAAAAAGAAAAAACACCCTCACATTGCCACAATAATCTATGTTTTAAGAGAACACCCAAAGTTACACATCCACTCACCAATATTAATTGACCAAGTTCAGAGTTGAATAAGCAATAACTTTATGTATGAAATGTAATATAAATTTTTTATCAGTTTGTATAAGATCACACATTAATGCAAATGGCTTTTGTTACTTCTGGGTTTTAGAATTTAAAGAGAGAAAGGGAAGTAATTCCGTAGTCAGTTTTGGTAGCAAGATAATTTTAACTAACTTTTTTTTTTTTAAAAGAATAATTCTTCCTCATCAAGAATAGCAGTTCAAGAAAAACGAATGAGATCCACCTGTAGTTTTCACTAAAATTGCAATGGCTATTTCAGTATGAAGATAAAAACAAAATAAGTAAACTTGATGGTCAATCTATTTCTCTTGGTAGACCTTAACACAAATGAGTAATTTAATAAGTATTTTTTCTTCTTTTATTGAAAACTTTGGTTAGAAAATTGATGCAATATTCCCTCTGCTCTAAGATGTAGAATCTTAACATTTTGAGAAAAATGTTTTCAGTAGAAGAAAAAGTTTAAATATTTTTTTTTTTTTTTATAGAAATGCATTTGTGGGGGTGTGAAGCTTATATATATATATATATATATATATATATATATATATATATATATAAGCTTCACAATTCATAAACTGGTGCAAATATTCTCTTCTTATAGACAAAACACAGAACAGTGTTGAAGCACTGATAGCTAGGACACAAAAGATGCCTTAATCTTATTATGGGCATTACTAGCAACACTTCTAATCTGAAGATCTATAAAAGTCTATTTGAGATGACAACTGCATTACTTTCACTTGAAGAAAAATATTTACCAATGATTTAGTTAAACTTGAAACTTTTTTATTTTTTTTTGATAGACAAATCTTAGTGTAGCCTAGTAAGTCCTTGAGTTAGGAGTATTAAAAAAAAAAAAAAAAAAAAAAAAAAAGCGAAAATTACTTTTTGTCTGTTTTATTGCGACAAAGCAGATACATTTACTGAAATACTGAAGTAGAATTTGCTTAAGAGGACTAACTTAGGATTTTTGTTTAGACCTAATTATTTCATTGATTTTCCAATATTGATTAAGTGTTAAAATAAATTGAAAGGAATAAAAAAATCCAATTTGATGTGTTAAGTATCTTTGGGACAGAATGAAAGACATTGATATGTATGAGATTACATTATCTATTTATAATATGCACAAAATTATAATAATGGCTGGCTGTTTGTTTGCAAGTATGCCTGTCTGCTAGGGTGGTTAGCTACCCATGTTGCAGATACTTGCTCAGGCACCTTTGAATTCAACGCCCAGAGTGTATCATCTAATATAATAGCCCTTGGTCATGATGACTTGTGACTGTGCCAGCACAACCATTGACAAACAGTTCCACCTATCCAATTTTACTCACAAGGCCTGGGTTAACACATGGTATATTTTTCAGATACTTTCCAAAAGGTGCCACATGCTGGAAACATCAAGAAGGCAAATTGAACCTGGGTCTTATGGTCAAAAAGAAAATGTTCTAACCACTCAGCCATGTGCCCATTATGTGATATATAATTTAACATTACACAGATACTACACTGATCCTAGAGAGTAACACCTGTTCATATATATAAAAATAGTCCCAAAATTAGTTTTCCTGGAGCTAGTTGAACATTTGAATTTAAAAGAAATTCTCAAATCTAGAGAAGGCTTAAAAATTGCAGATTGATTGGGTTATAAGTGAGTTTTCAAGATAGACTGAAAAGACTTCATTTCACATGGTACAATGAAATTTATTCAAATTATGATAATGCTTTGAGATATTCCTTTATTTCATCCGCATTAGCGCCAACAACCTCGTTAACCTGAGGAAAAAAAAAAAAAAAAATTAATGAAATACAATCTGTGGAGGAGGGATGTAGGAAGGTTGAAGGACATATGCTTTATGAATAGATTACAAAAAAAAAAAAAAAAAAAAAAATAGTGGATAGAGATAGGGAGTATTTCCAAAAAGAAATTTGGAATTAACAAAGCTTATATTTTCAGAAAGTAAAGAATTGTTAAGAACTGAAAACTTACTTTTTCACCATTTTTGAAGAATAAAAATGTTGGCATGGCACTGATTTGATATTTTTGGGCAACATCCTACAATACAAGAAAGAAAAGATTTTACACGTTTCCAATACGTAATTTTTTTTTTTTTTCAAATCCAGCTAATCAGAGTAACTTTGTATTTGGTCACATTTAAAGAGGAAGGGGAATTGACTAAGAAAATATGTTAATGAATATTGGAAAAGGGTTTTAAGAGCACCATGAAGACAACACTACCTTATGGCCACACAAAGACAATCCCTACCAATTTAATTCATATTAGAAAAAGGACCAGGCAAAGAGAATGGATTAGAAACCTCTACACTAAAAACCAACATTGTTAGAACCTTAATTTTTAGCTCTTTTTTCTTTCTTTCTTACTTTAATAAAAAGGAGAAATGATTGTAGAGAAGGCTTGTCAAAAAATATAGACTTGAGTAAAGTATATTTAACAGCTTACATAGCAAATATAAAAACAAAGGAGGTCTTAACAGAAAACAAATATTATGTGGTTAAGACATCACGTTAAATCTCTAGTCAGGTTTTTTCTTATGCACGTACATTACTGTAGTCAGTCTCATCAGACTCCAACTAAAATTCCAGTTCAGAAATTGATGTCACAGATTACTTCCACAACGAAAAAAAAAAAAAAAACAAATCGCAAGTTCAAACTCGAATATTGGGCAGAAAGAAAAGTTGAAATCTTGATTCGCAGGTACTATGTCAAAAATCACAATGCATGTAACCTGTCAGAAAAATAACACACTTGTCGACCAACGCAACAGCCAAATACACAAATTTCCCCCCTTTTATCAATGGAGCATCCCACCCGCATTTGTTGGGAGAGGACACACAATATTAGCATATCTGAAATACTTTTATGGCAACTCCTGTGACTGACATGCCCTTTTTCTCAGTAAGTAACTTTCTTTTTTGCCAAATTTTCCGTTGTAGAATACATGTGACATGCTGTTTCTTGGTTTGATGAGGTAATTCACTATTTTCTTCATTGCAATTACACAATGCAGTTAGATTGTGGAAAATTTGAACTCTTGGATATGATGCGGATGTGAGCACAAGACATTTGTAAAAGAGATGAAGAGAAAATGAAGAACTTTACCAAGACCATGTTCTAGATATATCAAAATTCCCAGATGAGTTTGTTATGTATTTAGTAACAAAACACTGGCATATCAAGTTCAAGCCTAAAGTGTAGAGAATTAGATTTCCACATGCTAAGGATTCGAGAATCCCTTTACATAACATGGCAGTTATCCAAGGAAAGCTATAGTGCTAACAATCCAAAATAGATAATTAAAGACAAGAATACAAGTGCTTTGGATTCAATTGTACATCATCAATATTGCTTAATATTTTGCCTACAAAGAATTTGGTTCCACAAAACAAAAATTTCAAGGTTTGAAAATAGAAAAGATTTTAAACTTTAACAAAATAAAGTAACAAATCCTCAAATGAAAAAACATTAGTAGGGAAACCGAACATTAAAAATAAGATCTTGTAATACAGAGGTGTGTGTGTGTGCACACACACATATTGGAAGTTAAGAGATTTGTTTTTTTTTTTTTTTTTGTTTTTTTTACAGCTTATCAACCTGCTGCAGGTTATTCAAAGTGGAAACACATTTTGGATTGCAAGAATTATTTCATTAATATTTTCTTTAAGAATAGCAATGATTTTTTCAGATAAAAGTCCTTTTACTTAACCCATAGCCAGGTCCCTTTCCCATGGGTATTTGTGCATTACTTAATGTAATGAACTAGACTGGAATTTGAATTCAGCTCTATAAAATTTTTAATTTGAACTGCTATTCCTAGGGAGTGAAAGTAAATTAATCATGAAGCAACCAAGCCATTACTTACTTCGGCTTCATCAACATCCACTTTGCAAAACACGACTTTTACATACTTTTTTGACAATTCCTGGAGAGAAAAAAAAGAAGCTAATTCAGTTAAAATTTTAAAGTGAAATTTTTAGAAAAACGTTTTAAATTTTCACATTATTTTAGAAAGTGTTGAGAAAAAAAAAAAAAAAAAAAAAAAAAAAAAAAAATCCCGGAACCTTACCTCAAGAAGAGGAGCAATCATTTTGCAAGGTCCACACCAAGTGGCATAAAAATCTACCAAGATTAGTTTACTTCCACTTTCTTGTAAAAGTTTATCGAATTCTTCCTAAAACAGAGAAAGAAAAAAAAAAAAAAAAAAAAAAAAAAAAAAAGAAGAATTAGTTCTGCAACCATGTTTAAAGGATTGAGGTAGCTTGGGTTAGGAGTGGTGGCGGAGTGTGTGTGTTTGTGGTGTATATAAAAAAATAAGCCATCAAGAACATATATATTTTTTTTAAGTTAAAATTTCCAATCTATAAGGTTTTCATAAGTAATTTCAGCTTTTGCAATGATGAATGTATCATTTTCACTGCTAATGAATAAATTTGGAGTACACTAGTATACCTCAGTTTCTGCACAGGGAAAATGTTCTTTGTGACAGTGAAAGGCTGTTTACAGTAAGAATAATTCAGCAGAAACATTTTGGAATTTGGTCAATCTGTTCTACCCCAACTGCCAAATTCACATGAGCGCATGCCAGCTGATTGACTTTTTTGATAGCATCAAAATGTTCTGATGACAAAAACTCTAGTAGAAATCAGATTAAATAGTTTGAAGACTTTTTCACATCAAAACCTGCAGAATTTTATTCAAAATGCACGAAAGATCTAGCAAGAGGCAACAAACCATTGCAAATAATGGTCAATATATATAATTGTACTTTTATGTTTTTAAAGAATTGATAAACAAAAACAAATTATTCAGGACTCAACCTAATACCCCATCATACATTCACAATTTCATGATGCAAGAGTTTTTTTTTTCCTTCCCTAAAGTTGTTAGATTAATCAAACTTGTAATTGTTGTGTAGACACAATAGAACACCCACCTCCACAAAGTTTTGTCCTATCAAATGTGAAAAAGTTACCACTGCTAAAGTATGACCAAACAAATAACAATTTAAATTGTTCAGTTGAACATTAATTCATGTTCGATGCAACAGCATAAGCTTCCAGTATCTGGCACTTATATATAAATAGTTATGTGAATAAGGTTTGCTTTTGCACCTTTTCAAATTAAGGCTTTCTCTTATCCGTGAAATCAAAGTCATTATTTACAAAAGTCAGAAACCAACAAGTGCAAACAACTTTAATAATAGCAAACTGACTAAGGCACATTTTGGTGCAAGTTAAATTATACCTTTTCTTAACTAATCTTAGGGCACTGAGTTAGCTCAACATTTGGCACTTGAATATTTTATTTTATTTTATTTTTTTTTAAAATAATGACTATTTTATTCAAATTTACTCAATGTTCAAATTAATTGCATCTTCTGCAAAAACCATGAAATTGAATTCCCGATTGCTCAAACGCCTCATTTTTATATTAAGACTAGCAGTAGAGCCCGGGGGATGTAACAGTAAGAGATAGATCAAGTATCGACCATCATAAAGACTGAAAAATAAAATCGACAAAGATTATTGTTTAAGGTTGATGGACATGCATGTCTTAATTAGTTTTTTTTTTTTTTACGAATTGTTCAAACTCAAACAAAAACATTGTTTTCAATCGTTATGAGTCTACCAAGTGAATAGAATTTTATTATAAACAATTACCTTGTAAATGGAATTTTTAAAGCATTCTGAATGTAAAAATAAAGAAAAAAGTGTGCAAGACAATAAGAAACACTACCTGCCAAAAAAAAAAAAAAAAAAAAAAAAAAAAAAAAAAAAAGTGAAGTTTTGTTGAAATCAGTTGAAAAATGTAGGAAATTCGATCTCATATATAAACGAACACACACACAAACAACCTGCATTTTATAATAAGTATAACTTGATATGAGTTGTCCACCTTTCATTCTCGTGACAGCAATGCCTCTTAATCGTGTTTTTCCAATTTTTGGCACTGTCAGAACCACCGCAAGGTAATTTTATGCAGTCCTGTGAAGTTTTGTTGAAATCGGTTGAAAAATGTAGGAAATCCGATCCAATATATAAACAGACAGACATACACACACACAACCTGGGTTTTATAATAAGTATGATGGTAACACACTGAAATAATGCCAGTATAATTTTATTGTTCAAAGCTATGAATGAGAACAAAATAAAATCCTGATATAATGTATGATGACAGTGTAAATGTATTGTTCTAAGTAGAAACAATAAAAGTCCTTGGATAGAATCATTTTAGTCTTCATTAAGCATTTGTGATAGAAACTTGAATTTGTCAAATAAAAAAATTTAATTCTGAAGTGAAACATATGTGGTGCTTTATTTGACGTTTTAAACGTTTCTTAGTGTTCTTGGATATTGAAATTTAGTTCAATTAACATTTAAATCGCAAACATTTTGTCTGGTTTGGTTTATTTTATGGCATATCAACCCCAATGGGTTATTTAATGCTGACAACATTTTTTATTGCTGGTAATAATTTTTTTCAAAAAAGTATTACTGGTAATAGTTAACTATTTGCCCATGGCTGGGAACCTAACAGGTGCCACCACCCCAGGTCAGGGTGGACCTGGGAACACCAGCAATTAAAAGGTGGTTCCACGCTCCTCAAAACCTCTTGATCAGAGTCCTTGCTGCTGGATGTAGTTTATCGTCTTACTCAGGACATGGATGTAGTCTAACATCTTACCCAGGATGCGCATTTTGTCTGGATTTAAAAAGTTATAGTCCACTATTCTGTTCAAAATCCTTGAAAAAGCATAAAGTCAATGTAAGTCTATATTACGCAAAATTATGCAAAGGATTGAATTTTTTTTTTTGTTAACTTTAGTTGGCAAGGGGACAAGTTTACTAAGCATTCATAGAAATGAAAATTAGCAAAACTTCTGCCATGACTACCAGTTCAAATTATAATCACTTATTGCATTGTTTCTTTCATATTCCAGAAGTTGTACTTTATTTCACAATAAAAATGGGTTTAAGCTTAAAATGAGCATTTATTTTTCTTCACATTTCTGATAGGCTAACACAATCATAATCATTGATATTCTGGAACAGGAAAAATAAAGCTTGCGGTGGAAGAAGAAAAAGTTATTTTTGGATTCAGCACCTCAAAAATGTTTAAAGTTAACCAAAGCATTCAATAAAACATTTTCAAAAAAATATTTTTGTTGGCCTGTGTTATCCAACATGAAGCACTCAGATTCTACACGCGTGTCAAAGTAATTGTAAACTTATTTAGACAGGAGCTATTTCGGATAACTTCTTTCATTTCAGGTAGACATTTAAATTAAGGTGGAAACACAAAGTGTCCTTAAAAAAAAAAAATCCAGAGTTTACAAGCAGAGTACATTAGCAACACACATTAAATAAGCAGTAGCCATCAATGTGATAAGATTAAAAACAAAACAAAACAAAACAAAAACTTATCAAATATTGTTGTCCATAATATACCTTAAACATTAAGTCGGAGTCTATTATGCAAGGGAATGTTTTCACAACAAAATTGATATTAACCAGACAATGTTGGTAAAATTTTTGTTCTTTCACATTTAAAATTTGCTATATTTATAGGAGGGGGAATGCTCTGTATTGAAATAGTGGATTTGCAGATATAGGCAATGTGGACACAGGGATCAGCACTGCACAGTCTCATGCTTTAATGTGTCACTACTCCTTTAGCAGTAATGTCGTTTTCTGTCTCTCCCACACAGCTATATATGTACGTCATAAGCAGCACATAGGAAGTATTGGTGTGTGTGTGTGGGTGTGTGTGTGTGCATAATTTGGCTATTCCCCAGTTTCTTTTGTTTAGAGTTAAGGCTGAAGGTCATGATCATGACCTCTAAATTATGCTAAGTGTAGATGGGGCAATTTTTTTTAATATTTTATGTTTGTTTCCTTTATTTCTTCTCCATTTCTGGATTTTGGTGCTAAGAATAAAATGCTTTCAATTCATTCATTTTGGACATGATGTGGTTGTAGGACGCACAGAAAGAATTTGTATCTTCTGTTTGAAAATTTAACATGTTCTGGAAAAGTAATTATTTCAATTTTCTCCTCTAGATAAAGATTACATAACCCCCAGCATTAGTACTAAACAAAAGCAACTGGGAAGAGTCGAATGCTAATGATCTACATAAATAAACCACTAAAGGAATGGTAAGACATGGCGTTAAGATTGCATTAAAGCACAAAACTGACAGTCTCAATTAATTATGTCGACAATGTGTGTGTGTGTGTGTGTGTGTGTAATTAAAAAAAAATATATACACATCAATATATTTATTTGCAATATAATGAGAAAAAGCTACAGTTGTACAATAAAATCTGACAGCAAATAAGTTAGTATAAATATCTTTAATAAAACCAGATATTATAATCCCATGGTATTTTTATAAATATATCCTGAAAATTGTACCAACAATACTAAGTTTATTGTGAAGACCTTGATCAGAATTCAATTTAAGTGTACAAGAGAAGCATTAATGAAAACCTATATTAAAAGGTCAGAATGTTTGATAAGGAGTTTTTTTTATGACTCATCATCAACCAGGATCCAAGAGAAGATATATTTCCTGTTTAGATACCTGTGAAATACAATGACAAAGCATTTTTTTCAGCCATTCAGATTTAAGTTGTCTGCCAACAATTTTCTGCTGTGGACAGTCTGAGTAAATTAGTAACCAAGATACCAGGACATGTTTGCCAACAAATAACTAAAGTATATGATTAACAAGTAGAAATACCACTCCTTTAATCGATCAACAGGACATTTCATAAGAGTCTATTATATTTTATATTTCTTTGGGATGAATTTGCTTAGAAATTGAGGCCATTGATGATTCAGGTCAGTTTGATAGGGGGGAGAGTTGCAGTGGATTAAAGAAAAGTAACACATATAAAACAAAGTATCCATTGCTTGTAACCCTTCAGCCTGCACTGATACTTGACAGAAGTGCTCTTCAGTACACACAGGTAATAGATCTATTGATATATAATCCAAGTGGATCCTAGTAATATCAGATATTAAAACTGATCCACAGAGAGAGCACAGTGTATTTATTATAACAGAGCATATATTTTATACATCAAAAAATCCAAAATTACCTCATGTGGTTATAGTCGATTTCAGTAGCCTACCCCACAACATTCTCACCAACTGCTAACTTAAAACCCCCATTCCAAGACAGTCACTCTAGGGCTGAGGAGGGTCAACATAAGGCAGCGCTGGTCTGAAATAGACCATACCCATGTGAGATAACTTGGAATTTTTTGAGATCATTATATATATATATATATATATATATATATATATATATATATATATATATATATGAATTACAATTAATGAGATCCAAACAATTTACCCCATACAAGTGATCATTTCACCCATGGGAAAGTAGCTTTTCCCTGGACTTATCAATGCAAAGACATTCACTAAATTTGGTCTGTAATAAAATTTATATTGAGCTCTCTTTTGTGGATCAGTTTTAATATTTTATATTAATAGGATCTACTTGGATAACTTACCCACGGATTTTTTTTTTACCTGATATATATATATATATATATATACACACACACACACACAAAGTGTAACCATTTTATATAAATGCTATATCTCTCCCGTACATGGGTAATCAAAGATCTCCCATTTTGCTACTCCAAATTCTTTATGTCTCCCCTCTTTGCAGTACCTGTTCTGCAAGCTATTTACATGAACTCAAAGTGGTTACTCGTTTTCCAATGCTTCATACTTTCAGTGTCTTATGAGTGTTTAATTTTCTTAATCTTCTTTCCTCACCATATACCAACTAAAATTTCAGCTGTCTCTTTATAGTTCTCATTAAGACATCATTGTGTTTATTTTTTTTTTTTTTTTTACACATGGTATTCTTAACATTCTTCATTAAAATATCTGTCGTTTCAAGTCTTTTCTTCATATGTGATGAAACTGTCAAGCATTCACTGCGACATGGTTGATCAGCCATTGCATAGCAGTGGTGTAATATTTTTGTTTTTTGTTTCTAAGGACATTTTTCAGCCATTTGCTCTGTTCTTGAAAACCATCTGCTATTCCCCAGCACATTTGGTTCTGTATGCCATTTTCTGCTGTTTGTGATTAAAACCACCCAGATAGTTAATTTCTGAACTGGTTTTATTTTGATGTTCCACACATGCCATATTGTCCCTTTTACAGAAAAAAAAAAACAAACAAACAAAAAAACATGCATTTAGACTTATTTTGCTTTCCTTGACTACCATGTCTAATGTTTTTTTTCTTTTCTTTCTAGGTCTACCATAAACAGTGTCTTTTTCATAGCATATATTGTTGCGGTTAAGGGGCCATTGATAATATATTTGATTTGATACAGTAAAGCAAATCGGCATAACTAGTAGCTAGATATGTCATCATGTAAGGGGTATGGGGGGAAAAAATATGGTTTTGTAACCGGTTTAAATTTTGAAGGTTAGCATTTGTAGGTGCATGGGTAGTGTTGTGGTTAGTGCCTTGGAAAAAGAAACCAGCAACCCAAGTTCAAGTTCTGACCTTGTCTGTCAAGTGTACTTTAACAGAAAAATAGGTATCTGCATGAAAATGCTAAAGTATCAGCACGCCGTGATGAGAACATGCTTCAAAATACGATGAAAACAGTTTTATCATCAAAATTCTTGTGTTATTACTTTTGTTTATTTAATTAATTTTTTTTACTCCTTTTTAGAACATTTGAAATTTTGTATTTCTTGCATCAGTGGCTGTACTAACTTTTAGCACAGCAAATTTTTTTATCCCCTTTTTGCAGTAACAGACACAATTTGGGGAAAAATCAAATAATTGTCGGGTTTTAATTAAAGTTTCAGGATTCATGCACAAATTAATAAAAATTTTTTATTAGAAATTTTTTTTTTTTACAAATCTTTCAGCCTCTTAATTTTATGAAAACTTATGAAATTCAATGTGTGATAATTTTTAGTGACTATATTAGTTAAAAGCAGAATTCTTCAAAGAATTTAAATCTCTGAATGTTTTTGCTAAACTGGACCTAGTCCTACAAAAAATCTGTTCTGAATTGAAAAATATAAAAAAAATGCAATAAAATTAAGACAGTATTTAATTAGAGAATCTTGTATTGCTTTTATGAATAATATTAAAAGACAATAAATAACTTTCCTTCTTATACACTTTATTGTCTGCTCCACCATACTTAACTAGGAACAATACCCAGCTGTGAATAGATTAACACATCAGAAAAATAAACCTCGTAGTTACGAAATGTTTATACCACATTTTAGGGTACAAGTAATATTTGTTTTCAAATCATTAATTTACCTTTAAATTTGCTAATTTTCCTCAAATAATGTTTCAAATATATATTTTATTTCTATAAGATTTTTAAAACCGAGAATTAACTTTTGCTTACAAATTTGTGAAAGAAAGAAAGAAAAAAAGGCCGTTTTGAGCGATTTTACGGGAAAAAAATCGATTCTGATCAATATAAATTTTCTGGTTAAAATACAAAGTATTTTGCTTAATGGAAATAGTAAATTTTAAATCCTTCAGCTTTAGTTTCAATTAAAGCTAAAATGAAAGATTTTTCAATTTTCATTTTTAAAAATTCATAAATGTTACATATACCGAATTAGTAGAGATAAAGGTGAATTCTCAGCTATGGGTTCGTTAAAAAAATAAATATCAGGCCAGGGTTAAGTGCGGCTAACAACCAATCTAGGAGAAACAAGTGAATTTAAAACCAGGAGTAGAATCTTATTCTTAAATCTCACTACTGCAAGGTTTAAATGGACTGTAAGGCCGGAGTAAATAGCAAACTTTTGTAGAGAGACAACTAACAGGGAACTGCCTCAACCTTCGCGTGTTGTCCAGGCGAATACTTCGCTAGTGTAGTAAAAGATTATATAGATTGACAATTAGTGCGAGTTTGAAGACTATGATCTCGATTAAGATGAAAAAAAAAAAAAAAAATTATTTTAAATAAAAATCAAACGGTTTAATTAATTTTTTCTTTAGTGATTTTTCATAATTTTTTAAAGAAAGAAATAAGCCAGAAAATGTTTAAACTCTATTCATAGTCCAACAAGATGACATAGCAAATTGATATTTGGCTGAAGAGACAAAAAGTCAACAAGTTGAACATTGAACAAGTGAACGTATGTATAAAAAAAAAAAAAAAAATACAAGCACACAAAAAGTGTGTCTCACAAAAATATTGAAAACTTCGCCAACTGTAATTTTTTTTTTTTTACCCAAGTAAAAATAATGAAGAACAGGATTTTTACTTGGATTTTTATTTATTTTAGTTAAGTTTTTTTTATTGCATCAAAAAACTTTGAATAATTTTTTTTTTACGGTTTGGATTTGGGGCGGGGGAATAAAAGCACTTATCAATGGACAAGTTAATATTTTTTAGCAATAATTTCGGCAGTTTAAAAAATTCTCTGTTGAATTGAAATATTTTCATTTTTATTCCTTTTCTTTGAAATTTGTGTTTAGTAGTAAAAGAAGCTCCACCTTTAATTTCGATCGACCATTTCTCCATCCCTTGTCAATTTTTTTTTAAAGTAATTTTTAACTTAACAAACGATGACGACAAAACGATATTATATATATATATATATATTATAAAAATTAAAATATGTTACAAAAATAGAATTATAAATAAAATTATATTTATCAATTAATTTCTTTCAGAGAATCTTTCTTTTCCATGCAGTGTGTGTACATAAAACAGAGGCACTTTGAGATTTATCATTTATTGTTTAATGCAAAGCAAAGATTAACCCATTTTTTTCATAATTACAAAATCAAAATTATTGCAATAATAATCTTTTAGTTTTCCGTTGTCTCTGTCCGAGTTGACACGCCACATCGCAGAAAGAAAATATGTAAGTCGTCGCATTGTTGAACGGGGGGGGGGAAGGATTTTTCAGTTGTATAGAAATTCGGTCCAATAGATATGATTATACGTGAAACTATTCTCGAAATTCTGATTTTTTTGATAATAATTTTTGGTTTTGAGAAGTTGAAAACTGAAAATCAGAAAGTATTGCAATAAAAATATAAAAGGCGGGTAAAGTAGATATGGCGCGAGGTCATGAAAAAATTCAGATTTTATACGTCAGTCAAAAGCGGAAAGAGTCTTTATTCATCAGACTGATAAAATTAAAAGCAATAAATTTAAATAAAGTTTAAAAAAAGAAAGCAAAGCTTTAAAAATACTAATATCCATCAGTTGATGTATTATTGTAAAGAAACTAAAGATTGCCGCATTTTAGTTGTTGGATCAGGGCAAAAGAGATTGATTTTAAAAAAAAATAAAAGTGTAATATGTGTTAGCTAAGAAGCTATTATTATTAATCATTAAGAAAGACATTAATAAATCACTTACCAAATCTTTAATCATTTGCATAATGACGGTTGGGCAGTCGCACACAAATATGAAGATAAATGAACTGATCACGTCGCAGAACGAACAACAAATGGGGTGAGTGCTTGGCGTTATTTGATTATATAAAGTTCGAAAATAGTTATCTCCCTTGACAGCTGTTCCGCCTTAAACCTTTTTCATTCTTGATTAGCATATAAATGCCACTCCTTTCTGATATTTAATACAGAATGTTATGTCCAATTTCTTTTCAAAGTGCATAAGTACACTCATTTTTAAAATTACATTGAGCTAATTAATTTGAGATTTCTGGGGAACTTGTGGATATTTGAAAAAAAATAATGAGTAAAAAAATTAAAATGGGTTCTTCTTTGTGCGACCATGGTTCTCCACAACTTCCTCCCTCTTTTAGCTCTTAGAAATGTTCCTCTGGGTCTGTCTATATTTCTGAGATGAAGTATTATATACATTATTTGGACTATTGTCCTCATCTTTGTCACCATATTTATCACAATGTTTCGGCCGTTGTATGCTCCGGCCTTCTTCAGGTGGTTGGAATTTCAAACTGAACCCTTTATTTCGCTCACTGGGGTAGACTATTCTAGTTCCACGTGCCATGTTTGATGGATGTAAATTATTAGTTATCTCCTGCTAATTTCCCTCTGAAAATTCTTTTTGGGTCTCTTTGGGTCATGTCACTGGATCTAACCAACGCCTTTATCCACTGTGCCATGTGTCCTTGAGGACATCTGTGTATGAATTTCTGGGTATTATAAACCTAATGTCTTCAGCAACCATTTTTACCAGTGCTTATATTGCAATTTTTGCTGTTATCATTACATGTTTTTACCAGAGCTCATATTGCAACTTTTGCTGTTATCATTGCTTTTCTCTGGCACTCCTTATTACTGATTCCCATATTGTATTTATTTCTATGCTTGGTCGGCTCAGGTGATTTTTGTGGCCTAGCATATGTCCGAAACTCCACCCACTTCATGGAAATAGTCAAAGATGCTCCCATCCTATCCAACCAGATGGTGAGCTTGGACGTAGTGAGTTTGTTCACCAAGGTACCCACGGAGGAGGCACTCTCAGTAGTCAGAGACAGATTGACCTCTGACTCTTCCCTAGAAGAACGGACCAGTATTCCAATAGATAATCTGATGGAGATGTTGACTTTCTGTACACAAACAACACACTTCGGAATGGGATCACACATATATCGACAGGATGAGGGCTTAGCAATGGGCTTGCCATTATCACCAGCAATGGCGAATATATACATGGAATATTTTGAGGAAATGGCATTAGAATCTTATCTCTAAAGCCAACTATATGGTTAAGGTACGTAGATGACACCTTCATACTCTGGCCACACCAGGAAGATGTCCAGGTTCTACTGGACCTTGTGAACTCAATAAGACCTTCGATACAGTTCACAATAGAGAAAGAGAGTAACAACACACTCCCATTCCTGGATGTTCTAATATCTTGAACAGAGCATGGGTTTAAGACATCCATATACCGTAAATTGATATTCACCGGACAGTACCTCAATTTCAACTCCCATCATCCATACAGCGTAAAGAAAGGGATTGTCCATTGCTTACAGCACCGAGCAAAAGTCATAAGTGGCGACCCAGAGACGTTAGATAAAGAATTGGTCAGTATAAGTAGTACCCTACAACGTAACAACTACCCTGGGTACATGCCAGCAGCCCCCAAAAACTGTGATAGGCGGGTACAAGAGGAGGAGGTGGACAACAACACTCAGAAAACAGTCTGCCTGCCTTATGTGAAGGGGTTATCAGAGAAAATACAAAGGATCTGCGGTCCATATAACATTAGGAAAACCTTCAAAAGCTTGACGACACTTTGCAGATATCTCTCCCGAGTGAGACCCCCATAGAGGAGAACATGATTAAAGACTGTCTGTACACTATCCTGTGCAGCTGTGGGAAGGAATATAAAAGGAGAGACAGGCCCCCTCAAGGTAAGGCTTCAAGAACACCAGAAAGCTGTAACATGAGGGGAGGTAGAAAAATCAGGCGTGGCTGACCACATATGGAGAGAGAAGGAAGATCACTGGGATCAGGTTGAGATCATAGACAAGGAACACCATTGGAAAATTCATAAACTTAAGGAATCAGCACATATGCTAGGCCACAAAAATCTCTTGAGCCGACCAAGCATAGAAATAAATACAATATGGGAACCAGTAATAATGAGTGCCAGAGAAAAGCAATGATAACAGCAAAAGTTGCAATATGAGCTCTGGTAAAAACATGTAATGATAACAGCAAAAATTGCAATATAAGCACTGGTAAAAATGGTTGCTGAAGACATTAGGTTTATAATACCCAGAAATTCATACACAGATTTCCTCAAGGACACATGGCACAGTGGATAAAGGCATTGGTTAGATCCAGTGACAGGACCCAAAGTGACAGGATCCAAAGAGTGTGAGTTCAATACCTGGTTAAGGCAGTGGAGAACTTTCAGAGGGAAATTAGCAGGAGATAACTAATAACTGGCATTCATCAAACATGGCACATGGAACTAGAACAGTCTACTGTGAGCAAAATAAAGGGTTCAGTTCGAAATTCCAACCACCTGAAGAAGGCCGGATAAATATGGCAACAAAGATGAGGACAATAGTCCGAATAATGTAAATGTTCCTCTGTTTGTGATCTCTTCCCATAATCCTGTTTTACCAACCATACACAGTAGGTTATTCACGTGTTTCAACCGGCTCTCTTGCCCGTTGAAGCATAACAACTAGTATACTTGAACTTACTTAAGCATAAATTTGCTTGAAATTAATTGATACAGGTCACGAGTTTTAAATTGTTAAGTCTTACTTAACAATTCACCATTTTTTAATAAATTTTGAATCATTCTTTGCAAGCTCTGGAGTTGAGATTTTTAAGAATTTCGTATGATAATAGCTATCACTGTATAAAGAAAATCAGATAATAGCTATTTATGTCACCGTTAACTTCCTGACTTCCTGTAACTTTTATGTAATAGAAAACTAAAAAAAATTACTGAACTAAATCAAGAATGCTAAAATTTATCTAGATAAAAGGGATCATGAAAAGTGAACATTCATAAATAAGCTATTTTGGTAAATAAGTTGCAATAAGAGAAAAATATTCTGAATGTTTCAACAGCTTGTTGGCATAAAAGTGGGAAAATGGAGATAGCTTGTTGTTAAAGTGGGAAAATGGAGATAGATTCATATGGTAACAGGACAAAATCTCTGGACAAAAAAGTAGATAAAATCCTACTCTTGTAAATTAAAGATTTATATATAAAAAGAAACACATTTAACATTGAAAGTTGAAGGAACTTTTTAATCCAAATTTTAATGTCAAATTCAGATAATAATATCTAATATATACACTTATATGTACAATATCCAATATATACACTTACATGCACACTATCCAATATATACATTCAGATGTCAAGACAATACACACAATATTCAATATACACATTTATTTCATGCTTACAAATTTATGCTCCATTATGTTTACATGATTATGAATAATCACTTGAAATAAATGCATGACAACGAATATATGTATATGTTATTTTAATATAATATAATATGATAACAGGTAAATGACCTTTACACCTAATCTTAATTATTGATCTGATATGAGACTGGGACTTTGTCTACTTTTGGAATAAGAGGTTGGGTTTTTGTCCATTGAGTTTTTGTCTGCTGTTTTATTTTGTCATAGATTCAATTCATATATATGAAGCATTAGGGAAGTAATACTTTTGTGGTGACGGGTAAGATTTGCAATATAGTTAGAGAATTGTTACACTTGGTTCAAAATAAGATCAGGCAAAATATTTATTTTGTAAAGTGCTGTCCTTCAGTATCTTGCTATTAATTTAGTTAGTCACATTCACTGACCCAAACAAACTTCACTATTCTTTTCACATGTTCTATATGTATGTATAGGCAAGGCAAGGGAGGAAGAAAAGGAAAGAGAGAAAGGAAAAAAAACTAATTAGATAGGGACAAAAATAGTATTTATTTGTTGGTTAGTCAAGGAGAGTGAGTGGAAAAGTAAAAATGAATCAAATGGCATTAACCAAAGAAAAAAAAATATTCTAATTATTATACATTAGAATACTAATCAAATAATGACAAAATGGAAAATATTTATCTAACATTGTTCTGATATATAAAAAATTATATATCATATTCCCTGACACTAGAATACACGAGACAGTTTACTGGAAAGGAAGATTTACAAATGGAGCTTATGTTTGTTTAATTTCTGTTTCTGTGATTATATAAATTTTTTTATGAAAAAAATACAACTCTTTTCTCTTTATCACTACCTAAAAACAAAGACATTATCAACCAATGAGATGTTTTGATGCAACTTTTTGGATAAACCTTGATCCTCAGCCTGATTATGGCAATGTTGTGTCTGGCTGAGGGGTTATAAAAAATGAATATTTTGGAAAAAAGAATTGAGAAGAAAACTCTACATGATTTTCTACCAATCAGAACAGAATTTGAAATCCATGATAGTTTGAAAAGACAGTTTTGTAGTCTACTGACCAAAATATAAGGGAGGCTGGCTAAAATCACTATTCATTCATACCTCATCAGAGTGGATAGTTAGAAGAGATGGTGTCAATCAAATCAATTTGCATTTTCAGCATGAAGAGCAGAAACTTTAGGACTCCAAAACACCATGTCACCAACCAAAACTCCAGGCAACATACAGAAAGTAAAAATTGAGTATTTGTTCTTTTGAAACTGTCCTGAAGCAGACCAAGTCCTCCTAAAAGATACATTACATTCTTCATTCGACATACTTTTCATTCTACAAAAGATACTTCAGCCAATATAATTGACCTATTAAGGCCTGACATGTGTGAACTTTTGTTGTATTCCTCTACCAAGGACATTTTTTATGTTCTTTTTTAAAATCAAATCATCCCATAGAAGACAGTAACACCACTAAGACACAAGGGGTTACTGGGTGTAGAAGAATAAAAACAAAGAAAAACATTATTAAGGAGTAGGAACAGTAGAAGAGTAAGGAAGAAGTCAGTAGATAATGATAGACGTTATATTTGAATTTTTGAAGATCAATGTTGGCTGGAAAGCATGGAACCGAAAAAGAGAGTTCCACAAGTGAAAAGTGTGAGAAAAGAAACTGTTAATATAGAACTTACAGTTACATCTAGCCAATTCAACTGTGAATTGATGAGACAACCGCAAATCTATAAGAAATTTAAACTACTTGAATGTGTATTGTCTACTTTTCTGAGAGTAAGCAGATACTGTGTTTGGCTCTTGCTTAATGTTTCTAATTTCAAAAATATTTTTGGTACATTTAAATTTGTGGAAAAACAGCTATGTTTGTTTTTCATCCAGAACCAATCAAAAGGTTTCCCTCCAAATTCTGAGAAGTGAATTTGGAGCCTGCCTATAGGTTATAAAAAAGCGGCCTTGGAGTTAATTCTGGAGTTGACGGATATCTGCTGCTGGAACCCAGATTACCCTGGTACAGAAAAAAAACAATACAGAGGAAATTTGACAACCACCAGACAAGAATTGAAAGAAACATCAAAGTCATTTCCACATCAAGGAAAAGTCTTTGACTGTTGTGACTATTGCATTCTTCACTGTTACCACAAACATTGCTTCAAAAATTGTACCAATTCTTTGAAAACTATTCAGAGAAGTATTTTCTCCTTTTCTACATCTTTACATATAGTTTTTGTAGTTTTCTTTCCAGAGGACCTTATGCAGCATTATAATTTTTATTGTAAAAGTGCAGATTTCATTTGCATTAATTATTTTTACAAACATATTATTGGCCATCATTTGGCACACAATACATTTAAGTCGTGTAATTCTTTCAATTTTGTGTGCTTACAATAAATTTATTGTTTGTTCTTAAATTTGCCTTGTGTCATCTGTCTTTATTGTGTGCTCATATAAATTAAATGTAGGTACCTCCACTTTCTCTCTAAAAAATAGCATAGCATGATGAAAAAAGCACCAAACTTAATAAAAACAAAATTTTATTATCAAAATGTTTATATTATTATTAAGAGGAAAAACTAAAGTATTCTTAATTATTTTTAAAAATTTTTACTTCTTTCTAACATGCTTGAAATTTTGGTTAAAAACCTTTTTCTTTTATGTGTCAATGATGTAACAGAGCTGACTATGTAAATTTTAGCACCTTTTTTTCTGGTAAAATAACACACTGATTTGGAAATTCATGCAAAAACCAAATAAGTGTCAGAATTTAATGAAACTTTCAGGATTTTTTCACAAATGAGTAAATTTATTTTTGAAATTATTATTTTTAGAAAATCTTGGTAAAAATATTTTTTTACATCTGTTAACCCCCACACCCAACTTAGTTAATTTCATGAAATTTCTAGAAATTAAATTCCATCCTCCAAATTTGTCTTATTAGTTAAACATAGGACTCCTTGGAGAATGTAAATAATTTTTTTCAAACATTTAATCATTTTTCGAACATCTACTCTGAATTGTGAAATAAAAACTGTATTAAAACTATAATATTATTTAATTAGATAAACTTTAATTGTTTTTATAAATAATATATAATAAGGACATTATAGTCTGAAGAAATAAATATTGTGATGAATAGTGAATTTTTACAAGAATTGTTTTTATTTTTTTTAATTATAATAATTTTAAAATTTCAGAAATCTTTTAAAAATTCTTCAAAACTTTCACCTTGTTAGGTTATTAAGTGAAGACTATAATTTACTAAGCAAAAATTGAAATGCTTAATACAAATCATCATGCACCAAGATTTTAAAAATAATTTTACATTTTTTATATGTATAAATGTGCCCATTTTGAAAGTATGGGTGACTATACATGACATTATCAGAAAATAAGACTGATGACTATAGTAAATTTAAAGTCAACATTGCTAAAATTAAATTACAGAGAATATTTCCAACATTTTTAAGAGTACTTACAAATTATATAAAAAAAGCATTCACCTGTCATTTTCTTAAGTTATGTTTTACCAGATAAAGTCTCTGCAGAAAAACAATAAAACTGTCAACAACTTATCAGTGCTTGTTAAGTGATTGACAAGTGATGAAAAGTGTTCTGGGTGGTATATTGGCCCCAAAACAGATATTAAAGGACAGAAGACAACAACAAACAAAACAAAGACTTCAGTAAAAATAAATATTGCCAAGTTTATTTTTGTTAAATAAAAATACTTAAACAAAAATAATGTTAGTGTGAACAAGGCAAGGCTCATGAAGAGGGTGAGAAATATTGTTGTCCTGAGAAAGACAGTTTTGTGGTTGGTAGAGAGCAGATGTCCTGAGAAGGACAGTTTCATGGTCACTAGAGAGTGTTGTCCTGAAAAGGATAGTTTATTGCATATTGTTGGCAAGGATGGCAGGAGCTGGAGGCTTACTGGAGCAATGGCTGATGGCAAGATAGAAATGATGATGGCTGTCTAGCTGGAGCTGCTGTTGATAGCTGGGAGCTGACAGATGGTTGACTGCTGTTGGAACAGATACTACACTTTGATACTAGTCATCTGGGCCATGAGGCACAGCTATTTACCCATGTCTCCCCACTGAGACATGATGTGACACAAGGTCAGTTATTAAACAGGGGGAACCTGAGCATGTATACTCAGATCATTGGTCAAAATTTACCTGGTCTCTGCTTACATGGGACCAGGCACAAAGCTTGTCTTAAATGGTCATGTTAGCAGAACACAATGGTCATATTATTAACAAAATTACATCAATTTGGCACAAGGCCAGGAAAAAAGGGCGGCAGCTTGCCATGTAAAGTCTAGTGTTAAAAAATGAAACCACTCTCTCATTCAACCCATTCAAACAATATTCCTTTTGTCTGTCTCTTTTCATCAGTCGCCTACCACTCTATACTAGCTGCAGATCATCATTTATGCTATAAATACTAACATGCAAGAGAGTAGGTGGGGGGGGGACGGATCACACGACAGGTTTCATTTTACCAGGCTGTTTGAATGCTGAAGTAGTGTAATATGGCGGCACACAAAAGGTAAAGAAGCCACAAGCGCCTTTCACACATACCAAATTCATTTCTTTCATCTACCGATATATTTATTGTATATAAAATACAATTAGGGCACAAGGCCGAAAATGGGGGGAGGGGTTGAGGCTGGTCTTTAACTATCTTATACCTAGCTAATCCGATTCACGATCCATTCATACATTACAATTTCCACATTCACCACAAGAACTCGTCCGTCACCAATTAGTCCTCCATACACCAATAATACCACATTCTCACTAGGGAGACCTACAAAACGCGCCTCGTGACATAAAAATTTAATGATGCTAAAATATATATAAAAATCTAGGATGAAAAACTGAGAGGAGGGAGGAGATGAACCCAATAACAAACTAAAAAAATATTAACTCAAATCAAATTAAACATAACTGATGTTAGTAGGGCCCGTCCAAACCTCAAAAAGGAGAGGCCGCTGTATTCTGCCCATTGGACAAAATCAAGAAGCTCTCTCACCTGCCGATATTTAGTTGCTTTTCCGGTTTCTTTATATCCTGAATCAGTCTTACAACAACGATAGTTGAGCTTTTACATCCAGTTATTTAAAAAAAAAAAGTGAGTGTGCCAACAGGATACGACAAAAGCACGTCAATCGCTGTTTACGGTTTGTTGTTTCACCTTTAAAAATCCATTTCCTTGTTATTTTAAACTTAAAGTAAATAATATTTGTTTCAAATTAGATACTTTAGTTTAAATCATGTAATATTCCTCAAATAAAGTTTCAGAAAAGTATATTTTATTTTTGCAAGATTTTTTTAATAAATAAAGAGCGCTAATCAGCTATTTTTGTAGCCCCCACCTCTAAATCGGACTCTAATCAATATGATTTTTGTTTGAAATACACTACACAGTATTTTGGTTACTGGAAATAGTAAATTTAATCTTTTAGCTTTCAATTAAAGCTAAAATGAAAGCTTTAAGAAATTTTTTTCAATTTTTAAAATTAAACCATAGGTATCGCGAATTAGTGGAGGTAAATATTGGGTTGGTGCAAAAATAATGACGTAATAATGTCGTTTTTTGACGTATTTTTTAACGTCAAAAAACGACATTATTACGTCATTATTTTTGCACCACCCTTATATATATATATATATATATATATATATATATATATATATATACATAAGGCAATAACTATTTTTAGGACTTTTAATAGTAATTCACTAGACTCCTCTCCTTTAAGTTTTTTTGGTAAGTAGTAATGTAGTCTTTCAGATAACTAGGTGGTTTTTAAGTGCCTGCTCTTGTTGGATTATCACGCCTGAAAATAATCATAGTCCGCGCGATATTTGAAAAGCTCTTCCTTTTTATTTCCTTTGAAGTGATTTTTGGAGCAGCGACACATGTTTCCTTTCGTTCCGATAGACACAAGGCATGTAAGGACTTCAGAGACACAGATCGAAGATTGTATTGAACAGTTCACAACTTCAATTTCGTTTCTTTCTTTATCCTTCTTTAACAGGTTTTGTTACGTGTATTAATTGTAATTCCATTTTTTGTGTAACGTTTTTTACCCGGACTTACCAAATATTTTTCTGGGACAAATGTACATGATAATTCTTTCCATTCCCGCAATACACTGGATCTAGTTACTTTTTCACTGCCTTCTAAGCCGTCAGAGGGGCACTGGGGCTCTTTTTTTGAAAGCTTGTAGTGGTATGGTCCTACGACGAATGTCGGGGTTGCCATTTGTAGTGGTTTATCTTACCATTTGTTGTTTAATTCCGACGGAATCACCAAATATGTAATGACTAGTATATTCCTTGAACGTCGGTGTGATCAATATATGTAGTAATATGTGTTACCAATATGTGTGATGGCTAAGAAAAATGTGATTCAGAACAATGCGTGAACACAATGCAATTTATATTTGACGTAAATAGCACATAGAATAAAATACAAAAGTGAACTGAATGATTCCAAAACATAGCAATTAGATTTATTAATGTTTGATGTACATGCATGCGAACTGAAAAGGTAGGAAAGAGTCGTGTCCCTTTGATTTGGTAATATTTGTACCGGAGTTCATATTAAGAAGAAGTAATATTGAACTTGTAATTTAGAAGAATAAAGTTTGGAATAGTGAATTCTAAAGTTGGTAAAAGTTCAGGAGTGATTTCAGAGTTCGTGAATGTTGGTAATTATCTTTAACGTCTGGTCAGCAATGACTAAGACGGGAGTTCCTGATGGTTACATCTTGGCACTTGGTAGCAAGGAATGAGAAGTGCAAGAGAGATGAATGAAAAACTACTACTACTACTACTCAAAAAGTTCACACGTGTTCGGTTTATATAATGGCCGTGTACCACGTGGGAGGATCACAGCATATGAGCGGGAAAATAGATTGGTCGCGTGCAAGTGGTTTGATTGGTCGAAACTGACCAATCAGCAAGCAAGATTAGAGGTGATTGACCAAAGAATACTTGTTATATTTATGTCAAAGTATGATTTTACTTACCAGATAGGAAGAGTGCATTTCCTAAAAAGCGGTAAGGCTGGTTTGTTGTGGAAGATCCCACAAGCTAGTGCTGCGGTTCCTGACTTGGAGGATTTCAGACTTACAGGCTGATCTGAGTTATCTAGGTGGATTCAACATTTTTTTTCAGATGGTCGATATGATACCGACCTTCCCTCAGTTCAAATGAATCAAATAAGATAAGAGACCAGTTTTTATTTTATTTAATTTTTCTTGTTTTCGTATAAGTGTTTTCTTTTCTGGACATAAAGTGTGTAAAAATTGTTCAAATGTTATGTTATGTTTGGAAGAATTAAGTTAAATTAAAAACTATATTTTTAGTTTATTTTTCTGGAGAAAAAAAAGTGGGGTGACTTACCTGAGGCTGGAGCGGCAGGATTGGTCGTGGATCGGTGTGAGGACTGGCCCCGTGATTTGAGTCATTAAGTTCAGGTCTTACGTCCATTTTCTGCTTTATAGCCTCCTACCAGAAGAATGGGAGTGGTGGCAACAACGGCTACTTAAACTGCTGTTACCAGACACAGGTTGAGAGGGGGTCGCGAAGGTGTCTTCGCAACCTCAGTTCATCGACACCTCCAACTCAGGTTCACCCTTCAGGTCAATATTTTTTGGCCATTTTGCAAAGGAAAACGACTTTGGTGATTGTCGATTTTGTATAGTTATATATATATATATATATATATATATATATATATATATATAAAGTAAAAAGAAAAGCATCAGTTTCCATTGATTCCACTGGACTGTTCACCATAGCAGACAACCGGGATCAGCTGTTAAACCAAATCTCCGTCCTAAAGATGAAGATTAAGAGGAGGCTAAAGTTGTCACACGGAGACGAAGTTACAATGAACGTCTTTTCAGTGTTCCGCAAGCAGCTCTTGGAATATATCAACACAATCAAGATCTGCATCTGCAAACTGCAGATGTTTTCCGCCTATGATGAAAAAGGGGAGGAGATAAAATCTGATTGGCTGGCCCTTCAGTTGGCAGCACACAAGCAGCTCGTTCCTTCCTACTTCTACCAGTTCCTACCTGGATCAGCCCTCCTCTCTGAGTTCTCCTGATTCAGCGCCAAGAAGGAGCTCACCTTACTTTACGGTAAAGTGCAGATCGCAGGGCCAACATTCAGCGGTCTGGAGATGACTAGTGGCTGCATGAGTTTTCGCAATTTTCTATCGCGATTTGAAAACTGTGTGGTTAGCATGGCTATCGATGCCGAAAAACTGAACTTCCTAAAAATGCTTTCTGTCTGATATGCCATTGTTATTGATTAACCATCTGAGTTGCATCAATAAAAATTACAAACTCGCTCACACGATCTTGAAAAGGGAGTATTGGGATGTTGATGGAATTATTGATTAATTAATTCTTCAGGATATCATAGACTATTCTCCGAAAATAGAAAGGTCATATTCAAACCTGAGAAATTTAATCTCTAGAACATCTTCACTCTTGGACGAGTTGGGAAGCACTTTTTCCTGTGACTTTTCTAATGATGATTCGGCTGGGGCCCGCCCGATGGCTAAACTTCTCTTCTTCAAGTTCCCGAGTGAGTTGAAAAGGGAGATGATCCTGCTGTCTGGAAGGAGGATACCTGCCTTGCCTTCCTTATTGCCTTTTCTCATGTAGATTGACACTGGGAGTGATGTTACCTGGAAAAAATGGGTAAACTCAAATTAAGAAAAAGTAATGTTAATCTAAAACAAATTCATGTATTTGTCATCAAAACTTGAGGCTCCTTTTGAGACAAAAAATTGTTTTGAGATTATTCCCATCACTGGGAATAGACGCTTTAAAAGTGGATACGGCGAAATTGATAAACTGTATAAAGTCAGAAGAACTTGACATAGGACTATTGAAAGGATATAAACCAAGTATTCATCTAAAAGAAAATAATCCCCTGATCTATTTTGAATTTCGAAAATTACCTATTAACATTATAATCATGGTAGTTACTAAAGAAACTGGTAGAACAAGGCATATTGGAAAAAGTTACCCAAAGTGGTAGCAGTTGGGCTTCACCAATTGTTGCAATATGAAAGCCCAATAGCGATTTGAGGATATATGGGGATTACAAAGTAGGTATGAATCATTAGATATAATCTGATTTATTCGCCTTGCCTAATATAGAAATGGCAAATCATGAATGAAATACTTTGCCAAGATTGACGTGAAATCGGAATATAATCAAATAGAAATTGACGAAAAATTTAAAGAAGTTACTATAATTAATACTCCGATACTGGATTGTTTTCCACTTGGAGTTAAGACTTCAAGCCATATTTTTTACAAGGCAATTGAAAAAGTTCTATTGGAGGGGGTAAAAAATATAATCCTATATTAAGACTATATAGGCATAGGTGCTTGTAGTAAAGATGGGTTAAAAAAGACTGAACAAATTTTAAACAAATTAAAAAATGCTGGTATGATGATAAATAGCGATAAATGTGAGTTAAATTGTGACAAAATATCATACTTGGGATACCAAATATCTCAAGAAGGAATTTTACCAGATAATAAGCTGATAAATAAAATATCGGAAGTATGTACACCAAAAGATAAAAAAAGAATTAGAATCGTTTTTGGGATTGACCAATTTTTATACCAAACATCTACTTAGATGCAGCAACCCACTAGAAACATTTGTAGAATTATGGGAAAAGAATACAGAATTTAAATGGACTCAAAGGCAAAGTATAGCTTTTGAAAGATTAAAAAAGACACCAATAAGAAAACCAATTGGAACAAATCTTTGATTCCAAAAAAGAAATGACATTGACCATGAATGCAAGTGAAACATGCTGTAACCGCAATTTAATTTCAAGAAGGTTACCCAATAATGTATCTGTCGAGAAAATTAACATCAGCTGAAGCTAACTACTCAAATATGGAGAAAGAAGCGTTAGCAATAGTATGGAGCACAGAAAAAGCTCGAAATTTTTTGTTAGAACGAAAATGTTTGTTAAATTAAAATCACAAACCTTCAGAGTTTATATTGAACCACAGAAAAGAATTACCATAAGTCACATCTAGAATTTTAAGATGGGCTATAAAACTCATAGCTTTTGATATCGACATCATATACGTAAAGGGGAACACTTTTTGTTGTAAACAAGTAAATGGTTAAAGAAATAACAAAACAAGTGTTACGGATATATCATATATTAAACAGTAAGTACAACAGAAGAGTATTACACGACTAATGAGTGTGTGTTGGTTGACCCAGCATTCAATCTATTCGACTGTTAATATTTAACAGCCCCCACCCACGAGGGATGTATGTGGCCCAAGGTCGAGTTTACCGTGGGTTTTCCAAGCCCGTAAGGTCGGCCAAAAATATCCCTTTAGAACCAGTATAAACGGGTTCAGGGTCTGTCTACCTCCCTGGGCCAAACTTTGCCCTTCGACAAAGCCTCGTCCGGGTTCCTTTCTGCCAAAGACAGAGAGTTCGACAGATGAACAATCGACTCGACTGTTAATATTTAACAGTTCCCCCACGAGGGTGTATGTGGCACAATGCCAGTTTATTGTGGGTTCTCCGAGCTCGTAGGCTCGGCCAAAAATATTCCCTTAGAATCTATATAAACGGGTTCACGGCCTGTCGATCTCCCCGGACGAAACTTTGCCTTGCGGCAAAGCCTCGTCCGAGTTTCTCTCCACTCGAGGCAGAGAATTTGACAGATGAACAATCGATTCGACTGTTCTCCCAAGGCCTTCTCTCCTACTAATCTTATAGTAGGCGGAAGAGTCCAACATAGACTCTTTAGAGGGAGGACACCACAACACTATTCTACACGTGTATGTGCTCTCCAGAATAAATTTCGACACTGAAAATTCGGAAGATAAAATACTGTACTAGGTTGAAACTGACTTGTTACTCCTAAATTGGTTTTTTGTGTCGTAGAGCCGCTGGTTGATCTACAATGCGTCATACATTGTAGTCCAGGGAATCCAAATCAATAAAGCGAGAAGGCCACATCCTGAGAGTGATATGACAAGGAACATTCTCATCCCACCAATTTTGGGACACGTATGCCATGTAGGCGGGAATCCTGCTGGAACGGATACGGCCCCTCGCTCTGATCCAACAATGTAATGTGGATACATTCGTTGGATCCGCGCAGATCTACGTGTCATTCCTCCGGATCACTTGGCCAAATATGAGAAGCCTGCTATCCCAGAGCCATTTTAGTTGACGTGTTACTGACATAACCATAGAATGCCTTTTATTTCCTGTGTCGGATTGGTAATGTTCTTGATACATTTAAAAGAAAAATAAGAATTATAAAATGTGGCTCATACCACGTAACATTACGTTAGGTCATGACCCATTGATGACCCACTAAAGATATGTTCGTAAATAGCAAGTTCATCGTGTACATGATAAGTTGTTTTTAATTTATGTCCATAAAGAAATATTTATTCCTGGTATTCGAGTGTACAGTAAATTTAAAGTCCAAACTGAGCAGTTTGCTTTAACCAACGTCACGGGGTCGTGTTTTAAGCTTTGCATACATATGACATGTTTTAGTGTAACAACCAATTGTAGGCTAGGCCTAAAGTACTCAGGGAACTCCACTGTTGCGGTCGGATTACATTTAGCTGTGGTAAGTCTCACTGATTTTTGGCGGGGGAGATGAAGTGTTATGAATGCTACGACTCCAGCTGTAATCTGTCCTTCTATGTTGCAACTAGTCGTGTCAGGATCTGTTCTCTGCTATGTTGTAAATGATCTTGTGATTACCTATCAAATTGAATATCCGAAAGGCCTGTAGTAAATCTTTTAGTTGAAACTGAAGCCAAATAAAAAGGCCGTTCTAATGATAACAGACAACTATTTATTTATGTACAACTGCAACGATTCCATCTTATTCCTTATTTTTCTTTGTAGCCGAAGTGAATGTTGGTCTCTGTCGAAATGAATGTAACCAGCAAGTTTTCCCCACTGGGAAGTTAGTCCTAATTCGGAACAGAGATCAGCTGCCAATCTCTGATTGTCAAGAGTTTTTAGAGGTGCACACGTATATCGTTGTATCATCGGCATAGATGTTTACAAATGATCTGAGGCAAAGATCGAGGCGAAGAGCTTCGCCTTGTCTATCGAGGAAGATATGATTTGGAGGCCATTCATAATAGTGGGCACAGCCGCTTTGTCTCTGTACATCATTTAGTTGGCGATCTTTCAGAATTCGCGGGATCCAATTTTTTTCTTTTCAACCTTGACCTGGGCAGCTTGTGCGTAGCTACACTTAGCGCTTTCCAGAAGTTTCTTGCAGCGGAATAGTAGGGGGCGAGACTTACACCGCTCCTTGTGATAAATATTGAAGTAGTTGTTCTAGTGAGCTATGGCTGTAGCGCATTCAGAGGTGAAAACAAGGCTGACTTACGAATTTACGACCTGCGTCTGCTACTCCGTGACCGTTATCGTCGCATAGCAGACTATGTAAACAAAACAGGATGTCAGATTTGATGGTGAACATCTCGGTTGTAATGTCCATATTACCCCTCTGCTGATGGCTCATGTGAGCCAAAAGCTTAGATCGACGACTAATATAATGAAGATATATCCACATGTTGGACATTTTTTGTCTTTATTTGATCTTGAATCTAAAGCCATTATACGATAATTGGAAAGGCTCATGATAAAACATTATGGACATTCGTTCTCTCTCTCTCTATATATATATGTATGTATGTATGTATGTATATATATATATCCCTGGAGTTTAGGATTTAATATGTTTGGGGTCTATTCTAAAAGTGAGAATTAAAGTTGCAGCCATTTCTTGTGTATAATCTGATCAGATCAACTTAATAATCATTATTTTTAATGCAAACCTTTTTTCTAACATAAATTTTGTGGAATATTCAAGAAGAAAGTTTGCAGTGTGCAACTGAAACAGAATCTTCCACATTGACTTTTTCTCTTCATGTCATAAGTTGTCACATTTCAAGAAGTGATCAAACGTTGAATATATATTTTTTTCAGTTTGGTAAGCACCATTTTTGGAGAATTTTTAATAAAGTATCATACATTCCTATTTTGGCAAATCAAAATTATCATTTGTGACTTCTTGATGATGCCGATCAATAAAAAGTTAAAACAAATTGATGGATTCAAGTCAAGATTTTTTTCTTTATTTTTCTTTTCCTTTTTTTCAGAAAACAGCAATCCACCCCCAAAAGAGAGTCTTGTTTTTTTTTTCATCATTTTTTAGATTTGTAATGTTGACAGATTTTATGACTAAAGGTTTTTTATCAATTTTCATAGAACAGAAATTCTTCAAAAGATTCAATCATTTTTGAAACTGGAATAAAATGTCAAGGTCAAAATGTCTTTGGTTCTGGGCAAAAATGAATGGAAAACAAAGGAATTTTGTCAGTTTTATTGCATTTTTGTTTTAAGAAAAATTAATACAAAAAATATACGTACCTAATAAAATTCAATTTTATAGACAGACTTAGAAAAAGTATTGAAATAGACTTATTTCCTAAAAGCAGTATTTGTTTTTTAGCCCAAGATATACCTGAAGAAAATATTTAAATTTTTGCTGAAAAAGTCTCTTATACAACGATTATTTCACTGAAAAGTTTTCAAACTTGTCTGAGAAACATGAATCATTGTTGAAACTTATCGAGATTAATGTCTTTGAAAAATAGAATCATGAAAATTCTTCCATAATGTTGTCTTTCAGGGTAAATAGGTTTGGTACTCAAATTCTAACAAATGTAACATTGTTTAAAATTCAAAGTCAAATTACTGGTTGTGTTAATTGGAAAAAGTTGGCATGAAATATGATTTGAATGTTTATTTCTCATTCATATCAAGTTGTAAGGCAAACGAAATTTGCTTTAATCAAAAATCTCAATTTATATAAGATTCTTCATTTTTCAATATTTCTACTATTATTATGTTCCTGTTTTCTAACCAATGAACCATTGCCTCACAATTCACGAACTGACCTGAAAATTTTCTTCTTAGACTCTTCAAATTATATCCAGTGGCAAATAAAATGATGGCACTTTACTTTCTTTAGGATTCTTCAAATATATATCCATCTTGTTTTCCAAGATATTAAACACGACAGTTACTAAAGTCTGCGAAGGATCAGTAGGCCTTGGGGAACGAAAGATGGGGTATTTTTCATTTGCTGTGTCCCCTAAAATTGTGCACAAATCTCGAATGCTTTTTGGAGCTGGCATTTCTATTGCTCTCTTGTAACGATTGGCCGAACCTCCAAAACGGATAGCATCAATTTCTTCCACTTGAAGGAATTGGTAAGCATTCCCATGAATGAAGTGACTGTCTTTGAGTGGATCCGTCTGTATTGGAATAGTATGCAAATAATGTTGGTGCTTTGGTCCGACTTCCAAAGCCCACATATTGTCTATGTCCTTACTTGATGCCATATTGCAACATACACCATAGGCCATGCCATATGTGTTTTTTTCTAAGTTATGAACTGCTTCTGCAGCACTGGATGCACTAAGAAAACTTCGTTCAATGAACCGTATAGGAATAGATTCTTTTATTGGTTTCCTAGGATAGAGAGCATTAAAATTAAAAACCATTCCATGATGATTAAAGCCAAATGTTCCCCCGGGTAGAAAACCCGGGTAGGAATATGTTGTGACGTATTCACGACTCCCTTGTACATTATTTTTCAGTACAACGTCATCATCAATTTTTAACGAAGCAACATAGGCAAATGCTTGCATATATGGACTATAGTCTTCATTGTGTGCCAATATTTTAAGGTCGGGTTGATTGATGTACACAGTTGTACAGCCGTCCACTTTGTCTTCGAATTTAGTCGGATCTTTTCCCAGCATAACCATTTCATTAAGACAATTGAGTAGAAAGAGTTTCTCAAATCCAACACCAGATCCTAGCGACATACCTCGAATTTCCTCAAGATATTGTGGAAACATTTCGGAACAAGAATTGAGGAAGCCTTCATAAACGCCTCTTCCTTCTCGACAATCATAATAAGGCAACAGGTTGGTTTTCATCTCAGGAAAATCAACACAGAACTTTTGAATTTGCTTACTAAACTGATGTCCTATTGTATAACCGACATCATAATGGCTTCCAGCTGTGAAAAGGACTGGCAGTTTAGGATTTGATAATTTTTCAAGGCCATCCAATCGATATTGACCGGTTTTATTCAAAATTCTTGATTCCATTCTTTTTATGTGAAGATATCCTACAAAATAAAGCAAAAACTAACAGTTAATCATAAACAAGAAACAAACGGAAGATGGTGGTTTCTGCAATAATTTTGAATATAAATTAAAACACGTCGTAAAAATCATTCTTTTATCGGTTAAAAAAGAAAAGATCTTTGATTTTCTTAAACAAAAAATACAAAATAAAGCAAAAATATCATTTAATCATGGGCAAGAAACAAAGAACAGATGTTGGTTTCTTCATTCCCTTTTATGCTGGTTAAAAAAGAAAACCTCTTTGGCTTCCTTGAACAAAAAATGTAACAGTAAAAACTGAAATAACACGTGACAAACTCGAGGATCGAACCTGGATTAACTTAAGCTTTATTAGTCTAATCCGGAAAGATTTATTCGTCGTCATATTTCCACAATGAAAGTTTAAGAATGACCACCGGCAGCAAGGAAATCTACAATGTCCTTTTGATTAATTTGCTTTTTGTCCCGAAATAATGGAAGGAAAATGATTTGCTTAAAAGGAGAGCTGAGTGATTAGGAAAAAAGTACTCATTTGTCAATTAATATCCTTCTTCATATATATATATATATATATATATATATATATATATATATATATATATGACAAAGTGGCCTGGCGAAAGAAAGTTAAACGTGAAGAAAATATAGACTGGAAACGGTCTAAAAGTATTAAAAGATAGAACGATAGATATACCAAAAAAGTAGCGAAAATGTTTTCTACCTATTTTTCTTTATTTCTTCTTTTTTCCTAAAAGCAATGACAGCTGATAAAAAGCGAATGATGATATTTCTTTTTATAGCGGAATTATTTTGGATTTAAGATAAAAGCCTAAAGATAACTTAAGGATTTATAACCAGACGGGAAGAGATGCCAATGAACTTATGGGATTTTGAATAGGTCCTGGGAAATGAACTTCACTTAATTTAAGGACAATGACAAGCGAAAAGTGATTAAAGGATTAGGCATCTCCCTTGCGCTGAAAGAGGTCGCGCTATGGAAATAAAAACGAATTTCAAAAATTCTCCAATCAATAAATAGAGCAGATATGAGATTGTTGACAGTCATAAAGAGGCGGAAAGTGTGCGAATGTAACACTTTCGTCGTAGTCAGTCCGGAGTAAATCCTGGTTTGATCAATGGGGTGATCTCTTCGATCCTGACCTGCACTACCGCACGTTTTGATTGATTGATTATAAGGAGGCGAAGATCGATTCGTCGCAGGTGTCTTCGTGTTGGGCTGGCCCAAGTTGAGCGAAGCCGTACAGTAAAATATTTAAAAAAAAAAAAAAAAAACAGCACTCGAAATATATATAAAGATATTTACTATTTTTATATCGAATACTGCGTACAATGGTTTGTTAGTAGTTGTTAGAGTCTGGGTGGTAGCATACAGGTGTTTGTCAACCCAACCCTTTTCTAAATTGGACGCAACACTTGGGTAAGCTGGTAAGTTTTGGCTTGTGGAGTTAACGAACTTTGTTTTACTGATTTGGTAAGTTTGGCTCAAGGCTGATGTCGGAGGATCTCGTGGTCGGCAGGAGCAGTGGAATCTGTCAGCGAAGCTTCACCACTTCTCGTCTGTCTCTTCTCAACTCTCTGAATTTGCTTCGCGCATTCGTATTTATGGACTATAACTCGAAACTGGTGTGGAGCAAGATGTAGTTTGGGTTTCGGTGAATCCCCTAATTTCCAACAAGAGTCCATTGTTGTCTGCCCCCCACCCCACCAAAAAAAAGAAACTGGTGTAGGGGTGAGATGTAGTTGGAGGGAATTGGTATTTCATCCACCTGTCATCTCCATTTTTTTGGTCTTGAGAAATTAAATTACTTCATAATTTTGGGGAATTACCCTTCTCTCAAGGGAGATGGGTGCAGGCTTCGCTCCGTCTAGTTACTTCTACTTTCTCTTATTACCATCTCCCTCTAGTGATCTTCAGTGGAAGTGGACAGCTCCTTCAATCTCCTTAATGTCTCGTCTGTGCCTGCTAACCTTCAGTGAGTGCAGACAGATCCGTCTCCTTCTTTGATCGCTCTTCTGCGCCTGTTACCTCTACCATTCGGCCGAAGACTAATTAAAAAAAATAATCTTCGAAATGCTATCACATCATAAATGAATTGACACAAGCAATTGGCTTCCTCGCCTTTGACCCAAGATACACTTTACCAGGGAAAATTTTGCAACTCACATTATGGTGACGATTTGTTCGGTCGAAGGTTAATATATCGCATGTGTTCAGCTTATTGTTTTCAATCCTGACATCTCTGCAAAAAGATCTTATTTGTGAATGGCATTTAATTCAATTTTCCTCATGCCAATTTCACAGGCGTTGTCTGTTGAATACTGTCAACACTTGGCCCGTCGTACAAACCGACCACATTTTACGAAATTGAATCAAGATATCTCATAGAGACAGATATGTAAAGATAAAAAATAAAATAAAAATTACAAGATAAAACAATAGCAAAAATAAATTTTTCTTTTGGGGTGTGGGAGAGGGGGGTAACATTAAGAAGAGAAAGAACAAAAAAGAGTTAATATAACGTATAAGGGAAGGTAAAGAGATAGGAAGGTTAAATTTAAAACGGACCTACAACAATGTGTCAAATCAAGTTCACAGAGAAACAGTTAAAATGTCATCATCATATAATATAATCATAGACATCGTAAAACTAATGATAATAATAAAAATATAATATACTTATAAGAAAAATATATATATTATAAATGTAGAAAAATAAAATGAATGATAAAAATTACGCACAAATACACACACACACACAAACACATATGTGTATGTGTGTGTGTGTGTGTGTGTGTGTGGCAGAAAGAGACTAGTTTACCAGTAAGGTTAAGAATCCAGGGGAAGTAACTCGAATCGAAACCGGATTAAAAAAAGTAAAAAGACACCAGTATATAAGAGGGTAGCCTGAAAAACCATTTTTTTTGTCATTGGCTAACGCTGACGGACGTATTTCAATAAGAACGGTCGGACTCCTAGCTATGTCGATATTATTTTCTTTATTGCATCGTCGAGGTGTGTAGCACGACGCTTTCAAGGAGGCTGCATGACTCGTCAGGTCAGGGTTGCTGTTTGAGCCGATATGATGCAAAGCCCGAAATCGGCGATGAGGACGGTGCATCACTGAAGACCACTCTTGATGCATCTAAAATGTATTATGCAACTATAAACTCTGATATTAACAGTGACGGCTCGGAACAGAGCAGTTGGCAACCAGAGAATAGATCTAGTGACGAATGGAGAGACAATTGCCAGCCCGGAAAGACGGGTAGTGGAGCAGGACGGATTAGCTACCCTACTTGCATGCTCTGCGAGGAGCAACCCAAAAAATGCTACGACGTACCTAAATGCATCATACTCCCGGGGGATCCCGAGAGGGGGGTGGGAGCGGAAGAGATCCCCAACAGGACAGATTTATTGGAATCGGATGGAAATTGACAACGAACAGATGCAGATGCAGTAAGACATGCAAAGATCAGAGAGGCTTGAAGATACATCAAAGCCGGATGAGGAGGGAAACCAGGAGAAACGTACAGGTACAAACCCTGGTAAAACGGAGGAGGTGCGGGGCTAGAATTCCATCCACAGAGTCCATCTCTCCAAGTTCCTCTCACTCACGGTACGGAGTTCCGAAAGAAGATAAAGTATCCCCTCGTGGACAACAAGGGGCCTGGCAGGATTTTGATACTGGCATTTGCCAAATGCTCCAGTCAGTTACAAATAGAGTAAAATATCTTAGTAGTTATATTTTACAGAATTTTAGATTCTGAATCTACTGCGGATCTAATTTTTCATAAAAGGAAATCTTACGTCCTGTGAATAACAATTTGAAATTGTCGAAAGTACTCAGCCCAGGATCATTAATTCCATCTGTCCAATAATTCAAATATAAGGACCGCGTTATTCAAAGAATTGATAGTAAGTTAATGTCTCATTAAGTCTTGTTAGCGAAGTGATTTCGCCATTAATAACATTAATATTGCTAATTAATTCTTTGTATAATATAATATATATACTGCACAATTTCATATATATTCTTTGCAATATTAATTATACTGCACCATTTAATAGATTTAAAAGGACTAATTTGCAGTGTAAAATTTCGGGAACACTACTGGGGCATTGCTCGCGATATTGGACTATTTGGTAAACATTTGAAAACACAGCAAAAAAAAAAAACAAAAACAAAAAAAAAAACGAAAAATTCGTGGAATTGCCATATTAGTATATTAAAAGAGTTAATATAACGGGTAAGGGAAGGTACAGAGTTGTATGACCAAAATTCGCCATGCTACTCAGATGAGAACAGCTCCTTTCCGCGAACCACTGCTCCGTGGAATCACTCTCAAGTGGATATTTCCCCGGGCATTGTAATCTTAACCTATTCAAGTCAAAGGTTAGCAGTTATCTTCCCCTCCTATCTGCATAAACTACCTCTTAATGTAAATATTTGAGTCATCTGTATAAATACCTTATTGGGAAGCGATAACATCGTGAAGATCGTTGATGAAGATCAGAAACAGCGTAGGTTTAAGGATAGACACCGAAATAATATAGAAGCATGTCTGCTCAACATTTGTCCCGTGACACTGTATGCATTGAGCTTGGGGAGAAGGCCAACATTCCAAATTCTGTCAAATACCTTTGAGATATATCGAGCGAGAGTCAGAGTTTCTTCGTTCTTATCTAAATATTCAGTGATGACGGTTAACACATCGCCGGTGGTAGACCTGGTGAGGTGGTGTGAAGTAATATGCTTAGGCAATTATTTAGAGCCTCGAGTACAATACCAAAAAGAGACTGATAAGGGGTCAAAAGGACCCCGGTAGTTCTTAAAAACAGGAACTACGGAGGATGACTTCCAACAAGCTGGAAATCAAAAAGCATCGAAGCATTTATCGTAAAGTTTAGAGAGAACCGGAGCCAGTTAAGGAGCCATTTCTTTAGGACAAATGCAGGATACCGTCAAATCCGTATGCCTTGTGGGGTCCAGTTGAGAAATAATAACAAGGGCGGTGTTATGCGCATATTACTCCGTAAAGATTCCGTTCTATGGGGGAAATCGGGCAGAGATACTCCAGATGAGGCAAGAATGAAGTTGGAAGAGAATTCCGAGCAAAATATTCTGCTTTATCTGCAGTAGATGACAATACTTCGAATACTTCAGTGACTTAAAGTGTCTCACTCTCTCAGCAAATAGTGACCTTGTTTCTTTGACTATACGGCTGCTTTCATTACGAGAAATGACAAAGAGACATCTGTTACAATCGTATTTGTTGCTCTGGTAGAGCCAGAAAAGTGATTCCCGTGGGCTATAGCGACTAAACAGGCAGGAAAGAACCAAGGAGAAAATTGTGGGTTCCCTTGGAATTACTGTGCTGGCACGAAAACTATGATCCTGGCTTTCACCCAGGAAGTGAGTTTAGTGGCACATTTCTCAATTGGATCATTAAAAATGTCATTCCAAGGGTCATCGCGAAGAAAATAACAATATGTGTCCCAAAAAGTGACAACAGAAAAATGTTTTTTTAATAGGCGGTACTTGACTGATGCGAGAAAGGAAAGACACACACACGCGCACACACACATTATATATATATATATATATATTCAAAGTTGACTTGGAACCAAGAAGCCAGAAGAGAGTTCCACAATCTAGTACTGAGCTTAAATTCATAAAGTCTAGGTACCATAGAGGAAAGTGATATTTATTCTGTACAATACAGAAATGTGGCACAAGGCCGAAAAGGGGATTGGGGAAAGGACGGTCTTCTTCTGTTTTAACTATAACTTAGCTAGCCGCAAGCACTGACCCAATCGTACAAAACAATATTCCTTACACCAAAACACATTCATACATACCTTTCTTACTACAACCACCATAATACCTCTTTGTATCTATGAAAATACTAACTAGTCCCCATATTTACAATTCATTGTCTGTGGGGGGGGGGATAAAACAACAATTCTAAAAGTTAACCCCAATGAATATTTACAATATGAATAGAAAAAAACTATTTAGAAGAAACTAAAGAAAATAAGATTAGTAATAAAAGAAAACCCATAATCACTAAATGTGACAGAAACATCACTTCACTGGCCGAAATCAATGCGGGACTAACATTCATTCATCCCAAGCACTCACACTGACATGCACTCAATCAGACAACAACAAATACGAAAAATACCACTCACGCGAAACGAAAGTCGCCCCGCATCCACCAGCGAACTGACATCACTGACCACCTAACGAGGGAGGGGATGGGGAATTAAAACTTAAAAGTAGGGACAGAAATAAAAAGGGCCAATGAGCATACATACCCTAGCTAAGTTAACTTGAAAATAGGAAACTAAAGCATCAAAAAACGGAAACCTAAGCTAGCCTAATTTCGGGATGGGTTGCACACGTTCAACCGAGGAAGAGCAATATCCTGATGCCTAACCGGCATCAATGTGCCACTCAAGGTCAGCCCCCTTCACATGACACAAGCGCGCAAGATTCACCCACCTTTTGCTGAATTCTGATGAAGTGAGCCGCCGCCTTTCCGTCCTAATCTTGACTTTAAGCTGATGCTTAAAGTACAAGATCAGTTGGGAAGAGGTGAACTTCTCGCCTCCATAGAATCCCTTCTGACGTGTCGTCCAAATCACGACTCTCATAACGCCTAGCAAGCAGTGGAGCACATACTGTTCAGCCTTTGTCAGCGGCGGTGCTACATTGCTACAAACGGAAATTTCCTGAAGGACAAAGGACTTTCCCTGCAGCATGCGGACCATGAGGCCTTCAACAAACTTGACCAACGGCACTACCTGGCTGCAATGAAAGAAGGCGTGACCCAAGGTCTCGACCTCTCCACTACAACGTCGGCAGTTTGGATAATTCTCCAAGCCAGCTGAGCAGAGTCTCTTGGCGACCCAGAGGGCCCTACGAATCACCAGCCAGGTGAGTGATGCCTCATCGTTATTGAGGCATTTCAACCCGGGCGCCCAAGGCTATATTGAGCGAGCCGTCTGCTTCGTCAGACCGAGATCGTCAATCAGATCATCATGCACGGCCCCGCTGACTAAAACTTGATATAATGCCCTACGAGACAACGCCTGAACGTTGGAGAGGCCATCCGACGCCCGTAAGAGGCGCTTCAGAGCACGACGACATTCACGATAGAAGGAGAATTCGGCTCGGGGTAAACGGCGGGCCTCCTCCTCGCCCGAATGCACACTTCTCAAGGATGGGAAGTTCTTTCGGGCGTCTTCCTTCCAGAAAGCGCCCTCCTCATCCGAATCGCGACACATTCGGTCCAGAAAGCTAATGCGAAGCATATGTTGACGAATCTCAATGCTCGGCATGCCCAGACCGCCTTCAGATGGATGAAGGCAACAGATCTCCCGACTGACTCTGGCAGCCTTGCCTCCCCACAAGAAGGAGAACAAGAGCTTCACTAACGCCAGTAAAGTGTCACACGGAAGTGGAAGCACAGAGAGTCGGTAAAGGAGAATCGGGTAGATGTGTGAAACACAAACTTCCGCCCTCCCCTTTAAGGAAAGATTCCTCCGAGACCACAAACTAATTGCGATCTCGGCCTTCCCTCGCACCTCCGACCAATTCATTTCCAACTGGAGATCAGGACCGAACAAGACGCCGAGAATCTTGACCGGCCCATCCGTCCAGCGGAAAGGTCCGGGAAGAGAAACTCCCTTCCACGCACCCAACCGCAAGCCAACAGACTTATCGCGGTTGATCTTGGCCCCTGTCACCATCTCATAACAACTGATTTCTTTGCTGACTTCGTCAATCTCGTCTCTGCTCGACACAAGAGCCGAAACGTCGTCAGCATAGGCAGGATACCTGGCCGATGTGGTAGCACCGGGCAGGGCAATTCCACGTAGGACCGGATTCGCCTTTAACTTGCGAAGGAAAGGTTCCAACGCAAGAACGTAAAGCAAAGGCGATAGCGGACAACCCTGACGAATGGAGCGAGACAATAGGAAAGGCTCCGATCGTACCCCATTCAACTCCACCAGCGCACCGGGAGTCGCATACAGAAGTCGGATCCAGGTGCGAAAGTACGGCCCGAAACCGGCCGCCGAAAGAACAGCCTCCAGAAAACGATGGTCAACCCTATCGAAGGCCTTGGACTGATCTAAATTGATCAGCGCGGCTTCACTGTCGACTTGCTCGATGATCAGGCGCACCATATGAAGGTTGTCCTGAATAGTCCTGCCCTTCACAGCACAAGTCTGTTCCGAGCCAATCAGACGAGACAGGACAAGCTGCAAACGGTTAGCCAAGATCTTAGCCAAAATCTTTAACTCTGTGTTTAACATAGTTAAAGGGCGAAAGTTACCTAACCCATCCCCACCGTTTTTATCCTTGCGTAACAACTTGATCACGCCCCTGGTGAAGCGTTGGGGTATAGACCCCTGCTTCATCCAGTTGCCGAAAATCAGTGCCAGCAGCGGAACAAAAACGGGCGACTGCCTCAAGTACACTTCGTACGGAAGACCATCAAGTCCCGGAGATTTGTCCAGACCAACCTGTTTCAACTCTTCCCAGACTTCCGACTGTAATTGGACCCTCGCACCTAGCTGCTTCAGCTGCCTTAAGGTAGGGAAAGTCAGCTAAATAGGCGTCGAACTGAGCAGGGCTCAGACCGGGCTCCCTGGTGAAAAGCTCCTGAAAGTAGTCACGAAAAGCCTCACATATGCCCTCGTTTGTTGTCACGGTCCGATTATCCGGCAATGTGACGCTTGCGATATGTCACCGAGATGCATTCCGAGCTTCCTCTGCACGCAGTTCAGCGGCCATAGTCGTCGCCTCAGAGGACATTCTTCTTAACCTAGCCCTAACTACCAGAGCTTGATCCTTCTTGATAAGCAAGGAGGCCAACTCTGCCTTAGCTAAAGCTACGTCCCCACTAACACGGGATTTGACCGCCCGATCAACTTTCTGCTCTAAAGCCGTTTGCGCCGCTAATCTATCTAGATTGAGCCGACGACTATATTCAGCAGCAAACGTTCTAATTTTGGATTTTAATTTATCCCACCAGGCATTTCCCACAACCGCTCCCGTCAGTTCCCTCTGTATCATTAGTAGAAGCTGGTCCCGGAAATCTTGCTCACCAAATAATGATGAGTTTAATTTCCAGTAGCCAGCCATCCTAACCTTAGGCTTATCTAAGTTTACACGGACCCGGACAAGCCTATGATCCGAATAAACTATCTCATGGAAACTTGGACAACCTAAGAGCCCTACGTCGACTCTCTTGACTAAGACTCGTTCTAGATAACTAGCCGAGCCGCCACTATTAGTCCAAGTCCACACTACCTCCCGAGGGTGCTCATTCCGGTACTTATCGACAAGATCAAACCTGTCGATAAAGTCCCGAAATGGTTTCACGTCCCGGTTGTTAGTACCCGAATTTGTCCCTATACGATCTATAACGGGATCAAGGACGGCATTCCAATCACCCACTAAGACTACCCGACGTGATGTCGTCAAAAACTGCTCGATCTGCCGAAACAAAGCAGGCCGCTCAGAATGGACATTGGGCGCATAAACCCCAATGAGACGAAGAGCCTTATCCTTTATGGTAACGTCCAGCACGCAAAGTCTGCCCGCCGGATCCGCGAAGACAAGAACACACGCAGCCTTCAATGACTTGCTCACCAGCCAAGAGACGCCCCTCGAGCGTCCATCAAAACATGCTGAATAGAGGGAGAACCCCCTAGACAGAATGTTCTCATAGTCACGAGAAGAAAAACGGGTCTCTTGTACGCAACAGATATTCACCCCGAGACGCTGAAGGTCACGAGAGAGCCTCGCCCTGCGAGACTCCGACCTCAGGCCTCGGGCATTCACACTTGCTAACCAGAGAGCCATGATAAAACCGATTAGGGTTGCTCTCCTGCATTAAACATGGCCGGGGTCAGGACACCGACGGTCTCTCCCATTGAGCCAGTACCCATCTCACTTTTGATGGTGCCATCAGGAGACAGGCCGCCAATGTCCAGGGGGGAATGTTAATTTCAACGCTCTATACAGGGAGGGGTGAACAAAAACCTCCCTGAACAAAATTGTTGTAATTTTTTAACATTGTCGTCGTCAAAACATGACATTGGAGGAAACATGCCGAATGCCTCGTTAGCATCGGCCATCATGGCCCATATTTGCTGGCCAGCTACTCCGGATCTGACCACCGTGAGTACCCATTTGGCATTGGGGAAGTTTAGGGGGTTCTCAACGTCTAAGTCTTTGATTTTTCTAAAATTAAGTAACGTTTTTAAGTTTTTTAATTTTTTGGCGTGTACAAGTGCCTTCTCCTCGATTTCTTTTGAGACTCGGCACACGTCTTTCCTTGTATTGTAAGATGGTTTGGATTTTATTTTTTTCTCTAGTGTAGCTTCAGATGAATCCGATGATGGACTTCTTTGTCGTTTTTGTTTTTCTATTTTTGTTGGAGAGCTTTTGGGAGTTTGCATGAGTGATGGTTTGGGTGATGATTTTTTGGCCGGTGATTTTGGTGCAGGTCCCTTCTTCAGAGTGGTCATGGTTGAGGTGACCTTTTGGATGGGTTTAACGATAGGGGGAGGGACCATGGGATGAAGTTTAGAGACAGGGGAAGACGGTGCCGAGAAAGAGGTGGCAGATTTTCCTTCCGAAATTATCCTTTTTGATTTTAGAGCCTCTTTTAGTTGTTGCAGTTTTTCTTTTTTTTCAAACGATGGTTCGTATTGAATCATTTTTTTCCTTAATTTTTCCGAATAGCTGACCGGAGAGTCGCCCTTTGCACTGGTAGAGGGAGTGGGACTGTGTGTCTTTTCCTGCTTTTGGTGTGGAACGAGGAACCGCTGCCTGGGTCTTCCCTTTAGTCCTACCAACGATCTGCCAATCCCCCTCTCCCTTCTCCCTAACGGCACTAGCCGCGGTCGAAGGCTCTTCGGGGAATGGGGGCTGAGATTTGGACCCAACCGGGGGATTTTCCACTCCGGTCCGGGTCGCTGGCATGCCCACTACAGGCGGGACGGATGGAACGGACTCGACCAAAGGGGGGTTTGGTTGGGCGGGGCCCAGAACATCAGAGGCCTTCATCTCTGTGCAGGAAGAGGAAAGGTGACCAGTCTTTCCACACTTCCAGCATGCCGGTTTACGACCCGTCACAATAATCGGCATTTTCTGGCCCTTTACATCCAGACAGTTGGGGATGGAGCGGAAGGTATCCTGATTGATCATAATCTCGAAACTCCACCCCCCAGTCAGATCATCTGAGGAAGCACTGAGTATCTGGCCAAACTGGGACAGATATGCAGCCAAGTGCTCCCCGACAATCTGAGGAGGAACCTCATATACCGAAACATTGGTCCTCCGCCTGCCTTCATACTCGGTCCTTAATATTAGATCTTTAGTGATTAGGTCGCGAGTAGCAGCAGCTTCACAGTCGGCAGGCGTGGGTAACAGTATGTCCCACATAAAAAAGCCTTTCCCTTTAATGACCCTCTGAGCTTTTATGCCCAGAGAAGTCAAGGCTTTAATCACAGTGTCTTTTGTGGAGCGACAAATCTTGCGCGAACGCTTGTCGACCACAAAGACTGACACAATTCTTTTCTCAACCTTCCTTAATTCCTCGGGATTAGGCAAGAGCCCATCTGCTGTCAGCAGATGTGCGTAGCCCTTTGCCCTCTCCAGGAACTCCGTAATGTTGATTTTGCATTTCGGCGGGGACTTCCAGCATGAGGGCGTCTCTCCGGTCGCTAGGTTTCCGTCATTTTTGGGGGATGATTGGTCGGTTGAATTTTGGCTACTTTCGGCCACCATACTCTCGTCATATTGGCTGGTTTTATTATCAGCATTATAGCCGCTTTCGGCCACCATATTCTGGTCTGGAACTTTTGATTCAATGCCAGTATTTTGGCCGTTTGAGGCTCCATACTTTTTTCTGGACTTTCGTTTTTTTTCTTCTAAATTATTACCATTAGAAGATACGATACTTTTTTTTCAACATCTGGGCTTTCTTGCGCATCTAAATATTTATCAGGAGGGTCTTTTTTCTTTTTTTTAGAACCAAACAGGTTCTTTCTCACAGTTCTTCTTGGACCCATTTTTTTTTTTTTTAATAAACAAGACTTTTTTTTTCTTTTTTTTCCTTCACATAAAACAAATAAAAGTATAATTTAAACGATGAAATACGAATAAATCACAAATAACAAGAGAAATTTAACGAGACAGAAACAAAAAACAGTTACGTACGCAAAAGAGGACAAAATATATTAAAGTAAAAAACAGTTAACAATTACAAATTGCAAAAAAGCGAGTACGCAAATAATAATCACAATTTAAGACAAAACAAAAAAATAAATCAAAAAGTATCTTTTTTAACAGAAAATACGAAAAGAAAATGCTAAACGAGTAACAAATACAATATGGCTGCCACTAGAAAATTCTAGTCAGCCCAAACACGAAACACGTAAACTGAAATAAAGAAGAACTAACGAATAGAAAAATAAATGCGGAAAATAAATGCAAAAATTACAATAAACACAGAAAAGTCTTAAATAAAGGAACACAGAATAAATGACAGTTATTTGCAACGAGAAACAACAAAGAAACATGAAAACACGTAGAAATAAAAATGTAAACAAAGAAAAACGAAGTCTTACGAGGGACAAAATAAAGAATGAAAAAATAAAGTTTGGCGTGGGGAAGTTACTAAAAATTAAAAGGAAAAAATACGTATTAAAGAAAATGAAAATTAATAATAAAGAAACAACTAGGGATAAAGTATAAAAAAACGAGGGGAGGGAAAAGAAAGAAAAATCAAATCAAACTTTTGGCAAATAAAAAAGTCAATGAAAGGAACGTAAATTAAAAATAAAAATGAACTTAACAAAGGTTGAAATCAAAAATCAGTTCGTAATCTCTCGCAAATGCTTCTGGCGTGAAACACAGGTCGTATGTCGTCAGAAAAAGGAACTCTCCTCAAAGAGGTACCAAAAAGGAAAGTGTATCAGAACAATTACCATGAAAGTATTTATAGAAAAGGTACAGGGGAGCTACATTACGTGGTGGGAAAGTGACTGAAGCCGAGCTGTCAAATCAGTACCAATAATATTACTGATTTTTCTTTAGTTTTTACCAACGAGCTCAAGGTATATAGCATGGGCTTCGGGCCATTTGTAGCTGCAATATTCTAAGTATGGATGAATGGTAAACTTATAGATATGTAAGATAGATTTTGGACAGAAAAATTGTCTTGCACGGCACAGTGAACCGACTTTCTTATTAGGCAATCTAGCAATGGAATCAATATTGTCTTTTCACTTCATGTCAGCTCAGAACGTGAGCCCGAGAAGACGCAACGAGTCACTTTCCTGAAGTCTAGTACACGTAGAAAAATTAAGAAAATACAATTTATTTAGATTTTATAAAAAAAATGTAACGTTCACACATCAACGGGTAAATAAGAAAAGTAGTTACGTAACTCTTCAGTATCAAAACCACGGACCTCGACAGGTTGACATGGCAATGCCTAGCTGTATGATTGGACTTAATTATAGTGACATTCACAAACACACACACATACACATACACACATACTTTACGCGTTGAATCACTTTTTTTTTTATATCAGTGGCACTAAAACATGATCTCTAGAAATGTGCTTCGCTTTTGTTGTCTCTTGTTGTCTTTTCCTTCGCATTTCAGGTTTCCTTTTTTATATTGAACACCTTTACGACATATTCCGTAATGGAAATATGTCGTAATATGTAAGTATGTTAAGAGGAATTAAAATGCACCACGGATATGTATAAAAGGTTTTTGTATATGTAAAAGTTGATTTTCTGCAGATGTGGCTTTTCATTGTAAAAAGTCATATAACGTGAAATGTTCGTAGAAATAAACATATCATTTATATAGAGAACATTTCTAAATTTAGTAAATTTATATAGAGAACATTTCTAAATTTAGTAAATTTATATAGAGAACATTTCTAAATTTAGTAAATGTCATTGCCGGTTACTGTAGAAAATGAAGTACAAACGCCTTGATTTAGAAAAACTGGGATTAGTTTCAGTGGTCAGTGAGTCTTTTGATTACTATTCACTGTCCTCAAGGACACATGGCACACTGGATACAGTGACAGGACCCAAAGAGTTTGAATTCAATACCTGGTTAAGGCAGTGGAGAACTTTCAGTGGAAAATTAACAGGAGATAACTGATAACTGACATCCATTAAACGTGGCACGTGGAACTAGAACAGTCTACCCCAGTGAGCGAAATAAAGGGTTCAGTTCGACATTCCAACCCCCTGAAGAAGGCCGGAGCGTACCACGGCCGAAACGTTTTAATAAATATGGCGACAAAGATGAAGACAATAGTCCGAATAATGTAAATAATGTACTTTTCACTTCTCTTTCATCTTTGAGGAAAGAGAATCACTTGGCATAAAATTGAATGCCATCAGCTTACATGAAGATTTATTTACTTCGTGATTTCTCAATTCTCTGATTGGTGTTTCTTATAATCTGATGGAAGAATGAGTTGCTGACATTTTTTTTTCATTTGCCAGGGTCACAAATCTACAGAATCGACTGGGAAGAATGAACAAAGGAGCTTTGCTTTATTTACAGCTTCACGTATCTTTCAAGATTAGATTCAATTTGAATTTCAGCGATCAAGTTTCTTTCTGTTTTTGTAACAGCTCAGTTTCAGGCTAAATCACAAGAGATTTGAATTTGTGATTTGATTAAAATTATCAATATTAATCTTAGAGTTGGTCAGATCATAGCCAATAGAAAGTTCGGTCTCAATAACCAATTACATATCGTTTTCTTTTTTCTTTCTGTGACTCATTTTTGTTTTTATTTTCAGATGGCTAAAGCATTTAAAGAGAAACGAAAAAAATGATTGCATATATTTTTCTTTCATTTTTTTTTTAAAGGTTAAGATGGTCCAAATCTAACTCATTAAAAATGAAATTTGAACTTTTATCCAATTAATTATCAATATCTTTTCCCTTCAACGTGAATATAATAGTAGGGGCGTAATAGAATTTATTTTCCTTTTAATAGAATGAATTCACGAGGGTCATGAAACGGGCACTTGAATTATAGGGACGGAACGAGCAATTTATACCCTATTGGTATAACGAATTCACAAGAGTCACGTGACAGTCACTTGTAGAGTAAACGGCGATGAAGCAAGGCATGAGTGACAGCTGCGGTAAGACGAACAAATAAAAAAAAAATCACGTATTCCAAATATGGAGAATAAAAAAAGGACCACACATTTTTCACCATATGCCAGATGTAAGCCTACAAAAAAATCAACGTCTTTCTCAGCTATGGGCATGAATAACTATGCCACTGAATATGAATTACAATTAAGTCATGGGAAATTTCTTTTTTTTCATTCAATTGTATGTTTTAGTAGACTTTTCATAGATATGTAGGCAGATAATGAGCAGACTCAGATAGATAGATAATGAACAGACCGTTATATACATATATATATATATATATAGATAGATAGATAGATAGATAGATAGATAGATAGATAATGAACAGACCGTGATAGATAGATAGATAGATAGATAGATAGATAATGAACAGACTGTGATAGATAGATAGATAGATAGATAGATAGATAGATAGATAGATAGATAATGGACAGACCGTCATGGCAAATTTCTTTATTTTTCTTCCATTGTATTCTCAAGTATAGATATTCAAGATTAACCATTTCTGTATCCATAAGGTTTACAAATCCTGTAATTCAATGAAATTATGATGTAGCAACATGTTCAGATAGTTACTACAAAATCAGAATTATTTTGGGTTACCAACTTAAGAACATAGTAAGATCGTGTTGAATGTTGAATGTCCGCCTTTGTAAATCATCACCATCATCTAGACTATCAAATAACGCTTTTTATATCCGTTTTAATATTGCTAATTGCCATTGCAAGTAACCTAGTTATCAGTGTGGAAAGTGAAATCAACTATGCAACTGGGTTACATGACAGGGCTTTCTACCCTTGGGTAGCAGCCAGACAAAATGCCAAACGACTCTGAACATAAAACCGTGAAGGAATCCTCACTATCCTACTTTCCCATAATGCATATTCATAGAATATTAAATAGAAAAAGAAACTGTGGAGAGGCATGATCGCCTATGTCCTGTAAGAAAAAGGCATTTAAAAAAATTAACTTAAAAGTTAGCAGCTGGTTTCAATTGAAATGTATGAAATGTTTCTATTTGGCAAATTTTGTATCTTTTACAAATAACTCCATCTTAGATAGATAGATAGATAGATTGGAACAGACTGATATAGATATACAGACAGATATGAACAGACTGATATATATATATATATATATATATATATATATATATATATATATATATATATATATATATATTATAAATTAATAGACTTAAAATATGGTTTTTCGCTACACAGTTCCAACCATGTTTCAAAAATGGAAGCTAAAAGCCCCGAATTTAATTTTGTACTTAAATTAAAGACATTAGTTCCATTTCATCCTCAAGAGTCCAAAATTCGCTTGAGGATGAAATGGAACTAATGTCTTTAATTTAATTACAAAATTAAATTCGGGGCTTTTAGCTTCCATTCTTGAAACATGGTTGGAACTGTGTATCGAAAAACCATATTTTAAGTCTATTAATTTATAATATTAATGCTCTGTAAATTTACATTGAGCACTATTTTGTAAAAAATAAAATATCTATATGAACACCGGATTATATATCTTACTGTTCTTTCTTTATATATATATATATATATATATATATATATATATATATATATATATATATATATATATATATATATATATATATATACACACAAACACACACATATATATATATGTAGAGATAGATAGATATGAACAGACTGGGATATATATATATATATATATATATATATATGAACAGACTGATATATATAGATATGAATAGGCTGATATATATATATATATATATATATATATATATATATATATATATATATATATATATATATATATTATTTGAATTTAAAATTTGAGTTGAATTCCTGATTTTGACATAACCAAATACTTCAGTCAGAAATGATGTGAAGACCTTTTCAATCATTTCACCTCAAGGAAGGCAATGAAGCCACTACGACGCTAGGTGTTAAAAGTGAACAGCAAATGGCAACTGTTATGAAACACTGTCACAATTCGGTGTTGACCTCAGTTTTCATTATATATATATATATATATATATATATATATATATATATATATATATATATATATATATATATATATATATTGTGTGTGTGTTTATTTCTTTTTCAAAATAAACTTTGAAGCAAAAGAAAAGAAACTGAAAATAAGAATCTGGAAATTTCCGACAATGTTTAAAGATTTTCTGTACATTATTTTTCAGTCATAAATATTTTTTAACGATAGTATATCTTGTCCTTCCATTTCATGCCGAAACCCATTTATCTTAAAAATATTAGTTTAATCTTAATCTTAATCTTAATCTTAAGAATATGTCAGATTTGAAGCCCAAGCTCTAATCTTATTCTTATATCTTACTTCTATGGAAATATTACATTACAGATAAAGATATGGTCTGGGACAAATTTTCAGTCTGTTCACATTTGATATTGCATAATTTTTTTTACTGAAATAACATTTTCAGGGATTCGAAACAAATTCGCAAACAACCCCCAAATTAAAAAGTTCACGTAGGATACTGGAAAGACGAAATCAAATAGACCAAAAAATATTTTCACAAAGATTTTTAATAAAATAAAATAACCTATTCTAAAAGGAAAAACAAATCATAAATAACTACTGAAAATTTTATTTGAATCAGATAATTCGCTGATTTTTTCGGGAATTTTTTTAAAAACAAGGGGAAGAATTTTTTTTTCTTTTATCTAAAAAAAACCATCCATTTTTGTGGGTGGTAATACTAGTTGGCCATGGTGATACCAAAAGTAACTAAAAAAATGAATAAAATAATGAATTTATAACAGTACAAAGTAATTTTTAATGGTGATATCTCCCTTTCAAGAAATGTAGGTAAAAAACTACAAAATGATCATTTACAAAATATAACTAAAAAAAAACAGTATTAGTATGAAAGATTTTCTTAAATTATTTATTTTTTATTTTATTTATCTGACAACAATTCTTGTTTGTTAATTTGTTGTATAGCAATTTTGATTAGGATATTCATTAAGAATAGATACAAAATTTTTAGAACTATCTAGAAATATCCCAGGGTAGAACGCATTTTTATCTCTGCGATTATGAAATAAACAAAAAGAAAAAAGTGACTGAACAACATCTGATGATTCTATTATTTTTTTTTAACGAAAGCTGTCTAAATGAAAATACTGAAAATTCAAAGATAATATGGTAACTTACACAAATTCTGAAGAAAATCCAAAGAAGTGATTGTTTCTTGAGAATTTTAACAATTCACCGCTGAACACTTGACGACATGAATGTATGTTGTAAACTTAAAATACATTTGGTTCACTGATAATATAAAAGAAAGTTATCTGATGAGATAGCATTTTTCATTCGTTTTAAACTTTCTGCTCTATTTCAAAAAGCATGGGTAGCAAATTTGTGACTTCTACTCCTGCCTGAGTTGATTCTTTGAAATTTTTTTATTCTTTGTACAATAAAAATCGAATCTATTTAATTTATTTTACTTTATTGCAAGCCAGCAAAAGAACATTCTAGCTAGATTCATCACTTTATTCCACCAATATCTCAGTGTAGTAATCCTGTTATAAAATATGCCGCCATAGCTTGACCTTTTGACCTAATCACTGAAGAAATCAACAATAAAAAATGTTGGGACATATTTTTTCTATTTTTATGCTTTTGTCACGTGGAGAATTCACTAACATCATAGCAGCAGAAATGTCCTCGTATTCCCGGAAATAAAAGCATACTTGACAGGAAATAAAATGTACAAAAATAACAGGAAAAGCATGCTAAATTGTATCTTAATTTCATACAATTTATTTATATTTTTCTTATGTGTATTTTTTAGGTTACAGTTGTTTTATGGTACATGTGATAAAAGGAAGAAATTGTTCTGTGTTATTACACACCATTTCACAGACAGAAGTTGGATACGTGTTGCCCGTACCAAGGTTCTTGGTGAAGAGATTGAATTTAACGTCTTTTGGTGGGATGCCCATATTTCTGGTAAGAACAGTTTTTGTTGCATGCTGGGAGTATTTTTATTATTTTAAATTTTTATTTAATTTATTTTATACAATTTTTTTATGGAGGTACCTCAAATAATTTGGTATACTTAAGGTTTAAGTGAATTATCATAAATGAAAAATCTTTCCTGAAGCTTTCATTTTAGCTTTAATTGAAAGTTAAATCATTAAATTTTCTAATTCCAGAAAGCAAAATACCGTAGTGCATTTCAAATAGAAATTAGAATAATTTTTATTCGATTCGTTTTTGTCAGAAAAACTAATCAAAACGGACATAGTTGTAAACAAAGTTAATGCTCAGTTTTAAAAATCTTGCAAAAATAAAATATATATTTTTAAAACGTTATTTGCAGAAAATTAGTAAATTTAGTGTTAAATTAATCTGTTCTGAAACAAATATTACTTACTTATAGCATAAAATGTTGTATTCAAGCATTTCATAACCACAGGGTCTTGTTATTCTCACGTCTCCATCGAGATATTGACGGCCTCAGGTGTTGATAGGTTAAGTATGGTGGATCAGTATGAATTCTAAGTAAAAACGGTTTTTGTTTTTGTTTTTTAATTACCAGATGATTTTTGAAAATTAACAAAATATTTTAAACAATTATCTAATATTTTATAGAATTTTTTTAAAGTACTTTACATTTAAAGATACTTTCAGAAAATATAATAAAATTTAAAATACTATAAAAAATATTTTAAATTAATAACATTTCATAAATTATTGAGTTAACTCTATAATGGTATTTTATTAACTATCTGTTATTAAATTAAAAATTTATTAACTGAGATAATATGATAATTTTATAACTGAGATAAGGCATTAAATAAATTTACTAATTATTATTACATTTTTAATTTAATAACGGATTATATAATAATTATATTAATTATAATATTACCTCAGTCATTAACTTTTTAATTCAATACCGGAAATAATATTAGGTTGGTGCAAAAATAATGACGTAATAATGTCGTTTTTTGACGTTAAAAAATACGTCAAAAAACGAAATTATTACGTCATTATTTTTGCACCAACCTAATATATCGAAATAATTTGAAATTTTACAGTATTTATTATCAATTTATATTTTTTAGAATCTTCTTCTTTTCTTCTTTTCTTCTTTTCTTCTTTATTATTAATTGTTATGTCCTGATGACAGTTATGAAATGTTAAAGTTATTTTAATTACTAAATTGTTAAAGATACTGAAATTTTATTATTAGTTTGGTAATTGTATACTTATTTTATTTAAGCATAATCTAATACAATATCTACAATCTGAAAGTTCTCCACTTCAAGGACACATGGCACAGTGGATAAAGGCGTTGGTTAGATCCAGTGACAGACCCAAAGAGAGTGAGTTCAATACCCGTTTAAGGCAGTGGAGAACTTTCAGAGGGAAAATTAGCAGGAGATAACTGATAACTGACATCCATCAAACATGGCACGTGGAACTAGAACAGTCTACCCCAGTGATCGAAATAAAGGGTTCAGTTCGAAATTCCAACCACCTGAAGAAGGCCGGAGCGTACAACGGCCGAAACGTTGTGATAAATATGGCGACAAAGATGAAGACAATAGTCCGAATAATGTAAATACTGCTCAAACAATATTATATGAAAAAAAAATTGCTAAGACTTTTCGGAATATTTTGTGGTCATGAAAAAGGCCGTGTTTTTCTTCAGTTGCCTCTTCAAGCGTCCTCAAAAGTGAAACGAAGCACTTGCCCACAGCCAAAAATGTTTATTCCTAAGGAGGACAACTTGGTAATAAATATAATATTCACTTAATAACCTAAATTTGACGATGCTTGCGAGAGATTTTAAAACATTTTTTGGGTAATGTGCAGTGTAATCCCCGCGATCAGTTTCTATTAAAAAATTTTCTGAATAGTTACATTTAGGTGTAAATATACATGCTTAATTCGAAAATAACAAAGGAATTTTGCTAAAATCCACCGTTTTTGACTTATCGACAATAAAATTTCGGACTCATTCGCGTCGCGGCTACAGCACGGCAGCCATTATCGACGTTGTTTACTCTCATTTGCCTCGGAGCAATCATTCGCAGAAGCTTCACTTGTCTTGATTAATGCGCACGCAATGCGCAAACTTTGCGCGATATTTTAAAAGAGCATGATTGTTTACAAAATAAAAAAATAATTGCCATGTAAAGACTAGTGTTTAAAAAATGAAACTACTCTCTCATTCAACCCATCTGCTTATCCGAGCGCTTTCGGCTATTCCTTTAGCCATTATCAACATACTTGTAGAAAATACGAGGATAATAGCCTCATCCACATGTAAAAAATGACTAAAAATATAATGGAAGCACTAATAATAATAAAGAAAAGGACAACACTCAATAATATCAACTATGAACACGGCCACAATGTACTGACCGTGTTTTTAAATAAAACATTCCACAGATACATACATAAAAATCCATACTCTGTTAAAAATAATACTTATCCTCGATAATGGCTAAAACAATAGCCGAAAGCGCTCGGACATGCAGAACATTTGGATAATTTTTACATACTTTATCTAGAAAAGAAAACACTTCTACGAACACAAAACATCAAATAAGAAGATTAGTCACAGTAGCTTGTCAGTCGTCTTTAGTGAAACATCTATAAAAGAGGGATTGCTGCTCAAATTCACAATTCTGTTAAGGTAGGTCGATTTTTAAACTAGACTCTTGGATAAGTCTATATAGTTGTGACATGACACACACTAAATATTTTCCCGTACTTAAAAATTTCGATTCCATTTCGAGAAAATACAATTAAAAATAAAATTAATTAATATCTCGGAAATTGTTGCGGTGTTAAGTGAAATAAATGACCAGACCGGATTAGTCCATTCTACAAAATAAAGTGAATATAAATCAATTTAAACGGGATTTTTAATATATTGGAAAAGAAAAACATAAATTAGTACAGATATACACATATACTATAAGAAATAACATGCTTTATAAATTTTACTTTAAAATAAAATTATTTACGTGTCGTTAAAAAAGGCAATAATACCGATGTATTCAAATCGTAGGTTACGTTAAGAAGAATTAAGTTAATTAAAAACTATATTTTTACTTTATTTTTCTGTAGAAAAACAAACTGGGGTGACTTAATTGAGGTTGGATCGGCAGGATTGGTCAAGGAGTAGCAGAGTGGGGAATTGAATCATTAGTTTCGAGTGCCACATCCACTTCCTCCTTTATAGCCTTCTACTGGAAAAGTGGGAGTGGCGGAGACAGTTACAATGTTAAAAAGTGTCTCACGCACTTTACTTAACTCTCTCGGACAACTGTTGTTTTTGTCAGCGGCTACTTAACTACTGTTACCAGACACAGGTTGGGAGTGGGTCGTGAAGGCGTCATTTTTCCTCGCAATCTCGATTCGTCGACACTTCCAACTCAGGGTCAATACTTTTTGTCCATTTTGCGAAGGAAAACGACTTTGATTGTGATTGTCGATTTTGTATCGTTTGTATATATAAAATATTAATAATCTTATAAATATAAGCAGCTATACCCGCCCGGCAAAACCTTAAGTGTTTTAGCTCCACTTTTTCGGCATAAATTATCGATACCTAAGTTTAAAATGCATTTTTTAAAATGAAAAAATATGCTTGAATATTTCATTTTAGTTTTACTTGAAAGTTGAATCATTAAATTTATTATTTCCATTAAGTAAACAATTCTGGTATATTTCAGATAGAAACTATATACATTGGAATGTCAAATTTAATTTTAAATTTTTAAATTTTCAAAAAACCCGCCATTTTCTTAATTTTAAGAAATTTGTAAACAAACACAAATTTATCGATTTTAAAAATATTTAAAAAAATTTCTGACACGTCATTTTAGTAAAATTAGAAAATTTAATGTTAAATTAATCTGATTTAAAAAAAATATTACTTAATTATAGCATAAAAAAGAAATATACAACGAATTATTAACGATTGGTACCGTAATTTTGATCCGATACTTGATCCACGTGTTGATTGACAAGTGATGACAGCTACGACGGATGACCATAAATGAAAATTACTAGAAATCTGAGTGAACCCTTTTATTTTTAGTTTTACTGTTATGTCTATTTATTAGAATAAAGGGACAAAACTCTTTTTATAATAATGGCAATTTCAGTCTACCGTACATGGAAATAAGGAATGTATTAAGTAGAAAAATACAACATAAAAAATTATTTGAAAAAAAAGTGGAATCACTAAATTTATTAAACTTGGCAATTTTGAACTCGTAAATTTTGTTTCTACTTAATTACTAATTATCAAAAGGAAATAAGCTAATACAGAGTTTTGCACGATTTTTAAACTATTATAAATTATTATAATCAAAATGTAAAACAAATAAAAAATTCTTGTAAAATTTAATTATTCATCAGAAAAAATTTATTTCTTCAGGCAATAATGACCTTAATATTACTTATTTACAAAAGCAATTAAAAGCTTTTCTAATTAAGTAATATCATAGTTTTATTGGATTCATTATTTTTCTATTCAAAGCTCATTTTACAAAAGTTGGAACAAATTAGAAAAAAAAAAGTAGGTGATTTACCATCTCCAATGACTCTTACTTTAAACAAAAAAAAATTGTAAGGAAATAAAAAGAATTGAAAAAAATTTCGGGAAAATAAGTAAGTGGGGTGTAACATATTAAAAAAAAAATATTTTTTACTAAAATTTACTAAAAAGAAATATTTCAAAAATAATTTCATTCATTGGTGAATAAGTTCTGAAAATTTCATTAAAATCGGACAATTACTTTAATTTTACAAGAATTTCCAAATCAATGGGTTTTCAACGGAAAAAAAGCGCAAAAAAAAACAATGTTATTTTTACAGCACCGCGATGACGTAAAAAAAAGAAAACTTTAACCAAAATTTCGAACGTGTTAAAAAATATTAAAAAATATCAAAAAATAATTAAAATACACTTTGGTCTTTCATCTTAATAATAACATAAGCGTTTTGACGATAAAAATTTATTTTCGGTAAGTTTGTGGCATTTGTTTATTACGCTATCCTGTTTTCCCGCGAAAAAGTGGAGGTACCTGTAAATGAACAAACCAATACCCAAGGGTAAAAAAAAGTGTAAAAAAAGAAAGAACTAAGAACATGTACTTCCGGCGAAAAGAAAGTCCAAAGAAAAAAAAAACCTGACGATCCCCGTAGGTAAAACCTAAGTAGGTATGTCTGGCGCTTTAGGTTTACTTATATATATATATATATATATATATATATATATATATATATATATATATATATATATATATATATATAAGCAAAAAGAAAAGCATCAGTTTCCATTGATACCACTGGACTGTTCACCATAGCAGACAACCTGGATCAGCTGTTAAACCAAATCTCCGTCCTAAAGATGAAGATTAAGAGGAGGCTAAAGTTGTCACACGGAGACGAAGTTACAGTGAACGTCTTTTCAGTGTTCCGCAAGCAGCTCTTGGAATATATCAACACAATCAAGATCTGCATCTGCAAACTGCAGATGTTTTCCGCCTATGATGAAAAAAGGGAGGAGATAAAATCTGATTGGCTGGCCCATCAGTTGGCAGTGCACAAGGAACTGGAAGAGTTCGATTCCTTCCTACGTCCACCAGAGTCTAATTCCTACCTGGATCAGCCGTCTTTTTTGTGTTGTCTTGATTCAGCGCCAAGTAGAAGCCAACCTACCTTTATCGTATCTCCATTGGGGAGATATTGGTATCCTCACGGCATTATGTCTGGATACCCCATCGACCTGCTTTTAAAACTGACTCGTCGGCCACTCCCAAGATCAAGCCAGTAATTGTAGCTTGAAAACCAATAAAACGAGGTCGTCTACTCCAGTGTAAACGTGACTGGCGATATGCTGAATTTGCTGGTATCCTTCAGGACAATGTCTTGCTAGCTGACACTCGGAAGGTGTTCCTGATGATTCGTCTCGGCTTGGAGGGAGACAGGAATAGATTCTGTTTTTGTTTTGTCAGGGATGGGGACTGGCTTCTCTGTTACTGGTATTCTACCCTTATTTTCGGGTTCACCTCCAGTCTCTTCGAACTTGGGAGCATCATGAAATTCCATACGGCCCGGCAACCCTTGGATGCCTGTCGAACTATGATGGAGAAGCGGTTTTATGTGGACAACCTGGTGATGACTGATCCAGGGCTATATTCTCTGGCTAAAGAACGTCTGTAGGAAGGCGGATTTGTCATCCAGTTCTGAAACACTTTGTGACAACCCCAGAATTCAGATGAGCAGAGAAGGTACTTTGAGCGCTCATAATGACGAGTGGGAGAGTGTAAACAGGTACAGATATAATCCTCTCAGAAAAGTTGCACATTACCCCTGTCATGTATAATTCTGACGCTTCGACCAAGAGACAAAACCTTTTTGAGGCAGCAAAGGTATTTGACCGGTTGTATTTCTGCCTCCCAGTGACCTTGCGGAGTCGAGTTCTGGTTCGGGTGTTGTGGAAGAAGGGTTTAGAATTAGACGTTCAGGTCTCTCAAGAATCCCAGTTGTCGTGGAAGTCTCGTGGATGACCTATCCGCATTGAGTGCTCGCCATTTTAACCAAGAGGCTCTTGATAGCCGCCGAACTGAAGCTCTATACCTGTTCCACGATGCGTCCACAGATGCTTATGGGTTCGCTGCTTACGTTGTACTGGACCACAGATTTTCCTTGGTTTTCTCCAAGACTAAGGTTGCGCCCTTGAAGGATAAAACACTTCCCACCTGAGAATTGATGGTCGTTTTTCCTTGCACTCAAGTGTCTACCGACAATCCACTTGCGACGTTAAGGTTATTGTCGGTTTTAGCGTTTCAAAGTGCAGCATTTATTGTAAATAAAATAATGCTATAAAAGCAGTCCGTCACAGCGAATGACAGTCTAGCTATCATCTGTTGACATGACAAAGTCTATTCCAGAGCGTAATGTACTTCATAGCAATATGGCGTCGCCGATAGGATTCCTAACCGCGTTGGATGAACCGGAGCACGTAGAAACGTCGATAAAATGTTTAGCAGCGTTGGCTAGGGTAAAGAAACTGAAAGAGAAGAAAACCCCCAGAGAGGAGAATGAAATTATTGTTTTTTTTTAACCTTGGCAGGATGTGAAGCCATAAAGAACATATCTTTTATGGCGTACCCCAAAATACTGGAAGACTTAATCTATGAGAAAATTTCAACCATTATGAAAAGAAACATGCGACCCCCACCCCCACAAAAAAGCTGTTTATTGCAAAGAGAACAACATTTCTAGAAAATAGAGGGAACCCAAATAAACCGTAATGCAATATTTACACAGATTGAAAGAAGCATTAAGATATTGCAAATTTGAAAAACTGGGTTTGAGAGACGAATTGGGTTTTAGAAGGCGAATTGATTCTTTTTAGATTAATTGAAGGCATGTATGGCGTTACATACAAAGATCCTAGAACAGCTACAAGCAAATGATATGAATTTAGAAGCACGTGTAGAATTCTTGCAGCAATTAGAAATAATTAATGAATTTAATAATTCTAAAATCAATGTGGAAGCACACAACACGACTAAAAATCCTAATTAAGTGCAAAGAACATGATAGAAACAAAAACAAATATCCATCTGTAGGAAAATTATGTTTAAACTGTAAAAGAACAGACCATTTCCAATCTGTGTGTAGATACAAAAAGAGAATAGAAAAGGTAGAAAATATAAACTTTCATACTGAAAATACAAAAGTAGAGAGACAGTAAAATTGAATGGTATAACTTTTCCCATGCAGGTTGACATGGGAAGCGATGTTACCTTCATCTCAAGAAATTTTTTGGGAAAAATGGGTAAATCCAAATGCAGTAGTAGCACGTCCAAGTGAAGGATTTCGCTTTTTTGGCATTACTGTCAGGCTATAGTTGGAGGGGTTTGGCTCAGCTTTTTGAATAACAATGAAGTAATCAATTAAAAAGCAAGAATATTATACACATTAATGGAAATATAGCCACAATAAATTAAATGAAAGTTTATAATGGAGACTACGGGAACGTGGTAAACAATTATAAGCAAGCTCGTAAAGTTAGGATTTATCTAAAAATAGACTACCAAAAACGTTCTAGTGATAAAAATAAAAATTAACGTACACGCTAAGTTTAGCATAATTATAAATGAATCAAAAGAGGGTCTTTACATTATTATAAGTGCATTTTTCAGAATAAATGTCAAAATTTTAGGGCTTAATTTTCCAAATATATGAGTTAGTAAGCATTATTTGAACGCTTATTAGAAGATGATTAATACATAATTAAAAATTGGCATTTACGCTTAAACCTTTTTAATAATAATTTTCACAAATTTAAATTTAAAGTATCGAAAATTCAAAATAAACATGCATGAAGGCAGCCTACCTTTTTACTGGATGACAACTTTGATGCGAATGAGATTTTTTGCATTTATTTCATCACGTAGCACTAATGAACATTACACGTGAAGCAAAATCGATAGTACGCACTACATAACTCGATCGATCATTGCACGTAGAGCAAAATCAATTGTACACACTACGCATCTCGATCGATATCAGACACGCGTCTTCTACCTACGTGCACTTCTCTCATCGGTGCACACTTTCGTTTGCACTTATTCTTTTTTTCTTAAGGAAGGATATAATTTTTTCCGTCAAGTTAATGCAAACTAAACTATTTCAGTACCAAAACGGGAAATCCATGGGAAAAACTGATATTTTTCATAATGTATTTATGACACATGGTGTGTCAGTTTTGATTTTGAGTTGATTGATCTAAACACAAATTATGTGCACATTTTCATCGGAATGCTGCTAACCACTACAATTGAAAGACTAATGGGGCAGCAAGGTGTTCATGGGTCATGTTGGGGGCCCCGTATGTAGTTTACAAAATCTGAAAATCTTTTTTAATTTATTTTAAGATTGTAACATACATGTAAAATTCCGTCGAAATCGAAGCAATTTGAAAATTTGGGGGTCCCTTTGGTTCACCCTAGGGGTCCCAAATTTCAAGCCAAAGAGCAGGTTTAAGACTAATAGTAATTGAAACAATAAAGCACACATTTTTAACGTTTTCTATTTAATTGTCTTTATGGCAAATGCTGTAGACTTAATTAAAAATTTCGGGGTTCCCTGCTGGTTCCCTAACTCGTGGGGGTCCCAATGTTGATTTTCTGTGAATTCCAAGTGACTACTTCAATTACTCGATATAATCTCAATATGTAGTGAAATTTTCGTTGAAACTGGGGAATACTGCTACAAAATACTCTTGAAAAACAATTGAGGCATCAAGGGTTTTATAGGGTCATCCAGGGGGGCTTATCACGCATTTTATAAAATCTTACAATCGTTTTCTATCTCAATGTAAAAGCGTAACAAACATGCAAAATTTCATCAAAATCGAAGCAATGTGAATTTTTTAGGGTCCCTTTGGGGCACCCTGGGGTGCCAGTGTCGAGAGAAACGAAAAAAAATATAGCGTATAATAAGCGTGACAGTAAGTTGCATACACTTATCAAGTTTCATTAAAATCGGCCTTTGGGTTTAGACTTCAAGTCTGAAAGTTAAAAAACAACAAAACTAATGGAAATTCCAATTTAAACATTATATTTATCGATTATCGGTTATTGATTTTTGACAAATGTCTAATTTTTTTGCCCAGACACACTCAGTATCGAGTACAATCTATGTTCCAAATTTGGTGGAAATATGCCTTATGGTTCTGGAGTAGTTCGCGAACACACACACACACACAGTATATAGAGAAGATATCTACCTAGATACAGCGACCTACTAGAAACATTTTTTTTAAGCATTTCACCCGAAGCAAGGCGGGAAGCCACTAGGACGCAAGAGGTTACAGAAAATATAGAGCGAGATCAGATAGGAGTGATAGAAGAGAGTATGAGGAGAAGGGTAGTGGATAGATCAAGGCAACTGGAGATGTCAATTGACATTACACTTGAATAGCTGGTGATTATAGCTCTCAGGGAAACTGGAATAGGGAAGGGAGTTCCATAGGCGAGAGGTGCGAGACATGAAACTATTAGAGTAGAAGAGACGGCTACATTTAGGAGTTTCCACAGTGAAGGGGTGAGAGAGGGATGCCAGCCTCGTAGGGCGCTTTAACTCATGAAGTCTGGGAACCAGCGAATGCAGCTCATCGGAGCAATTACCATGAAAGTATTTGTAGAAGTCTGTTCTACAAATAGAGAGAGGCTGTTCTACAAATAGAGAGAGGCGACGGCGCGTCTGTGAGAAAGTGACTGTAGACGAAATGCCAGAGCAGGGCCAATTATATTGCATATCCGCCTCTGGAGCCTATCAAGAACCGCGAGGCAAACAGAAGGGGCACCAGACCATATATGGCAGCAATACTCCATGCAAGGGCGAATTGTTGATTTGTAGATTTAGAGGATCGATTCCGCGGAGAAAAATTTCCTGGCGCGGCACAGGGAGCCAACTTCCCTTGCGGTGGACGAAGCAATTGACTCAATGTATTTGTTCGATCTCAGGTCAGCAGTCAACATGAGACCAAGCAGCCGCAGAGAGTTGCTCTCGAGAAGTTGAGCGTCAGACATTCTAATGGAGGGAAGGGAAGGATCTCTTTGGTGATTAATAGAGAGCAGTTTTGTTTTTGAAGCATTAAAGTTGACCAGCCAATTCCTGCCCCAGTTCACAACCGATTGGAGGTCCTTTTCGAGACGCACGGCCAGGTTAGTTTTGTCAGTAACACTAGATTTGTTTTTGAGGCAGGAATAAATTGTGGTGTCATCCGCGTAGATGCCAACTTGGGAATTTATGGCGTCAGGATGGTCGTTAATGTAGATAAGGAATATAGTGGAGCCTAGGATGGAGCCTCGAGGAACACCTGCGTTCGTGGGATAGGAACTAGAGGAGAATCCGTTAAGAACGACCTTCAATTCACGGTTTGACAGGAATGATTGTATTAGGTCAAACAATCGACCCGTAATGCCATAACCCTGGAGCTTGCGAAGAAGGCCGGCATGCTAAACCCTATCAAATGCTTTGGAGATGTCTAGTGTCACGGCACGAGCTTCCTCGTTATTTTGAAGCGCTCGGTAGATAGTTTCAGTGATGGCCGTATTCCCTTATAAATAATAAATATTTCCGTATAAACGGGTTCAGGGTCTGTTTACCTCCCCGGACGAAACTTTGCCCTTTGGCAAAGCCTCGTCCGAGTTCCTCTCCGCTCGAGGCAGAGTTCGACAGTTGAACAATCTATGCGACTATTATATTTAACAGTCCCCCCACACAAGGCCGAGTTTAACGTGGGTTTCTTCGAGCTCGTAGGCTCGGCCAAAATTTTCCCTTTAAACCTGCTAAAACGGGTTCATAGATTGTCTACCTCCCTGGACGAAACTTTGCCCTGCGGCAAAGCCTCGCCCGAGTTCCTCTCCGCCGAAGCGGAGAGTTTGACAGTAATAAACAGTCTGTTCTCCCAAGGCCTTGTCTCCTACTAATCTTATAGTAGGCGGAAGATTCCAACATAGGGCCGAATCAATAAAGCTAGAACGTCGCATATTGAGAGTGATATGACCAAGAACATTCTTATTCCACCAATTTTGAGACATGTATGTCATGTAGGAGGAAGTCCTGCTGGATCGGATACAGTCATTCGCTCTGATCCATCAATGTAATGTGGTTACATCCGTTGGGTCCGCACGGGATCCACGTGTCGTTCCTCCCGGTCACTTGGTCAAATTTGAGAAGCTCTCTATCGCAGAGCCATTATAGTTGACGTGCTATTGACATAACCATAGAATACCTTTTACTTCCTGTGTCGGATTGGAAGATGTCATGGTAATGTTCTTGATACATTTAATAGAAAAATGAGAATTATAAAATGTGGCTCATACCATGTAACATTACGTTAGGTCATGACCCATTGATGACCCACTAAAGATATGTTCGTAAATAGCAAGTTCATCGTGTACATGATAAGTTGTTTTTAATTTATGTCCATAAAGAAATATTTATTCCTGGTATTCGAGTGTACAGTAAATTTAAAGTCCAAACTGAGCAGTTTGCTTTAACCAACGTCACGGGGTCGTGTTTTAAGCTTTGCATACATATGACATGTTTTAGTGTAACAACCAATTGTAGGCTAGGCCTAAAGAACTCAGGGAACTCCACTGTTGCGGTCGGATTACATTTACCTGTGGTAAGTCTCACTGATTCTTGGCGGGGGAGATGACGTGTTATGAATGCTACGACTCCAGCTGTAATCTGTCCTTCTATGTTGCAACTAGTCGTGTCAGGATCTGTTCTCTGCTATGTTGTAAATGATGTTGTGATTACCTATCAAATTGAATATCCGAAAGGCCTGTAGTAAATCTTTTAGTTGAAACTGAAGCCAAATAAAAAGGTCGTTTTAATGATAACAGACAACTATTTATTTATGTACAACTGCAACGATTCCATCTTTTGCCTTATTTTTGTTTGTAGACGAAGCGAGCACTAGTCTTGACACAAGGATTTATTTCCTTTCGTGCCTTTCTCTTATGAACGGTCAGTCTAACATAGAAGCGACTATTACTTCCGTCTTCCGTTTTTATTAAGTCGGTTTCTTTCATTTTTAACTTCGTTCTTCTGACTCCAACGGAAGTTCGTTCCGTATCTCTAACGGCCAGGGTACAAAACAGGCTTTACTGACTGAACCAATACTCTCCCAGTCGTTGTGGATATGAACCTTTCTGTTTCTATAATCTTCAGACACAGATAAAAACCAGATGCCCTTAACGATCTCTCTAGGACCGCTAGATCAACCCATAAATATATTTCTGTATTTTCCGAAATACGGTCGAAATATGTGCATTACAGGGGAATTTTTTTTTTTGTACAGTAAAGTTCACCCTGTACAGGACCCGGGAGTGATACGAGAGAGGCAGGATTACGTCAAGGGGCAGTTTATTCAGATAGGAGGGGAAAATAACGGTTAAATCTAGACATGAGCAGGTTAAGATTGTAGTGATTGGGTAAACATCTTCTTGGGAGTCTGTTCCATAGAGCAGTGGTTCGCGGAAAGAAGCTGTTCAAGTGAAACTTCTCTCCGATGAAATACGAAGGGAATGTGGGCGGTTTGCAACAATATAAGTGGCATGGTGGGGGTCCTAGCCATGACACTTAGACCTGGTGAACGTTCCATGATAGTAGCGATAGAGCAGTGAGAAGTTTACCGCACCCTGCCTGTGATAGAGAAGTTGGAAGGTGGAAAATAATTTATCACCCACAAGGACTCGAAGACACTTTTGGACTGGGCAGCTCCCACCCAAATATGACAATAGGACTCCATTTGTGGCCTGATCTTGCTCTTTTAAAGGTAGAGGATATCATGTAAAATCAGTTATTTACTCGAGTGGTACAGGAAGCCGGCAATTTTATCTATATCTTTAGCGATGGATCGTATGTTTTCACTCGAGATCAGATGTGAATTTAAGGTCCAAAAGTCTCTCAAGGCAGCAGTTCATCGATACTGGCGGTAGTTCGGGGTTCGATCAGCGGTGTAAGTAGTTTGGTTTTCGAGAAATTGAATATAACCAGCCAGTTTTCCCCATTGGGAATTTAGTCCTAATTCGGAAGAGAGATCAGCTGCCAATTTCTGATTGTCAAGAGTTTTAGAGGTGCATGCGTATATCGTTGTATCATCGGCATAGATGTTTACAAATGATCTGAGTATATTCATAGGCAGATCATATCAAAAAGGGATTTTGACTGAGAAGTGAGCCCTGGGGGACGCCTGTATTGACCCCCAGGACCCCGGAGGACTGGCCGTTAATCACTACCTTCAGGAATGTACCTATTAGGAAGGATTTTATAATTGAGAAGACCTTTCCAGTGATTCCATAGGTGGAGTGCTTGTGTAGCAAACCTTTATGCCACACCGTGTTAAAGGCATTCGAAATAACTAATGCTATAGTCCTCGTGGTGTGTTTGACGTCAAGACTGTGTGTAATAATAGTTAGGACATCGGGCCGATCGAAACTTGTTCTGTTCATTGCACAAGTGGTTGTTCCTTCCTAGGTGCTCGAAGGCCTTCTTGTTGATTATAGCCTCAAAAAGCTTACTGGTGATACTGTGTAGACTGATGTGTCTAGCGTGGAGCGAACATACGCTTGCCTTCTTCCACGGGATTGGGAAAAATTTCTCCTTCAAGTAACGATTGAATAACCTCGCTAGGATCGGAGATAAATCCAGCTTGATGTTCTTAAAGACAGCCAGTGGAATTTTGTCCGGATCAGTCGCTTTTTTAGGGTCATGGCTTTTGATAAGTCTAGAGATTTCTCTTGCTGAAATGAAGATATTTCTGAGATTGTGCTCAGAGACGTGCGAAGTTAGGGAAGGGGTGGCCTTTGTCATTTAACGTTGAGTTTGAGGCAAAGATCGAGACGAAGAGCTTTGCCTTGTCCGTTGAGGAAGATATGACCTTGTGACCATTTCTAATAGTGGAAACAGCCTCTTTTCCCTTATTTGTTATTTGGTTGGCGATCTTTCAGAATTCACGAGATCCAATTTTTTTCTTTACAACCTTGGCCTGGATCGCTTGTGCGTAATTACACTTAGCGCTTTCCAGAACTTTCTTGCAGCGATTGCGGGAAGTCCGGAGAGCAGTAATGGCTAGACTACACCGCTCCTTGCGAGAGATATTGAAGTGTTCCGGTGAGCTATGGCTGCAGCATATTTAGGGGTGAACCAGGGCTGACTGTTTGGTTTTTGTTAGAATTTTTTTAGGGGAGTATAAAACTCTCCATTCAAGAAAGGATGAGACGAGGGCAGCAGTTTTGGAGACAGGGTGCTTGTAAAGTTTGAGAGAGGAGCTTCCGTTTTTTCCGAACTGAAGGTTGTCCCAATCTGTCTTCGCGTAGCGAAATATCGTTCTATGGAATGGTAAATCAGGGGATGTCTTTGGTTTGGCAGCAATCTGGGCACTGACTAGGGAACGGTGGTGTGGGGTAAAATTTTTATCCGGGTACGATGTCAGAAAGTGATCGAGGAGGTTCAGCTGCTGTTCCGAGAAATATACTTGTAATTCAATGATATAAATATATAGATGTTTACAGTTCCTATTTTTTGGCTGATTTAAGCACTAGTTAAATATATTCATTTAGACATAAATGTTGATGCTAGACAACATCAGCCAGTATTGTTCCATTTTCTATCTTTTATTTCTGCAAATTGCCACCATAACTGGTTGGAGAAAAAACAAATCCCTTTTGTGCAAAGAGAATAAATACCAAATAAATAAAACCAGTCAGTATTTTTCCATTTTCTATCTAGTTTTCTGCTAGCCATTGACTCTAAAAATGTTATTGAACAGACGGGGTCAAAGGAAATGATTGAATACATTATATGACAGCCTTACTATCCAAGTCAACCAAAGGAAAGTTATGGGGTCGTTTCACGACGGGATAAGAGTATCAATTCGTGTAACCCCCATAAAGACTACGGCCAGGGCTATTAATGTTAAGTGTATTTGATGATCCGGTGAGCGTGGAAGGGTCTCTCTCTATATATCCTGGCATTTTAGGTTTCAATATGTTTGGTGTTCATTCTAAAAGTGAGAATTAAAGTTGCAGCCATTTCTTGTGTATAATCTGACCGGATTAACTTACGAATCATTATTTTTAATGCAAACCTTTTTTTTAACATAAATTTTGTGGAATATTCAAGAAGAAAGTTTGCAGTGTGCAACTGAAACAGAATCTTCCTCATTGACTTTTTCTCTTCATGTCATAAGTTGTCACATTTCAAGAAGTGATCAAACGTTGAATATATATTTTTTCAGTTTAGCAAGCACCATTTTTGGAGAATTTTTAATAAAGTCTGTAAATTGTATCATACCTTTCCATTTTGGCAAATCCAAATTATCATTTGTGACTTCTTGATAATTCAGTCAATAAAAGATTGATGGATTCAAGTCAAGATTTAAAAATTCTTCTTTCTTTATTTTTCTTTTCCTTTTTTCCAGAAAACAGCACTCAGCCCCCAAAAGAGAGTCTTAAGTTATTTTTTCATCATTTTTTAGATTTGTAATGTTGACAGATTTTATGACTGAAAATTATTTATCAATTTTCATTGAAAAGAAATTCAATCATTTTTGAAACTGGAATAAAATGTCAAGGTCAACAAAATGTTTTTGCTTCTGGGCAAAAATGAATGGAAAACAAAAGAATTTTGTCAGTTTTTTTGCATTATTGTTTTAGCAAAATTTAATTCAAGAAATATATGTACCTAATAAAATCAATTTTATATACAAACTTAGAAAAAGTATTGAAATAGACTTATTTCCTAAAAGCAGTATTTGTTTTTCATACTTTAAGAAAATATTTAAATTTTTGCTGAAAAAGTCTCTTATGCAACGATCATTTCACTGAAAAGATTTTAAACTTGTCTGAGAAACATGAATCATTGTTGAAACTTATTGAGATTAATGTCTTTGAAAAATAGAATCATGAAAATTCTTGCATCCATAATGTTGTCTTTCAGGGTAAATAGGTTTGGTACTCAAATTCTAATAAATGTAACATTGTTTAAAATTCAAAGCCAAATTACTGGTTGTGTTAATTGGAAAAAGTTGGCATGAAATATGATTTGAATGTTTATTTCTCATTTATATTAAGTTGTAAGGCCAATGAAATTTGCTTTAATCAAAAATCTCAATTTATATAAGATTCTTCATTTTTCAATATTTCTACTATTATTATGTTCCTGTTTTCTAACCAATGAACCATTGCCTCACAATTCACGAACTGACCTGAAATTTTTCTTCTTAGACTCTTCAAATTATATCCAATGGGAGATAAAATGATGGCACTTTACTTTCTTTAGGATTCTTCAAATATATATCCATCTTGTTTTCCAAGATATTAAACACGGCAGTTGCTAAAGTCTGCGAAGGATCAGTAGGCCTTGGGGAACGAAAGATGGGGTATTTTTCATTTGCTGTGTCCCCTAAAATTGTGCACAAATCTCGAATGCTTTTTGGAGCTGGCATTTCTATTGCTCTCTTGTAACGATTGGCCGTACCTCCAAAACGGATAGCATCAATTTCTTCCACTTGAAGGAATTGGTAAGCATTCCCATGAATAAAGTGACTGTCTTTGAGTGGATCCGTCTGTATTGGAATAGTATGCAAATAATGTTGGTGCTTTGGTCCGACTTCCAAAGCCCACATATTGTCTATGTCCTTACTTGATGCCATATTGCAACATACACCATAGGCCATGCCATATGTGTTTTTTTCTAAGTTATGAACTGCTTCTGCAGCACTGGATGCACTAAGAAAACTTCGTTCAATGAACCGTTTGGGTATAGATTCTTTTATTGGTTTCCTAGGATAGAGAGCATTAAAAGTAAAAACCATTCCATGATGATTAAAGCCAAACGTTCCCCCGGGTAGAAAACCCGGGTAGGAATATGTTGTGACGTATTCACAACTCCCTTGTACATTATTTTTCAGTACAACGTCATCATCAATTTTTAACGAAGCAACATAGGCAAATGCTTGCATATATGGACTATAGTCTTCATTGTGTGCCAATATTTTAAGGTCGGGTTGATTGATGTACACAGTTGTACAGCCGTCCACTTTGTCTTCCAGTTTAGTTGAATCTTTTCCCAGCATAAACATTTCATTAAGACAATTGAGTAGAAAGAGTTTCTCAAATCCAACACCAGATCCTAGCGACATACCTCGAATTTCCTCAAGATATTGTGGAAACATTTCGGAACAAGAATTGAGGAAGCCTTCATAAACGCCTCTTCCTTCTCGACAATCATAATAAGGCAACAGGTTGGTTTTCATCTCAGGAAAATCAACACAGAACTTTTGAATTTGCTTACTAAACTGATGTCCTATTGTATAACCGACATCATAATGGCTTCCAGCTGTAAAAAGGACTGGCAGTTTAGGATTTGTTAATTTTTCAAGGCCATCCAATGGATATTGATTGGTTTTATCCCAAATTCTCGATTCCATTCTTTTTATGTGAAGATATCCTACAAAATAAAGCAAAAACTAACAGTTATTCATAAACAAGAAACAAACGGAAGATGGTGGTTTCTACAATATTTTTGAATAAAATTATAAAGTAAAACACATCGTAAAAATCATTCTTTTATTGGTTAAAAAAGAAAAAAATCTTTGATTTCCTCGAACAAAAATACAAAATAAAGCAAAAATAACATTCAATCATTTAATAAGGTCGTTGATGAAGCTCAGAAACAGCGTAGGTTTAAGGATAGACACCGAAATAATATAGAAGCATGTCCGTTCAACACGACATTTATTACGTGATCTGTTACGATTGATTGAGTTAAGCTAAATATGTGTCCCGTGACACTGCATGCATTGAGCTTGGGGAGAAGGGAAACATTCCAAATTCTGTCAAATACCTTTGAGATATCTCGAGCGAGAGCCGGAGTTTCTTCGTTCTTATCTAAATATTCAGTGATGACGGTTAACACATCGTCGGTGGTAGACCTGGTGAGGTGGTGTGAAGTAATATGCTTAGGCAATTATTTAGAGCCTCGAGTACAATACCAAAAAGAGACTAATAAGGGGTCAAAAGGGCCCCGGTAGTTCTTAAAAACAGGAACTACGAAGGATGACTTCCAACAAGCTGGAAATCAAAAAGCATCGAAGCATTTATCGTAAAGTTTAGAGAGAACCAGTTAAAGAGACATTTCTTTAGAACAAATGCAGGATATCGTCAAATCCGTATGCTTTGTGGGGTCTAGTTGAGAAATAATAGCAAGGAACGTAGCATTTGCTTCTTTTCAGCACACTATTGCACAGCCGCCAGTAATCTCTAGAACAAAACTTAGTCTCACTCTCTCAGCAAATAGTGACCTTGTTTCTTTGACGATACGGTTGCTTTCATTATGAGAAATGACAAAGAGACATCTGTTACAATCGGATCTGTTGCTCTGGTAGAGCCGAAAAAGTGATTCTTGTGGGCTATAGCGGCTGAACAGGCAGGAAAGAACCAAGGAGAAAATTGTGGGTTCCCTTGGAATTACTGTGCTAGGACGAAAGCTATGATCCTGGCTTTCACCCAGGAAGAGAGTTCAGTGGCACATTTTTCAATTGGATCATTAAAAATGTCATTTCTAGGGTCATCGCGAAGAAAATAAAGATGCGTCCTAAAAAGTGCATTGATAACAGACAGATGTTCTTTTAATAGGGGGTACTTGACTGATGCGAGAAAGGAAAGACATATGTATAGAGACTAACGCGTGTTTCGAATTACCAAGAGTACAGACCGACAGAGCAAAGCACAAGTTCGGGAAAAGCTAAAGAAGAGATCAAGTAGAGAAGTGTGTCCATCAGAATTACTGCGGAAACGCGTCGACATGTCTACAGTATAGATGACGATACATATAAATATATGTTAATTAGGGAACTTTTATTTTGGTAGTTGCTAGTTCCACAAAATCTACCAGAAGTAGCAGGCCTGTTACAGCGAAATCAGTGCGTCCAATTGGTCTTCCGTATCACTGGGTTGGTGATCGGAAACAGGTTAAAATTGGAAAATTAAATTTTGTTTGGAATTTGTTAAATGAAGAATTTAATTTTGATTTATTCTGATTATTTTTTTTATTTTAATTATTGCAGATGCTATCATGGACATAACGTATCAGACAAGTACCACGTGACTATCTTCATCTGTCCATTATTTGGGCTGATATAGGATATCTTATCCGGGATTTACCTTGACCCCCACCACCACAACTACTGAGCCAGTTTGTGACACAAGGTCGCTTTTTAACGTGGCAATCGGAGCGTTTCCATTCAAGCTGCTAAATATCTTATCCGTGTTGATGATTGTGCTATATTGCTTCTGTGATACCGTTTATTGTTTATTCCTACTGAAATCACACCAACAAGAAAAATACACTACTGATGTCCTTCTGAACGGCAGAACAATGAAATTGGTGTTGGTTAATTAATTGTTACTGTCATTTAGTGGTCGTGAATTCAATGTTTCGTTTGTAATAACATCTGTTATTCAAGATGAGAACAATAATTCAAATAAATCAAATAAGTATATTTGTATGTTTGCTGATTAGACCATCTACACCAACGTTTAGACGTTTTTGCTTTGTCGGCGTATAAAATGTGAGCTTTGTATATTTGAAGTGTTTGTTGTTTACTAAATTGCCTGTGTTCTTTGCATTGTAATTGCTGTGTATGTTTTCCCTATTTTTGTAAATATGACAGCCTTATTAGAAAAAGACAAAGACAAAAGAGATTAAAGATTAGGACGAATACGTCGAGGAACTCTTTCACGGAGATGGACGGAAACCTGTAATACGCGCAATTATTGAAGGATCTGAAATACTAAAGTCTGAGGGAAGATCAGCACTGGTTAAGTTGAACAGGAACAAAGCAGCAAAACCAGATGGTGCCGTGATCGAAATGCTATCAGCCTTAGACTATTACAGCATAAAGAAGATTAGGAAAATAATAAATGAAATATATGACAGTGGCGACAGAGAGGGAGACCTTTCGTAGATTCATCTTCGTAGGGCTGCGCCTAAGAAAACAGGTGCAAATAAGTACGAGCTCCATCAAACAATCCGGATTAATGAGCCAAATAACCAAGTGTGTCATCCGAATTTTGATGAATTGAGAGTGTAGAATAATTAGATCGGAAATAGGTCAAAACAGAGAGGTTTCGTTAAAGACACTGGAACAAGAAATACAATATTTATAATTCGAATTATGTCAGAGAGAACAACACAAATGCAGATGGACGTACACCTATGTTTCATAGACTATGCAAGAGTACGACACAAATATCTATCTGAACTGATAGAAAAAAAAATTAATTTATTCGGGAAAGCTATTAGAATTACCCAGAATGTATACCGCGAGCAAATCGCCTGTGTACGGACAAAAAAATTGTTGAAGTACACAAAAATAGAAAGGAGTATAAGACAAGGATGTTTCTCCTTATTGGATTCATCCAGCCTTTATAGTGAGGCGATTCCCAGAGAACTAGAAGTCCACCTTGGGTTTATTATCGGTGAGCACAATCTTGACAATATAAAACATGCAGATGATGTTATTTCCATGGCAGATACAGAAAAAATCAAGAAAAACCTAGACTATAGTAAAGGAAAGCGGTAAGAAAGGACTAACTATCGATTTTAAGTTGACAGAATATATGATTGCAACCAAGAGAAACACTTCAAGATGCGAACTACGAATTGAAGATGTCAAGCGCAAGAGAATACAGAAGCTTAAATATCAGAGAAGTGTTTTAACAGATGATGGAAAATGTGACACCGAAACCCGAACGTGCATTGGAATAGGAGAAATGCCTTCCAAAAGCATAGCAAAGTATTAAGTCACTGGAAAATTTCATTAGAAACAAGGAAAAGAATGCTGACTTACTCTGTAATCTCAGCATTCCTATGTGTCATTGAATGCTGGACAATTTCCTCACGGATGAAGAGGAAACTTGAGGAAACATCTTTCTACAGAAAATTGAAATTTATGGGGCATGTTGTGAAGAAAAAGGCTTGGAAATTTTGATACTCACAAGGCATACTGAAGGCAATAGGGAAACGGTGAATAATGCACCCAATGAATTTATGTAAATGAAGGGCAGAACAAGGAGTGTGGAAAGTAAAAAGGTAAACATTGCTAAGAGCTACAAAGAATAGGAAAATGTGGAGAGCCGCGATCTCCCACGTTCAGAAGGACCACAACACACAGAAGAAAAGGAGACAGGTTTGTTTGCTTTTGCTTTACAGCAAAGACTGTGCAACTTCTATTCAATAAAGGGTATCAGCTCATCTGCGAATTTGACATATTAAGTAGGGGCAAAGTCGTTTTCTATGCAGATAGATGAAGATAATGCTGTAGAAATTAATGTTGTATTATGTCTTCACTGATTAAAATACGATCCGATATCGATAACATTTCTTGTAAACGATCTGATGGGCGCCGTGCATTTCAGGATTTGTTTTTTCGTAAACGAAGTAACTTGCTTTAATTCTTCATATTTTTCATAATCCACCACTTAAGATGGAAATTTTGCTACAAATTCAGCAGGTAAGTTTGTCATAACGGAGAACTAAGCTACTGAATCGTCAATACTTTTGAGATGAAAATGCACCACTAATATGGAAAACCTGCTATTTACAGAGGTCTCCATGAATACTGTGTTTTTTATTGTAATGTCTGTATACAGTATTCTACCACTCGTCCCTTCAGCCCCTCAACCTCCGGCGTCTTCCTCTTTGGGTTGAGGCGCCCACTTGGTCTGAACCGAACTCAGGGGTAGCTGGCCGCACGCTCCCTGAGTACCCGTTGATTGTTCGACCGGTCACTGGCCAAGTTCCGCCTGTTGCCCACGTCGTGTTAGTTTTTAGATCCAGTAAGCGTGGTGTTGTCCATACGTTCACGGTCGATTGGGGATGTAGGCACAGCTGTGAGGGTGGGCGGTAGGAAAATTAGAATGTGGCAAACAAGGAAATAATATCTGCAGAAGCCGAACAACAATGGGTAAAATATTGATGTCTTTTATATAAGAAAACAACAACAGTAGAAAGAGTTTACAGAAAGGACAGAAAAGCAATTAACATAAGAGCAGAGGACCACTCCTCTACCAATTATACCAACAGAGAGAGGTGTGTGTGTGTGATTAACTCGTTCCAAATCAACTTGGGAGGATATGTGACTCGTAATTCCAGCCCTACGTAGAAGTGTAGCTTTTCAGTTGGTTGTCGTAAGTGACAAACGTCAATTTTCAGCGACTTTTCAATGCGACTGCTACAACGACGATGATATTTCTTGAAATCCTTATCTCTGGACCGACTCACTGCAACGACAGTCTCTCTCTCTCAACGTCATTCGTCTAACGCCCAACTCAGCAAAACTCGCGTTTATATAGCAAACCGAAGGTTGTTCACGCGCTTAACACAAGTGTCGCCATAAGCAAAGTTTAAATTCAGATCTATTTCAAATCTCTTAGTGGATAAAATTAATTAGTTCAATGTTCATTTCAATTGTCTTTTCGATGACCAAATTCAGCGGATACAACTTATGTTTAGATCAGATTTCGCTAGCGGTAAATATACATTGATCTTACCTCCCCGATCCAATTTACTTCAATATGTTTTTATCAAAAATATTATTTTCGTCTATTTTTTTTTGACCCAAATTAAATATTAATTAAAATCTTTTCTTAAAAGTCAATTTCTTCAGATACTTTTATCTTCTTTTCTTCAAAATCCCTTTTCACCTTTTGGGGGGCTGAAAGGGAGAAATAAAAACACAACGCCTAACCTAGGCTAATAAAATCTGATTCCAAGATGAATATCTTTTAAAATATTTTAAAATCTGGCTTTAAAGTAAAGAATGAGAATTGGGACCGAATTCCCGCCTCGAACGACTCTGCCACAAAAAACAAACGTTGACTTTCCCAGTCAACAAACAAATCAAATGCAATAAATCCTCTTCTTGAGAATTAAATTACTTCTTTTAGCTTCCGAATTCTACTGAAGCAAAATAAAAATTATTTCTTCAAAGTTTCTCAAATTCAAACAAATCTCAGCTACGGAATTCTACCGAAGCTAATAAAATCTTTTCTTCAAAGTCATTCGATACGAAAACACTCCTTCCCTTCTTCCCCTCCCTAAATAAAACCAGATATAAAGCATTTAAATTTAAATAAATATTAACTATATTAAAGAAAATAATTCGACACTGTACGTTGAATATTCGAAGTAACACGTTACTTTACGTGGCAAACTAAATTAGTTGACCACAGAGCCAGAATACAAAGTGTCTTAATCGACCAAGGAAAAATCTCTGACTGAGGACAATCTCTCCCGATCAAAGAGAGGCACCGTCTCCCTCCCCCGACCCCATCTCAGCTATAGACATGAATAACTATGCCACTGTATATGAATTACAATTAAGCCATGGCAAATTTCTTTTTTTTCTTCCATTGTATTCTCAAGTATAGATATTGAAGATTAACCATTTATCTTGTCCATTTGAAGCATTTCTGTATCCATGAGGTTTACAAATCCCGTTAATTCAATGAAATTATGATGTAGCAACATGTTCAGATAGTTACTACAAACTCAGAATTATTTTGGGTTACTAACTTAAGAACATAGTAAGATCGCGTTGAATGTTGAATGTCCGCCTTTGTAAGTCATCACCATCATCTAGACTGTCAAATAACGCTTTTTATATCGGTTTTAATATTGCTAATTGCTATTGCAAGTAGCCTAATAGTTATCAGTGTGGAAAGTGAAATTGGCGATCCGACTGGGTTACATGACAGGATAGACAGGGCTCTCTACCCTTGGGTAGCAGCCAGACTAAATGCCAAACTCCTCTGAACACAAAACCATGAAGGAGTTCCCAGTAAACTTCTCTATCTTTCCCAAAATGGATGGCAATTCATAGATGTTAATAAAAGGACACTGTGGAGAGAAAATGGCATTTAAAAAAATTAACTTATATATATATATATATATATATATATATATATATATATATATATATATATATATATACAGATAGATCGATAAAAATATTCCAAATAATTTCAGAAAAGTAGTGTCATCTTGTCACTCAACTTATTATTTGAATTTAAAATTTGAGTTGAATTCCTGATTTTGACATAATCAAATACTTCAGTCAGGAATGATGTGAAGACTTTTTTAATCATTTCACCCCAAGCAAGGCAATAAAACCACTGGGACGCAATGTGCTACTGAGTAATATATGGAAAAAATGCTCAATATCAGGTAGAGAGTGCATGTGTAAATATAAAAGTGGACAACTAGCGGCAAAGATCATGAAACAGTCTGTCACAATTCGGTGTTAACCTCACTTTTCATACATACATACATACATTATATATATATATATATATATATATATATATATATATATATATATTATGTGTGTTTTATCTTATTCCTATGAAAATATCAAGTTACAGATAAAGATATGCATGCACATTCAAGGCAACCCATCACAATAACGCTGGTTATAGGATTGACCTCAGAACTGATTTTAAAATTTCTAGAACAGAAATATAACTGACCATGTTATTTTGTTTATATCATAAATACATAAATAAAGTGTAAGTATCGCAACAGACTTTCTAAAAAAAAACACACACATACGTTTTAGATGATTTAAATGTCATCTATAAAAAATGATGTGACAAATTACAATTCTATGCTCCTAAAAGCACAGTGAATGAATGGATAGTAATCAGAGAGCTGAGCACGAATTCCAGTCAAGTATTGTTATAGTCACTTTCATGGAAGTCCTCTTCAGAAAAGAGTGAATCCATTTCTTCCCCCTCTAGCTATGGGTAAATAGCAGCACAGATGGAGTCCAATAGTCTCGGGTGGCAGCTGGTCTAGGAGAAAAACAACTCTGAATTCTAAAACTACAAGTATGGGCTAAATAACCTCACCAAACTGCAATTACAGTACAGCTACCCCACTGAAGACATGGTCAATCAGAGAAGGGTTCCTGCAACAGGTGTGAGAAGGCCTTGAATTTGGATGCCCCTTACCCCCTACCCAATACATATTAAAAGAAAAATTAATTTCCGTAAGTAAATAAAATTTTTAAGCATTTTTAAAACATTCACTCATCACTCAGTCAGGCAAAGATGCTTTAGATTTTTTTTTTTAATCACATTCACCCCAAGCAAAGAAGTAAAGCTATTAAGATACAAGGAGAATAATCAGGAAGATAGTAGATAGCAATTGATATTGCACTTAAATTTTTGAAGATTAAGGTTGACTGGAAAGCAGGAGGGCATAAGGGATTTCCAGAAGCGAGAAGTGCGAGAAATGAAACTGTTAGGATAGAACTTACATCTAGGCAACTAAACTGTAAATTGATGAAACTTCACCCACAGGCTACTACTGTGTTTAAATTCGTAAAGTCTAGGTACCATAGCAAAGATCTCATTTGAACAATTACTATGAAAGGATTTATAGAAATGGCACAGGGAAGCAAATTTATGGCAATGAGAAAGAGAAAAGAGTAGAATTGGAAGAGAATTTATGAGCAAAGCATTCAGCTTTATCAGCCGAAAATAACAACACCTCAAATTGAGTGAAGAGAGGAGGAATAGAAAACTTAAATAAAAGACAATATTACATAGCCACCAGTAATCCCAAGAACCAAACTTGTTAGAAGATATACGGTGCCTCATTCTGTCAGTAAATAAAAACTGAGCCTCATTGGAGACATGTTTGCAATTATTACGAACAGACACACAAATGAGAAGATTATTTTAAATTTAAAGGAGAAAAAAGCCAAAATAATTATCACTGTCCATCATCTGTGGTAATACAAACTGTCCAGAAGGTGGCTAAGACTAAAAAGCATAATGTGGCCTCAGGGATGATCACTAGAACTACATGACACCTATAATGGAAATGAAAGATATTGCTGATATTATGTGACCATATTATCGACCAGAGTGCTACCAAACAGTTTGGACTCCTTGCTACCAGTCAGAATGCAGCAACCAGAAAACTGCCAAGTCAGTACCCTGAAAATGAAAAGATGCTGTCACTGATCAGTCAGATCACCAAAATGTTAAGAGTAAGACAGTTTAAAAACATTAAGGCTATAGATGAATGGATCTGGGTAAACCACATCCTATTAGATTGGTGCAAAAATAATGTCGTTTTCTCACACATGTTACTATGTGAGAAAACGACATTATTTTTGCACCAACCTAATAAAAAGGGAAAAAAAGGATACAGATTTACTCCTATTCAATAAACACAGGACTAGGTAGGAGTATGGACCAGGTGATAAGCAAATCTTTTACTCCTATTATTAACCCGTTCATCAAACATCTCCTTAAAAAATCTCTTGTTACGATGAATTTCAAAATTGCACTGAAATATTACAAGTATTTTTTTAAAATAAATATTAAGCATAGTTTTTTTCTTGTCCAACCGCAAAATAAAATAATGTTTTTATATTTTTATATTTTTCATTAAATTATGCAAACACAAACACTCAGAAAAAATTATTTTTTGAGTTTGGTCACATTTGATATTGCATAATTTTTTTTTTACTGAAATAAGATTTTCAAGGATTTGTCTGTATATCAATAAAAAAAAAAACTAAAGATAAACAAATTCACGCACAACTCCCAAATTAAAAAAAAAAAGGAAGTGAAACAGACCAAATAAAATAACCTATTCTAAAAGGAAAAACAAATCATAAATAACTACTGAAAATTTTGTTTGAATCAGATAATTATCTGATTTTTTGGCATTTTTTTAAAAAACAAGAGGAAGAGGTTTTTTTTTTTTTTTTTGCTTTCATCTAAAAACAACGCATCCATTTTAGTGGGTGGTAATACTAGTTGGCCATGGTGATACCAAAAGTAACTAAAAAAAATGAATAAAATAATGAATTTACAACAGTACAAAGTAATTTTTAATGGTGATATCTCCCTTTCAAGAAATGTAGGTAAAAAACTACAAAATAATCTTCATTTACAAAATATAACTAAAAAAACAGTATGAAAAATTTTCTTAAATTATTTATATTTTATTTTATTTCTTTATCTGATGACAATTCTTGTTTGTTAATTTGTTGTATAGAAATTTTGATTAGGATATTCATTAAGAATAGATACAAAATTTTTAGAACTATCTAGAAATATCCTAGGGTAGAACGCATTTTTATCTCTGCGATTATGAAATAAACAAAAAGAAAAAAGTGACTGAACAACATCTGATGATTCTATTATTTTCTAACGAAAGCTGTCTAAATGAAAATACTGAAAATTCAAAGATAATTTGGTAACTTACACAAATTCTGAAGAAAATCCAAAGAAGTGATTGTTTCTTGAGAATTTTAACAATTCACCTCTGAACACTTGACGACATGAATGTATGTTGTAAACTGAAAATACATTTGGGTCACTGATAAGATAAAATTATCTGATCTATTTTTCATTCTTTTTAAACTTTCTGCTGTATTTCAAAAAGCATGGGTAGCAAATTTGTGACTTCTACTCCTGCAAGAGTTGATTCTTTGAAATTTTTTGATTCTTTGTTCAACAAAAGTCGAATCTCTTTATTTTACTTTATTGCAAGACAGTAAAAGAACATTCTAGCTAGATTCATCACTTTATTCCACCAATATCTCAGTGTAGTAATCCTGTTATAAAAGATGCTGCCATAGCTTGATCTTTTGACCTAATCACTGAAGAAGTCCACAATAAAAAATGTTGGGACATATTTTTTCTATTTTTATGCTTTTGTCATGTGGAGAATTCACTAACATCATAGCTGAAGAAATGTCCTCGTATTCCTGGAAATAAAAGCATACTTGACAGGAAATAAAACGTATACAAATATCAGGAAAAGCATGCTAAATTGTATCTTAATTTCATACAATTTGTTTATATTTTCTTATGTGTATTTTTTTAGGTTACAATTTTTTTATGGTACATGTGATAAAAGGAAAAAAATATTCTATGTTATTACACATCATATCACAGACAGAAGTTGGACACGTGTTGCCCGTACGAAGGTTCTTGGTGAAGAGATTGAATTTAACGTCTTTTGGCGGGATGACCATATTTTTGGCAGGAACAGTTTTTGTTGCATGCTCGGCGTATTTTTATTATTTTAAAGTTTTATTTAATTTATTTTATACAATGTTTTTATGGAGTACCTTCAATAATTCGGTATACCTAAGGTTTAAATGAATTATCATAAATGAAAAATCGTTCCTCGAGCTTTCATTTTAGCTTTAATTGAAAGCTAAAAGATTAATTTTTCTAATTCCAGAAAGCAAAATACTGCAGTGTATTTCAAATAGAAATTAGAGTAATTTCTAGTTGATTGACTTTTTTTTCAGAAAAACCAATCAAAACGGACACAGTTGTAAATAAAGTTAATTCTCAGTTGATCGACCCCAATATTTTAAAAAAGTAATTTTAATTTTATTTATGTTTTATATAAACGACCCGATTTTTGAAAATACTGTCGTCCATACACGACATTATTAAAAAAATAAGAGCTATATAGCAAGTTTAAAGCCAAAGTACATAATATTCAATAAAAAATTAGATTACGGAGAATATTTTCCTAAATTTCTAAGATTACTGGATAGTTAAAAATTATATAAAAAAAAGCTCTCACGTTATATTTCGCAAGTAATTTGTACAGATATGTGCACTGTCGAAAAATTAGATAAACTTCCGTCTGTGTTGGTTCTAAATCGTATTTGGAATTAATATTTATTGTATAATATATATATATATATATATATATGGCACAAGGCTGAAAAGGTAGATGAGGAAGGCTTGTCATCATGAGTGTAAACTTTAATTTAACTACTCACTGACTTAAGTATACTTATAATAAATCTGTCATCACAATACTACATTTATACAGAAAACACATCCGTACCACGATCACCAAAATACGCACGTTCTCCATGAGATCCTAAACTAATTCCCTGTATTTACAAACATATGGAGGAGATAAAATGTATAAGTGATTTTTATCAACAACATGATAAAAGGTAACCTCATGACATAATGAAAGAAATTAAATATATATTGAAAATGTTAGTATGGCACGCTTCCCATGGCAAAATGTGGCTGAAAAGGAAGTTAACTGTTTGAAAAATACGATGGGAACGTGTAGAAAAAATGAAAAAAGACATAAAAGAAAACCCCAAAATGATCGCACTGCTGCAGAGAACTGTGCCTTCTGTCACCTAAAGAGGGGATAGGTGGGTGAATGAAAACGGAAAAATTGAGACTAAAAAAATAAAAGGCGCTAATGACCAGACACTTCCTAGCTAAGTTAACCCATTTTTATGAAAAAAACAAAACAAACAAAAAACAAACAAACAAACAAACGACACAAAAAACTTCTACATTAGCATAATTGGGTAGAGCAGGCATACTTTACCCAGAAGAACAAGTCCTTCGACCAGAAAGCTCCAAAAAAAAAAAAAAAAAAAAAAAAAAGCATTCGAGATTTGTGTGTAATTTTAGGGGACACACCAAACGTAAAATATCCCATATTTCGTTCCCCAATGTCTACTGATCGATTTCAGACTTTAGTAACTGCCGTGTTTAATATCTTGCAAGACAAGATGGATATATATTTGAAGAATCCTAAAGAAAGTAAAGTGCCATCATTTTATCTGCCATTGGATATAATTTGAAGATTATATATATATATATATATATATATATATGGAGTAATGGATGGCTCGGATTGAGGAATCGGAGAGCCAAGTTCGAGTTCCAGTCGAATCTGTTACATTCACTAACGTGCTAATATCCTTGGGATGGTATGAATCCTCTTCTTCTTAACAGTCATGGGTAAATAGAAGGACAAACTGGGTTCTATAGCCTTGGATGGCAACTGGTCTAGGAGAAGGACAACTCTGAATTCAAATCCTGAGGAGGGTCGGTTGGTGACCTTTGTGGCACGGTATTCGGCACTTCTTTGTGGTTGGTTCTGCACAAAACCTTTACCGCTATAATCAAATCATATATGCTGGTGTCTGGCTGTTGGTTTCTAGGAACTGAGCTGCTTGACCCTCAAAAGTCGAATACGACGGGTGAGTCCACCATATATATATATATATATATATATATATATATATATATATATATATATATATATAATAGCTGGCAACTCGCATTCGAGGATACAAGGGCGGCTAGCCAATCCAATCCCTATTGCAGACGCTCGCTCAGTTTTTAGTTGATGTGGAGCAAAGCTTGCTAGATCAATTATGAATTACAACTATTACTATGAATTAATTATTACAACACGTCAAAGTGAATTCACCGAATAAAAGAGGATGGCTTGTAGGAAATTAACTTTGTGTTTGAGAGAAAACTTGCAAAGATTGTCAAATTAACGAAAAACTACGATAAAAATTAGTCTAATATCTGAGTGCCAAAGTTCAACAGGCGAACAAAGGCAAGAAGGTTCCCATGTGGGTCGTGCCACTACCAACACCAGAAGACTATTTTGCCCCGAAAAATAAAGAGAAAAACAAAATATAGTATTCTAAAGGAAGAATATTGGCGTCCACAAAAAACCAGGGTCACTTTGTTTTGCCGCCTTTTATCCAGTATGGGGAGACTGAGGTCGTGAATCCCGATCAGATACGCTGCAGAACTGAAGAACTTTCTGCCTGAAGAACTTTCAACGCCATTCACAACTGTTCGTTCGACGAGGGGAGGAAGCTGCCGGTCATTGTTTCCGGCAGAAAACTGACATTGTAGAAGAGACTGGTAAGCTCACTGTAGATTTCCATGATAAGCAGGCTCCCGTCAAGAAACCGTCCCTCGACTGTCGTGAGGCCTTAACTATTAACCTCGGGCATTGGAAAGTAAACTGTCATAGCATCATCTACTTCGCCTAAGCTATCTCCACATTCCTCAACCATCGTCAGAGAGAGAGAAAGAAAGAGAGAGAGAGATAGAGAGAGAGAAAGAGAGAAATAAAGAGAGAAAGAAAGAAAGAAAGAAAGAAAGAATGGTGAAAAAAATGGTACAATGTTTTTCACCCTGTGCATGAAACTTTCGATGAATGTTCATTTTATGAGAAGTCCAAATATTTATTTCAGTCCTATTGCCTAAAAGGCAAAAATGAAGTGTTCTCGTGACGGATACTCCCAGGGCTGGTGCAAGGATCACGTGAACCCGACCCACGAATCTATGATACGGAGCCCCGACCCCCAATCTACTACATCTCAATTTTCATCTGGTAGTATTCATAAAATACAAATTTTATTTTAACCTAATTATGTGTAATAATGATTCATATGCAATATAGGTAAACAATTCAACTAGAAAAAATGAAAATAAAAACAATAGTGATTTTCTAAGCGTACCTTAGATGTGGTACAAGGCCGAAAGTATGGAACGCCCAGTGAGGATCAAATTCACTATTCAGTCGTAACTGATCTAGCAAGAGAAGCTTGTTAATCATTACAGCACGTTGAAGTTCTCAAAAATCTAAATACAAATTAGAGGCATTTCATAATAGATCATTCAACTTGAAATAAATCAACAATGTTTTGCGGCAATTTTTTTATAATTGACTTGAAATTTTTCTTGTTAAAAAGTTAAATAGTTTTAACACATTTAACATTATGTATAAAAATAGTGAATTTTATTTACTTTTTTAGGGACTTAGCATGAGGAAAACAAATTCATGGATTTTGAGAAAAAAAGAACCCAGAATGACATACAAAGCCGCGAAAATTTTTCATCATTTAACAGACAGTTGTGCTTAGTTTAATTTGTGACGTATATAAATGCATGAACCCAACGAATGTATCCACATCGATGGATCAGAGCATGTGGCCGGATATGTTCCAACAGGATTGCTTCCTATATGACATATGTATCCCAGAAGTGGTTGGCTGAGAATGGTCATGATCATATCACTCCCAACATACGGTCTTCTAGTTCTACAGATTTGAATTCCTTGGACTACAATGTCTGGGGCATTGTAGAGCATCCTTCGGTTGTACAACAAGGATACATTGAAGGTCGCCATAGTGGATGTGATAGTCATTATGAACATAGAACTGTCCGATTCGAGCATCTAAGGAATTACACCTTAATTTATGTCACTTTTGTCAGGAATCAGCGAAGGTTTAAGAATCAAAGGACATTGAAACTTTATCTAAAATCAATTAAATATCACTCCAAGATACTCCAAATGTCTCGACTGTCATCAAATCATTACTCATTGGACAACTGCTACTCTACATGATTTGTAGATCACAAGTTTAGATATAGTATCAAGCTCAGTTACGTGCCATGCGTGATACACGCTTAGGCGATCATGTATCTTTCGATATATGACTGACGAGGCAGATTTTTTCCCGCAGTAGGTTGCCATTTCTTTCTGCGACAGACCAGTTGCCATCCAACGCTATAGAACCCAGTCTGTTCTATTTACCCATAACCGAGGGGAGAAGGAAAAGATTCATACCTTTCCCAAAAGCTAGATAGTGTGAAATGGAAAAAATCTTATATTCTTGAAAGCAATTTAAAGTTATGCTCAAGACAAACAGTAAATCATCAAAGATTCGATTATGTCAGAATCAGGAATGCAAATCAATTTCTTAAATAAATCTATCTATCTATCTATCTCCGTCTGCTCATTATCTGTCTACATATCTATGAAAAGTCTACTAAAACATACAATGGAAGAAAAAAAAGAAATTTCCCATGACTTTGTAGTGGTGCTGTAAGGATTGTTGTCTAGGGTCACCGTGAATATAATCAAGAAGGAAAGCTGTGTTCTTGTAAAACAACACCCCACATGAATCATGTACAACATACACGAGAGAAAAATAATCAAGCTCAGTGAACATTGATAAAATATTGTATTAACAATGATATACAAAAATCAACAGTAGTATAAAGAAAGTTGCTTCCCCTTTTCCGTAATAAAAAGGGTAAGTTTAGCTAATTAATGTTGAGTACAATGTTGAATGTTATTTAACTACAAGTTCAATTGAAGTCTTAGCCAAATAAAGAATAATTCCACAGTGTGTTACCCGTGTAGAAAGATGTAATGTTCATGAGTGATATCAATAGGAATTAGTATGATTACTCGAATGAGTAATAATTAAGAATTAAAGAATATGCGCCATGCCGTATTTTCCAATAATTGAACTGCTACTGGCTGTTGGCTAACAGCGAGAGGGTTTTTATAGTTACTCATAGGCTCCAGTGAGCTTGGCGCCAAAAATATAGAAAGATACTAAAATACGCGATTGCTCAGGAAATGGACCAATCCGTGATTTTAGAGAAAAATTCAAATTACGTGCGATGGCAAAATTGTCATATAATAAGTATCATGTATTTATGAACCAATAACATTAAAGGAAGCGGAGGTGTGGCACATGTAAGTGATCACCACAACTTAATTGTAATTAATATTCAGTGGCATAGTTATTCATGTCCATAGCTGAGAAAGACGCTGTTTTTTTTGTAGGGTTACATCTGGCATATGGTGAAAATGTGTGATGTTCTTTATTTTCCATGTTTGGAATACGTGTTTTTTTTTATTTGTTCGTCTTACCGCAGCTGCCACTCATGCCTTGCTTCATCGCCGTTTACTCTACAACTGACTGTCACGTGAGTCTTGTGAATTCGTTATACCAATAGGGTATAAATTGCTCGTTCCGTCCCTATAATTCAACTGCCCGTTTCGTGACCCTCGTGAATTCATTCTATTAAAAGGAAAATAAATTCCATTACGCCCCTACTATTATATTCACGTTGAAGGGAAAAGATATTGATAATTAATTAGATAAAAGTTCAAATTTCATTTTTAATGAGTTAGATTTGGACCATCTTAACCTTTAAAAAAAAAAATGAAAGAAAATCGTTTCTTTCGTTTCTCTGTAAATGCTTTAGCCATCTGAAAATAAAAACAAAAATGAGTCACAGAAAGAAAAAAGAAAACGATATGTAATTGTTTATTGAGATCGAACTTTCTATGCAGCATCATCTCACATTTGGCCATGATCTGACCAACTCTAAGATCAATATTGATAATCTCTTGTGATTTAGCCCCAAACTGAACTATTACAAAAACCAAAAGAAACTTGATCGCTGAAATTCAAATTGAATCTAATCTTGAAAGATACGTGAAGCTGTAAATAAAGCTCCGGCCTTCTTCAGGTGGTTGTAATGTCGAACTGAACCCTTTATTTCCCTCACTGGGGTAGACTGTTCTGAAAATAAGTGATCAATAAGTGTGTGTGTGTGTGTGTGTGTGTGTGTGTGTGTGAGTGAATATCACTGTAATGAAAACCAGTCATACAGCCAAGCATTGCCATGTTAATCTGTCCAGGTCCATATTTTTATACTGAATCGTCACGTAACTAATTTTATTTATTTAGACCCGTTAGTAAGTGAACGCTACAATTTGTTTTTATAAAACCTAAATAAATTATTTTCTTATTTTTTCTATATGGAAGTTTATTTTCTAGATTCATTTTCTGATAGGCGTTTTTTTAAGAAACTAAAAAAAATTCGTCTCATATATTCTGATGGCACTCTTTATTTTTCGTACAATGTATGTGAATATATAACTGCTTAATTTGTTTGGGAGAATTACTATAATGGATTAAAATCATTAATCTATACATATACAATAATTAAAGAAGCAATATTTATGGAGACAGCTGTAAATAGTTGGATTTCTGTATCGAAGGGGCAATATTTATGGAGACAGCTGGCAATTTCTTTATCAGAGGGGCAATTTCATCTCAAAAGTATTGACGCTTCAGTAGCTTCGTTTGTCTCCGTATGATAACCTTACCCGCTGAAGTTTTAGCAAAAAATTCATTCTTCAATCATAGATTCTCAAAAATATGAAGAATTGAAAGAAGTTACTTTATTAGATTACGAAAAAGACTGAAATTGCCTATGAAGACATTTATAGTCGCAGGGCGCCCATCGGATTACTTACAAAAGTTATCGATATCAGATCTTATTGGTAAACGAAGAAATAATACAACAGTAATTTCTACAGCATTTTTTTCATCTTTTTTTTTTAATTCAAGTTTCTGATTATCTTGAAACTTTGTGGCTCTGATCGAAAACTGAATACGGAATTCCCTTTTCACTATTAACTCGAAAAAGTCAAGGTAAGAATTAAAAAAATATAATATTGTTTAGAATTGTATTTTGTCTGGAAATGACTTGTTACCGACATATTTTATTAAAAAAAATATTTTAAATCCTTTGATATGTTTCCCCCCAATGCCAGTAGACACGAGGGATTAAGAAAAAAATATAAATGTTTAGTTTTAGGTTCTAATCAACTCTGATTTGGTTAATCATATCATCACGTAGGATCTTTTTTCAGATAAGCAATATAGCTTTCTCTTCTTTAGGCCATATTGTTTTCACTATCATTACTGAAAGTCTATCAACCTTTACATAGAAAAAGCTCGGTATGTTGCTTTGGATATATCAAAGGAATTTGATAATGTTTCGCATATTGATCTTCTTTACAAGTTGAAAGGTTATGGTATTTCTGGACGAATTTTTGAACTGATGCAGTCTCTCTTATTGAATCGCAAAATGAAAGTGATCTTGAACGGCCACTCGTCAAAGTCTTTTTGGTATTAATGCAGGCGTACCACAGAGCTCTATCCTTAGACCTACTTTGTTCCTAATTTTCATCAACGACCTTTATAATGGCATCAGTTCTAAACTCGTTATTTATGCTGATGACTCAGCCATTTATTCCTGTCTTGTCCAAATAGTTTGAGCAGTTCGATACGATTAAATTGGCAGTTGATCTCAAAAGTGATCTAAGATCTGCTGTTAACTGGGGTAAGAAATGGCTTCTTAATTTTAACACCTCAAAAACGAAACATCTCTCTTTTAATCTTTTGAGAGAACGCTTTACTTTTCTTGAGCATCGGTACAATGAAACACTCGTTTACCGTTAACATGAAGTAGAAAGATTATATCGAATCAATTCAGTTCTTTAAAGCACAAAGACCGTTGAACTTTAGTTCAGCTGAGTTCAAATCATAAGTTCTACGCAACTTCAAAACTTTACGTCACGTAACCTCTCACTTTAACTTTGATCCCTTGTCAATTTGAAGAAATAAAATTAATTTCCTCAATTTTGGAGATTTTTTAAACTGAATTTAAAAAAAAAATCTTTAACTTCAAAGTTTTTGTCTTACTTTAAACTCAATATAAATTAAAATCTTAAGATCAGTAACTTTTTTTGTTATTTCAAAATTTGAATTTTTAACCGTCCCATCCTCATCCGGATACAAATCCGAATGACAGGTGCTACGAACCCGGGTCAGGGTGGACCTGGGAACACCAGCAATTAAGAGGTGGTTCCACACTCCTCAAAACCTCCTGATCAGAGGCCTTGCTGCTGGACGTAGTTTAACGTCTTACCCAGGACGCGGGTGTAATTTAACGTTTTACCCAGGACTCTAGCATGAAGTGGAAAAATTAAATTGTATAATTTGCTACATCTGCAGCTAAGAAAGTTTTTTTCCCTGTGTCGTGTTAGAGAATTTTTCACGCCAGAAATTATCTTACATTGTTATAACTCTGCCATTCTTCCATGCTTTGAATATCATTGCCACATATGGTCAGGTGTTCCTGCTATGTATCTGTTCCTGTCTGTAAGTCTTAGCGGTTCGATGCGATTAAATTGGCAGCCGATCTCAAAAGTGATCTAAAATCTGCTGTTAACTGGGGTAAGAAATGGCTTGTTAATTTTAACGCTTCAAAAACGAGACTTCTCTCTTTTAATCTTTTGAGAGAACGCTTTACTTTCCATCAGGATCTCAAGGAGAGTGTTCCATTGCACCTTCTTAGACTAAGGTTTACTGTTGACATGAAGTAGAAAGATTATATCGAATCAATTGCGAGGTCTTCTGCTAAAAAGGTTGCTTCTCTATGTCGTGATAGACAGTTTTTCTCGCCAAAATCTATCTTACATATTTATAAGTCAATCATTCGTCCATGATTTGAATACTGCTGGTTCATCTGGTCTGTTGCTCCTTCTATATATTTAGAGATTCTTGATAAAATCCAAAGAAGAATATGCAATGTTATTTGTCCTGACCTGGCATCTCGCTTTCAGTCACTTTCCGACCGCCGTAATGTAGCTTCCCTTAGCCTTTTCTATAAATACTTCCATAGTAATTGTTCTTATAAACTTTCCTCTATCGGGACTAGACTTTATGAACTTAAGCACAGAACAAGATTAACGGCAAGGTCTCATCATTTTACAGTTATTATGGCTAGATGCAACCGTAAGTTCTATGCCAACAGTTTTTTCTATCGCAATTTTTCCTTGTGACACTCTTCTAGCTTCTTGATTCCAAGTCAACTTTGATCTAGAAAATTTAAATTCAATATCAGTCGTTATTTACTGTTTTCTTAATTCTTGCTCTTTTATTGTTCTCTCTCCTTAATAGTATTTTTTCTTTTTCATATTTTCAGTAACTCCTAGCGTTTTAGTGGCTTTATTGCCTTGCTTGGTGTGAAATGATTTCTGATTATCAGCTATGAAACCTTTTGCCTCTGATCATAAAATGAATAGTGGATACCCCCCTCTCTCACTCTCTCTATTAAGTCGAGAAAGGCAAGGTAAGAAGTTACTTCGAATTAAAAAATATAGTATTGTTTAGTACACTTTAACTAAGTTAAAACCCATCCATCCATCCACACACATACATACACACACACACACAGACACACAGACACACACACACACACACACACATATATATATATATATATATATATATATATATATATATATATATATATAAGGAATCTACAAGAACTACTACAAAAGTTAGTGAAAGAAAGCGATAAGAAAAGACTGAACATTAATTGCAAGAAAACAGAATGTATGGTTGTTAACAAACGGGACACTTCAGCATGCAAATGACAAATTGGAGAAGAAAGAGGGTTTGGAAAATGTGATACTCACAGAACAGATTGAAGGCAAAAGGGAAAGAGAAAAACAATGTATAACCTATCTAGCGAGTAAATGGATGGCAGAACAAAGTTTAAGAGAGATAATAAAAAGACAAAATTTATTAAGAGTTAAACAGGATAGAAAGTTGTGGAGAGCTATGATCGCCAACAGTATGAAGGGTCACAGCACATAGATGAAGAATATAGTACTTGCCATTTTTTCACAAAATGACTTTCACCTCACTTAATTAGGCAAATTCGCAGGTGAGCTAATGCATTTATTGAATAGAATTTCCAATCTTCGCTGTAACACAAAAACAAAAGAAATAAGCTTGTCTTTTCTTCTGTGTTTCGTGATCATTAAAGATGTGGGCGATAACAGCTCTCCACATTTTCCTTTTCTTTGTAGCTCTCTGTTTATCTTTTTACATTCCCCACACCTTGTTCTGCTATTTATTTACACAAACTCGTTAGGTGCTTTATTCGCCGTTTCCCTCTTGTCTTCAATATGTCCTGTGAGTATCAGATATTCCAAACCTTCTTTCTTCATGAGACGTCCCATAAATTTCAATTTTCTTTCTTATTCTAAGTACGAGGTGGTATCAAAAAGTTTCTGGGCTAGTTCTGTAGCGTTCTAACAGATGGCAACACATGGTTGCGTGCGTACTAAAAGATCACAGTGACCTTCACCTGCCAGTGTGCCGAAGGAAATCGCTGTCTTCACTTCGTATGTTGTGAAATTTGTGTTTTTGTGATCACGTGTATGCTGTAGCCTGCGATTTTGTTATGAACAAGGAGTTGGAACAAAGAACTAACGTGAAATTTTGCATTGAACTTGGGAAGCTACAGAGACATTGGGCATCCTTCGGTAAGCTTACGGCGACTAGGCAATGGGTCGTAGGTAAGACGAGCCATAACTGAGGCCTGGCAACTATGTACCTGGTGTTCAAGACAGGAGAGAGCAGACATGTGGAGACCTAAATTACTACCAAATAACAATTTCAGAGAATATTTTTAGCAAGGAACTTGTTAGTAATGTCCCGTAATTAGTTAATTAGTAACTATACATAATATTAGAAAGCGACTTATGATTATTGACTTATTTCCATAAATGAAAATGTACGAAGAAAGAACAAAAACAATCTCCTATACCATAAAATAACTAAATACACAAAAATCACTTTATTCGCCATAAATTAGAGACATTTTAGATGGTACTGAAAAAATAATGAGTTAATTTGTTTATACAAATTGATTATAAAAAATATAAAATTGTATAAAACAATCAGAAAACAATTTCAACATTTTACAAAATTGTGTATCAACAAAATTTGAAAATACTTTACAAAAAACGTGAATTTCAGAGAAACAATAATTTTGATAATCTACAAAATTTATTGTGATTTCTGTTACGAGTACAATTTCTTTCACAGAAGATGAAGAAAATATTTTTTTCGCTATGATGCAATAATAGATATTACCATTATACACAGTTTTAATAATTAAAATCAATTTACATTAACAAGAACACAACATTAATTAGCAGGGTAAATTGGGTAAATAAATAATTAAATATATGTAAAAAGGAGGGAAATTGAAAATAAGAAAATATCTGGTAAATATTTCTTTGAATGAATAAGCATGTACATATTTTTACTACTTGAAAAAATATAATTTTCTAATACTGATTGTGTAGTCTTAAAGTGAATTGTGTAAACATTTTCATCTTATAAATAAAATTTTAAGATAATTTCGAAACTTTTAGTGTCAGTTCTTGAGTTATCTTAAGTGAATCAAACAATAATTTTTGAAAAATATATTTGATAATATAATCCTGTGCTCTCTTTTCATATTGAAATGATACAAATCAGAAATTAACAAAGATATTTGTCAAAAGAATTCTGCAAGTCTTCAATTTAACAATACCAAACATAAAACAGAAAAACGTCCACTGAACTGTGGTATCCAGTGGAAATTTTTATTACCACGATCTATTTCTTTCAAAAAAAAATGTCCATATTCTTGAAAATAAAAACGAGTACTATTAAATATTTCCTCTTCTGTTGGACAATCTTGTTGTAAAATTGGATACAGGTTCGATTCCTGTCGAGGACGCATATTTTCTATGAAATTTTTCGGACATTCAGGTCGTTAAATGTTGTTAATAAACAGAGCATTTACTTAAATATTTGTATCTATGAAAATAACATATAAACAATAAATATATTAAAATAAAACTGACATTTTAATATCTTTAGGGATTCTAGTTTCAAGGTCAAGGTAAGTTATCAAATGTTTAGCATCCCATTTCATCCGGCAAATATCCGCATTTGAGCAATTATGGCCTGGGTCTAAGTTGTATTTGTAACGGGTTAGGTAAGTTGGTGTTAATATATTATTTTCCATGTTGTTATTATTTTTTGACTGTAATGAAGTAGATATTAATGTAAGAAATTAAAATGCATAAACGTACAACGATAACAATAAAATTTGAGATTCGTGTTAACATAAATAGCAAGAATTTGTATTTTCTTTATGTAATGTGAATTACAGAATGTTGATATGGTGTGTGTAAAAATGTTTTCAATGTCTCTTTTGTTTAAAAGTGAGTGCTTACTTGGTTTGGTTCCGGGAATTTCGTTTGTGAGGATGCGCTTGAAATCGTCTGTTTTTGATCTTCACGGAGCATTGGAAGACATGTATTTCTGTACTGCTACTTGTTTGCTGGTCTACTCTACTACTGACTACTGCTATGGATACCCTAGTCTACACTACTCTACTAGCTCTCTTGTGGTGGAAGGGTTGTTTTTATAATGATGAGGGTAGGATGATGAAATATCCTTCTTTTCTACCATCATTGATGACAAGGTTATTTTTAGAATGATAAAACATCATCATCATTCTGGACCATAACATATTCTTTGACATCAACATTTAATTTAAGAAGTAGTTGATTTTTTTCAATATGAAATTTTTCAATGACATTTTGACTTATAAAATATGCACCTCAAGAACCTTGTCTTGATTTTCTAAATAGTCCGTGGTAAATTCACCAAGCATAAAAAAATTAAACCCATTGTTTAGTAAATATCTACAAACATCAATTGAGCCATTGCATGTATCTCCAATGGCTAAACTAGTATTGCATTAATAGTTTCATTCTTTTTCCTTGTTTTCATTCCATTCTTTTTGTCATTTTCCTAAAATAAGAAAGAAATAATAGTTGTTCATCATCTAAACCTGATATCACTTTTTTCAGTGGATCATTTTTCTTAGTGTCAGCATATATTTCTTTGACACAGACAATTTTCTCAAATTTGAAGACTTTTTCAATAAAATTAACTGCAGTATCCTCCCCATTTAATAATGGGTGTGTTTTAATAGCAGCTACAGTTTGATCACAAAAACATTTTAAACAATGGGAAATATTTTGTCGCTTAACAGGTTTTGGTTATACTGCTACTTTAGGTAGTTTCAGCAGCTTAACAAACTGATTTTTTTCATTACGCAAAACGACTTTTTACAATTTCCCATTTTACTGTCGTTTTTTGCCTTCAGAATAAAACAGTAATTTAGAAGAAGGTTCGGTAATCCAATTATTCCGAATATTTTTTAAAAAGTGGATATCATCAAAAAGTAAGCACAAGTCATTTTTAGTTATCCAAGGCTTATTTATAAAAAAAATTATTTTTATTGTTTTATCGTCTAGGTTGTTTTTTTAATACAGGTTTTTTTGTGAGAAGCGAATTTTTCTGAAGTTCAGGCTTTTTATGTGAAAATTGTTACATTTTTATGACACTTTAGGCTCAAGCGGTTTACCACCAATTTGTCGCGGATTCGTTTTTCGAATTCTTGGAGAAGGGTTTCATGTATATTGGCCAATGCGAGCCGATTTCTTGAAGCCCTTGAAATGAGCCGATATAACGGTTTATTTTCAATAAAAACAGCTGCTATCAGCGGATAAAGACACAGAGAGAAAGAATGAACCATTGATGAAAAAGCTATTAACAGTCGAAGAGGAAGGTATTAGTGTCCACGCTTCAAGAGAACTGGTTTGGCTTACGGAGTCATAAACACAAGAGAAGGTTTTTGGACAGTAAAGGAGCAAGGCAAATCGTCAACATCAAAGAAGCTATTTGTAATTAAGAAGAGAATATTTAAGAAGGCACCAATTACCAGCCAGTCTCGGAGAGACCAAAATTTCAAATAAAAATTCTCCTATGGTTGAACAACCTGAAACGAACAGTTTTCGAAGAAATTTTTTCAAGTACAAAATGTGTGAAGTTAAAAGGGACCTTTTTCAAAATAACTACTGTGAAAATAGGTCTTTTCGTTTTTTCTCAAAGGTTGTTGAACCTTACTTTTTTAGCTGCCTTCTATTGTTTTCCCTTTTTGTCATCTACAATATTCTTTTTTTTTCCCATGTAATTTTCCACTTTTCGTTGTGTTGTATCCTTAAAGAGGTTACAAACAGACAAAGGTGGTACTCAAGTGAAGGAACAGCAACATGCGCGTAGATGAGAGGTTTATTGTAAAAGAAAATACACTACTGAAAGACAGGGAATCGGGTGGCAGGCTAGTATTTCCCGAAGCAAAGCCCCTAGGTATATCCTATGTTCACTATATATAGCTACTGATATAGTCAGCTCACATAGGCGATAGGGAGTGTGGGACATTCCATTGCAATACGTTGGTAATCCTTGAAATTGTTATCTTGACTTTGAGGCGCACGGAAGGACATTTTTGTGCAAACTTGTACCTTTTTTCGTAAATGTGTAATCTGTAAATAAATGCGTTTTTCCTTTTGAAATTTTACGAAGTGATTGCCTTGAATTAAAATTTTGCGCCTCTTGTGTTTTGCTGTTTCGACTGAGTTTTGTGTTTGGCACAAGAACTTTTTTTATATATTAAAACTTTTTTTTATATATTAAAAAGTGTCAAAGTTTTTGAAAAAAAGATTGATGCGTCGTGTTGCAATTACTTGATCATTTAATTGTTTGGTTACATCAACAATATATAACACTTTTTCATATATTGATATATATTGATATTGTAGAACAACTTTTACGTACACTTCATCAACTAAAAGATGAAACTTTTTCTGATATTCAGAAATCTTACTAAAAATATCACCAAGAAAATTAAAGACATCTAATTTTGAGAGTTTTGATGCCAAAGCTGATAATGTTCTCAAACTGGGTAACTTAAAATCATCCAGAAGTCTGTTATATAATGACCGAAATATAGCAAAAAACTCAAAGGCCCTGATAAGAATATCAGAATCATAAAGTTTTATCCTAATCTTTTGTGGTGTTCTTTTAAATTTTTTCTTATCAGTTTTTAAGTTACTAAAAAAAAAAAAAAAAAAGAATTGCTTCATTGATTTCTTACTAATGCTGAAAAATTGATATTTCACTTTTTGAAAAAGAAAAAACTTGTATATATAACAGCATGGTAACATTCGAATCTCCTGTTTTCAAAAATTTTAATTAAAAATATTGGAATGCCTCCAATGAAAAAATCAATAGATTGGATAACCAACCGATTGTTTGACATAGCATGTAACTGCTGACATAAAATCGTGTTGATCAATATTCTGATACAAAGTTTCACAAAGTGAGGATTTTGTACTTTTCTAGAAACTGTGTCAACTCATCATTTTGCATATTTCGCACAGAAGCAGAAGTTTTATTTGTTGTTCTTGGTTTTGGTTGAGGACTATGTAGTACACGTGATGTCAAATGACTAAATACTGATGGTGGATTTCTGGGTCGTACTTTCCCTCTAATAGCCACTGTTTCATAATCAAATGGAAAGTTCTTTTCATAAACAATAATGTTTGGTTTGTCAGGGGTGTTGTCTCCAGATATAGGCTTTAACCATCGCTCTCGCTTATTCTGATATTTAGGAAGACGAAATACACGAACCTTATTTTGTTCATCATACTTATTACGGTAACCTGTTACACAACACTTTTTGACCATTTTGAGAAAGGTTTTGGGGGTATTGAAATTTAAAAAAATAACTAAGCTATTATTTTGTAAAAATTACATCGAGCTTCTAAAAATGTATGAAACTTATATTCTAAAGACTGGAGTGTTTGAACTTCGGAATTTAGATTTCAGAATTTAAAATTTAAAATAAAGTTTGTATGAAAATGGGAATATTTTAGAGATTAACATGGATAAAGAAATGCCAGGACGAGAGGATTTGGGATTCATACATGGGGATCTTAGAGTTTGAAAAATTAAGTTTTAGATAATCGTATTTTGCAGGGGATGGGGTGCGGATCAATCACCTCATCACTCCCATAAAGTACAATTATCTAAACAAAATTAACCAATTTAATATTTTTACAGTATATATTTTTTAAAATATATTTTCTTAAATTTTTTATGATGTTTAAAATAATCGCAAAAAAGTAAAAAAGAGAAAGATAATGATAACAAGACAATGTCGCCTCTTTTACATCTTTTGTGGTATATTTTTAAGAATACTTGTAAAATATTAAATTTATTATTGAATTTAATTTTACACATTACCTTTATATGATAATTTCTTTTATGAGTGTCATTTTTCATTAATTTTTTGCAGTGAAAAACATTATATTTATTTACGAAGGACAGAAAAATTCAACATACTTTTTTAAAAAATATCTGTTATCTTAAAGAAAAACAAAAATTATTCATAACAATTAATTTTATACTTAATATGGTCATTCTTGAAGAAAAAGAGAGTAAAATATTACATTTAAATTAACTTTGACAAATTCTTAACGACACTTGTGAATTTCGCATCGAAAAAGTTTGTTTAAAGATAAAATATGCAAAGTTCAAATGAAATAAATAAACATTATTATTATTATTATTATTATTATTATTATTACAAATCCCGGGGTAGAAGGTTACGTTTGGTGGCCGTTCTGTGTATATGAGTGGAAGACAACGGTTTACCCCAGCCTTGAAAACACTGTTGGGAGTCGGTTCCACAAGGCAGTGGGTCCCGAGAGAATCTGTCCAACTCACTTCTCACTGATGGGATACGGAAGGGTGGTTCGCTACTATGCAGGTGGCACGGCATGTTCTTGCTGTGAAGGATGTAGTTCGTCCGGGGGATGTAGTTCGTCCGAGCACTTTCCGAGAAAGTAGCAGTAGAGCAGTGAGAGGCTAGCCACATCCCACCTGTGTGAGAGCGGCTGAAGGGTGGAGAACAAGGGTTCGAAGACGCTTTTGAACTCTACCAAGACTGGAAAGTGCTGTCTGGGCATCCCCCGCTCAAATATGACAACAATACTTTATTTTTGGTCTGATCTGGCTTTTGTAAAGGTAGAGAATAGCAGGAAGGAGTCAAGTATTAGGTATGTTACTATGTGAGAAAACGACATTATTTTTGCACCAACCTAATACTTACTGGAGCGGTACAGGGAGCCAACCAATTTTAACTGCATCCTTAGCAATGGATCGTATGTACGATTTCTACTTGAGATCGGGTGTGAGTTTCAGGACCAACAGACTTTCGAGGTATAGTGCGTCCCCGAAAGGATCTCTGTTCATCCTGATTGGTGGTATTTTGGGGTCTGATCTGCGATGATAGAATGTAACTAGCTTGGTTTTCGAGTTATTGAATGTAACCAGTCAGTTTCTATTCCTTTGGATAGTTTGTGTAAGATTGGAAAAGAGTTCAGTCGCCAATCTCTGACCATCGAGGCTTTTATAGTCACATCATCGGCTTAGATGTTTAGAAATGATCTGAGTATATTCTTTGGCAGATCGTTTACGTAGATCAAATATGCAAAGCTCACATTTCATAGGCTGACAAAGCAAGAACGCGTAAACGTTGGTGTAGATGGTCTAATCAGCAAACATTCAAATATACTTATTTGATTTATTTGAATTATTGTTCTCATCTTGAATAACAGATGTTATTACAAACGAAACATTGAATTCACGACCACTAAATGACAGTAACAATTAATTAACCAACACCAAATTCATTGTTCTGCCGTTCAGAAGGACATCAGTAGTGTATTTTTCTTGTTGGTGTGATTTCAGTAGGAATAAACAATAAACGGTATCACAGAAGCAATATAGCACAATCATCAACACGGATAAGATATTTAGCAGCTTGAATGGAAACGCTCCGATTGCCACGTTAAAAAGCGACCTTGTGTCACAAACTGGCTCAGTAGTTGTGGTGGTGGGGGTCAAGGTAAATCCCGGATAAGATATCCTATATCAGCCCAAATAATGGACAGATGAAGATAGTCACGTGGTACTTGTCTGATACGTTATGTCCATGATAGCATCTGCAATAATTAAAATAAAAAAAATAATCAGAATAAATCAAAATTAAATTCTTCATTTAACAAATTCCAAACAAAATTTAATTTTCCAATTTTAACCTGTTTCCGATCACCAACCCAGTGATACGGAAGACCAACTGGACGCACTGATTTCGCTGTAACAGGCCTGCTACTTCTGGTAGATTTTGTGGAACTAGCAACTACCAAAATAAAAGTTCTCTAATTAACATATATTTATATGTATCGTCATCTATACTGTAGACATGTCGACGCGTTTCCGCAGTAATTCTGATGGACACACTTCTCTACTTGATCTCTTTAGCTTTTCCCGAACTTGTGCTTTGCTCTGTCGGTCTGTCCTCTTGGTAATTCGAAACATGCGTTAGTCTCTATACATATGTCTTTCCTTTCTCGCATCAGTCAAGTAACCCCTATTAAAAGAACATCTTTCTGTTATCAATGCACTTTTTAGGACGCAATTCTTTATTTTCTTCGCGATAGAAATGACATTTTTAATAATCCAACTGAAAAATGTGCCACTGAACTCTCTTCCTGGGTGAAAGCCAGTATCATAGCTTTCGTGCCAGCATTGAAATTCCAAGGGAACCCACAATTTTCTCCTTGGTTCTTTCCGGCCTGTTCAGCCGCTGTAGCCCACATGAATCACTTTTCCGGCTCCACCAGAGCAACAAATACGATTGTAACAAATGTCTCTTTGTCATTTCTTGTAATGAAAGCAACCGTATCGTCAAAGAAACAAGGTCACTAGTTACTGAGAGAGTGAGACAGTGTAAGTCTCTGAAGTTTTGTTCTAAAGATTACTGGCAGTTGTGCAAGAGTGTGCTGAAAAGAAGCAAATGTTATGTTCCTCTTCTCTTCAATCAATTTGAAGTATTGTCATCTACTGCAGATAAAGCAGAGTATTTTGTTCGGAATTCTCTTCCAATTCCATTCTCGGCTCAACTGGAGTATGCCCGATTTTCCCCATAGAACGGAGTCTCTACTGAGTAATATACGCATAACTCTGCCCTTGCTATAATTTCTCAACTAGACCCCAACAAGGCTGCTCGGGACCAATCAGATTAGAGAGGACAGTCTATAAACGGCCGGTTAAGACCTTGGCTAACTCTGTGTTTAACATCGTCAAACTCTGATTATCTAACCCATCCCTACCGTCTTTGCTCTTGCGAAGCAACTTGATCACACCCCTGGTGAAACGTTGAGGTATAGACCCTACTTCATGAAGTTGTTGTAAATCAGCGCTGGCAAGGGCACAAAGACTGGCCTCAAGTACATTTCGTAAGGTAGACCATCTAATCCCGGAGTTTTGTCTAGGCCAACCTGTTTCAGCGCATCCCAGATCTCAGACTCTGTAATGGTACCCTCGCACCCAGCCACTTCAGCCGCCGCGAGGCGGGGAATGTCGGCTAAAATAGGCGTCGAACGGAGTAGCGTTCAGACCGGGCTTCCTGGTAAACAGCTCCTGAAAGTAGGCGTCCTCTGCACGCAACGAAGCTGTCATGTTCGTAGCTTCGCAAGACATTCTTTTTATTCTAGCCCTAACTACAAGAGCTTGATCCTTCTTGATAAGCAAGGAGGCCAGCTCCGCGTTAGCTACCGCCACGTCTCCACTATCACGGGATTTGCGCTGCTAACCCTGCTAGATTGAGTCGACGACTAAAATCAGCAGCAAAAGACCTAAGTTTAGATTTCAGAGAATCCCACCACTTATTCACAACCACAGCTCCCGACGATTCCCGTTGTAGCATTAGTAGAAGCTGGTCCCAGAAATCTTGCTCACCAAATAATGATGCGTTCAATTTCCAGTAACCACCCATCTTAACCTTTGGCTTATCTAAGTTTACCCGAACCCGGACAAGCCTATGATCCGAGTAAATTATAAAATGGAAACTTGGACATTCTAAGAACCCTACTTCGACACACGTAACTAGAACTCGCTCGATGTAGCTTGCGCTCGCCACCGAATCCGAGCTGCCGCCCTTAGTTCATACTACTTCCTGGGGATGCTCATTTTAATACTTATCGACGAGATCAAACCCGTCGATGAAATCCCGAAACGGCTTAACATCCCGGTTGTTAGTACCCAATCTCGGCCCTATACGATCTATATCGGAATCAAAGACGGCATTCCAATCACCCGCTAGAACTAGCGAATTAGATGTCATCAAAAACACGGGATCCGCTGAAAAAAAGCAGGCCGCTGCGCATGGTCATTGGGCGCATAAACCCCAATGAGACGAAGAGAATTATCCTTTATGGTAACATCCAGCACGCAAAATCTGCCCGCCGTATCCGTGAAGACAAGAGCAGACACCGCATCCAGAGACTTGCTCACCAGCCAGGAAACACCCCTCGAGCGCCCATCAAAACATGCAGAATAGAGGACGAACCGCTTAGACAGAATGTCCTCATGGTTGCGAGATAAAAAAAAGGGTCTCCTGTACACAGCATACATCCACCCGGAGGCGCTGAAGATCGCGATCGCGATCGAGCCTCACCCTTCGAGACTCCGACCTCAGGCCCAGGACATTCAGACATGCTAACCAGAGATCCATTATCACACCGATTAGTGTCGAGACGCTGGTCTGAACATGGTCGGGGTAAGGATAACGATAGCCTCTCCCATTGACCCTTGGCCCATCTCAGTTTTATGGTACCGTCTTGGGAGAGACCGCCATTATCCCAGGGAAATGTCAGTTTCAGAGCTCTATAAAAGGAGGGTTGAACTAAAACTGGGACCCTCCCTGCACAAAACTGTTTCAAATGTTGCAGTTCTTTACTCTCGACAATGGCAATTGGAGGTGACATTTTACAAGAGATGATTGCCTCATCTAACATAGCCCATGCCTGTCGAACTCCAGTTCCTGTTCTAATAACTGTTAGAACTCTCTGGGAAAGGGGAAAGTTTTGTGGCTCTTCCACATCCTTGTCGGCATATTGCCGGATAGACAGAAGATATTTTAAGTCTTTTATCCGGTTGCCATAATCCCTGGAGCTTTCGGCCTGGGCCGGCGAAATTCTGTAGACCCCCCTCCCGAGTTGTATATGTGTTTCTGAGTTTTTTTAACTTTTATCTTTCAACTCTTGCGTAGGAATTCTCTGTCTTTTTGGAGCGGGAGGGGGTATTTCAGGGTTTTTAATGGGGGAAGGACTGGGAATATGATGAGGAGTAGATGAGGATCTTTGTTTGTAAGGGCTGGGATCTCTACCTAGGAGTACTTTCTTGCAGGTAATGAGAGAGGGGTAGAATGTTTCTGAGAAGAATGCTTCTAAGGTGAAAGTGTGGACAGAGTAGAGGGCGTTGAGGGAGTGGCCTTTTTTTGTTTGGGATTGTTTCTCTTTGTCAAGCTTTTCCTTTAGCTGCTTTATTTTCTCCGTCTTCTCGAAACCCGGGTCATACTTTTTTTGCTGTTCTTTTAATGTCGCCTGCGAGACTGGCGCATCGCCCCTAAAGTTGACAGAGAGAGTGTGGCTGTGTGCCTTTCGTCCTTGGGACTGAGGTCCCGCTGTCTGGCGTTTCCCTCTGGCCTTACCAGCAACCTACCATTCACGCGGTCAGAGAGGGATTTTGGTCAACTGGATCCTGATTCCCAGAGGCCTTCTTCTCTGGGCAGGAAGAGGAGAGGTGACCAGTCTCTCCACACATCCAACACGCCGGTTTGCGAGCGGTCACAATGACCGGCAGCCTCAGGCTCCCTACTTTCAGACAGTTGGGTATGGAGAGGAAGGCTTTACGATCCAATAATATTTCGAAACTCCATCCCTCGTTCAGGCTATCGCAAGAAGCACCCAGTATCTCGCTATACTGGAAGAAGAAAACGGCGAGTTGTTCCCCGATAATTAGAGGAGGGACCTTGTATATTGCCACAGTGGTCCTTCGCTTCCCTTGGTATTCGGTATGCAATAATAAGTCTTTATTAATGAAATCACGACTGGACGCGTCCATACATTCTTCTGGCGTGGTTAACAATACGCCCCACATGAAATAACCGGTTCCCTTCACGATTCTGAGGGGCTTAAACTCCAGGGACTCCAGTGATTTCACCACTGTGTCCTTCATCGTGTGACAAATTTTGCGCGTACGCTTGTCCACGATGAAGACCGACACAATTCTTTTGACTATTTTTCTTAGTTCTTGGGTGTCTTCTAAGAGTACGCCTTCTACGACAAGGTGTGCGTAACTCTTAGCTCGCTCCAAGAACTCAGCAATATTGATTACACACTGGGGGGGGGGGCTTCCAATAAGAGGGCGATTCTCCGACCTCAACATTATCTTTTTTCTTTTCCTTATTTGGGCCATTAGCTTAATGTCTACCATGTCACGTGACAAATGTTTGGCCAAACCCAATCAATCTTAACAGATCATGTAATAATTATGGCTGGGAGACACTCTGCCACCTACCTTACTCCCAACAGATTATCACCTCTTTAATTTCCTGGAAAACCACCTTTGTGGGAAGTCCCTCGCAAATATGGCAGACTTGAGGCATGCATTCACAGACGTCTTTACGTCCAAGACACCTGATTTTTACCACCAGGACAATGCTTAGCTGGAGGTCTCGTTAGCAAAATGTTCTGGATACCGATGGGGATTACTTTGAGGCCTAACAGTATATCAAATTTACAGTAGACCTTTTTTTTCTAACAAATTAAAAACGTCAAAGATTTGTAGGATACCTTGTATAAATCTACAATTGGTCGGTGTATTGAATATTGCCCTCTATATCTGCTAGATATATAGAAGAAAAAGTATGTGAAAAGCTGAACAAAGAAATAATCTTCAAGCACAGCTCTATAAATTTAAATAATTTTTATTATTGAGTATAAAAATAATCTTTGTATTCTTTTAAGTTGAATGAAAGAAGTTATAAAGTTCCTCGCAAACGAAGTTCATACGAAATATGTTTTGTTTTTATTTTTACAGCACAAAAGAAATGTATTGTGTGAGTTCAGTGTGAAATCTGTGTGTGAATTCATTACGTGAAAAATCCACAATTTAAGTTATATTATGTGTGTATAGTGTAACGTAAGTTAACTGTAAAGGAAAGCTGTTTTGTTTTAGTGAGGTTCACGCTGTACAAGGACCGGGGTCCACTAGAGGTAGTGGGTTACAGTAAGAGGCAGCTTATGTGGGCAGGATGTACAAATAACGGTTAACCGCTGACATGAACAGGTTTAGATTGTAATGATCGATTGGGAGTCGAACCCACAGAACAGCTGTTCACAGGAAGAAGCTATTCGAGTGGAACTTACTTCCTGACAATGGAACACAGAGGGAATCTGGGTGACGCAGAACATTCAATCCGTCGTGTATAAAGGCGGCCATTTTTGATCACTCTACCCGAATGCCCAGTCCAGTTTGTCAGGCGAAGAGAACCAGAAGGCCGAACTATGCTCTGCTACTTTTATCGAAATATCCACTGCTAACCTGAACAACGCTTTCCTACTGTCTTAGAAATATTCACTGCTAACTTTTGGATTCTGTACTCAAATACGACCGTCATGATGAATAACATTGGTTATGAGCGCAGATCACGACTATATTTTGATGGGAATGAATCGAGATATGAATTATGGGAGACGAAGATTTTAGGCTACCTCAGAATACAAAAACTCCATGGCATCATCCTTTGCAAAGACGACCAAAAGGGGGATGATGATTTTATGGAAAGAAATGCGGCGTGTGAGAAAGAATACAGAACATTGGTCGGAAGTCTTATTTACGTCATGACATCAACCAGGCCAGATATCTGCTATACGGTTACTAAGTTGTCCCAAAACTTAAATAAACCGGGGACTGTGCATTTAACGAGGGCTAAACAAGTATTACGTTATCTAAAGGGAACTAAGAGTTAGTGCCTAGTATTTCGACAATCAGATAAAGTATTAAAATTGGAAGGATTTTGTGATGCTGATTGGGTCAACTCACCAGATCGTAAGAGTATAACAGGCTATTGCTTTAAGCAAGGTAACCCAATAATCAGATGGAAATGGATAAACAGGGGATGATTTCACTTTCTACTTGTGAAGCTGAATATATTGCATTGTCAAAAGCAACACAAGAGGCTATTTCTCTTAAATTACTAATAAAACAATTACAACACTGGTAATAAGTGAGCCAATAATTATTTACTGCGACAATTAAACCAGTATTGTTTTGGCCAGAAATCCAATAATACATCAAAGATCAAAGCATATCGATATCAAATATCAATTTGTTAGGGACCAGATACAAAAGTAAACAGTACAAATTGAATATGTTGAATCGGAAAATAATATGGTGGATGTATTTACAAAACCAATTACGAAATTGAAATTACGGGCTTTCACTTCTGCCATATTTGGTACTGACTTATAAGGTCCTTATTGGTCCTAGGTAGGACGTAAAACTGCATCCATAAGTTATTGTCTTTAGAAGCGTCAGTTCAGTTTTTGGTATGAATGCGAGTCCTTAGTTTCGGGGTATAAATGTAAATAGTCCTACTTTTAGCCGCAATCCACTTCTAAAGACCCTCAGGATCACTCTGACCCGGAGTGATAGTAACTGTTTTTATCGAAATATCCACTGCTAACCTGAACAACGCCTTCCTACTGTCTTCGAAATATTCACTGCTAATCTTTGGATTCTATACTCAAAGACGACCGTCATGATGAATAACAGGCGGGTTCTAGCCGTGAAGGTTAGACCTGGAGGAACTAAGGAATGAAGATCGTCAGAGCACTTTCCATGGAAGTAGCGACACATCCCATCTTTGAAAGAGAGATTGAAGGGTAGAAAATAATTTCTCACCAACAAGGACTCTTTGTACTCTATCGAGGTTTTTGAAAATACTTTAAAAGTGAGAAATAATTTGCAAGAAGGAACTTCGGACCCAATAAGTTAATTCGAGTATGCGAAAATTTGAGAATTCAGTTTTGTTTACAATCCTCCACTTGAATGTATACTGTAGACTGATTTATTAACTTACATTATGCTATATATAATAAAAAATCGGATCATAGGAAGTTAAAAGTTAGATTTATTAAAATCAGAAGTTTTATTGGTTAATAAATATTTTAGTATACAAGAATGTTTGTTTACTTTTTCAAAGCTTGATTGGCGTTTGAGACAACATCGCTGATTGGCTCACAAATGATAATGAGGGAATTTAAATTTGACCTTCGAGTGCGCCTATTTTTTAACAGAATTGAGGTGATGTCTGCGTGATCTTACTTTTGTACAAAATTGAGGTTTTTATACACACATAATCACATGTCTACATATTTTACATTAGATGTCGGAATAAACAGCTCGTCATCAAATGTACATCTTTAAGAATTATTATTATATATATTTAAATGATAATAGAAATCAATAAAGAAATAAGAAAATAATAAAGTATAAAATTGTCATAAAATATATGAGAGTTTTTGTTGAAAGAAAAACGGAAGAAATTCGGAACAAAACAAAAGCAAAATAACTACGGCTCGAAACGCTTTTCCTACAAATTTGAAAATACGTCCTCGTTGATAAAATGTTACGCTACAATCAGTAAATAAGAAAAGGATAAATCAATAAAATTATAGGCAAATGTTAAAAATATTTGTATAAAAAAGGATAGAGAAAGAAATCGACGATATTGAACTAATAGTCAGTAAACACAACAAAGCAAAACAAACGACTCGTAAAGCTTTTCCTACAATTTAAAAAATGATGTCCTCTTTCATAAAAAAGAGAAATTATACGCTTAAAATAGATAGAATTATTTGTGCCAATGTATAATTAATTCAACAAATGTATTAAATGTCCATAATATAATAATTCTTAGTGAGATATTCTTAGTAAATTAATCTTCTTAAATAATTTATTTTAAAAATAAAACAATCGATGTATACCACGACCTTTATTAAAATATAAACAAATATGTATTTTAATAAATAAATATTATAAATGCATAATAATATAATACAAATTATAATAAAGACAAATAAGAATAAATGGATAAATTAAAATGATCAAGACTTTACTTTCTTTGAGAAATGAAAAAACATGTCCTCCTATCCTACATCAGCGTCTTATCCAGTGCTCTTGGCTACTGGAGTTTGTATATGCGATGATTTCATTTTAGAAATAAAAAGCAAAATGGTAGCAAATCACCAAAAAGTGCAGGAGATTTATTCAATTTGTGGCGGATTTTATTATATGGTGAGAGAGTAGTAGTACCAAAAAAGTTGCAGAAAAGAATACTACGGGACTTTCATATGTGTCACCCGGGGGTTAATAGAACAAAAAGCTTAATGCGAAGCTTTGTATATTGGAAAGGAATGGATGTGGATACCGCAAACATGGTTCATCGATGTAAAGGATGTGCGTTAGCAGCTAAGGCACCACCTATAGTACACAAACCATGGCCCAAGACGGATCATCCGTGGACAAGGTTACACATTGATTTCGCTGGTCCAGTAGAAGATTATTACTACTTAATAGTGGTAGATAGTTTTACAAAATGGCCGGAAGTACTGCGCTGCAAAAAGCCTACGTCCAATACCACAACAACTTTCTTGCATGAACTATTTGCACGGTTCGATGTGCCAGAGTGTATTGTGAGTGACAATAGTACACAATTCACTTCTGAAGAATTTAAGGAATTTTGTGAGTTATATCAAATTAACCACATAACGACGCCGCCATATCATCCGAGGTCCAATGGACTCGCAGAAAGATTAGTCGATACTTTAAAGCGCGCGCTGAAGAAAGCCTCAGGAGTTCCAACGGAAAAGGCGCTTCAGCAATTCCTACAAGTATACAGAATGTTGCCTTATTATGATTGTCGAGAAGGAAGAGGCGTTTATGAAGGCTTCCTCAATTCTTGTTCCGAAATTTTTCCACAATATCTTGAGGAAATTCGAGGTATGTCGCTGGGATCTGGTGTCGCATTTGAGAAACTCTTTCTACTCAATTGTCTTAATGAAATGTTTATGCTGGGAAAAAATCCAACTAAATTCGAAGACAAAGTGGCAGGCTGTACAGCTGTGTACATCAATCAACCCGACCTTAAAATATTGGCGCACAATGAAGATCATAGTCCATATATGCAAGCATTTGCCTATGTTGCTTCGTTAAAAATTGATGATGATGTTATATCGAAAAATACTGTCCAAGAGAGTCGGGAATACATCACTACATATTCATATCCGGGTTTTTTACCCGGGGGAACGTTTGGCTTTAACCATCATGGAATGGTTTTTACTTTTAATGCCCTCTATCCCACGCAAGTTATAAAAGAATCTATTCCCAGACGGTTCATTGACCGAAGTTTTCTCAGTGTATCTAGTGCTGCAGAAGCAGTTCATATTTTAGAAAGAAACACATATGGCATGGCCTATGGTGTGTGTTGCAATATGGCATCAAGTAAGGACACAGGAAATATGTGGGCTTTGGAAGTCGGACCAAAGCACCAACATTATTTGCATACTATTCCAATACAGACGGATCCATTCAAAGACAGTCACTTCATTCATGGGAATGCTTACCAATTCATTCAAGTTGAAGAAATTGATGCTGTTCGTCTTGGAAGTACGGCCAATCGTTACAAGAGAGCAATAGAAATCCCAGCTCCAAAAAACATTCGGGATTTGCTCACAATTGTAGGGGATACAGCAAATGAAAAATACCCCATCTTTCGTTCCCCAAGGCCTACTGATCCTTCGCAGACTTTAGCAACTGCTGTATTCAATATTCTAGAAAACAAGATGGATATATATTTGAAGAATCCTAAAGAAAGTAAAATGCCATCATTTTATTTGCCATTGGATATAATTTGAAGAGTCCAAGAAGAAATATTTCAGGCCAGATCGATTAGTGAATCTTGCTCAATGGTTAGGAAACAGGAATAGAAAAAAAGGAGAAATATTGAAAAATGAAGTATCTTAGATTAATGTCAAATTTACATTTTTGATTAAAGCAAATTTCGTTTGCCTTACAGCTTGATATAAATAAACAGTCAAATCATATTTTATGCCAACTGTTTCTAATTATTGTAATCAGTAATTAATTCAGCTTTGAATTTTAAACAATTTTATATTTGTTGGAATTTGAGTGCCAAACTCATTTATACTGGAAGATAACATTTTCGATGGAAGAATTTTCTTGACTATTTTTTAAAGACATTAGTCTCAATAATTTTAAGAATTATTCATGTTTTTCAGACAAGTTTGGAATCTTTTCAGTGAAATGGTCGTTGCATAAGAGATTTATTTTTTTCAGTAAAAGTTGTTAAAAATTTAAATATTTTTCTGAATGTGTATCGTGAGCTAAATGTATCTTAATGTGTATCTTGATACTGAGTTTAAGAAATAATTCTATTTTCAATACTTTTTGTATTGAATTTTTCTTAGGCACATTTAAATTTTATTAAAGATAATTATTGAATTAAATTTTGTTAAAAGAAAAATGCAATAAAACTGACAAAATTCTTTTGCTTGTAAGCAAAAATGAATAGGAAACAAAGAGATTTTGTTGACATTGATTTTTTGTTCCAGTTTCAAGAATCTTTTGAAGAATTTCTGTTCAATGAAAATTGATAAATAATTTTCAGTCATAAAATTTGTTAACATTACAAATCTAAAAAAATGATGAAAAAAAAAAACACTTTTTGGTGGGTGGGGGTGAGTGCTGTTTTCTGAAAATGAAAAAGAAAGAAGAATAAAGAAAGAAGAATAAAGAGAAGTTTTAAATGAAAAAGAAAATCTTGACTTGAATCCATCAATTTGGTTTAACTTTTTATTGATCTAAATCATCAAAAAATCAAAAATGTCAATTTTGGTTTGTCAAAATGGAAAGAAAAGAAAAAAATAAATAAAAAATAATTTTTGAAGATTCAAGTTTTTTAAATTTCAAATATTTTCATTTTCCTCTTTTGGTTTATTAAAGAAAGTGCTTTATCTTTTTTCACTTCCAAGCTGATGTTTCTCCGATAACTACACTCTTAACCTGTTTTTTTTTAAGCATTTCACCCCAAGCAAGGCGGGATGCCACTAGCATGCAAGAGGTTACAGAGCGAGAGTAAAGAGGAGTGATAGAGGAAAGTATAAAGAGAAGGACAGGGAATATATCTGTAGATGTCGAGTGATATTACATTTGAATAGTTGGAAATTATAGCAATCAGGGAAACAAGTATTAGGAAGGGAATTCCACAGACATGAAGCTATTGGAGTAGAAGTGACGGACACATTTAACCGTTTCGACAGTGAAACGGTGAGACCGTGATGCCAGCCTAGTAGTACGATTAAATTCAGTCTGGGAACTAGCGAAAGTAGCTCGTCGGAGCAGTTATCGTGAAGGTATTCGTAGAAAAGACAAGACAAGGCAACGGCACGACTGTGAGAGAGCGACTGTAGACGAGATGTCAGATCAGGACCAGTCACATTGCATATCCGTCTCTGGATATTGTCGAGGACCTTGAGGCGAACAGCAGAGGCACCAAACTTTATACGGCAGCAGTTTTCCATGCAAAGGCGAATGGTTGTTTTATAGATTTGAAGGATGGACTCGGACGAGAAAGATTTTCTGGCGCAACACAGGGAACCAACTTTCCTTGTGGTGGATGAAGCAATTAATTCAATGTAATTGTTCCATCTCAGGTAGCGGACAGCATGCGACCAAGCAGTCGCAAAGAGGTGCTCTCGTGGAGTTGAGCATCAGACATTCTAATAGGTGGCAGGGATGGTTCCCTGTGGTGAGTAATACAGAGAAGTTTTGTTTTAGAGGCATTAAAGTTAATCAGCCAATTCCTGTCCCAGTCCACAACCGAATGGAGGTCCTTTTCGAGACTAACGGCCAGGTTAGTTTTGTCAGCGATACCAGATTTGCTATTGAGGCAGTAGTAAATAGTAGTGTCGTCTCCAAAGATGCCTCCTTGGAAACTGATGACATCGGGGAGATCGTTAATAAGGAACAGAGTAGAGACCCAAGAGCCTTGGGGAACACCTGCATTCGTGGGAAAGGAACTGGAGGAGAATCCGTTAAGAGTGACCTTCATTACACGGTTTGACAGGAATGATCGTATTTAGTCAAATAATCGACCAGAAATTCCGTATCCCTTAAGCTTAGGAAGGAGGCCGGCATGCCAGACCCTATCAAACGCTTTAGAGATGTCTACAGATACGTCACGAGTTTCTCCGTTATTGTGGAGTGCTTGGTAAACAATTTCAGTTATGGCCGTTAGTATATCAGCTGTAGAACGGGCAAAGCGGAAACCATATTGCTTATCAGAGAGCAGATCATGGGATATAAGGTGATTAACCGCTTCGGCGTTGATTAAAGCTTCAAAGACTTTGCCGAAGAGTGATAGGAGACTGATAGGACGGTAGTTAGCTGGGTCAGAAGGGTCTCCAGAGTTCTTAAAGACAGGTACAATAGATGAGGACTTCCAACAAGCTGGAAAGCAAGATTCAATGAGGCAGTAGTTATATAATTTGGAGAGGGTAGGAGACAGTTCAGGAGCACATTTCTTCAGGACAATGGCTGGTATCCCATTTCCACTGCTAGCCTTATTGGAGTTTAATTTTGAGATGATGCCCAATACCAACGACGTGGTTATATGTAACACGCTCAATAGAGCCTCGGTTCTAGGGGGAAATCGGGTGTAGGTATAACGGATGAGTCAAGCGCTGAGTTGGAAGAGAATTTCCGAGCAAAGCACTCATCCTTATCAGCTGAGGAGGTCAGGACCTCAAAATGGTTGAACAAAGGAGGTATTGAAGGTTTGCTGTTGTTAAGTACGCTCTTGCAGAGACGCCAATAATCATTGGAGCCGAATTTGCGAGATGCAATACGCTGTTTCATTCTATCAACAAATAGTGACTTTGCTTCATTGATGACGTGCTTGCACTCGTTACGGGCTGAGACAAAGAGACGTCTGTTGCGATCTGGCATGTCACTACGGTATAGGTGGAAGAAGTGATTCCTATGGGCAATGGCAGCTGAGCAAGTAGCAGAGAACCAAGGGGATGAGTGCGATTTAACCTTATATTTCCTAGCGAGGATGAAAGCCTTGATTCCAGCTTTTACCCAGGAGGAGACCTCGGAAACGCATTCTTGAAAGAGGGGCTTAAAGACCACATCCTAGGGGACATCGCGAAGGAAATCCCGGAACTAGTCGCAGTCTGTTCGTTGATAACAGGAAGATGTTCTGCTGGTAGGAGCTTCTTTGCAGGGGGTGGAGGGGAAGAAGATGTTGATAGACACTACAGCATGACCAGAGTTGCCAAGAGGGCAGAGCTGCGAGGCGCGACAGGACTCGGAAATGGATGTGAAATAGAGATCGAGAAAGGGAAGCCTTACCGCTCAGGTTGTTGGAGAAACGTGTGGGGAAGTCAACTATTTGCGTGAGGGATTGAGAAATAGAAAAAGAGTTAACAGTTATCTTCCCATCCTATCCGTATAAACTACCCCCTAACGTAACCCGCTACCTCGAGTGGTCTCTGGGACCCTAACAAGTGCTACCACCCCGGGTCTGGGAACACAAGCAATTAAGAGATGGTTCCACGCTCCTCAAAACCTCCTGATCAGAGGCCTTGCTGTTGGGTGTAGTTTATCGTCATACCCAGGATTGGCCACGCCTGGGAGAGTGTTGTTCCAGACAGTAAAGCCTGTTTTGTACCCAGGCCGTTAGAGATACGGAACGACCTTCCGCTGGAGTCAGAAGAACGAAGTTAAAAATGGAATAAACTGATAGGCGCAGCCAATAGGCGTAACCAATAGGCTTCATCTTGTATCTCCACATCAGTCTGTATTTATGGCTGACACCAGCCAATCATATTACTGTGAGGGGGAACCCAGCTGTATGCATATTCATTACTTCAGTGGCCACCGAGTCAGTTTTAATGGCGGGTCGATGGGGTATCAAGACAAAATTCCTAAAATCCCGAGGGACACGAATATCTCATCAATGATCCCTTTTTGTTCTTGTTGGAAGAACATTTCCAGGTAATCTCGGTACAGCCCCTTTTTCTCTAGACTCCGAACCACGCGGTTCAAGATGCGTAAGGCAACCGCGTAGCTAGAAGGGATGTAGGCCAGTTTGTCTGCGTGCCAGGGCAACTGCACATAGTACTTTCCGTCCTTCAAAGTTATAGAACTATGGAAGTGCTGTATCTGCTCCTGACCGTAACTGAAAAACTCCTCTCGGTCCGTGATTCCCAACGACCCAACATTGAACATCTGCTCTAGACCCTCTGCACTTCACTATGAGGAAAGTAATCTGCCAGGTGTTCCATGTAGGTGGGCTCAGAATCCAAGACAAAACATGCGTGAGAAGAATTTACTTGGATTGTTTGATCAAGTACTGTATTGAAAGAGAGGTGGGATATTTCACAGAGAGGGGAACAGTCCGCAGAAAAAAAAAAGAGTCCAGTTCGCCAAATGAGACAAGTCCAGTTGGGACGGAAAACGCCTAATCCCGTAAATATAGCACCAACTGCAGGGGCCCAAGTAGCGAATGAGATGTAGTCCGATAATTTCGTTGACCGACACGATGTCCGAACCAGGGTCTAGCCGCCTGGAACAGCCGGCCTCATTGAAAACGTTCAACGGTAGGTTTTTAATTGGTCGAATAAACAAACAGTTTCAATGTATCGGCCACCAGAACCGGGGAGTGATGTGCATGACCGGACCCCAAATCAATCTCCAAAACCGCCCCACTAAATCTCCTATCACACTCTCCAAGAAGGGTAAACAGCCTAAGCCGACGATTGAGGCCGATAGATTCTAAGGAGCCCAAGGACTGTAGCATATCACTAGCCAAGTAGGTACCGCCATTACCAGTGTCCAGCAAGCATCTGTCCGATTCCATTCTTTACCAAAGGTCATACAGAGGACTGGTGGCAAATCAAAAACAACTTCAAATGAGAAAACTCAGCTCATCGAAATACCTCTGGTGAGTGTTGTCATCGTCAGCATTGAAGGTAGAACCGGTAAATTCACTTTCCTTAATAAGGTGACGAGTTATAACCTCACTGGTATCCCGCAATAAAGAAGACAAGGCGAGCATCCTCCTTCCAGACAGCAGGATCATCTCCCTTTTCAACTCACTCGGGAACTTGAAGAAGAGAAGTTTAGCCATCGGGCGGGCCCCATCGAACCATCATTAGAAAAGTCACAGGAAAAAGTGCTTCCCAACTCATCCAATAGTGAAGATGTTCTAGAGATTCAATTTCCCAGGTTTTAATATGACCTTTCTATTTTCGGAGAATAGTCTATGATATCCTGAAGAATTAATTAATCAATAATTTCATCAACATCCCAATACTCCCTTTTCAAGATCGTGTGAGCGAGTTTGTAATTTTTATTGATGCAACTCAGATGGTTAATCAATAACAATGGCATATCAGACAGAAAGCATTTTTAGGAAGTTCAGTTTTTCGGCATCGATAGCCATGCTAACCACAGTTTTCAAATCGCGATAGAAAAATGCGAAAACTCATGCAGCCACTAGTCATCTCCAGACCGCTGAATGTTGGCCCTGCGATCTGCACTTTACCGTAAAGTAAGGTGAGCTCCTTCTTGGCGCTGAATCAGGAGAACTCAGAGAGGAGGGCTGATCCAGGTAGGAACTGGTAGAAGTAGGAAGGAACGAGCTCCTTGTGTGCTGCCAACTGAAGGGCCAGCCAATCAGATTTTATCTCCTCCCTTTTTTCATCATAGGCGGAAAACATCTGCAGTTTGCAGATGCAGATCTTGATTGTGTTGATATATTCCAAGAGCTGCTTGAGGAACACGTTCACTGTAACTTCGTCTCCGTGTGACAACTTTAGCCTCCTCTTAATCTTCATCTTTAGGACGGAGATTTGGTTTAACAGCTGATCCCGGTTGTCTGCTATGGTGAACAGTCCAGTGGAATCAATGGAAACTGATGCTTTTCTTTTTGCTTTATATATATTAAAAAAAAGAAAAGATATGAAATCTACAATCATGATCAAAGTCGTTTTTCCTTCGCAAAATGGCCAAAAAATATTGACCTGAAGGGTGACCCTGAGTTGGAGGTGCCGACGAACCGAGGTTGCAAAGTAAAATGACGCCTTCACGACCCACTCCCAACCTGTGTCTGGTAACAGCAGTTAAGTAACCGCTGACAAACAACAGTTGTCCCCAGTCGAGAGAGTTTAGTGAGGCATTTTATAAGATTGTAACTGCCTCCACTTCTCCAACTCTCCCGGGTGGAGGCTATAAACGAGGAGGTGGATGTGGCACCCGTACCCAATGACACAAGTCATGAAGCCATTCTCCTCTCCACTCCTTGACCAATCCTGCCGATCCGACCTCAATTAAGTCACCCCAGTTTGTTTTTCTACAGAAAAATAAAGTAAAAATATAGTTTTTAATTAACTTAATTCTTCTTAACGTAACCTACGATTTGAATACATCGGTATTGCCTTTTTTTAACGACACGTAAATAATTTTATTTTAAAGTAAAATTTATAAAGCATGTTATTTCTTATAGTATATGTGTATATCTGTACCAACTTATGTTTATCTTTTCCAATATATTAAAAATCCCGTTTAAATTGATTTATATTCACTTTATTTTGTAGAATGGACTAATCCGGCCGGGTCATTTATTTCACTTAACACCGCAACAATTTCCGAGATATTAATTAATTTTATTTTTAATTGTATTTTCTCGAAATGGAATCGAAATTTTTAAGTACGGTAAAATATTTAGTGTGTATCATGTCACAACTATATAGACTTATCCAAGAGTCTAGTTTAAAAATCGACCTACCTTAACAGAATTGTGTATTTGAGCAGCAATCCCTCTTTTATAGATGTTTCACTAAAGACGACTGACAAGCTACTGTGACTAATCTTCTTATTTGATTTTTTTGTGTTCGTAGAAGTGTTTTCTTTTCTAGACATAAAGTATGTAAAAATTATCCAAATGTTCTGCATATCCGAGTGCTTTCGGCTATTGTTTTAGCAATTATCGAGGATAAGTATTATTATTAACTGAATGCATGGATATTTTATGTATGTATCTAGTATTATAGAAATGTTTTATTTTCTAACCACGGTCAGCACATTATGACCGTGTTCATAGTTGATGTTATTGAGTGTTGTCATTTTATTTTTTTTTATTAGTACTTCCATTATTTTTAGTCATTTTTTTTACATGTGTATTTTCTACAAGTATAATTACTAAAACAATAGCCGAAAGCGTTCAGATAAGCAGAACATTTGGACAATTTATACACACTTTATGTCCAGAAAAGAAAACACTTATAGGAAAACAACAAAATTAAATAAAATAAAAACTGGTCTCTTATTAGATTCAGTTGAACTTAGGAAAAGTCGGTATCATATCGATCATCTGAAAAGAAAATGATGAATCCACCTGCATAACTCAGATCAACCTGCAAGTCAGAGCCCCAATGCCTCTTCTGATGGCTCAGTGAGCGGTGAAACTAGATCCAGTGTATTGCGGGAATAGAAAGTATTATTATTTTATACCTCCTGGAACATTTGTCCCGCAGATAATATTTGGTGAATCCGGGGGAAAGAAAAAAGATAAAATATGGAATTCAAACAAACAATAAATGTGTTACTTAAAAAGACCTGTTAAAGAAGGATAAAGAAAGAAACGAAATTGAAGTTATAAACTGTTCAATACAGTCTTCAGTCTGTGTCTCTGAAGTCCTTACATGCCTTGTGTCTATCGGAGCGAAAGGAAACTTGTGTTGCCGCTTCAAATGTCAAAGGCAAAAAAAAAAAAAAAAAAAAAAAGAAAAGGATAAAATTTAAAATCTATACAGGCGCCTACATAAACATTATGTCAACCGAAACTTTCGAAAATCCGAGAGAAAAACCTATATTAAAACCAGTAAATGGCGTTTTCATAAGCCCCGGGGGAATCGTCCGATAGAGAAGTCCAATTGCAGAAGAAGGTAAAGACAAATATTATTTGGAAATATATGTCATCAAATGTGTAGAGAGAACTTATTGTCTAGAAAAACGTCTGCAAAAATGAATTTAGTGAAACATTTAGACAGAATAGGGAATTTCATTTAATGCCGGAGGATGTATGAAAAGAGGCCCAGGGAAAATAGTTCTGAAAAAAGAAACTTCACCCTCCTGTGTAACAACAGCTAGGAGAGTCCCATTCCCTATTTTAAAAAGAAAGAATTGAATAGACTGGAAAACGAGGGAATTCTTGAAAAGGTTACAGAACCAATTGATTGGTGCCATAGTACCCATAATAAAAAGAAACGGAAAAGTCCGAATATGTGTAGATTTGAAGAAGCTGAAGCTATCAGTGAAAAGGGAACATTACATGGATACCAAATATAGATGATATTTCGCCTAAACTAAATGGAGCTAAAAAAATTTTCTAAATTGGATGCTACCAGCGGAATCTACCAAATTTCGTTACGTAAAGAAAGCTATATATTCACGATTTTCACTACTCCTTTTGGAAGATATTGCTTCAAAAGATTACCTTTTGATCTCCGGAAATCTTTCTGTTGTGGATTCCGAGATGAATTCGGTCTCCAAGGGATGACAAACGCAATAATTAAATATAAGAAATAAAATGTATTTACACAATCATACAAAGAGTAATACCGTTAGTAAGTCCAGGAACGTGGTTAGTAGCAAATACAGATAGATATATACAGTCTCGAAGTAGGACTTCCTTAGAGTCTACGTGCTTGTAACTGACTTCTACAAGAGGTTACCTCACACTATCTCCGTTCGTATATTCTCTCACTCTCCGTATATCCTCTCTCTATCCGACTTCCGACTACTATACGACTACCGACTGTAACTTTGGGTATTTAACGGCAGCAGTCCAGGTATACTTGGTAGAGTCCACATATGAAAAAGGGGTGGACCCCATAACACTTTCAAAGAAAGATGTCAGAATTATTGCAAAATATTCAAGGAGTCGAAACAATTATCGACGATATTCTATTCTCACATAGGCATATACATGTCGAATCATTGGTCACAGAATAAAAATCACTAGAAGTTTTGTTACAATAAAGTAATATTTTGTTTTTATTTTTAAATTTAATTAAATAATAATTATTTTTGTTTCTTTTTTTTGTAAATTTTAAATGTTGAAAGTTTTTTGTGATTTTTTCCATATTGATTGAAAGCGAGATATTGTCTTTTTTAATTTAATCAACACATTTTTTTTTATTAAAAAATGTTTTAGTAGTAAAGTTCCGACCACTCCATATAACATCTTCATCTTCATAATGAAAAAGAAGGATATGAAACAACTTAATTTTCCTTCCCTTTTGGTATTGTTAATGAAACTTTTTTTTTCAGATATTAAATGAGACAAAATAGGTTGTGAGGTTTTTTTTTTTTGTATATTTTTAGGTGAATGCGTGTGTTCAATACATAAACAAAGATGATAGAAGTATACAGAAAAAAAGACGTTTATTTCTTTTATGTTGATTGTATTGAAATAAAGTTAAATTTCTCTTGAGTATGTTCATTTTCCTTTTGGGTTCAGAAATGATTTATGGGAAGTAAGGATAAGAACGGGTAAAGATGGTCGAGCTTAAGTCAACTCGCGAGTTGGAATGGCTGAATTTCTATTCCATAAGTAGGTCTGCTGAAAGCACACCCAAAGATCTTGTTGGAAAGTGGAAAGAGTAACATTCTGTCTTTTCCGGAAGTGAAAGTCATAAAATCGCATATGTGACCAGAAATCCTTTCCGGTTTCTTTATATCTTGCATTATGGGAAAATTAATTAATTTTTTAAAGAAATTCTTTATTATTATTTTATTTATCGGCTTCTGATTCATTTTCCCACACATATTTTATAATAACAGGATTACTACACTGGAAGATTGGTGGCATAAAGTGATGAATCTAGAATGTGCTTTTATTACCTTGCAATAAAGTAAAATAAATAAAGAGGTTCATCTTTTATTGCACCAAGAAAATTTTTTTTGAAAGAATCAATTCCGGCAGGAGTGACAGTTATTACTTGCTGCCCACGTTTTTTGAAATAGTGCAGAAAGTTTAAAAGAATAAAATACTTTCTTACAAGAATGTTGCTATAGTTTTGTTTTATCTTATCAGTAACACAAGTGTATTTTCTGTTTACATTCATTTTGTCATGTGTTTATAGGTGAAGCGCTGAAGTTCTCAAGAAAAAAAATCACCCCATTGGATGATCTTTATAGAATTTGTTACCAAATTATCTTTGAGTTTTCAGTATTTTAGTGATTAGCTACTTCAATAATTAAATGCGTAAGGTTTCTTACTGGGACATTTTATACTACATTAAATAATGATGGTGTAATGGGTACATGCACGTAATAACAGGGCAATTGATTTGCAATGCAAGGATATCATTAAAACGAAAGGAAAGTTTAAAGCAAAAGTCTCATTTGTTTGAAGTAAATAGTATACACAACGAAATGTTTATTAATATGTTATAGTCGGAACTTACTTGGTGTGTCTTAGGTGAAGCATTCGCAGCCTTTGTAGCTTCAGCAAGGGAAGTTCATGCGAGCAGTTCGAAGGAGGGAACTCGGGAGAAAAGTTACTTTAGAGTTCACGTGTTTTTATATTCGGGAGCTGCTGCTGATATAAGGTTTATTTAGAGCTGCTATTGTTACTATATTTAGTGTCACTACAGTGCCCCCTTTTAAACGAGGTAGCTGTACAACAATCTCAATCTCAATCCATCTAATATGACCACCCTCTTTGAAGTTCGAAGTTGTGTCTGCTTGGTGTTTTCTAGTGAATCATCAGCAATATTTTCTAAATGTGCCGGTTTTAGTCAGTTAATAGAAATGTGAAATGTTTCTCTGTACGTTTTATTAACTTGTAAGGCCCTCTGTAAGTTGGTTGTAACAGATATGTTGTTGCATTGTCTTTTACTAGCACAAAGTTGCAGTTATTGAGTGATTCTAGCACATATGTTACATGGGTTGATTATTTAGGAGATGGGGATATTACTTGGGACATCTTCAATCTTAACATATCTACAAATGAAGCAGGATCCAAGAGTGGGTTCATTTGGTTTGATTATTAACTTTCCTGGTAAACTTAAAAGTGTACTATATACAATTTCGGCTGTAAAACTCTGTGAATCAGATTTAACAGATATTCGTTGCCCTAAAAATATTAATGGAATTTTCTGTAGCCAAGAATTATAATTCAATGCTGTTTTCCGGGATTCCTTCAGAGAACGATGAAAACGTTCTATTATGCTGTTAGTTTCAGGGTGGTAAGCAGTTGTACCAAGCAGGTTGGTTAAAAAGTGAGGATTCAATTTGTATTCCTCTATCCATAGTGATGCTAGTAGGAACACCAAATCTGCTGACCCAGCCAGTTATAAATCTCTGTGCAACAGATTTCGTGCTGATATCAATAAGGGGAATTATTTCAGGCCAGCGAGTGAATCGATCAATAGAGGTGAGGAGATAGTAATATTCATGACAGTCAGGGAATGATCCGGTGATGTCGATACGGACATGATCAAATAGAATATCAGGAACGGGAAAAATGTAGGAGTTTATGTAGTATGTCTCACTATTTTGACTTTTTGAAACGCAACACAATGACGTGTCCAATCCCTCGAATCCTTGTTGGTTCCAGGCTAGATATAATAATTATTAATTAACCTACAGGTCGCTTTTATAAGTGTGTATGATATTGAGTGCAGAGTGTCAAATAATTTTCTACGGAGAGGAAGGCCGCAAATTCCCTGTAGAAATGTTGCACCAAATTGAATGTTACACTTGTGGAAGATATATTTCCTTCATTTGTAATGAAGAATTATTATCTTCTAGAAGAGATTTTTTTAAATCTTCATGATTTTTTTGGAAGATGCAATAGCTTTAAAATCGATAAATGGAGTTATATTAATTGTAGAAATATTCCTGGGGAGTGTGTCTGCTAGAATGTTTGCAGAGCCTTTGATATGTCGAATATCAGTTGTAAATTGGCTGATGAAATCGAGCTGCCTAAGTTCCTGAGGACAATATTTAGCCGTTTTCGCCTTGATTGCTGCAATTAAAGGTTCTGTGAGCACGTGAAAAAAACAAAAAAAAAACTACCTTCCAAGGAATGTCGGAAGTGTTGGATGACACAATACACTGCCATTAACTCTCGCCCTAAAGTGGTGTACTGAGTAGCGGTTTCTGATAATTTCTTTGAGAAGAAAGACCCGGGTAACCATTCATCTGATTCATGTTGTTGCAAGACTGCTCCAATGGCAAAACTCGAGACATCTACTGCCAAAGATGATTGGGAAAAGTGAGGTTACTAACATTGGCTAACTTTTCCTTTATCAAATTAAATGCTGACAACTCTTCTTCAGAAAGATTTATATCACAGTTTTTTTCTTTTGGCCTTGAAGAACATTTGTCAACAGGGAAACTATTTCCGCCTAATTTGGGATAAATTTCCTACAAAAATTCACCATGCCAAGGAATTGGTGTAATTTTTTAAAGTTTTAGGAACCACCAGGCAACAGCGAATAGCTTTGGTTCTTTCAGGTAATGGTTTGATACTATTTTTATCAATCTTTATGACCTAAAATGTCGACTTCAGACAATTCAAAATTAAATTTAATTGGATTCACTACAACAACATATTTTCGAAATCTTTCAAAAACATCTTGTAAATGCTGTTTATGTTCTTCTGGTGAAGAGCTGCCAATAAGTACATCATCGATGTAGCAAAAAACTGAATCTAGTCCTTGAAGAACTTGGTTCCGTAGTCCAAACGTAAAAGTAAAAATTCGTTAAGCTATAATCACAGTTTTTTAAAGAAAAAAATAACGCAGTCATCTTTAAAATAAAAGTTTTTGTCGCAGTCTCCAGATTAGTGATTATCTACTTCAATAATTAAATGCGTAAGTTTTTTACGGGAACTTTTTATAGTACGTGAAATAATGTTGGTGTAAAGAGTACATACACAAAATAATAGACATAACAGAGTTTCTTTTGTTAGACGTAAATTGTATACACAACGAAATGTTCATTAATATGTTACAGTGGGAACTTTGTTGGTGTGTTTTTAGTGTGAAGCATTCGCAGCCCTTGTAGCTTCACCGTCGAAAATTCATGTCATACGTTCGAAAGAGGATAAACCCGGAAACAAAGTTTATTTAGGGCTCACGTGTTTTTATATTCTAGAGCTGCTGCTGATATAAGGTTCATTTAGAGCTGCTACTATCTTTAATGTCACTACAAAAAATTGTATATTTTTAAATCTGGAATTTTTTATAACTCAGGGTCATTAAGTTGTGCAGTAGCTATAGCTAGCAAGTTATACAGATCTACTATAACTGCTAGGGTAGGTCTAGACAAGCAATCAGCTCTAACGATTGGATCTCCCTTTATATGGCCTGTATTTGATATACATTCTATGAGAATTGCTAATTGCCGCCGTTGTCTGACTTAGCAGGATTTAGACTAAGGAATGTGCCTCGCAAAGGTTTAAGGTCAGTTAATCATTTTCCTCCGATAATATGTTTAAAATATCGAAAGTCGAATAACTCGTTTGAGTTAATTTTTTAAAGAAGCCTATTGGAATTGGTGCTCCATTTACTGTTTGATGTAGGGATGCGCCAATTTCATAATTATTGCTATCAGTAATCAACTGGTATTCAACACAGTCAGAACGTTGGTGAACTAAAGACGGAAATTCAAATATATTATATATATATAACATAATACATATAGAGAGATTATATATATATATATATATATATATATATATATATATAATAATACATTTGTAGCGGTAATACATATTCAGTACTTCACAAAAGTAAGTGAACTCCTACGATAATATTAAAAAATGTGTCACTTTTTCCAGATAACCAACAAATCTTAATTACACTATATATTCATTAAGAAAAACCTTTACTAAGCGAATTACAACCAGTTTCAATTTTTATCAAGTTGGGATAAAAATATTAATTAAAAATTAAAACGTTAAGACGTGCAAAATTAAATGAACCCTGACATTTAATAATTAGTGACTCCTCCTTTTCATGTCATGACATCTGCCAGTCTTTTTCTGTAATTATTTCTGGCGGTAGTGAACATTAATTTCTGACCATTCTTTTTGGCCCAAATCCCACAATTGCTTGATATTACTTACATGTACTGCTTTCTTGAACTTGAACTATAGATTTTTAATTGGATTTAGATCAAGATTTTCACCAGGCCATTCCAAGACTTGAAGTTTTTTTTCAAATTCATTTTCTTGTCGATTTGCTTTGATACTTTATATGATTGTATTTTGGGGAGATCCAGCCATGACCTAAATCTAACTTTCAAACCAAAGGCAAGACATTTTTGTTCAAAATTACTTGGTCTCTGGCAGAGTCCAATGTGCCATCAGTGCTTACTAATTTTCCTGTTGCGGCTGCAGAAAATCAACCCCAAATCATCATGCTGTTACCACCTGATGTTTTACTGTTGGCACCAAGTTCTTCTCTTCAAAACCCGTATTAGGAGCACGCCAGACAAACTGCCTATCACACCTCTCGAAAAGCTCTAAAACCTTTTACCAGAACTTTTCTAGCTTATGAGTTTTGTCATAGGTGAGCTGAGCTTATTGTGCTTTTTCATAAGAAGGGCTTTTTCTAGGCATTCTGCTCTGAAGACTGGCATCGTTCAGATTTCGTCACATTGTAGATCTATGCCCATTAGGGTACCCACAGATCAACCCAATTTAGATCTAGGTCTCTGATAGACAATCAGTTCGATTCAGACCTCTGGTATTTACTGGGTTGAATCATATGCAACATCCGTTTATCTACCTTGAATCTGATTTGATTAAATATTTTAAGTGGTAACAAGTGGCGTGTAAATGACATCATATATTGTATCAATTATAAAATCAGATTAATCAGTTTGTGCATCCCTGACATATGCTGTCCTTTTATTTATTTACATACTCTGACATTTGTATCACTTTAAAGGTTGTTTTGTGGATGCTTGTAATTGAGTAGGCGCTCCATTTATCTATAGAACAATATATTTATTTATTTTCACCTACCGGCCTGAATATTCAAGAAATCTTATTAAAGAAAAATTCGAACCCTTGGCAGTTGAATATATATATATATATATATATATATATATATATATATATATATATATATATATATATACTCGACTCTCTCCTCCCGTCGAATTCGACGTATGAGTGTCAAGCAGATCAGTTCCTAGGAAACCGACAACAGCACATGAGATTTGATTATAGTGGTGAAGGTTTCGTGCAGGACCATTCACACTTTTTGAAGGGCCAAATACAGTGACTCTCCGCAGGTTTTGAATTCAGAGTTGTCCTTCTCCTAGACCACTTGCCATACAAGGCTATAGATCCCAGTCTGGAGAGAAGAAGGTTCACACCTTTCCCAAGGGTATTAGCACGTAAGAGAATGTAATTCGACTGAAATTCGAACTCGGCTCTCCGATTTCTCAATCCAAGTCGCTATCCATTACTCCACCGGATTGAAACCCAACCGATGTGGTGTCAGTCAGAGTTCCTATCTTCACTCGGCAGAATGAGCCAGCCAGATATAGTGTATTGTTTTTACAAATGTAAACAAATGCCCAACAAACGGTGTGCTCCATTCATTTTACTAAAGAGCTTCGCATTTACGCAGGTGACCGTTCTTTTTAGAATTTGCTTGTCATTCAACAGTGCTAAATTGAAAATATATTTTCAAGAGCTAAATTATATATATATATATATATATATGTGTGTGTGTGTGTGTTTACGCGTGTGTGTGTGTGTGTATGCAAGTACGTATGTATTTAATGATTTCATCTCAAGAAAGGTAATAAAGCCACTAAGACACATATTTTGTTACTTATATGTTATTTTTAATGGATACCCATATTTGAGTATACGGTTCATTTACTTATTAAACAGTATATTTATTTTGGACTGCCAGCTTGAATATTCAAGAAATCTTATTCAAGAAAAATGTGCCCTCTCCGGCAGGATTCGAAACTGCGTCACTCTTCGAAATAATCTTTCAAAATTTTGAAACTAGCAGAAACTCTTTCATGTAGACGTGGCAAGATCAACAAAAGCCCAGTTCGATGAAATCCTAACGAATGAAATACGTCACAAAAGCTTTTTACAATCTGCCAGTCTTTCTCTCTCCATATCTCTCTCTCTCTTACTCTCTCTTGCTCCCTGATAGAGTTTGATAATGTCTAAAAGAATAGCCGAAAGCGCTTGAAAAACATTGGGACAATTTTATATAATTTATATCCTAAAAAGAACAAAAACACATAAGAAATTATATAAAGGACTCAACTACAGCACCTTATCAGTCGTTTTCAACGAAACCTGCATAAAATAGTGATTGCTGCTCAAATACATAATTATACACACACACACACACACACACACATATATATATATGAATTAATGTGTATTTTTATTCCTAGTTCATACACACGCTTGAATGTATGTCTCGTTTTGAAACAGTATATTTTCATATATTGGTCTGGATTTTTCAAGTGGCTTTATAAGAAAAGATGCACCCTTCAGCATTTTTCAAACCTCCATCTCCATTATGATGTGGAAATCATCATATAGCCTGGAGTACTTTTATATCGATTCAGCTAAAAGAACTTCATGAAAAATTCAACCTTCTTTTACCATGAATTATTTGTGGCTGTGTATATTTAAAAGTATATCAGGCTATACAATAGTAGCCCCTTCATAAGGGGGTGCAGGTTCAAACCTACCTAAAGGCCACAGATGAAAATATACTGTTTAGAAAAATGAGAAATCTACTGTGGATATATGTGTCTATGTATACAGTAAAGTAAATAATGTTTATAGCATAATATATATATATATATATATATATATATATATATATATATATATATATATATATATATATATATGCTGGTTCTTTATCATAAACAGTATATATGTATGGAGAATCAATATGCATACACATACTAGCAAAAACACGCATGCACACACAATACACAAAAATGGGTATAAGTCTACGAAGTTACAGGAGTCATAAAAAGATAAGAACGAAGACCTCCTTAGCTTCGCCATTTCTCTTACCATTCTTAATTGTTTTATTACTCTTTAAGCAGAAGAATACTTTCCAAGAAAAACTTTGGGTTACTACTATACACAAAAGTCAATGGTTAAACATCGGAAACAGAAGGAAAATGAATTTCTTTTAATAATATATGGAAATAACCACTTCTCTGCCTGATGAAGGCCGCGAGGTCGGTGTGTCTGGTGGGGTGTAATGGATGGTGTTTCAGAATGAGAAATCTGAGAGGTGATTTTAATTTCCATTACATTTACGGTGTTTACTCGTTCTCCCACCAGAACGAGATGTGACACAAAGTTTTAAAGTGGGTACCCGAGCGCGTACACTCGGACAAGGGACAAAAATTCCCCACAGCCCCCGCAACCGTCGGTTGTGTTGGCCTCGGTGCAAGCACCGATCCCTCCATCTCCTGCAATGGGCAGCTGTTCCCCAGGGCTGGGCACCTCTTCAGTATAATTTTCTCAATTTCCCCTCTGTCCTTTGACAGACAAACCCCTGAGCACACTCTGCCCAAAGACAGAGACGCAACTGAGAGATGATAAGCCTACGTTGAAATCCCTTCAAAGAGGAATTTTTACATTTACTTACATGCAAATATCATTGGGAAGCGTATGATTCCATCTCTTCTTTCACTGCTCTAGGTTAAATAGTAATGAAGATTGAGACTCTGAGCTCTTTATGGGTTGTTCCATTCTAAGTGCTGAACAGTTTAACCCTCATACGTCGAAGATAATAGGAGAGTCCATCACAATCATATACATGTTTGGTCAACAAGACTTACAAGGTGTTTGAATTTTCTGAGAAAGTATGTTCCTTGCTCGACTTTTCTTCTCGTTTGTAAATGTCGGGAAGTAACAGAGGTCGTTTCTCATTGGTCACTTTCTATTTCCAAATGAGCTGTTTGGTATTGAGTGCTTGGTGATCGTTTCTGATTATAAATCCGGCCATCAGCGAACTAGGACGACTGTTTTGTTTCGTTTTTTAAGTACAATATTGCTTTATAGTGTATAAAAACTTTTCCGACGACAAATAGAAATGACTTACCTGTAATGTCAAGCGGTGTTTGATACGAGTGCGTATTCCCCCACATGTTGAAGCTAAGAGGGAAAAAATGAACAATCGCTTTCTTCTCCTTTTGCTTCCCCTTGACTGAAAGGGAAGTGGGGTAGGGGGTTTCACAATGGTCATTTTCTATTTCCAAATCAGCAGTTGTTTATATGAGCTGTACGTTATTGTGTGCTTAGAGGGGATTTGCTTCAGGATCACCAACCGGAATAGATATTGTTCCTGTAGAGTTGCTTGGGCCAACAGGTATGATGCTAAAAGACCCCCAAAAAACTAAGTCAATAACGTCACTGATCAGGCGATGCTGCGCAACCGTTTGGTGTATCATAACAAATGTTATGTAAGGGCTAATGTTGACAAGTTGATGTGAGTTACACATATTCTTAATTCCTGAATATAGGCAGTATATTATGGGCTTGTTTATAAGAGAAATAAATAAAAGAAAAATATAATAAAAACTTAACAAAATTACCCAACTATCAATCTCTAACACACACACGCATATAATATATTTTACACAAACAATAAAGTATATACATTATTCGGACGATTGTCCTTATCTTTGTCGCCATATTTATTACAACGATTCGGCCTTTTTCAGCTTTATTTCGCTCATTCTAGTTTCACGTGCCATGTTTAATGGATGTTAGTTATCAGTCATCTCCTGTTAATTTCCCTCTGAAAGTTCTCCACTACCTTAACCGGATATTGAACTCTCACTCTTTGTCACTGGATCCTATCAACGCCTTTATCCACTGCGCCAATGTGTCCTTGAAGACGTGTATGAATTTCTGGGTATTATAAACCTAACGGCTTCAGCAATCATTTTTTACCAGAGCTCATATTGCAATTTCTGCTTTTCTCTGGCACTCCTTATTACTGGTTCCCATATTGTATAGATTTCAAGAAAGTATATCTTGTCTGGAATATGACTATATTAAAACACTCCTCAATGGACAGATCAAAAAAATCGAAAATGCAGAGCATTTTAATATTTAAAATATTAAACACTAACCCTTTCTGCGACCGCAGTTTCCAACAATAAATGGTTTCTTCAAGCAGTGAAAAGATTGTATATATAATTTCAAAAGTTTTTGTAAGAACTACAACAAACGCTGCATACAGTTTACATCAAAACGTTAAAGATACAGGAATGCTCAGCCTTTAAATTTTAATTTTTGATTTCCAGTGTCTCTAGATATTTAAATAGCCTACCTCATTCAGCTATTGCTTGTTTTATTCATTATTGACTTTATAATTATCCTTCATTGTATTTACAGTGGTTTTTGTAAGGCAATTTCCAATTTCACTTCATATTTGCCTAAATTTCACTTCATTTTGGCCTTAATGTCATATCATCTTGAACATAAATTTACCAGACCGGGTTCCAGAATTACTCTAATTTCACTTTATTTTTGCCTAAATTTCTTATTTAATTCATACTTGAGTTGAAATTCTGCTCAGAGCCTGACCTTAATGCTGATTGATCCTAAAGAGCAACAAAGATGGGAAACGAAAAAAAAAACCCAGAATCGTTCCATGTCTGCATCCAAACCGAGACGAATCATCAGGTACTCTCCTTTTAATATCGTTAAATGATTGCAATTCCAAGTCATTTAATGTAAATGTAGTATTACTGCATATACGTATTTTTTCTATTAATGGCATGACTATGTCTGCAAAGTTTGGGATTAATTTTCTATAGAAATTTACCATGCCTAAGAAACGACGAAGATTCTTACTGTCCTTAGGAGGGTGAAATTCTGTAATGCACTAACATTATTTTGTGTTGGTCTAATACCATCAGAACTAATATTATAACCTAAAGAATCGACTGAAATTACATCAAATGTTGACTTTGTTATTGAAAGTTTTAGGTTATTATCTTGTAGAATTTTTATAACAATTTCAGCGCCTTTTATGTGTGTAGAAGAATCATCGCTGAAAATAAGAATATTGTCAATGTATGTAAATACGCAGCCAACATGTTGAAAAGTTTTGTTAATATATCTTTGAAAAGTGAATGCTACATTCTTTAGTCCAAATGACATGTATCTGTATTCATGCAGTACGAGAAGAGAAATAAGTGTTTGATTTTTTATATGTGATTTTGATGCTATGCTGATACCAGGTCGATTTTGCTAAATCTTGTGTTATTGGCTTATCAGTAATTGAATTAATGTTCTGAATGGGGTATTTTTCGCTTTTTGTAATGCTGTTTAATGCACGGTAATCACCGCAGCATCTGGAATTTCCATTTGGCCTTTTAACAACGTATAGGGGGCTAAGCCCATTTACTATCAGAAGGTGTAAGGACACCATTGTCTTGCAATTTTGAAAATTCCTTTCTGCCTCGGTTTCTCTTCTGATACACGTCTAGCCTTAGCAAAAGTAAGAGCATGGCGGCCTGTATCAATTCTATGGTATACTCCTGCATATGTGCTTGCTGGGTTGGTATGTGGGGATATAATGTTGGGATATATTTTTATAAAGTCTTTAATGAAATCAAACATATTATTATTATTTACGACTAAGTTGATAGAGTCGTTGAATGTTTTTAGTTTCTTTGAACACAAGATGTTGTGGAATCAAATGATCGGTTCTCTGTGGGGCGATCTATTAATAAACAAAAATTGTTTAGGAAGTCAAATCCTAGTAGTGGGTATTGAACGTCCGCTGCTACGAACGTCCACTGAAAAGATCGTCAAAGTGTCGGGAGGCTTATCTCGGCTATTCCGGTAGCAGCGTATGTCTGACCCTGTAGATGTCGTTAGAAAAACTGGTATTGGTTACGTTGATAAACTGTTGACGTTGCTATGTGGAATGATAGATAAACTCGCATCGGTATCTATTGTGAATGAAAAATTTGGTCCCCAATGTTGCTGGTATCTGTAATGGCAGATTCGGAAGAAGTCGTTGTCCGCCCAATTAGTTCCCCACCCCCCGGCTTCGTTTGGCGCCTGCTGATGATGGACGCGAACTTGGCTGTTGTATCAAGTTTCTTTTTTGTTTGGCCATTTACACCAGTGTTTGCATGAACGCGCTGCGTTTGCATAATAAATATATACTCTACATATTTTTTGTAATTGTCCCTTTTGGAAAGGCTTGAGACCGGAAGGTATTGCTGAGGTATTAGTAGGCACGTGCTTATTTTAGCAGTGGCTTGTATTAAAGGCATTAATTCATCCGCCAATTGTCCCAGCCTGATCGGGTTTAAATCTTTTTGTGTTGCTAACACAGAGGCGATGGAAGATGATAATGCTTGTAACACTATGTCATTGTCTAGCTCCAGTCTTTTTGCAATCGAAAACATTTCCTGAACGTAAATTGATGGTTGATCTGTAATAATAGAGGTGGACATTCATTTATATAGCAGTTGTGGCTTCGTTTGTTCGGGTGTCTCAATTAAAATCTTTTTTAACTCATCACGGTTGTGAGTATGCAGCATGTTGCTAGATATTTTCGTCACTATTTCCGGAGGTAGAGACGCAATAACAGGAAGATCATTGATGAAGAAACAGTGAAGAATCCAGAATAGAGCCTTGGGCAAAACCAGCATTCGTATGAAAGGAACTGGAAGAGAGCCCGTTCAGGACGACCTTCATTTCACGATTTGATAGGAATGAGTGGATTAAATCAAATAATCGTCCCATAATACCGTAGAAAGCCAGCATGCCAAACCCTGTCAAACGCCTTAGAGATATCTAGAACCACAGCACGAGCTTCGTCATTATCATCAATAGCTTGGTATACGTATTCAGTGATGGCCGCAAGCACATCAGACCGGACAAAGCGGAAACCATATTGTTTGTCAGAGAGTAGAGTATGGGAGATAAGATGCTTAACCACTTCGGAATTGATTAAAAGCTTGAAGAATTTGCTGAAGAGTGGCAGGAGACTGATAGGGCGGTAGTTAGAGGGGTCGGAAGCGTCTCCAGAGTTCTTAAAAATATGGACGGCAGAGGAGGACTTCCAACAGGCTGGAAAGAAAGAATCAGCAAGGCAATAGTTGTATAGTTTGGAGAGAACTGGAGACAGCTAGGGGGTAAGTACATTTCTTTAGTGCTACGGCTGGTATCCCGTCACCTCTACTTGCTTTATGAGAATTTAATTTAGAGATCATGTCCAAGATCATCGACGGGGTTATGCGCATATCACTCGGTAAATCCTCAGTTCTAGTGGGGAGGGGGAAACAGGTTTGGGCACTCTTGATGAGTGTTGAGTTGGATGAGAATTTCCGAGAAAAGCATTCAGCCTTATCTGTTGTCGATGTTAGGACTTCGAATTGATTGAATATAGGCGGGATTGGAGATTTGCTATTGTTCAGCACACTCTTGCAGAGTCGCACATAATCTCTAGAACCAAACTTGCGAGATAGAATACGTTGTTTCATTCTACCAGGAAAAAGTAATTTTGCTTCATTGGGGACACGCTTGAACTAATTACGAGCAGAGACAAAGAGATGTATGTTGCATCAGACATGTCACTCGGGTACAGACGGAAAAAGTGATTCCTGTGGGTTATAATGGCTACGCAAGCAGGTGAGAACCAAGGAGATGAGCGCATTTTAACTTGGTATGTCCTTGCTGGAATGAAAGCATCGATGCCGGCTTTTAGCCAGGAGGATACCACAGACACACATTTTTAAATTGGATGAATAAAAACTACATTCCGAGGGACGACGCGAAAGAAATCACGGAATGAGTCCCAGTTTGCACGTTGATAACAGAAAGATATTCTGTTGGTAGGAGATTCATGGCTCGTGGGGAAACGGAATGAGATATTTACATACACTACCGCGTGATCAGAGTTGCCAAGAGGGCAGAGCTGCGTAGCGTGACAAGAGTCAGGGATAGAGGTAAAAGAGAGAAGGGAAGCGTTACCTTCAGGGTTACCGTGGAAACACGTAGGAAACTCAACCACTTGCGTGAGGGAGTTATTGCGTGAGGGAGTAATTGAAAAGTTAAGGGTTTGGATACCAGCGCCTCTCAGTGACATAGTGTTTAAGCCACTGGTGGCGTTGAAGTCACCGAACACGAATATATTTTCAAACGGGTGTAGAGAGAAGGCTTTGTCTATATTATCGGAAATACTACCGAGCACATAACAGTCTTGAGCCGAAAGGGAACGATAGAGAAAGAAGAGATAGCTTACTGAATTAAGGAGAGATAGACGGAGACACATATACGAATGGTCTGGAGATTCAAAACAGAATTCCCTGGTCAGCGGGAGATGGTTGTGGACATAAACTCCAAGGACATGCATGTGGTCTTTAGGCTCCTTCCTAAGAAGAGGAAGGTAGTTAAGAATCGAAAAACCTGAGGAAAGAATTGACGAGTTGTGGTTAGTCTCGCAGAGAGTTAGTAGACTTTTGGAAGAGGAACGATTCCACACTGCAGAAGTTGGTACGAATACCACAAATGTTGGAGAAGGAAAGGTTAAGGGGTTTAGGTGACTTTTGTTGAGCTGGTTTAGGTTTATAGCATTGGTTGTTTATGGTCATGAGTTATATTGGTAAAGAAAAGGCCTAGTATAATAGTAGCAGTCATTCATCAAATGTGACATGGGCAGAAAGGAAATGGCGCAGACTGCAACTTAGTGTGGCCTCGAGGTTGCCCACCGGATGTGCATACAGGGACACCCGTCCATGCGCAACATGGCACTACAAGAAACCCGATATTATGCGACTGTTGATCAGAGCAGCCTCTCAAGACGCTACGTAAGAGTTCGGACTTCTAACTACCAGTCAGGAACAGTAACTAGAAAACTGCCAACCCGGCACCCTCAGTATGAAGAGACGTTGCCACAAACCGCACACATCACAAGAGATTCATGACAGCACCACTACTAAGGAAAGGATCCGGGAACCTCTTCTTAAACAGGAAACAAGGGATGAGCCACTACACCTGTTTAAGAGGAGGGAGTATGGAAACCTACCTTCTCCTATTAAAAAAACAAAACAAATAAAAAACAAAACATATGAACAACAAAACAAACACACAACAACAAATAAAAACAAAACAATAAGTTCCGTGCTTGGCATCAAGAGAAATTATTATTATTACAAAGAAAGAGTTTCACTCAGAAAACTCAACTGGAGAGCCAAGCAATGTGTAGAAAGAGAAAAGAGTAAACAGGAGAACAGTAGATAGCGATTGACATTGTATTTAAATTTTTGCAGATTAAAGTCAAGTACTGCGCCTAAATTCATATAGTCTAGATACAACAGCGAATAACTCATCCGAAAAATTACCATGAAAGTATTTATAAAAAAGGCACAGAGATGTTTGTCTTTCTATACACTTAACCAGCGCCGCATAACGGCATTTGATGAAACCAAGTGGGATAATCAAAGAGAACGAAGCAATCAAATGTGTGTAGCCCACCCTGGCAAAGAGAACGAAGCCGTCAAGAGGAATTAACACACCTTGGTAAAGAGTGGGTCAAAATTATCCAGTATTTTCTTAATTATCATAGCGATCTTACTTCAGAAAATACAAAAATATATTTATGGGTTGATCTAGCGGTCCTAGAGAGATCGTTAAGGGCATCTGGTTTTTGTCTGTGTCTGAAGATTATAGAAACAGAAAGGTTCATATCCACCACGACTGGGAGAGTGTTGGTCCAGTCAGTAAAGCCTGTTTTGTAACCTGGCCGTTAGAGATAGTGTTCCAGCAGGAATCCCTCTTATATGGCCAACGTGTCACAGAAGTCATTGGCTGAGAATGTTCCTGATCATATCACTCCCAACATGTGGGTTTCTAGCTTTACTGATTTGAATTCCCTGGACTACAAGGTCTGGGACGTTATAAACCAACCATCAGCTCGACGGTATCAAAATTGAAGAACGTCATCGTGCATGTGGTATTCAATATGAACATAGAACCGTCCGATCTAACCACCCTAAACATGTGATAGACCACATCCCTAAAACTGTGAATACTAGAATAAATAAGCTATCTTCTAGCCAAAAAATCTTTAATGATAATAAATTTATATACAATCAGGCCCTCAAAAATAGTGGTTTTAGACAGGAATTAAACTATAACGGAGAACTTGTAAATCAGAACAATAACAGATCTAAAAATAGAAAGAGGAAGGTAATATGGTTCAACCCACCATATTGCAAGCTCTCTAACATTGATATAGGAAGTTTTTTTCTGAAATTAATTGATAAACATTTTCCCAGTAAACATCCATTGAGTAAAATTTTCAATAGGAAACTCTGAAAATTAGTTACTCATGCGTTAGAAATATGGAGAAAATCATATCTTCCCATAATTACAGAATACTTAGAAACTACCATTGTAATGTGACTCAATCAAGTAACCCTACCTGCAATTGTAGGAATAAAGATCATTGTCCAATCGGGGGTAAATGTAACTATAAAAATGTAATATACGAGGCAACTATCTTTCCCGAGGAAAATATAAACGAGAAAAAAAGATATATAGGTATATCCGCCGGTAATTGGAAGCAGCGTCTATACAACCATAGACACTCTTTTAGATATAGATGCCTTAGAAGTCAAACTTCCTTATCCAAACACTACTGGGATCTGGTGGATAAGGGGTTAACCCCACTTTTGAAATGGAGATACCTATCAAGAGCCAAAACACCTAATAACTTCCGCGATCGGTGTGATCTGTGCTTGGCGGAAAAAAATTTTTTTATTATCAAAGATAAAAATCAAGATGAACTGTTGAATCTTCGTAATGAGATATTTTCTAAATGTAGACATAAGAAAAGATTCAAAACATAAACACCGTTTTGTAACTTTCTGTCACTTATGTCAGTTCCATCTTGGTTCAAAACATCGGGCATGACATTTTAACGGAATGACTATGTTTATTTTGTTTATCTCTATATAGATCATTGTGTATGTTTTTGTGATGCGCTATGGTTTTTTTTTTTTTTTTTTACGCCCAAATTGTTGAAATTTTACTTATTTAGTTCTTAAATTCTAATTTATATGTATGTGGCAACGATGTGTCTGGTTGACTTTTCTTTTGTTTCTCTGTGAAAGAGTTCAAAGAATTCTGTAAAGCTGAGAATATGTGTTGATGCTTGTAATGTTCGTAATGTTTGTAATTAAGTTTCGTACGTGCGTGTATGTGTGCGTGTGTGAATAGGTTTTCATAGCGTTCGCCCGAACTGGGATCGGAACGGGATTTCTTCAACAGCTACATTTTAGTAGCGAGAGAAATCAAGAGAGAGGAAGAACGAACTCGTGTCTGGTATTTACAATCAACGTAATCACGTGATCAGCTTTTCCTGTGAAAAAAGCGGGAAATTTTGACTTAGTCACGCGTTTGAAAAAGACTTGTATGTGGTTGGATTGCAACGCCCACTTGTGTGTTTATTGACCAATTAGAACTTGCAGTTTTCTGAAAATATGTATTGTGGGGTAGTTAATGGTGTTGGTTAGAAAAGAATCAGAAGGGTTTTTGATCAAGGTTGCGTTTTTACATTAACACTCCATTTTAAATTTGTAAAGAAAACACAAGAATGAATGACGAGAGATCAATGAAAATCAACAAGTAAACATGTGTTTAAAACAAGCATATACATATAATTCTGTTAATAACAATAAAGTTTAAGTCACACGAAGTGGTTTCCCTTGTATTGTGTGAAGAACAAATGTATGTTGTAATAATGTCTTTTGTTTAAATTTGTTGGTAGTTTAAGAATGTTTGATGTTTGAGTTTGAAAGTTGAAATATTGTGCAGAAGAATGATATAGTTCGAATAGTTCACTTGGCTTGAAAACAGACAGTACACCGTGTTGTGTGAGTGCAGTTTATATCTGTGTGTGTTTGTGAGTAGAAAATTGAATATACACGTACGGGGTTTAGGTTGTGAAAATTTATAATCTATTGAAGTTATTTCTTTAATTTCTACTTTATTTAGATGTAAGGTGGCTCCAAGGACGAGCGCGGGAAGGATATTGAAGAAAGTGTCATTTAATGTGATTGGCCAAAAATCGAACAATCGTTGATTTTTTTTTCTATAGCTAGTTTGGTGAAGCAAAAACACGAGAAATTTTTATGTGGCTCGTGCGATGCGTAAATTGTCTGTTCAAAAGGTATTGTTTATTTTCCCTCCAATTACTGTTGAGTGTTGAGTAATTTGTGGGCGTGGAGTACGTAGGCGTCCACTACAGTATGAAGCAGGATAAGCTCTGTGATCCACTTTTTGCACAGATTTGCACAGAAATCGATATTGATAAAAAATAGTGGAAGCGAGATAAACCCCTTCTGATGGCTCAGTGAGCGGTGAAACTAGATCCAGTGTATTGCGGGAATAGAAAGTATTATTATTTTATACCTCCTGGAACATTTGTCCCGCAGATAATATTTGGTGAATCCGGGGAAAAGAAAAAAGATAAAATATGGAATTCAAACAAACAATAAAATGTGTTAAAAAGACCTGTTACGGAAGGATAAAGAAAGAAACGAAATTGAAGTTATAAACTGTTCAATACAGTCTTCAGTCTGTGTCTCTGAAGTCCTTACATGCCTTGTGTCTATCGGAGCGAAAGGAAACATGTGTCGCTGCTCCAAATGTCAAAGGGAAAAAGAGGAAGAACTTTTCAAATATCGCGAGGCCTGTGATTATTTTCAGGGCCGATAATCCAACAAGTGAAAGCGTTTTAAAAAAAAACATCGAGTTATCCGAAAGACTTACCAAAAAATTAAAAGGGGAGGAATGCAGGTCCTAAAAATAGAGTTATTGCCCTTTTATCTCTCTCTCTCTCTCTATATATATATATATATATATATACCCAGAATTACCATTTTTAATCATTGTATTCTATTTTGCAAATAAATACCGTATTTTTACCTGATCTCTGTGTTTCTGCTCAATTTATTTAACAAACAGTAAATCAGTATTTATTAAGGAACTTTGTTGAGGACACCGTTGAGGTAATGGTCCTTGGGACGAGAGAGAAGAGGTATTGTTTTTTGGGAGATGCTCGTAAGCTGGCGTACCGTATGTCCATATGTTGTTGAAAATATGCATAGTTTGTGACGGCTGATCTCAACATGTTTAATTAAGTGTAACTATTGTTTGCAAGACGATGTGGAAATGAGATTCGATTTTAATGGAATCAAGGTTCTAAAAAATCCGTAAGATTAATGACCGGAACAGAAATTTAAATCGTATTTGTTTAAAAAAAATAAATGAAGCACATCAAATATTTACACAGCAATATAATTGTAGTAAGTAACCAAATTTTGTTTTACTTCATTGAAAAATCATTTATTTTTCAAAACACGAAAATTTAGCTGAATTAAAAAAAACAATCAGCATCCATAGAGAAATAATCAGAAAAAAAAGCTAATTTCGTATGACACAGGGTTTAATTGTATTGTTAAAAAATAAAAATAAAATAAAACCCCCACTTTAATATTTTTTTTTTTCGAAAAACAATGAAAGTTGAAAGTGCGTCAGATTACTTTGGAGAAATGTTTAATGATCTTTGCCGTTTTTTATTTACAGGCCTATTTTATTTACAGGTCACACCGTCACATGCTTCAAGTTTAAAGAGGGTGTTTTTATTTTTCTATCAAAATATGCTGTATTGTCAAACTCAAAAGTTATTCTTCGGTCACAATCTATAACGAATCCCGAAACTTTGATCTGCAAACTCTGGATACGTCTCCATTCATTCCTGTGAATCAACTGAACAAACAAAAGTTACAAAACTTTGGTCACAATATAAAAACCACTAGAATTTTTGTTTCAAAACTCAAAAAAAGTAAGTAATATTTTGTTTTCATTTTTGAATTTAATTGTTTTTTTAAATTTTAAATATTGTTGAAAGCTTTTAATGATTTCTTTACCAGTGATTGAAAGTGAGATATTGTCGTTTTTTTAAAAAGTTTAATAATACTTTTTTTTTTTAATTAAAAAAAATGTTTTAGTTGCGACCACAAAATTCATAATGAAAAGGAGGGATGTGAAACTTTAAATTTCTTTCAGCAAGCAAGTGGACTTAATTAATGTTATTGTTTTATTTTATTTTATTTACAATTTTCATTATCATTGTTATTATTATTATCATTTTATATTTATTTATAATAATAATAATAATAATAATAATCCTCCAGCCTCACTCGATAACTGAAAAAAATGTTTCATTTCGGATGCCAAAAAAAAAAAAAAAGGAAAGAAAATTAACTTAAAGTTTCACATCCCTCCTTTTCAATCGAGGATTATTATTATTATTATTATTATTATAAATAAATATAAAATGATAATAATAATAATGAAAATTATAAATAAAATAAAACAATAACAAACCTCATATTGGTAAGTCCATTTGCTCGCTGAAAAAAAACAGCACAGCATGATGAAAACAAATTTAATTTAAATAACAAATTTTTATCGTCATAACATTTTATGCTATTATTAGGAAAAACTAAATTTTTTTCACTCATTTTTAAAAATTTCCTACTCCTTTTTAACAGGTTCGAAATATGGGTTAAAAAATTAAAAATCTTGTTTTCTTAATGTGTCAACTCAACGGTGTGACAGAGCTGGTAATGGACATTTTCGCGTGTTTTCCGGTAAAAAATAACACATTTTGGAAATTCTTGCAAAATTCAAATAATTATCAAATTTTAATGAAACTTTTAGGACTTATTCACAAATGAACGAATTTATTTTTGAAATTATTATTTTTAGAAAATCTTGGTAATTTTTTTTTTTTTTTTACTTCTGTTAACAGTTAACCCCCACTTAATTTCATGAAATTTTCTAGAATCTCTAAAATCGTCAACGAAATGTTTTTTTATTAAAAGCAGGACTCATTGGAGAATGTAAAATCATCAGTTTTTTTTTCTTTTCAACCAAATTCTCTAAAATCTGCTCCAAATCGTAAAATAAAAACTGCAATAAATTAATATTTAAATTAATTAGATAAGAAGCAGTTTTTAATTGCTTTAAAAATTAAAATTAAGGACATTATCAGTTTGAAGAAAAATTTTTTTCGATGAATAATGAATTTTTAGAAGAATTGTTTGCATTTTTCTTTTTAATTTATAAAGTTTCAAAAATGTTTTAAAATCCCTCCCAAACTTTGTCAAATTTAGGTTATTAAGTTATTAATTAAGTGAATAATATATTTATTACTAAGTTGTCCTCCTTTACGAATTTTCGGCTGTCGGCAATTGCTTCATTTCACTTCTGGGGATGGTTGAAGAAGCAACTGTATAGAAAAACGGCCCTTTTCAGGGCCACAAAATATTCCGAAAAGTCTTACATGGTAACAATTTTTTTTCATATAATAAATTGTTTGATATTAGGTTGGTGTAAAAATGATGTCGTTTTCTCACATATGTTACTATGCTAGAAATCGACATTATTTTTGCACCAACCTAATATATTAATTAGATTATGCATAAATAAGTGAACAATCTAAAGTAATATTAAAATTTAAGTATCTCAAAAAATTTAGTAATTAAAATAACTTTAACATTTCATAAATGTCATCAGGACATAGCAATTAATAATAAAGAAGAAAAGAAGATTCTAAAAAATATAAATTAATAATAAACACTGTAAAATTTCAAATTACTGAGTTACTACATTTTATTATATTATCTCAGGTATTGAATTAAAAAGTTAATGACTGAGGTAATATCGTGGTAATTATCAGCATCATACATACATACAAATCATGCGACAAGCATTCATTGGTTAATCTCCTCAAAATTAGCTCGTTGATTGGTCAATTCCGACCAATCAGATATCCTGCACATGAGGAATGAAATTTCCTGCTCACTAAGGTTTGAGCCAGTCATGTGATACACCACTTTATATAAACAAAACACGCGTAAGCTCTCTCCGTTTTCTCTTCATTCATCTTATTCCTTGCTGCCAAGATGTAATCTTCAAGAGCTCCCGTCTTGACCATGTGGTCAGATGTTAAAGAACATTACCATTTCACGCAAGTACGAACCCTTAATTCTTCTGAACTCTTACCAACTTTATCAACTAAGAGACATAACTTATTCAAACCGTCAGCTTATATGCATGTACATCAACACTAATAAATTCAATTGTTATGCTTTGAACCATTACGTTCTGTCTTGTATTTTATACTGTGTGCTATTTTATGTCAAATATAAATTGCATTGTGACCCTTTACGTGTTTGGTAACATCCAGCATCTTTGCTTGCCCTTTTCCATGTCATTCCCAGTCAAAGATAAATAATTGTGGTGATGCGCGCTACAATAATGGTGACCCCGTCAGAAATAAATATTTGTTGAGCACATCACCACAATATTGGTGACCATGATGTTTGGGAAAGGCCACATTTCATAAGTATGCCCAACAATGCAAAGGAATGCCTGATGTTAACGAAAGCCAATGCATAAAAACCACATAATAGCCAGACTAGAAAAACATTGAAATTTTCATACACAAGGAATGTTTTTTTAAAAAAAAAAAAAAATTGACAACCCCGACGTCTCAACTAAGAAAAAATTCTTTTTTGTCACCACATGCATGCACACAGAATTACAATTCAAAGAGACACTAAGAAGACCTCTTCTTCTGGACTGAAATAAATAAAGTGTGAACCAAATCTCAAATGGCAATGCACTATCCTTTATCCTCATCCTGCAAACTAAGAATTTGTGAGAACGATATTCAATTGACAAAATAGCAAATTCTCTCAAACATGCATTCAACACTCAGTAGAAATTCTGCATCAGTTCAACTTTGCCACAACGCTGCTTCTATTAAATCTTGTACACCAATTATATCCATGTATACCAAACAGACAAGCTAATTTTTCAAGCAAAACTATGGCAGACCAGCAGACAGGTTGACGGGACGACAAAACCAACTCAACATGGAGCATTGGAAAAAGACAAATTTTAATAGCAAACGCAGATCACTACCGACGTTTCTTCCAGGACATGCTCGACTCTGACCCACTACAGAAAAATACACAGCACCTTGAAAACAACAAAAGTACATTTCGTTGAATCACGCATCTCAACCACACTTAGACACATGTTCTTTTCAGCCCACAAAGACAATATTTTTTTACATATTAAAAGTTTTTCGTTCTGCAAAATTTTAATCTCGGTGTGGTATTTGTGGTAATTATCATCACTATCATACATACAAATGATGCGACAAACATTCATTGGTTAATCTCCTCAAAACTAGCTCGTTGATTGATCAATTCCGACCAATCAGATATCCTGCACATGAGGAATGAAATTTCCCGCTCACTAAGGTTTGAGCCAGTCATGCGATACGCCACCTTATATAAACAAAACACGTGTAAGCTCTCTCTGTTTTCTCTTCACTCATCTTATTCCTTGCTGCCAAGATGTAATCTTCAAGAGCTCCCGTCTTGACCATGTGGTCAGACGTTAAAGAACATTACCATTTCATGCAAGTACGAACCCTTAACTCTTCTGAACTCTTACCAACTTTACCAATTCACATTTCCTAACATGCAACAGGAACTTATTCTTCTAAAACTTCAGTTTAATAATTACTTCATCTTTATGAGCTCTAGTGCAAATATTTCCAAATCTAAGAGGCATAACTCATTCAAACCTTCAGCTTATATGCATGTACACCAAAACACTAATAAATTCAATTGTTATGTTTTGAACCATTACGTTCTGTCTTGTATTTTATACTATGTGCTATTTTACGTCAAATATAAATTGCATTGTGACTGCTACATGTTTGGTAACCTCCAGCGTCTTTGCTTGTCTTTTCCCCTGTCATTCCCAGTCAAAGATAAATAATTGTGGTGATGTGCACTACAATATTATAATTAATATAATTATTATATTATCCGTTATTAAATTTAAAATTTAATAATAATTAGTAAATCTATTTATTACATTATCTCAGTTATTAAATTTTCAATTTAATAACAGATACTTAATGAAATACCATTATAGAGTTAACTCAATACTTTATGAAATGTTATTAAGTTATTTTTATAGTATTTTAAATTTTATTATATTTTCTGAAAGTATCTTTAAATGTAAAGTACTTAAAAAAAATTCAGTAAAATATTAGATAATTGTTGCAAATATTTTGTTAATTTTTTTCAAATTACCTGGTAGTTAAAAAACAAAAACAAAAAAATTTGTACTGATCCATCATACTTAACATGTAAAACACCTTAGGCCGTCAATATCTCAATGGAGACGCGAGAATAACAAGACAGTGGTTATGAAATGCTTGTATACAACATTTTATGCTATAAGTAATATTTGTTTCAGAACAGATTAATTTAACTCTAAATTTGGTAATTTTCTGCAAATAATGTTTCAGAAATATGTATTTTATTTTTGCAAGATTTTTAAACCTGAGAATTAACTTTATTTACAACTATGTCTGTTTTGATTGACTTTTTTTTAAAAAAAAAACAATCGACTAAAAATGATTCTAATTTCTATTTGAAATACATCACAGTATTTTGCTTTCTGGAATTAGAAAATTTAATCTTTTAGTTTTCAATTAAAGCTAAAATGAAAGCTTCAGGAAAGATTTTTCATTTTTGATAATTCACTTAAACCTTAGTTATCCCAAATTATTTGACGTACCTCCATAAAAACAGTGTATAAAATAAATTAAATAAAAATTTAAAATAATAAAAATACTCCCAGCATGCAATGAAAAACTGTTCCTGCCAGAAATATGGATATTAGACGTTAAATTCAATCTCTTCACCAAGAACCTTCGTACAGGCAACACATATCCAACTTCTGTCTGTGAAATGGTGTGTAATAACACAGAACAATTTCTTCCTTTTATCACATGTACCATAAAACAACTGTAACCTAAAAAATACACATAAGAAAAATATAAATAAATTGTATGAAATTAAGATACAATTTAGCATGCTTTTCCTGTTATTTTTGTACATTTTATTTCCTGTCAAGTATGCTTTTATTTCCGGGAATACGAGGACATTTCTGCTGCTATGATGTTAGTGAATTCTCCACATAACAAAAGCATAAAAATAGAAAAAATACGTCTCAACATTTTTTATTGTCCACTTCTTCAATAATTCGGTCAAAAGGTCAAGCTATGGCGGCATCTTTTATAACAGGATTACTACACTGAGATATTGGTGGAATAAAGTGATGAATCTAGCTAGAATGTTCTTTTACTGTCTTGCAATAAAGTAAAATAAAGAGATTCGACTTTTGTTGAACAAAGAATCAAAAAATTTCAAAGAATCAACTCTTCCAGGAGTAGAAGTCACAAATTTGCTACCCATGCTTTTTGAAATACAGCAGAAAGTTTAAAAAGAATGAAAAATAGATCAGATAATTTTATCTTATCAGTGAACCAAATGTATTTTTAGTTTACAACATACATTCATGTCGTCAAGTGTTCAGAGGTGAATTGTTAAAATTCTCAAGAAACAATCACTTCTTTGGATTTTCTTCAGAATTTGTGTAAGTTACCAAATTATCTTTGAATTTTCAGTATTTTCATTTAGACAGCTTTCGTTAAAAAAAAATAATAGAATCATCAGATGTTGTTCAGTCACTTTTCTTTTTGTTTACTTCATAAGAAAATAAACTAATCACAGAAATAAAAAAGTGTTCTACCATAGGATATTTCTAGATAGTTCCAAAAATTTTGTATCTATTCTTGATGAATATCCTAATCAAAGTTTCTATACAACAAATTAACAAACAAGAATTGTTGTCAGATAAATAAAATAAAAAATAAATAATTTAAGAAAATCTTTCATATTAATACTGTTTTTTTTAGTTATATTTTGTAAATGATTATTTTGTAGTTTTTTACCTACATTTCTTGAAAGGGAGATATCACCATTAAAAATTACTTTGTACTGTTATAAATTCATTATTTTACTCATTTTTTTAGTTACTTTTGGTATCACCATGGCCAACTAGTATTACCACCCACTAAAATGGATGCGTTTTTTTTTAGATGAAAGCAAAAAAAAAAAAAAACCTCTTCCTCTTGTTTTTAAAAAAATGCCAAAAAATCAGATAATTATCTGATTCAAACAAAATT